>CM061134.1:18066551-18666551 GCA_030789695.1 Scilla litardierei | reverse complement strand
ATGCAAACAGTATTCTTCTAGGGATTTGTAGCTTGTATATCACGTTCCCTTTCATTGTGGTGTATTAGTGGGGATTCAATTCAGTCTCATAGTTAATTCTTGGCATGGAGATTTACTGAGACCGAAGTAGATGTATTGTACATCTTTCACAAAGTTGCTACTTGAAGACTATTATTCAAAGGTTTGGTTGTGAAAGCATGAAGTCCGTAACTATTATTCAAAGACTATTATTCAAAGTTTCAATCTTTGTGCAAAGCACTGTCCGAAGAACGAGAAGGAAAAGAAGTTTATGGAGAGTATACCGTATGCTAATGCGGCAGGTGTCTTGACGTATACCATAATGTATACGTGACCCGATCTATCACATGCAGTGATCATATTTAGCCGATACATGCACAATCCAGGAAAGGTACATTGGCAAGTAGTACAGTGGATATTACGATATATCAACGGCACCATTGAAATGAGATTGACATATACACGGTCTATGATGGTCCGCTAATTGTGGGATATGTCGATTCCGACTTTACAGGCGACCTGGATGGGAGGAGATATATGATGGGCTATGTCTTCATCATGTCAGGAGCTCCGATTTGTTGGCGGAGTACTCTTTAGTCTACGGTGGCCTTTGGTTATTTTGATGATGAACAACATACTTTGGTACTAATATCTCCATAAGTATTGTTTATATGTATTGTGCCATTCCAGCTATCCTAGGGAACATTGAGCAACTTATGATAACCAAGCCTTTGGAGTGATTACAAGCTTAAGAGAAATCAAGAACATGCACTTAAGTATGGTGTGATGAGCTAACAAGGGCATGAACCATTAGAGCTAAAGCAAGAAGAATAAAGATGAAGATTTGGACTTCAATGTATTTATTTTCTTCATTTTATTTAGGTTTGTAAAGCCTTGCAAGAAGAGCGTACACACACTAGAATATCACCAAAACATTTTCAAAAGTTTTTAAATTATATTTCTAAAGTATAAAATTATTTTGAAATAATTTCATGAAATTTTAAAGCTTTAAACCCCATTTTAGAAAAGTAGTCGACTAGATTTTAATTGTAGTCGACTGATTTGAATAGGAGAAAAACTGTGCTATCTGGACCCCAAAGTAGACGATCTCCGTTATAAAAATAGTTGGCTAATTTTAACACATCGGTCGACTAATTTATAAAAGTAGTCGACTAATTTGACTTGACGACAGATTCACAACACATAACGTTTTCATTTTACACTCGTTTTATCGCCGTTTTAGCCATTTGAAGGGTATTTTGGGGATTGTTTTGTGCATGGTTTGGGCTCTATAAATAAGGGTTTGGTGTAGAACTTATTTCAAAATTAATAGCTAATATTTTTAAGAGAAAAAGAGTATTTATTAGCCCAAAATTTTTTTAGGCACAAAATTCCTTCAAGGCCAAGACTCTTCATTGTTATCAAATCTCTTTGTCCAAATTTTTTGATCTCCCAAGAGCTTTAGTTTCACCATATTTTGGAGATCACACCATAGCCTTCACACTTCACAAAGCTTCAAGCAAGGCTATAAGAAAAGAGTATTCTTTCTTCAAGTGTAAGTAGAAAATACTCAAAGTGTTGAGGTGGCAAGTCTTTAATTTCTTGAGAAGAAATTCATTGTAAGCAAGACCTCTTGGAAATCGGTATTTGTAGTTTTATACTATTTAGGAAATAGTGGATTTAAGCCGAGTGGGACTCGGGTGTTGCTGGAGTAGGAAACAGAGGCAAGTGGGACTTGCGTATTCGAACCAGTGTATATTTTCATGTTTGCGCTTGATTATCTGTGTTGTTTTATCTCTTGCAATTTTATTTTCGATGCATACTTATTATTTGCTTGAGATATTGTTGATTAGAGTTAATTTAGGTAACTCCAATTGTAACTCTAGAGAGACTTACTAGAGAAATTTTAAGTTTTATTGAGATACTAATCACATCACCCTCAAGTATCTACTTGACCTTCCATAGGATCCCAACACGTGGTATCAGAACCAAGGTGATTGGATGGCGTCAAGTCAACTAGCTTCCACAACAATGACAAGTGCTCTGAAAGCCGTTCGACCAACCGTCCACTCATGTTCACTGGAACCAACTACAAGACATGAAAGAACCACATCCGAATATATTGCAAATTAACATCATTTGATATGTGGAACTTGATAGATAAGGAATATGTGCCACCATCAAAGACCGAGAGTGAATGGACCAAGGCCGAAAAGGATACATACATGTTGAGGTACAAGGCAACCAACACACTTTTTTGTGCCCTCAACAACGCGGAGACAAATCGAGTAGCAAGAGCAACCTTCACTTATGAGATTTGGAAAATCTTAGAGGTAACGTATGAAGAAAACTCTAAGGTTAAATCTTTTAAAGTTTCTCTTTATGTTAGTAGGTACCAAGATTTTGAAATGAAGCCGAGAGAATCAATAGACGAGATGTTTACCCGCTTCACAGAGATCATCAACACCCTCTCAAGCCTAGACAAGAAGTACACCCAAGAAGACCATGTGACCAAGTTACTTGATAGTCTCATACCGGAATGGGAGATGAAGGTCACCGCCATTGAAGAAGGAAATGATACTTCTAAGCTCATCTTGGAAGAGTTGATTGCAAACCTCACCGCCTATGAAAACAAGATTCAACAAAAGAAAGATAAAGAGGAGAAAAAGAATAAGAAGACACTATCACTCAAAGCTACATCGAAAGCGAGAAATCCAAAGATGATATCGAGGAGCGACTAGCTTTCATCTCCAACGGTTTCAAGAAAATCCTCAAGGTACGCACCTCTTGCTGAATGAATAAATTATCTAATGAGCCTATTTGTTTTAAGTGCAATAGGCTGGGCCATTTGAAGAGGGATTGTCCAGTTGTAAAACGAAAGGGAAAGGACAAAAAGAAGCTCAAGAAGCCAAAAAGAAAAGCTTTTGCCGCATGGGATAGGAGCGTCGGGAAGACGGATGCATCTTCATCATCTTCATCATCTTCATCCGAAAGCGAAAAGGAAGAAAGAAAAGAGAAGGCCTACATGTGCTTCATGGCCAAAACCGAAAATGAGGTAAATTCCTATTACTCACACTCTAGTGATAGTTCTGCTATTGATGATGAGAAGAATTGGGAAAATGATTACAACAAGCTTTATGCCGAATATGAGAACAATTTTAGAGACTTTTGACTCTCAAGAAAAGGCATAAAAATTGCAATATTAATTCTTCAAATCTTGATTTAGAAAAGATTAGGGAAGATAACTTAAAATTAGCTAGCAAGAATTAAGAATTAGAATGAATTGAATAGGAAGATTAGTGTAGATTACAAGAACCTTAGTGATAGGTTTAGTACCTTAGAAAATACCATGACCGTCATTAAGGACAAACATGAACAATTGGTTAGTAATCTTGCTTGGTTTAACAAATGCAAAGAAAAATTGGATGATATCATTAGCTCACAAGGACCCTTATCTAGTAAATATGGCTTATGATATGTGACACATGAATATGATAAGGTTACTCATCATCCTAGGGTCCCAAAAACTAAAAATAGGTATGTCAAAGTTTGGATCCCCAAGAGAGGAACAATCCAAATGAAAGACAGATATATTTCTAGTTTGATGGACAATATTCATTTTGTCATGATTATAGATTTTTATACTATAGGAAATAAAGACTTCAATGGGTTTGGTTCCCTATGTATTGAAAACATCATGTGCTAACCCCATGGACTCAATATCAAAAGAGTACCAATTTTTTTGATTTGTTGGTACTCACACATTTTGGGATGAAAAAGTAAGGTCTCAAGGACAAGCACAAATTAGGGGGGTAAATGAATATATTTATAAGGGGAGCTAATTAATTAAACGTGATACCATTGTTTTCCAACACAGGATATCATATGGTAAATTTTTTTCATGGCATATCATATTTTTATGCACCAATGTTGATTTTTGAGTCGCACATTTTAGACTCATGCACATATATAGGGAGAGAGAATTCCTATATGTTATATCTTTTCAAGATGTCAAAGGAAGAGAGATATATGTTGTGATATTTTGTTGGGTATGACACATTCACGCACATACTAGGCATTGCATAATACTTTGAGACTTCTATATGATTTTATATGCAATATGTTGTCATCATCAAAAAGGGAAAGAATGTTGGTTTTTGAGTCTCCACTCTGCGGTTATTTTGATGATGAATAACATAATATGGTACTAATATCTCCATTAAGTATTGTGTATAGGTATTGTGCCTTCCAGCTATCATATGGAATTTCGATCAACTTATGATATGCAAGCCTTTGGAGTGCTTACAAGCTTAAGAGAAATGAAGAACGTGCACTCAAGAATGGTGTGATGAGCTAACAAGGGCATGAACCATTGGAGCTAAAGCAAGAAGAATAATGATGAAGATTTGGACTTCAATGTATTTATTTTCATTTTATTTAGCTTTGTAAAGCCTTGCAAGAAGCACTCACACACATACTAGAATAGCACCAAAACATGTTCAAAAGTCTTAAAATTATATTTCTAAAGTACAAAATTATTTGGAAATAATTTCATGAAGTTTTAAAGCTTAAAAACCTCATTTCAGAAAAGTAGTCGACTAGCTTTTGATTTTAGTTGATTGATTTGAATAGGAGAAAACCGAGCTCTATGGACCCTAAAGTAGTCGACCTCTGTTATAAAAGTGGTCGGTTAATTTTAACACAACGGTCGACTAATTTATAGAAGTAGTCGACTAATTTGACTTGAAGACAGATTTACAGAACATAACATTTTCATTTTACCCTCGTTTTCTAGTCGTTTTTAGCCGTTTGAAGGATATTTTGGGGACTGTTTTGTACATAGTTTGGACTTTATAAATAAGGGTTTGGTGTAGAAATTATTGCAACATTAATATCTAATATTTTCAAGAGATTGAGTATTTCTTAGCCCAAACGCTTTTAAACACAAAATTCCTTCAAGGCCAAAACTCTTCATTGTTTTCAAATCTCTTTGGGCAAATTTCTTGATCTCCCAAAAGCTTTAGTTTCACCATATTTTGGAGATTAGATCATAGCCTTCATCACTTCACAACGCTTCAAGCAAGGCTATAAGAAAAGAGTATTCTTTCAAGTGTAAGTAGAAAATACTCAAAGTGTTGAGGTGGTAAGTCTTTAAATTCTTAAGAAGAAATTCATTGTAAACAAGAACTCTTGGAAAGAGCATTTGTACTATTTTGGAAATAGTGGATTTGAGCCGAGTGGAACTCAGGTGTTGCTAGAGTAGGATACAGAGGCAAGTGGGACTTTATCCGAAGCCGGGTACATTCTCGTGTTTGCACTTGATAATCTTTGTGTTGTTTTATATCTTGCAATTTCATTTCCTCTACATACTAATTATTTACGTGAGATATTGTTAATTAGAGTTAAGTTTAGGTAATTCCAATTGTAACTCTAGGTAGATTTACTAGAGAAATTTTAAGTTTTATTAAGATACTAATCACCCACCATCTAGTATCTATTTGGCCATCCACAGGATCACATCAGCATTGTCTACTACGGAGGTAGAGTATATGACATTGACTGAAGTGGTAAAAAAGACGATATGACTTATGGGCTTAATGGATGACCTAGGAATATATCAAAAGAGGTATGCCTTGCACTGTGATAGCCAAAGTATGGTGCACTTAGCGAAGAACCAAGTCTTTCATGCATGCACCAAGCATATCGATATAAGATACCACTTTATTCATGACTACAAGGGTGAAGAAGAAGACATTAACTTGCTGAAGATAGGAACAAAAGACAACCCGGCAGACGTGCTAACAAAGGACATATCCAGAGTTAAGTTCAAGCATTGCTTGGATTTGCTCAACATTGTTTCGAGATGATGTCGATGGTGGCCCCAATAGTGGCATTGAGGCTCGCAGGAGCCATGTAAGCCCATGTAGGGGCATTGAGGCTTGGAGGAGCCAGGTGAGCTCTTCAGGACAAATTGAAGGAAATACGAGATGATTCTGTCCGACGTGAAGTATTGAAGGTTGATCGTGTAACATAGGCCCAAATTTCAGCAAGGTGGCGATTTGTGAAAGTTGGCTCGATTTGAGGCATTGAAGGAGCGTTGGAGATGTACATGCAAGTAGTCATGAAGGGCTAGTTGCATGTGCCTTGAGCCCCGCGTATCTTGCCCTGCATGGCCAGATACGGGATTCAGGACCGTGCTAACTCCTGTAGGCCTGAATCCTCACTTTAGAGGATCTGCAGTTGGGAAGTTCAGCAACTCGACAGCCCGGCTTTCGATTGCTCGGAAGCTTGGCAACTCAGAAGTTCGACAGCTCGGGCTCCAACAGGAAATTCGACAGCCCGGAGACGCTGACTACAGGATGCAGAATCTTATTTAAGTTAAAGTTGCTCTCCCAATAGAATTCTGTTTGAGTTTGAATTGCTCTCTAAATAGAATTTTATTGAAATTAGAGTTCAGCTCTCAGTAGAATTCGATTTGCACATACGTCCAAAAGGCTACAAAAGAGGTGATTGGGGATGGGTTTTTGGTAGAGGTTTTTGTACACATAAAGAGCTTTGACCCGTTGTTTGAGAGAGCCAATTTAGAAAATGTATTGAGAACTTTTAGGGAGATCTTGAGTGCTTATTCTTCGTTGAGAAGTAAGAAGAGTTGTATTTGCTGTTCTTCCTTTGAATAAAAGCTATTGAGTATTTCCTTGGCCGTTCGGCAGCCTAAAGATTCAATCTTTATTGTGCTCTTGGTGTTCTTGCTCGTCTTCTCACCACCAGATCGTCCGATGGTCCAAAGCTTCCGCCCCATTGTGCACATCAAGTTGCATGGACAACATCATCTTCAGCACATACTTCATATATATATGCAAAAAATGTACCTAAGAATGTGCGCAGGTATTGTTACTGCGCGCACCCCCTCTCCGGGGGTTTAAATTATTTTTTAATTTTTTTGCAGATGGTAGTTCTAAATGTTAGGTAGGCCCCACAAAATTTCAAGTCAAACAAACACTATTTGGGTATCGAAACATCCATCACAAAAAAGTTGAGCAAAACAGTCCAGAATTCTGGAATTTTTTTGCAACTTTTTTGTGATGGATGTTTCGATGCCAAATGGTGTTTGTTTGACTTGAAATTTTGTGGGGGGCTACCTAACATGTAGAACTACCTACTGCAAAAAAATTCAAAAAAACTTTTAAAACCCACTGGAGAGGGGGTGTGCGCAGGTATGTTACTCGCGCACGTTCTCAGGCACATTTGCATATATATATATATATATATATATATATATATATATATATATATATATATATATATATATATATATATATATATATATATATATATATATATATATAGGGCTTGAGGGAGGTGAGCATTCGGTGTAGGAAATTTCCTACACCGTCCTTCAAAAACACCACATTCCACTTATGATTTTGAAAATTTTTTTGCTTAGGATTATTGTACACATTCTAAAACCCCAAAACCCCAAATATGGGTGAACCCTAGGGGGATTTGACCCTCGATCGGCTCGTGACAAAAAGTTCTATTGTTCTAAAAACGTTGAATTTGTAACAATCGGATCGAGGGTAAAATAGCGTTGGATTCACTTGATTTTTGGTATGTTCATCATCCATGATAAGTACATCAAAATGAACGGTGGTGATTATTGGAAACAAGATTGGAAATTGAAGTTTTATGAGGACGGTGTATGAAATTTCCTACACGGAATGCTCATATCCCTTTTTCTCATATATATATATATATATATATATATATATATATATATATATATATATATATATATATGGTAAAGGGATACTAAGGTGCCTCCTTAGATTCAATCTAAGGGGGCGCACCCATTTCCCCACATCTCCCACATTTTTTGAATTTTTTTTCATGGGCTTGTTCGCCTCATGGATGATCAACATACCAAATTTCAAGAGATTCTAATATTTTTTGAGCCCTCTTCTACACCTTGTAACATCATGTGTTTTTCAGCACGTTTTCAGACCATTGAAGTTGTAAGGAGTAGATGGGGCTCAAAAGTATTAGAATACCTTGAAATTTGGTATGTTGATCATCCATGATGTGAACAAATCCCATGAAAACAATTTCAAAAAAATGTAGGAAATGGTGGGAAATGGGGGCGCCTCCTTAGATTTCATCTAAGGAGGCGTCTTAGATCCCCTTTACCCATATATAAATATAAATATAAATGTAAATATAAATATAATGGGGGCGCCTCCGTAGATTGAATCTAAGGAGGCACCCTAGATTCAATCGAAGGAGGCCCCCAATATAATGGGTAAAAGGGATCTAGGGTGTCTCCTTAGATTCAATTTAAGGAGGCGCCCCCATTATATATATATGGGATTAATGTAGAGCAGGTGGCACCTGATCCATTGGATCAGGTGCAAGACACAAAAAGGTGGGGCCCCACGAGTACAAGCCCATGTGGGAGATTGTACTTCCCACCTTTTTTGTGTCTTGCCACTTGATCCATTGGATCAGGTGGCAGCTTTTCTACATTAAATCCTATATATATAGGAAAAAGGGGATCTAAGGGGCGTCCTTAGATGAAATCTAAGGAGGAGCCCTCATTTCCCCACGTCTCCTACCATTTTTTGAAATGCTTTTTCATGAGGTTGTTCACATCATGGATGATCAATATACCAAATTTCAAGGGATTCCAATACTTTTTGAGCCCCCATTTATCCTTTACAACTTCAATGGTCTGAAAACGTGCTGAAAAACCCACGAAGTTGCAAGGAGTAGATGAGGGCTCAAAAAGTATTGGAATCCCTTGAAATTTGGTATGTTCATCCATGAGGTGAACAACAAACCCATGAAAAACAATTTCAAAAAATGTGGGAGGTGTGGGAAATGGGGGCGCATCCTTAGATTGACTCTAAGGAGGCACCCTATATCCATTTTATCATATATATATATAAGAATAATGGCTATCATACGCCATATGAGATATGCTCTCATATGCCCTCTCACATAAAACAACCAAGTACAAGCCGCTCTACGAGTTTTTTAATGTCTGGACTCAATGAGCGGGATATAAGGAGCTCCTGGAAAATGTTTGGAGCCATAGTGTGGAAGGAACGACAATGCACAGGGTTGTTATGAAACTGAAAAATCTTAAAGCTGCTCTACGAGTTTGGGCGCAGAATCAAAAAGAATTAAATGATGTTTCAACTTGTAGAAGGAGCTTTGAAAATACTCGCAGCTTGTCTAATCTTGAAACTGATTTCTCTTTACAAAAGCACGAGAATGACCTCTCTATAAAGCTAGCTAAATTATTGGGGATGGAGGAGGCGATGTTACATCAGAAAAGTAGGCAGGATTGGATAAGTTTGGGTGATAAAAATTCCAAGTTTTTCTATGCAGCTATCAAGGCTAGGCAATGCCATAATAATTTGGGCTATTTAGTGGATGCAGATGGGAATCACAATAATTCATTTGAAGAACTGAGGAGCGAAACGCCTAATTTCTATGAAGCTTTATATAACCAAAAGACTTACTGGCATGTATTTCCTAAACTTGTCACGAAGCGTATTTTAACTCCAAAAGCTACAGCCTGGTTGGAGAGACGAATTAAAGATGAGGAAATCAAGCTTGCGGTCTTTCAAATAGGGGTGGATAAATCCACTGGCCCAGATGGCTTTAATGGTTATTTCTTTCAGCAGAGTTGGAGTATTATTGGTAATGATATCTCTGATGCCATTCATTCTTTTTTCCAATCTGGCTCTCTTATGCATCCAATTAATCACACTAATCTCACTTTGGTGCCTAAGAATTCCACTGCATCTGGCTTGGGAGACTACATGCACATTTCCTGTTGTAATGTGCTTTATAAGGTGATAAGCAAAATTATCTGCAATAGGATCAAAGAAGTTATTCATGAACTCATTTCTCCGAATCAATTTGCTTTCCTGAAAGGGAGATTGCTCTCTGATAGTGCTCTGCTAGCACATGAACAAATTTGAGATTTCAGTAACCCTGTGAGATTGAGAGCTTGTATTAAATTAGACTTGAGTACGGCATTCGATAGTGTGAACCGTAAGTTTATCTATTATATCCTTCATCGCATGGGTTTTGGCAGGTAATTCTTGATTGGATTAAAGAATGTATTTCAACTCCGACATTTTCTGTTATGGTCAATGGCTCCCCGGTTGGCTATTTCGAAGGTAATAGAGGACTCAGGCAAGGAGACCCTCTTTCCCTATATCTTTTTGTCATCATTATGGAGGCATTCTCGCTATTACTTGAAAAGGCTATGGTTATTCGTCAGATACATCCTATGAGGCGAAATAGTACTATTTCTCATCTACTCTTTGCTGATGATCTTCTTTTATTCTGCCGGGCTAACATGCATTCTTTTAAGGGTCTCAAAACTCTTTTATCAGATTTTTCTAACCTAACTGGCTTAGAAATAATTTGGGATAAAAGCACCTCAATATTCAGCAAAGACACAAAGAGCCCTTTATGTCTAGCAACCTTTCTTGGAATTAAGCTGGGATCTTCTTTCACTACATACTTAGGACTGTCACTCTCCTCCAGGTATCCCAAGCCTACTATGTATAGTAGGCTAATTGACAAGTGTAAGAAGAGACTAATGGGATGGACATCCTCGCTGTTGTCTATATCGGGTCGCATTGAGTTAGTCAGATCAGACATATACGGTATGATCTCTTTTTGGATGCATGCCTACCATATTCCCAAATCTATTCTGCGTACCATTACATCTACTTGTAGGAAATATATCTGGGGATCTTCCCGTATATGGGCTTGGTAAGACATTTGCACCCCCAAAGAGGACGGGGGTAGGGATGAGACTATTGGCTGACCTCAGCATGGCATCAGGAGTGAGGCTAACTTGGCGGATGTTAGCAACTGAAGGGCTATGGGCTAGATATATGCGAAATAAGTACAGAGACCGTGCAAATTTTTTTGCCGCACAAGGTAAAGCAATAACCTCTGCTACTTGGAAATTCATGCTTCATTGCAAACAATTTTTTAAAATGCTAATAAAGAGACAAGTTCGGGATGGGTGTTCGACCCTTTTTTGGTATGACAACTGGTTGGAGTGTGGTCCTTTGAGTGAGTTATATGATGTTCCACCCGACTCGAGCATGAAGGTGTCTGAGTATTGGACACCTGCAGGTTGGGCGGATAGCCTGTAGTTACTCCAAATTCGGCCACTTTTGCAACAAATTACCCTTGCAGTGGGTTCTGATACATGGAGCTGGGAGCCTAGTTCGGTTTTTAAATACAAGGAGGCCTGGAATGGTGTGCGGCACCAAGGTATGAAATTCCATTACAAAAATGTGGTTTGGTTTAAGAATAACGTTCCAAGAACGTCCCTTACTCTACTAGGGGCATTCCATGGCAAATTGCTTCCAAAAGATATTCGGAAAAAATGGGATGATAGTTTGGATACCCGATGTGGTTTATGTGAGACGGGGGCGGAGGAAAATATCAATCACCTATTCTTTGAATGTGATTATACACACTACATTCATCCCAGGAGTCTACTCACATTGGGTGTATCAAACCCCATAGACCCACTGCTGAATAAAGTGAGGATTACTATTTACCACACTTTGCCAAAAAGGATATAATAAGCATTCTTGTCAAAGCTGTCTTATTTGTGATGTGTGGCATGTTTGGAAGGAGAGGAATAGAAGTATATTTGAAGGTAAACGAAAGCCTAAGACTGTCCTATTTGAGGAAATAGCTGCTGATGTGAGACTTATGCTCATTGATCAGGAAACTGCTGAACCTGAAGCTGCCCAAATTTTGAGAAATTGGGAGTTTAGAGATGCGGGTTGAGTTGGTAGTAACTATAGCCACGACTCTTTTTTGGTCGTACATTTGAAATGGGAGGGTGTAGTTTGTGGGTAGAGAGTGACGTCGCTTGTGCCCTCTCCTCCCTCTTGCATCCGCCAGCCTCCATTTGTAGCCATTTGTATTCTTTGTACATTTTGGTAGATTAATAAAGATGCTCACTAACTTTTCAAAAAAAAATATATGAATTATCTCTATCCAGGATACTATCTTTTTTTTCCCCATACCTAATTCAATGAATGTGTTGCTATAACTTAAAAAATGTTATCTAAATCAATCAGCCTAACTTCAATTTGCTTTTATTTCAAAGTTTGATGTTGATAAATTAAATAGCCCGGTACTATAGTTGTCCCAATGAAACTTGAAGAGTTATGCATAAAGAGCAACATGTTTCGTATCACATATGTAAATATGAACTAAAATGCTGATATGTATCCGTATCAGATGTTTTTTTGAACCTTGACTTTGATTGTTGAAATAAGACTCTTTCAACTTTTGTACATAGTTGGTCAGAATTTCTGCTTATTGATGCTTCAAACCCTGATTCTGTTCATGTATTAGCTGTTAATAGTTGACATCCATGGTTTCTGTCTGTTTTCGGATGGATTATATATGTCTGCTTGGAATCAGATACGATACGGGTGATACTTCTCCAAAATCAGATACAATATGGAACACACACTGTAGTATATATTTCCACTACTTCCCCAAAATTTACATAGACCTTCAAGAAATGTGTAAAAAGATTTGAAGGAAGCATACACTTACAAGTAAAAGCCTGAAGAATCTACGACTAGACCAAAATCACTTCTCACTTTAAGGAAGAAAAAAAAAAGTGTTCACAGAAGAAACCGCTCTACTTGCTTGTTTTCAAGGGCAGTTCATGTTTCTTCCTGGGCCTCCATAGTAGAAATAATCCCCCCACACACTGTTGACCCCTCCTTGTATGTCATAGCAATTTGGATGATCCGCGAGGACATGAAGATCCGTCACGGGGACCAGGCTATTGTCCCAGTCGACGACCTGCAGGTTGCGGAAGTAGGATGCCCGGCCGAAGCCTTCTCTGGCGAAATGCCCGCTGCCCATTTGTGTTGATGTGTGGAGTCCTGAAGGTTCAGTGTTCACAACCTCCCCTCCGAACTGCACCATGCTTGCATGCCCTGTTAGGTGACTGAACAAGATTGAGGGCCAGTATCCGACTAGTAGGCCTGATCCAAACTCTAGCCACCAGTTCCCGTGCTTAGGATCCTGTATGTGAATTAGTTTGTACCAAAATGCTTCATTAGTTTGTAGGTACATTGTAGGCAAGGTAACACAAGGACAATAATTATGATCATTTTTGAAGGATAAATCATAACCTAGTGATATGTTCACATTAATTATGATCATTGGATTGCTAGAATGATTCGGATTATTCTCGTGGTACTAAATCATTTGAAATGAATTGGGAACTTTATCGATGTCATGTAATAACACTCACGGTCCAGTTACCATTGTTATATGCAGTGTTTAATCTGTATTTGCTTATATTGTCATTGTTTTACATCAATGTCTTTGTACATATTTGTCCATAATGTTATACATTGTTTATATTGTTCTTTTAAAGTGCTACTGATCCTTGTGAAAGAAAATCCTAATGCTGGCATATAAGGGTTCTTCTATGTGTTTCTATGCATGTTTTTTTTGCTTGTTCTTCATAGAGGATAGACTAATCAATACAAAAGAGTAACCGGAGTGATTTTTCTTTTAAACAGTCAGAGAATCGTAATGAGAGCGGTGAATTACATTAAGACATAAATATGAAGATAAAATTTCTCTCTTCTTTCAAATATCATCCTACAATAATATATCAAATTGTTTGGAAACAAAAAAAATGAGGAAATTAAATTCATATGGAAAAGAACAAAAAGTTGATGAATATGAGTTGTTCAACATGGATATATGCAAAAATGGAAAAAGAAAAGATGAAGTAATTGAAATTGGAATCGAAACCAAAAAGCGACAAGATCTGGGTTTTGGAATGACTTTGAATGGAGTTGAAGTGCAAGATGGAACTTCTTGGTTTCTTTCAATGAATAGAAGCCATAGATAGTTCAGATATCTAAATATTAGATGTTTTGTGTAAATACCTTCCAGATCAGTATACTGATGTCAAACTGGCTATTGTTGTAATCCGATGTTGGGGAGATGGCGGCTCCGATAGCGATTTTGTTGTTGGTTTGGATGAAACCAGAGCATAAGAGATTATAGCATCCAGTGGCTTGATATGCATCAGTCTACACATGATCAAGAAGTGAGCATGTTGCGATCTTGTATTCATATGGAAAAAAAAGAGAGCTAATGCTGAAGGTTTTCTGTCAGCATATAATGACATGAAAATTACCTACCGTCCAATATGTGAAGAACCTGGGGAAATCATCTCCATATAGCTGTGGGCTCACCTGTGTACACAAAAACAGAAACAAAATGAAAACAAAATGGTATACTTGAAACTTTATCTTGACTCTCATTTTTTTAAAATCCCATACTGATTAATTTTTTTTCCCCACTCCACACCTGCCATCCAGCTTCAATGGTGTTGAGATCATCGCCGAAGGATCCGGATATGACCCAAATCTGTGACAAGCTGAACTCTGAAGGTGCAGTGACCCTTGGTGCCCACACATTCAAGCTAGCTCTTGCTCCATAGTACTGATCTCCCCCAACAAATCCAACTGCATGCTGTGCCACCAATAGGAAAGATATATGAAACATGGATATAGTTCAGATATGTAGGAAGAAGATACAAACTGGAAACGAGTTGTAGGCATCTCTAACCTCATGACCGCCGTTCTCCGAATCCCTGCTCACCACCTTCCTCCCAAACCTCTTGACAGAGCTGGCCCTCAACACCTCCTCTTCATTGGTTCTCCTGATTGCCACTGTCCCTTCGGGACACGACTCGCCCGAACTCCTCCACAATTGGAATCTCTCGACAGTCTCATCGACGCTCTTCGCGTATCCTCTTGGCCTCTCCGGCGGCTCCTGCATCGGTAAACAACACACTGACCGGCTTACTTAAGCAGGGAGCAGGGCAATCTCAATAGGTGTCAGATGATAAAGCTTTCAAACTGGTACCAATGGCTTCTGGCCCTTCAGTCTTGGGTGATCAAACGCCGGTTGGAGATGAGAAGGAACACAATCTATAAGATCACCATCAGGGCTCTGTATTGTCTTCATGGGAGGTTTGTTGAGCCTTCTGAGGTGAGCTTTTGCTCTTCTGTACCTGAGCAACTCTCTGCCAGGCCTCAAGGTGGTGATGTTGGTCTGCAAGGGAGAAGAGAGAGGGAGCAGGGGAGCAAGGAGAAGGAGAAACCAAAGGGGAAAGGTGATTAATTGAGGGGTGCTAGAGGTCATTTTGGAAGAATTCTTTGGATTTGTAGTTTATGTTCTAGGCTTGTCTCTATCTCTCTATGCATTGAAGTGGTAGTGGTTGTCTTCTTGCTTCCTCCCTCTTTGTTTGGTACCTTAAGGATCTCCTTGCTTCTTGGAATCCAAGTAACAGGAGTTTGCTCACTATCATGGGAATTTTATTTGGAATTTTTTTGGGTTTTTACAGGTGGATATATAGAGTGTGGTGAAGTGTGGTGCAAATAACAAGGGCAGCAACTTTAGCTTTATCTCTTCTTTCCACTGCTTTCTGTAGGGTTTTGTAATGAGGGCATGGCCCTCCCCTGGGCTTCCTCTTATTATTCTTTTCTTTGGACTCAGAGAAGGAATTGGATTTCATTCCTGGTCTCCCTCAGGCTCTTTTGTTCTGCTTCCTTTTTATTCCCCCAAGAAATTCTGTCAGATACTGTGGCATGAAGGTTATTATTTTATATAACAAAAACAAAGAATGTTTGCTTTTTTGGTGGGGGAAACTTGGGCATGGGTTGTGTGTGTGTGTGTGTGCATAAAAATGCTAACAAATCCTTTATCTTGTATTGAGTATTAAGTGAGGATAATGTAAAACAGAAGGTGATATGATTTTCTTTTTTATTAGAAAAGAGAAGAAAACAAAGATAGCTGGCCAAGTTTGAGAGATGAACCTGTCTCTCAAGTCATCAATTCGAGAGGATGACCGCACTCCCCCAAAAAGAGAGATAAAATCAACCTTCAATAGGTTTCTCACGAAATTTCCGCCTGAATCGCTAATCTCTATAAGCCCAATTAATATACTAATCAGATTTTTCACAAAATTAGAAAATTAGAGAAACACACCTGAATCCCAAAATTATGAAAATGCCACTGATGCCTTCACAATTATAGAAACGTCACTGTATGTGATCTCATCAGAAGGCCATGGAGAATTTCCCCAGGTACAGTTGACGTTGTGTTTTCTTGTTGTGAGTAATAAAAAATAAAAAAAATAAAAAAATAATGACACATTTGTTTTCTTTTACTCTTGCCTAATGCGAGATCGTCATATCAGTTGTATCGATCCAAGGAAACTCTTTAGGTGTCAGTCGATATCCATTAATCTCATGCATTGACAATAATGGAAAACAGACGGTACATACGGAGTTCCTCATGTGCAGGTGTAGTTAACATAGTGTTTTCTCTTTGGGCGGAGTAAAACAATGATAAGTATAACACATGTGCTTCTTTTTACTCTGCTCAATAAGAGTCGGCCATTTCAGCTCTAACTGAGCTAACTGAGGGACCCGAGTGAATTCATAAGTTATCAACCAGCAGCCATTACTCTCAAATGAAATAGATATACCGAGCTGATGTCATCCTGGAAAGGTTAATGTTTCTTGCCACATTGGCTCTTAATAAGTCTTGGTACAAGATTTCTCTTGAGATCTTGTAAACTTTCTAGCTAGGTTGAAGTTCCATGGATCTTATTTGAATTCTTACTTGTGAGAAGTATATTTAGATTTCAAACATAAGGTTTTACTGCCATAGATCATTTTACTTGCTGCTAACCTTACCACACACTAATTTAAAATTAATGAAAATTAAGGCCTTATTATCAACAGCCTTGTATCCTTCTCCCTTCAGTACACTGCTTAGTTATGTATAAGCATATTTATGTACAAAACAAAATTACATGTAATACAATGTATTAATCTAGTTACTAATATTGAATTGTTTCAGTTTAAGATTTTATGTGTTGGGACAAAAAGAAATTGATGCAATAAATACAGATGTTGTAAGTATACAGACTTGAAAATTATTGAAATCTCTTGAAGTTATGATCCCTGAAATCATTGCATGATCTCCTCCTCACATGCCCTTGCAAAGCATGAAATATACTCTCAGAAAGCTAGATCGTATAAACAAATAAAAACCAAATAAAGTGTGCCGTTTGTTAACAAATGCATAATCCTCTATTATTTTTTCGGACGATTGAAATCATTCATTATCTTCATATTTTACTGCATCCATCTGTTATAAAAAGTTATATTCATGCGAAATCTTTAAATTTGTGACAGGTAGATGAATTAGTAAAACCCATTGGGTTCATCGAATATTTGGTGTTTTAGGTTTTGGGAATATAAAAATTAAAATGAACTGTTCTAACCATATTAAAACAAAAGGAGAAGTATAGACTTTTCAAGACGCATATGTGGCTTATCAACATGTTATAACATGTTATGTGTTTCCCATCGTTTCTCGCAATAGTTTTCAAAATAATTTGCCATTGTAAGCTTGCAAGCATTTCATCAAAAAGAAAAAAAAAAGCCTGCAAGTGCATTAGTCTAAAGTGATCCACAAGAATATATTCCCACATTGGATAGCTCTTGTTTTATTTTCATAATAGGAAAACAAGGATGGGGATGCCATAGATGAAGCAATGTTCCCCTAAAGGCTAGAGCATAGATTCTGGCCTAACCCTAGCAAAACCTACAAAAAGTAGAACAATTTATTCCCCACCCCATTCTATTATTATATTTGGAAATGCTATAGGGACATCTAAAGATTCAAAGCTGCTCTTGGCTGGTTTGGTAGCTAGCTGCATTATTGATTTTTCATAATGTTTTCTCGAGTCCATGTGAGTGTTTGGCAGCTGGAGAAGAAAGGTAAAGAAACCCGTGCATTATGACCCGAGCAAAAAAAAAACACACACACATGATGCGGTGCACGCACGAAACTGACAAAAGGGTGAGAAGCACATGTGCGTATCGTCGAGGGTAAAAGTGGTTAAATTGTAAAAAAAACTTTGCGGGGGGCAAAGTGCATAAATCCCATCCCAAAACCGCAAGGGATAAAAGGATAAAAAGCAGGCGTTAAAGCGCAGAAAACGCAGGGGCCAAAGTGGAAAAAAGAACGATGGCAAATCCGTAAATATGTGGAAAAGGAGGGGCATTGGACTGTATGAAAAAGTAATGGCAAGCTTGCAATTAATGGGTATGAGGAGGGCTTTTGTTTTGGATTTCCAAATCCACACCCCAAATTGCACCCTACACTTTATCTCACATGTAGGGGATGAGGCGACACACATACTCCACCCGCCACTTAGGACAAACCTTGCAATTGGGGTTGTCCTAATCAGCAAAAGCATCACTCATTTGTATAATAGACTAGAAATAACACGTGCATATAGTGCATGGTGTAGAAAAAACCTACATGAAGAATGCGGTGCACGTGCGCAACCGACAAAAGAGAGAAAATTGTGGGTATCGTCCGGGGTTAAAATGTGAAAAAGCGGTAGTTAAAGTGCAAAAACCGTGGGGGTTCTCAGTGAAAAAACACAGATGGCAAACAAATAAATATGAGGACGACGGAGGGGCATTTTGGTTTTAGGAAAAAGTAACAACACCCAACAACAAACCCAAAACACAACGCACCCCCAAATGGTCCCCATCATGATAAGGTGGCAAAGCCTAGACCAATCGTTTGCCCTATTGGGTTGTCCTAGTAGGACAAACGTAGTGCACGTCCCTAATTTGTAATATAGATAATGGAAAAAAGACGACACATGATCATGATTGACCGTCAGAAAAGCAACCAACAAGGTCTAAAAGATAATCTAAAGGCTGCAACGAGTTTGGCACCGGCCAATGTGGAGTGCTAAACTCTATCAAGCATTCCCATCTTCAGTGCTTTTTCAATAGAATTACGTACTCGTAATAATTGCTTGAATGGTTTCTCACGTTAGAACTTTTTTCATCTAAGCCAATGTTTTGAGTCACTCTCAATGTACAACTCGCTACATGGAACGTGACATAAAATGTCTACATCGACCCGTGAAAATACACTAATTATTTCATGGCTTGCTTCATGAAACATACCTTAAGCTTTTTTCTTGTTTTTGAGTTTCACATTCCGTGCTTCTCCAGTAATCGTTTGAGGCCTAAATATTTTTAAAGCTTAATGTTTGCTACCCTTCAAGTGATTCTTCATGACTCATTGGTCATTTCCTTCTTTTTTTTTGTATTTTATTTTCTTTTTTGATTGAAAGCCTTAACCCTAATCAAAGTAACCCCTTCTTTCAATTTCTCCTTCGTTTCCAAACCTCCTCCTACATTTCTTCCTCCCACCCCACCCCACCCACCCCACCTCCCCCCCCCCCCCCCCCCAAAAAAAAAAAAAAAAAAAAGAAGAAGAAAAAACTTCCCCTTTACTAAATTGTAGTTTGATAAAGTAAACATATTCTCTCTTTTTGTACCAACATCACAGTCATCTTTCGTATAATTCTTGCGAACTGCTACACGCATCTACCGTTTTACTTCGCACAAGATCGACTTATTTACAAGTTTGCCAGTACTAAGACGCTTAACCCACTTATTTACCAGTTTGCCATTATTCCCACACACAACCCGCTTATTTACAAGCGTGCCATTATTCATCTTTCACCATCGTCTGTCCCCCGCCTCCCGTTGTCGCTGCCTCCCCCGACGACGACGACGACGAGGACTCCAATGACAATTTACTAGGGTTTGGATGAGGGGGGGGGGGGGGGCTGGGGAGGTTGGAGGAGGGGGATGTGGGAGGAGGAGGCGACCGAGGGGGTGGGGCTGGGGAGGTTGGAGGAGTGAGAGGGGGGTTGGGGATGTCGAATGAGTGGGAGGTGAGGCTGGGAAGGTCGAAGGAGTGGGGCTGGGAAGGTCGAAGGAGGGGGAGGTGGGGTTGGCGATGCTACCCCTCCTCTGACATCCACGCCCCCTCCTCCGACCTTCCCAATGACATAAACATCCTCGCCAAGCTCATGTTCTCCTTAACAGGCATCACTGGTAGTGCCTGGATCGTTGGCTCTAGCAATAGTGCATTGTGAGATCTCAAAGGAGTAAGGCGGTTGACCAGCTACACCCACAAGGCCAACTTATGCCTTTGGGTGAACTTCAGGATCATATTTGGATCCTATTTGCATGGCCACCCGAAACGACGTGGCACTCGCTCCTCAGTTGGGACGCTTAGAGCTTTCATAGTCCCCCCTTTTCCAAAACCACTTCTTCTTCCTATTTTTGTTCACTGACAGCTTCACTTCGAAGATCCTTGGGGCCCCAGCTTGGTTGGTTTGGTTGTATTGGGTGTCGATGATTTTCTTCAGCTTGGACACCGCATGCACCAGTTTGGTTGATGGCCATCCCTTGCACTGGGAGGTAAACCTCATCGCCGAAGTGACCAAGTTCTGAAAGGTGTTTAGAGCTAATTGACACGGTGCCAGGTTGGACTGCTAGAGAACCGCTACAGGAGTGGTTGAAAGGGAGGCAAAGCCCTACATCCAAGTGTGCTGAACTCAACACAATCACCCCCCTAAGGAGGTCAGTCGAAGGTCACCACTAGATCATGCGAAAGCAACAGGCATACCAAGGGGGAAATCTGGTACCTCCCACTAAGTTGCACCAGGTCAGTGATGCACAACCTAGTATTGTAGTGATATGCATGGAGGTGCAACAACTTCTTCTGGTCTAACTTCACTCTCTTGCATTTGGAGGTTAGCAATTCTTGCCGCATCGAGGGCATCCAGGTCTTCAGGAGGAGAAGGCTCTGAACGCCATAATGAAGCGCAAGTACCGGACGAAGAGCCCACCAATAGTTGGGTAGATGTCTCCGGGGGGTGTGGTGTAATCAGAGTAGTAGGTCGGGAGGCGACAGACGGCATAACCCTATGAATATGAGCATCACAATGAGCCAACAATCGCCCTACCATAGATGCAAAGTTGAGAGGCTGACTGACTCCAGATTCTACAATATTTTCTCCTATCCACTTGACGGAGTGACCCCCTCTCCGCTTATTGAGATTTCCATGGGTGACCACGACTCTGGTGTTGACGCCTTGAAGTTGTCGAAAGGGGTTGCTTGGAAATCAGTGGCATCTGATATGGTTACATTTCAAAGAAAGCAGTGGAAGAAGAAAAGAGAAAGCAAAGAGTAGAGAAAGGAGAAATTGTCTTTTCCCGTGAAGGCACCGAAAATTGCGAAGGTCGACAGAGAGAAAGGAAGCACACATGCCAAAGGACAAGTGAGGAAAGCCGTGAGCAAGTGCAGCTAACCTCTGGTCTTCTTTACCTTTTTTTAACTTGCTCTAGGCGTGAGCTTGGATCGGAATCGATTGTGGCCGTTCGATCTCCATGATCATGTCTTAACTTCCCTAGGCATGAACATATCCTAACCGTCAAGACCCATGATCTTGTAGGAGGATATATGCCCATAAGGCGATTTATCCTAAAGTATACGTCTTGTTCATACTGTATATGGTATCCATTATCCTAAGTATGAAATCGTTTGTATTAATATACTTAGATAATGTCCATAGACTTATAGTTAGGTCCTTACGTATCTAGATAAGATCTCGATTATGAGTAGTAAGCGGCAGAATAGAAACGTAAGTCTTAAACAGTTCGTGGTCATAGATGTGTCGAGAACTGGATATCGACACATCGGATAGACCACTGTGTCTTAGTCTTACCATAGGGTAATGATGATCTCATAGTCATTCGACTTGGCGAAGTCGGAGGCGAGACACAGGTGCTCATTGGAGAAAGAGTTCACTGAACGACCAACTTAGAGTTGTTAAATGGTTAACTTTAACTAAACCGTCTTTAATAACTCTAGGGTGATGATAGGTAAGCTGGTCCTTAAGACCTGAAGTCATCTGTACGAACCTGTGAATGAACGGTGTAGCTTAGACCTATGATCTAGCTTCGAGGCTAGGCCTGCTGAAAGATCTTAGGTTGGGTTGCACCCGAAGCTCTCGAGGCGAGTAGACGACTAAGATGGGATTCGTCACTTCCGTTAAAGGGAAGTTAGTGTCACAGGCTCAGTACGATCTTTGTGTTAATCCTCGACCGGGGTACATTGTAAGAAGTACAACGTGAATACAACAAAGACCGCCGTATACTGACCAATGTTGTCTAATAGGGTTGACAGTAAACCATACCCTAGGCCAACAGGGACACAGTCTTGACGAAGGGACTATAGCTAACGGCATTCATCACTGACACAGCCAATGTAAACCCAACGACACTTTTGTCCAAGGGTCGATCACGTTATGATGATTTTGAAACAGGGACGACAGCTACTGTTCGTGGTGACCGTCGTCTAGGGGTTCCGCGCCCCAACATGTAGTAAGGTCAGGCTGTAGGGTCTCACACCGAATAGCGTTCGTGTCTTAGTAATAGGAAGATTAATTAAGAGAGATTCATTTGATAACATTGAATAGTTGATATTCACAAAGTTGGTTGTGAACTTAAGTCGTACATGCAATAGGGACAATGTTGCATTTGATGCAAGCAAAAGATTAAAACGTGTCGTAAATTGGTTACGAAAAATTTAGTAGGAACAAATACATTCGATAGGGTTACCTGGATGACGGGATCATCCCGGTCTAAACACAGGTTCAAACCGCGTCTAAATCGGAGCTCAAACGAGCCCAGAAACACAATAACAATTCAAGGGAAAGTGGGTTAGACCCACTGGGCTTACAAGCCCATTCGCAAGGGCAAACAGGCGCGGCCCGCTGCAGCAGCGGGCATGGCCCATCCTTACTCACCTTGGACGGGCGTGCCTGCTAAGCTTAGCAGGCGCGCATGCAACTTAAGTTATTTTAGGGTTTTTGAAACCCCAAATGACGCCTACGAAAATTGATTATTTGCCCAACTTTGGGCAATTGTTTGAGGGGTCAAACGAGGTCGAAATTCGTCGCCGTTGGTTCCTACGCGTTCACCATTCAAAGCCCTTCGGATTGATAGCTTGTTTGGTGTCTAAAGTTTAATGAGCGAAGAGAATTAATTAGTTAAAGTTTGCTTTTATGAAAAGCTCACTAAACTACAAATTAAGCTAAATTAGCTTAATTGAATTTTCTTCAAATTAGCAATAGTCCCACATTGCTCACAACAAGAAGAGGAGTGCCGACTCCCTATATAAATATGGATGCACTCTCTTCGTTAAAAAATGTACCAAGTCCTCGATCGAGTAGCTCCAGAATTTTAGAGCAAGCTCGATCGGCGACTAACTATTCTCTCTCTCTCTTCTTCATATTCTCCGGAGTAGTCCTAGCAAGACTCGGATCCAGACGTCTAAGACGCGGGTCTACTCAAGTGAAACTTTCTACCGCGTGTGATCGGCTTGGAGGCGGGAGTCGGCTCGGGCGGATCGGTTCGAGGGTGCGAGTCGGCTCGGCTGGATCGAGTCAAGGCGGTTCGGCTCCAAGGAGCGTCAGAGACGGTGCGGTACATCTTACCCGCCCCAGGGTCAAGATTCCGGGTATGTGGTTAAGCAATTATTAGTGTAGATTTAATTTTATCGCTATAGAATAGATCTCTCTTGGGGTGGTTAGATCCACCCTAAGTTGGCATAGACCGGGCTAGGTCCTGGCTCCCTCAGAGCCTAGCTAAATTGTTTAGCTAGCCTAAAAGTTTTGTTTTTTATTTTCCGCTGCGATTTTATGTCCCTGTGGCCCGTCCGACTTAGGACGGACACAGATCCGAGCTCTGAGGGTCCGCCAAAACCCAACAGATCTCACTAAATAGATCATAGCTGTTCAACTTGCATGTCGACCCTACCTACTCTTAGCAGATCGCGACGCATTAGTTGCAATGTCCCTTCAAGAACCGGGCTTTCCTCATCAGGGCCCATGAAAAGTACAAGGCACATTGCCTCTGCCTTGTTGGGCTCTATGAGGAGGCGGCCATGTCAGCAAGCATGATGAGCTTTTCCTTCCATATGCACCACATCAGACGACACATTCTGCAGTAAGTTGGTCCAATTAGGCGAGTTTGGCTGATGTTCTCTAACTCTATAGATTCTTTTCAGTTTTTGTCTTCTCGCATCTCCACGTCCGACCTCGGAGGTGCAGCAGCACAGGTCAATAGTGTCAAGGCAGAAGAAGATAGGCCTATGTAAGTGAAACTTTGGGTTGGGGCCTAGCCACACGTGACAAAGGGGGTCCACCGCACCTGGATCTAAAAGCTACATGTGTCTTTAGGAACTATCCGAGAGCAGCTTGAAAGATCAGCCTGACTAAGCTGATGACTAAGCTGCTGCATGCAAGACAGAACTGACTCACTGACCTAGGTTGGCAAGCATGACTCACATAAGGATGATCTCAGTAGGGTTGGCTCCTTCAGCAGCCACACTTCACAACAACGACCTCAACGAGGTCGGCTCCTTCAGTAGTTACCCTCTATAAGGATGACCTCAATGGGGTTAGCTCCTTAACAGCAGTCGTAGAGAACTTCCCATCGGACATGGTTGGCTTCCATAACTATCCTACTAACCAAAGTGACGTGCTCTTCTGCAGTCGCTCGGCTTTCTCTCCGAGTAGTTATGAGAGGAGTTTAATAGCCATTACTCACCTACGCAACCGCATGCCTAATTCGTGGAGTCAGTTGCACGTGTAATATCCAGGATCCTCGTAACTCCCCCCAACGTGGCATAACTGACCCCCCTCTTTATATAAACAGTATAACAACCTCATCTCAGGTACGCTGGACTCACAGACCCAAACCTACACGCCTTTCTCCTCCTGCTTGAGCTGACTTAAGCATCTAATTCGAATCACATGCCCACCCTCCTATCCTCCGACGATCTTCTCTTTCTTTCAAGCATCGAAGAAGGACGTTGGCCTGACAAAACCCTGATCAGGTCCTCTGTTGCGAAGATACATGCATCAACAACCCAATGGGGGTTCTCCGGTGCAAGATCTGGGCATCAACAATAGTTTTGTTAAAATAATCTATTCTTTAAACTCACATTCCATCTTTGTCGTTAATGGCATGAGTAGCAATTGGGAAAATAGAAATATGTGGTAGTATTCTTTTTTAATGAGCTAAAAATTGTACTGTGGGAAAACCGTGAAAGATGAAATGGGAGAAGGGGACAGTCCAACCTTGAAGCCAGCCGGCCACTTTTTATTTTTCACTAGAAATAACCCGTGCAGTCAATGCACGACGCAAAAAAACCCTGTTGTTTTCAGTACGTGGGAATAATCAAAATAAACACAAAGAGAAAACACAAGAATCAAGCAACGACACACGAGACTTGGTTTCGCAGTTCGGTGCGCACACCTACATCTGCGGGGCCACGCCCAGAAAAATAGAATACTCCACTATAATAATCAGAGAATACAAACTCTAATAATCACGCTTCTCTAAGGAAGAACACCCTCCCCCTTAATACAAACCGTGAAGGGTGATTGCAATCAACCCCATGAAGTATTCTTGGCAAGCTCCCCTTGCCAGCAAGCTCCCCTTGCACAACCGACTAGATCAACTCCCTTGATCCTACGTGCGTAGCCGTCGGCCTCCTCCCGGAGTTCTTCAAAAAACTTTCGTCAAAAGTCGTACCCTAGCCGAAAACCGCACCACCAATATATCCTGCGCCACTCCCTTGATTGCGGAAGGAAACTTCAACAACAAGTGCAGATACGGCAGCCCACAAAAAAATCAAAACCAATTCGGGCAATATGTTCCACAAAATCCTCTAGCATTAAACAGATTTGCAGGCAAGATTCTCTTCAACCGAAACAACAATAAAACCGGTAGAATAATAGCTTCTAAATATATTCCCAATAGAATATACCAGAATAGGTTGACGATACCAGAATAGATCTGCAGCAATCAACAGCAATCAATCTTCTCAACTAACAAATCTGCGAGATATTCACTTTCTATTTCAACCCAACAACTCTTCAATTTAGCAACCGATTTAGGAAGGACTTTCCAAATATCTCTCATGCAGGTATACCACAACCATATACAGGAATCCCCGATATTCTAGGTAACAAATCAGATCTGAATCATAGCAAAAAGTTCTGCAGACCAAACCAGCGTTTCTGCATACAACCCAGAAATCCAGATCCCGAATGTTGAACATTTTGTTGAACGACATTATGTTCAACAATACAGCTCAATCTGCTCAAAACACTTCTGATTCCTCAAACAGAACTCTCCATCTATTGTGCCACTAATGCCAACAAATATCAGCGGAATTCAACCCTAACAAACCCCACAAACAGGATTCGGTGAACACGCACAACCGAAAAGGAGTGATAATTGTGAGTATGTGTCGGTGGCGTCGCGGGGTAAAAGGACCCCAAAACAAAGCCCAAAACCCTAAAAGAGGGCCGCTGAATGGGTTGAGTTTGTCCTAGTCAGCTTGTGACTGGGACAAACCCTGTTGACTAGGACAAGCCCAGTCAGCAGCCCTCAAATGTATAATAGATTTTTTGCTTCCTCATGATCGACATGATTGAAATGGGCTGTCACATGCAGATGGACGAGTAACAATAAAGTAACTCTTCAACTTTTGACCAACATATAATTATTTGTGTTAGGCCAACTCAAAGCTTTTCCTGCCTTTGTCACCCATGAAAATGATTAGAACTTCTGCTAGTATTTGATAGGGAGGGCAAAGGAAAAAGAGTGATACCAATGAACCAGCTTTTTTGCCCCCTCAAAGATGGCTGCAATATGCATGCCTTGCAAAGCATGGGGACCATTGATGAAGAAGAATTACACACACTGGCTTTCTCATCAAAAGAAGATAATTTGAAATAATAAAAGAATGCCCTAATGGCAAGCATCATTTCTTAAATGGCCATGATTAGCTCACATGGAATTAAGTAAGTTTTCTCAAAGCATATTCATCTCTGTAGACTGTAGTCAGTATAAATAATTACATCCAAAGAATGTTGCAGGAATCCCCAGGGCTGTTCTGACCTGGATTTTTGCATGGGGGCAAAAGGCTTATATGAATGTTGGTTGGTTATTGTGTAATTTTATTTTTATTTTTTTGGGTTTCATTTTCTAAGAAAAGTTTGTAATCAATCTAGAGTGCACATGAATTGACCTATTTTTATGATACTATAATATTGCAAATCTCGCGTTATTTTTGTTGACGGGTGATTTCGTCAAACAGTTGTGTGATGCTGATGAGGACGCCTCCGGTGACGTGGCACTTCGACGAGAGAGGAGTGTGACCCGAGGATGGTTGAATCCGGGTCGGGAAGAGCTAAATCAGCTGTTGGCTCGACCTAACTCCGAGCTATTTGATTTGATGAGCTATCTACAACACAAACAAATCGTCAATGGGATTGGATCTGGGTTCCGATCCAAATCGTCTCCGATGCTTAAGTCAGTAAGAGACTTTCCTTACCGTTAGTGGGTAACGGCTTTCCTTTCATGGTTCCATGGTTATTCCTGAAAGATAGGGATGTAACTGCTACCCATTTACTCAGCCATTACATCCATCCACCTGTGACGAATCAATCTTAACACGTCATACAAAGTATGGAAAGGCAAACACGTCAACATAACAAATTAACCTTAGATGCATGACAACCATATATATATCACAGTCATCATAAGTTATAGCCAGTGTTGACGTGAAAGGAGACATATTCATAAGTTTTAGACAGAGCCAGCTGAGCAACTCCTTTCCTAGTGAAGAAATCATTGTAACCCTTGGGTGGGTCAGAAGCTCTCAACGCTAGCATGCAAATGATAGGGACTGTTTCTTTTCGCGTATCGTTTGCAGCATGGGCCAACACATGATGCACCCTTGCATCATTTTGTTGGTTTCATGCGGCGTAAATTTTGAAAAAGAATCCAGATGATTAGGTTGCGTTGCTGTTTCAGCCAGTGTTGAGTGATGTTTGGAGCATGTAACACGCACTACATATTTGAGTTTGTCGCATGAGATCATGTTGTGTACTACAAAGGTAGCAGTTTTGCTGAGAGAAAAAAATGATGAATCATTGAGTTTGATGTTGGCGGATATGGGTGCATGTGGACCATGTATAGTTGGAGTCTAGTTTTTTTTTCCATGTATGTATATATAACCTAGGGTGGCAAGACGGCCCGTCCGGGCCGGCGAGGCCCGGCTAGGCCATAGGCCGGGCCGGTCCGGGCTGAAAAAAGACCCGGGCCGAGCCGGCCCGGCCCGGGTGGGGCAACGGGCGGGCCGGCCCGGGAAATTAAATATTAAAAAAAAATCTAATATTGTTATAAACGGGCTTACGGAGGCCCATCTGTGTATTAGGTATCCACCCATTATGTAACCCTATTACTATAAATACAGGGCTACGTGGTTTCGTAGCAGCCAAGTTTACAACACGTTATCAACACGTTCGAGGCTGAGCCGAACCCCTGCCGACAGACAAACGCGACGCGAACGGGCTTCCTTCATCGAACGTCGCTAGATCCGGCGGGTAGGATCTAGAGGTAATTTTACTTCCCTAGATCTAAACTTTTATGCGCATACAATTAGATCTACATGCTTAGATCTATATTTGATTAGTATAGATCGGATTCTTTAACTTAGATCCGCATGCTAAATCAATTTTTTCAATGATAAATCGACGTTTTTCTCTCTAAAAATCAAATTTTTACGATGAAAACGTTGTTTTGAAGATCAAAAATAGATTTTTTTTTCCCGTAAAAATTGGATTTTTATCATCTTCTTCCCCAAAAACCATTAAACCCTAGGGGGATTCTTCTTCGCCACGCGGCCGGAAGCCGCCACGCGAAACCCCCTTCGATTCAAGCCGTCGTCGCCGCCCGCAGCAGCGGCACCCGCCACCGCCGGCAGCGGTGGCTGCCCCCGCCGAAGCGGCGAGCGGATCAGCCGCCCGCGACGGCGGGCGTAACCCCTGCCCGCAGAGGCGGCTGCCCCCCGCCGCCCGAAGCGGCGGGCGGATCAGCCGCCCGCGACGGCGGGCGGAACCCCCGCCAGCAGCGGCGGCATCCGCTGCCTGCATCTGCGGGCCCCCGCCGTCGCCAGCAGCGGCGGACGGGTCTCGCCGCCAGCAGCGACACCCCCCCACGTGCGGACGCGTGTCTTGAACCCTAGCCGCCGGACGCGGCCACACACGCGCCCGAAACCCTAATAGGGTGCACGGGATCGCACGACAGATCGAACCTAAAAACCCTAACTAGGGTTTGACCAATTTCATTTCCGAAATATTTTTCAGATTTAATTACGATTTATTTTTCGTTAAAAATCTAAATAAATTACACGTTTTTAATTCATCGCATTTTTCGTTGGATTATCTGATTATCATACGTTTAATAATTAGGAAGATCCTGCGACCGCTCTGCCGTTAGTCAACTAACCTAATGGTGTATGATGTTGCCCAGTGGTCCAATAATTATTAAACGAAAATATTTTCATTTCCATTAGAAAAATGCATGTGATGATTAAATGCCTGTACTGACTAAACTGTCTGTGATGAACATCTTATTTAGCATGCTAAAATCTATATGATATATTAAATGCCTGTAGCAAAACTATATGTCTGCGATGAGATTATTTAATGCATGTAGCATATAAATAGCATGTGTATACATCATACTTGTTTCAATTCAGGTTAATTGAGCATAACTTTTTAGTTTACAAGCTTTATATTATATGTATGTTGGGCTCATGATATGACGATATTTTATGACAACAAACCAATCATGTTTTCAAAAAATTTAACATCATATCCACTTTGACAAAATGAACCTGAAGTTCAAAATCAAATCAAAAGTCAACACCCTTTCACCCTAATAAACATTAACAAATACGATGGATTATGCGAAAACCATTTATGCGATTTCTTTTAGAGATACACATTTTACGGTAAAATAGATCTCTCAGACCTATGGTTTGTAAAAACCAATATTGACACCAGCAGTTGTCATAACACCGCTACACTCTTTTAGAGTAATCTCACTCTACAAGGTATGATCCTTGAATCTAGCCTTATTTTTTTAAGCGTACGCCCGAAGTCATGGCTTAATAGATAAGTGAGAAATTATAAATTTCGTACTCACGTAATTATTTCCTCTACAGCATGATTCTATATCCACACAATACTTGAATGACTCAATAAAAATGGCATGAAGACCATACTTGAGTTTTCAAATAGACTTTTAAAAGTCTCTCATAAACTGAAAAAGTGGAAATATAGAAACTAACTCATTTCCCTTGTATATGTCTACTTCTTAAGACCAATATTCATTCTTCCTTATAAATGACAATAAGGAAGACTTGAAACATGGGAAGTCTTGAATAAAATGAGAAAGGAACGATATGATATACCTCCACATGGAGTATGCAATGGCAACCCAATATCAGACCAGAAGTACGTTCTGACAAGACCCGTAATGCTTTTTGCAATATGAATGTGCATTAACCTATGTCATATAAAAATATATACATATCTAGTCTAAACGACGAAAGTCAATTGACCGTATGTATATTTAGCAACTCCCCGAGGATAAATAAACTTTGGAAACAAATTTGATCTGTTGTCATAACATAAGTCTAAAATGAGCACAATTGTAGACGTATGTTTTCTAGAGCACACATCATACTATGAAACTTGTTGCTATAACATAATTATCAGTAGTATTCTCTTATAGTATATATGTGCCTTTTTACGTATTTTATTTTACTGTGAATGATTTGTCATCCTGAATACTCCTAAAATGAGGATGCCATTGACTCTCTTCACTTCCTCAAACGAATTTTAGATGATACACTATCATCATTAGAAGAATGAGACCTTTAGGACTCTTGAGAGTATTTGAGGGATAAAAGTGGACTTACACACTCTCTACATATGGCTGATGATGTACCTTAGAGTACTCATCTATATATCCTCTTAAAATGGTCATAATAAAAACCTTGTTATCCAACCGCAGTCCAGATTATTATTAATCACAACAGACATGTTACCTTACTGGGACATTGGTTGGGCTTTTACTTACCCTCATACCACCCTCAAAAATGCCGTAGTGGAACTTATTCATCGGGATTAACCATCCTGGTTGAATATATTCCGAGATCCCCAAACGGGGAGGCATTACTGCACATCTTATAGATGGAGCCTTGACGGGTTCATATCCCCAGTTCTATGCTCAACTTCGTTGAAGTCGAGCTTATTGCGGATTTTTTTTTGGATAGCACGGGAATCAATTATATTAAACAACTGGAAGAAAATTGAACACCCGGAAGTTTTGTGTTCACACCCAGAAATGGGTTATATGTAAATCATTAAAATGATTTAAACGGATTACTCATCCATTAAAAATCCAGTTGCAGGTGACCAAGCGGGAACATGCAATTACAATGCAAACCATCAAAATGCCTCCTTAGAACCTATTTATATGAGCCTGATCACCTCATATAAACAGTTTCCGAGAGCCCCTAACGGAGGAAGCGTTTAGAGTACATCTTATCGATGGAGCCATGATGAGTATACATCCCCATATCACCACTATGGACCATCAGAACACAGAACTATTTATCGGAAGTAATTACCCCAGATAAATTGATTCTGAGCACTCTGAACAGGGGAAGCATTTAAAATCACTTCTCCTAAGACGTGCATTGATGGGCCCTCTTTTATAGACTTGATGTGATCCTGAAGATCCTTCATAACCTTAATTTCCCAGTATTAGGTTTAACAAAAATACTATAATCATCAATGAGCCTGAATCTCAATTTGACCATTTAAAATATTAATACCTATGATCTGATTATCATGAATTGTGATGAGATCCTGAAGATCCACACTCATGAAACTGTTAAACAGTTATCAGACATAGCTACTAACATTATAAATATTGTCAAACTCACACATCCCTGCTACTAAATATCCAGTTAGGATTGACATACCAAATATAATGGATGCAATCCACCAGTAGCAGAAGTGGATATCCTCAATGGATGAGAGGACATACCACGAGGCTCCAAAGCGAGAAATTACTCCTGGAGACCCTAAAACAATACCACCACAAGAAAGTGAGCTTATCTCCATATTCTCTCTCTTTCTAGAACCTCCAGAAGAGATGAATCTGGAATAAATTGAATAATGTACGTACATGGAGAGGTATTTGGATAAAACACACTTGTCGACAATTACTCACATTCCATTTTGCCATAGATATCGTTCCCAATCTCTGTAACGGCTGGTTTCTGTATGATGATATTTATTTATATATATATGATTGTTCGTCTTCTCTCTTTTTCTCTTCCATATCTTTTTCCCCTATCTGGAGCTAAGCGCGCTTCATGACGTTCTTGTCTTGGAGCCAGACCCATCTAGGAGCCCCTAGAACCCATCCCGAAGCTTCGCACTCCATTTGGAGACTTGGTGTGCACTTTAGTCGGTTCAAGAACAAGGACCGACCGACTAGATGTCAATCTAGTCGGTCAGAAACTCTTCATGGACCGACTAGTTTCCGTCAGATTTTTCCACTGAGTTACTGTTTACTCTTATTCGGTCTAAGTTCATCCACCGACCGACTAGTTGCCAAACTAGTCGGTCAACACTTCTTCGCAGACCGACTAAGTTAGGGATCATTTCATGCAGTCAAGTTACTGTTTATCATTAGTCGGTTTAAGAATGAATACCGACCAACTAGTTGACGAACTAGTCGGTTAAGTTTCTTTCTCAGACCGACTAATTTTCAAAACTTCTTGTCGACCACTTTATCCCTTAGTCGGTCAATGAACACTGGCCGACCGACTAGGTTGCAAACTAGTCGGTCGACGAGCCTTCACAGACCGACTAAATCTGTCAACCCTATACCGACATTGTTCTCTGTTTAGCTTCTAGTCGGTCACAGTTAGTCGACCGACCGACTAGTTCTCAAACTAGTCGGTCAACCGCCCTTCACTGACCGACTAGTTGACCCCGAAACCCTAATTTCTGACCTAGCCGCCGTTTCATTTTCTTATTTAAACGCGCGGCTGTTTCTCTTTTCTTCTCATTGTTTTGAGTTGTCTTTTTTCCCAATCCCTCTCCTTCCTCTCCCTAAGCTTTTTCCTCCCCCCGTGCGCCCTCCACCTTCTTCAATATCCTTCTCTCCTTCCGTTCTCCTTACCCCTTCCTTTCTCCTGTTTCTTCTTCTCCTTCCTAATCCTTTTCATTTTTCCAGCCGGCCACCCTCACCTTCTCCCCAAATCTGAAACTTGCGGCCAAGCTCCGGCCGCCATCTCATTTCCCTTCCGAAATCTATCTTCTCCTCGCGTGGCGCCCCGATCTCAGATCTAGTAACGACGACCCCGGGAGACGCCAAGATCTTCGTCATCACCTTCGGAGGCCAACGTCATCATTAACCATCAACGTTCCTCGCTGCGCTACCCGCGGCCTAGGAATTTCCGGACAACGCAAAGTTTCCACCTTTCCAGATCTGACGTCGGATCTTCGTGCAATCGTCATTTTCAGGTTGGTCCCCTAAATTCGTAGAAACCCCCACCGTAAATGATCAAACCCTAATTAAAATCAGCAACATAATCAAATTAAATTTACTTTCCGCTCCTCTTTAAAACGTTGTGCAACCGTAGATAAATCGACGAATGGACTTCTTGCATGTGCACATAGGGTAGATCGTCGATTAGCCTAAAACATTAAAAATGTGATTTTTGACGATTAGGTTAGTCTCGACAACCCTAATATAAATTCAAAATCGTGAACTGACACCGTCGCCGTGTCACGATTTTCAGACGTACCGTCGACGAGACGTTTGGACGAGACGTACCGGGGAGACGACGCACTCGCCACCACAGGCAAGTGTACCACTTGCGTTCTTGGCCATGTTTAGGCCTTCGTCTTGTTAGAATTGTTATTTTAGAAACATGAGAACCGGACGTGAAATGATAGCGTCCGGGACGCCCTTGATGGCTCAGATTTGACAACGAAGTCTGAGTCCAGAAACACCAATTTTGACATCATAGGATTGACATGTGTGTGTGTGTGTTGTGGACACCCTAGTACAACCCCTCCTGTTTTGTCGTGTCATGTCCTTTCCATGTCCCGTTCCGTCCTGCACAGCCCGATGGGCAATAGGGCACTCGCCAAGCCAGAGTGAGTGATCCCTTGTACTGATTCACAGCCCGATGGACAATAGGGCACCTGTCAAGCTAGAGCAGGTGATCCCTTGTACTGATACACAGCTCAGAGAGCAATAGGGCACTTGTCAAGCTAGAGTAAGTGATCCCTTGTCCTGTCACGATTCTTGGGGTTTTGGGGTAGGGTTGAGCATGCAAGCGGTAAGAGGGTCTGATCCCCCTCGAACCGAACAGGCGTGAACCCTTTTCGTGTCTTGTCTTGTCATGTCTGGATCTTCTTGTTCCGTCTTGTCTTGACACCTGTAGGCTAGTCCCGTAGTCGGTAGCCCTCGCTACGACTACTACTTGTCGTGTTTACTTTTCCTGCTACGTGTACTTTTCGTTTGTTCGCCTGTTGTAACCCCAGCATGATAATCAACCAGTAAAACGTTTGTTAAATAATTGGTGCACTTGCAGTTTGGTCTAACCTTTACTTGTAGACCTTACCTGACGTACAGTTCCTTCTTTTGGTGCTGTACGTCAGGGATCGAGCCAGAGTACGTTGAGGAGACTGACCTGCCAGCTGACGTGGAGCCAGAGAGTGTCGATCCTGAGTACGACCTTGAGGAGGACCAGAGCTAGAGACTTCCCGTTGCAGTTTCCAGAGTTATCCATTTACTTTAGTTGGGTGCGTAGCACCTTTTGTTTCTTGTTAGGTTGGGTGCTTGCATCGCTAGATTTCCTTTTCTGCTGTTGTAGCCCTTCGAGCGTTGAGACTTGGTACTTTGGATATGTTGGAATAAAATGTGATGTTCTTTCCTTCTTGTACTTTTATTGTTCTATACTAATATGCAGGGACCTATACCTTCGTCTTGGTACCACACAGACGCTTATTGGGTCAGGGCTCCTTAGCTCTGGCCTAAGCGGGCCTAGTCACGCTTCGCCTCCGCTGCTTTGGAAAGCTGGGCGTGACAATCTCCGTTTCCTGAAGCAAACACAGAAATTTGGTCAGATTATGTGGAACGAGGCAATAATAAGTTGAGCTGGACTCACTTATGAAATGTGAAGTGTTTGGACCTGAAGTCCTGATATCAAAAGAATATCAAACCTATGGGTTACCGAGTATTGTATAAATAAATAAAATCGTATGCTATAAGCAAAACGCTATAGCTTAGAGGTTTATTTCGTAGAAACCAGGAAGTAACTATGTAAGATGAGTTTAACTCACTTACAAAATTATTTAAGCTGATGCATCAGGCTCCCTGGTCATGGTTGCGAAAACCATGCGATTGACAAAGATAATTTTAGGCTATGTTGCTATGGATGATGTGACAACATACCCTTATGAATAATCATCCTGAAGATGAAACCATCATCCAGAAGATGAATAATCATCCCGAAGATGAAACCATCATCCCGAAGATGAAACCATCATCCAGAAGATGAATAATCATCCAGAAGATGAATAATCATCCAACAGATTAATTATCATTCAGTTGATGAAGAAACATAGATAATTGCAATCCACTAAATACACCAACTGGTTGTATGGATGCACATTAAGACCCTTTTTCCGTTCGCTGGAAGAGGGGAAGGATATCCTAGGTCCTGAAGTGCCTTACTCAAGTGTCTTTTGTACACTCCTTTATTTAGCAGTAAACCCTTTAACCAGATACAGTGCAGCGCCTGCAGCGCACCACTGGACCAGAGATATGTAGCTTCTGCGCTATCTCCAAGGGTCAAGGATCATCCAACATGTTAAATGTATTTGCAGATACTGGTTACAGATCATCGCGATGACTACAACAAAGGAACGACCAACTCCTGGAAACCAGCAAAGCATGTTTCCAATGCAACATCAATCCCACCATCCCGAGAGGCTCATCATTCCAAGAAGTAAATTATAAGTACGCACAGCCAGGTCTTGCAGTACCTCGCAGACACATTAGCGACTGGGTCAGAGACGTGTTGCTATCTATCGAGTCTGTAGACCACTCCTCTTCAGAAGAGCTCTCTCAGATTCAGTAGCTGCCATAGATGAGCGGTACTTGTATAGATGAGCGATGTCTTGTATAGGTGAGCGATGCCTTGTACTTTGTAATTATTATCGGAACACTGTAAAAGATTGATGTATAGTTGCCTAGGAGATCTGCAAGCCTGCAGCATGTACAGATCAGGGGGAGTCAAATGTAGTGTTGTACTCTTTTCCCTTGGCTATTGGTTTTTCCCACTGGGTTTTCCATAGCTAAAGGTTTTAACGAGGCAACCTCATTGACTCTGGATCAAGAAGTATCCACCCCTAAATACTTCCACTAATCAGGGGAAGTTATGGAAAACTGTACTGTTTTTTATTGGCTATTGGTTTTTCCCACTGGGTTTTCCATATCTAAAGGTTTTAACGAGGCAGTTATCCATAACTTAAGATCCAGAAGCATCCACCTCTAGTGATATCCATCGATCAGGGGAGTTATAGAGACTTGTACTCTTTTTTCTTAACCACTGGTGTTTCCCATGGCAAAGGTTTTAACGAGGCAAGAACTCTTAACTTAGGACCCAGATGTATCCATACCCCCATGGTCAGATAAGCTCAATGAACCTTGAAGCGTCCATATACGGCTTACAACAATGGATGGATAATGGGAAGTGTTATAAATGGGCTTTTGGAGGCCCATCTGTGTATTAGGTATCCACCCATTATGTAACTCTAATACTATAAATACAGGTCTACGGGGTTCCGTAGCTGCCAAGTTTACAACAAATATATATATATATATATATAAATGATTCTAAAAACCTAAAAATTATTCTTATATATATATATATATATATATATATCTCTCTCTCTCTCTCTCTCTCTCTCTCTCTCTCTCTCTCTCTCTCTCTCTAAAAAGTTAAACATTAAAAAACATGAAAAAAACTTTTAAACATGTAAAATATTCTAAAAAAATATAAATGATTCAAATTAAATTTTTTATCACCTTAGAAATTTTTTTGGTAAGTTAAAAGTATATAATTAATTTTATATGTTAATGTTACTAATAATTAATTGTATGAAAAATATTAGTAACTTATAAATCTATATAGTAAATAATGTAACATGTTATGTGTTATAAAAATTATATAAGAAAAAATTTATATATCACCAAAATTTTAATCCCGAAACTCTCGAAGGTCCCGGGTTGAACCTTTAAATTTTATTTATTGAAATCTTTTTTGAGTGGGGACATACGTTGGCCAGTCTTACCCCTCATACATTGGCCAAAAAAGCAATCTAATACAGGTTAAAAAAATGCTCATATAAGTAAATATTTCAAGTCTCTTCTTCTTCTTCTTCTTCTTCTTCTTTTTCTTTAGAGTCTTCAGAAAGGTCAGTCTAATATTGGGTCCTCGATTCAGCCTTGAACCAATCCTTCGCACAAACCGCTGCTTCGACTATATCTGGCTTTAGCCATGACCTCTTGTTGCTATGAACACGACTGCCTGCACTAAAAGCAGACTCCGAAGCAACAGTGGATATGGGTACAATTAACAAATCACGAGCCATCATGAAAAGAATTGGATAACTAATCTTATATTGTTTCCACCATGACAGAACATCAAAACCCTCATTATTCAAATCTTCTTCAGTAAATGGACAAGAACTTGACAAATATCTAGACAGTTCACTAGAAGAACTATCCGTGTCAGATGTTCTTGCTTCTTTTTACCCATAAGCAGGCGGACACTGCTTGGAGCACTTGAAGATGCTTGAACAATAGATGTGTGTGCAGAACTACCATAGCGTGTCTCATATACATCAAAAAGTGATCTTAAGCTACTCCTAAAATTAGCTTTGCGTTGTTCTGCTTCAGATTGAAGGTTAAAGTTTTCGTAATATGTATCTAAGAAGTCAAGTACTTCATCCTCCTTAAAAAGGGGATCAAAAACCTTCGCTAAAGAGTATAGCAAAGGAACATGATTCCAATACTTACGGAGTTTACTCTCCATTTGTTCTGTCATTGCTCTAAGGTTTAGAGTCCTAATGGTCTCATTATCTCTATGTTTTTGTATAACATCAGAGATCAACGCTAATTGGTCTAAGCCTAGAACTGAAGTTGTGTAGTAAACACCAGAAAACTTGTTTGTTGTCAAGTAGAAAATTTCAAAAAATTCATAAAGTTCATCTATAATTAGCCACTCATAATCACTAATGTCATAATCAATATCATTGGCAAGGTATGCACTTGCATACTCACTAAGTTGGGTTCTATTTTGTCTCATACAACGAATCATTAGATACGTTGAATTCCACCTATATAGAACACTAAATTTAAATGCTCTATAAGGCAGTTGGTTACTACGACAAAACTGCCTATATTCCCTATTTTTTGTGAATTAGTTGTAATTAATAGCATAATATTTCTAGCATTTTCTAGATAAACAGAAGCAAGTTTAAGGCCATCCTGAACTACTAAGTTTAACACATGGCATGCACAACGTTGATAAAAACTTAACCCATCTAGATCTGGGTTTAATTGACGTTGTAAAAAATTAATGGCTAAAGTATTTTTCGAAGCATTATCAAAACTAAACTGTGCTAATTTTTTTCTCTATATCGTAATCACGACAAATAGATTGCAAAATCCTACCAATAACCACACCATTGTGTGCATGCTCTAACACCTTAAAACCAATAATTCTTTTCTGAATTATGAAATCGTGATCTACAAAATGGGCCATAAGACATGTATGATGCACCCCATTTTGTAATCCATATTTCAGAAGTTAATGAAATCCTAAATTCTAGATTAATAAAAAGCTGATGTGTATTAGCTTTTCCTTCGTAAAAAGCAGCCATACAATCTTTTCTAAGAGTGTTCCTAGACACTCTTTTAAATGTAGGGTTAAATGCATTTTGCTGTAATCGCTCTAATTCGGGGCTTTCAGCATAATTTAAAGGTAATTCTTTACTTAACACAAATCTAGCCATCTTTTTTCTCATATTTTCAACAGAATATAAGAAAGGAGTAAGAGAGGCAGATGATGCAGATAAATTTAAAGTTGATTGTCTAGCATATTTTTAGCATGCGATTTCACTTGTCTTAGCAGATGTGAAGTGCCAACAGTATGTGCGGCACCAAAATTAGCTCTACATATCTTACAAAAGGCACGAATTTGTTCGATGCCCTTACTATCTTTAACCATTTCATATGAAAAGTGATCCCAAAGTCTGGACTTTGATCCTTTTTTGGGTTGTTTGTGTAGACGGTGCATGCATATGTGAAGCAGGTGATGATGTTTGTGCTGGTGAACTTGTGTACGTATGTGCAGCATGCGAGAAAGGTGAGTGTGTAGTTTGTGGTATGACTGGGCTAGGATTATTACTAGCCACATTGTTATCAGGTTCTTTGGTTTCAACATTTGCTATAAGACGGTCATAGACCGGTGATGTTGTGACCCTTTCTCTATTACGTAGTAACTCAACATAAAATTCATAATCGGCAGTATTAGTATCATCTAAATTAAAGTTCATATTAATATTCCGAGATCCAGACGGTCCTACCATTATGCTAAACTAAAATTAATACTATAGGAACCCGATTGACGTTTGAGTGTGACCGGAGCTTTTAGAGCCCGGTAATAGCGAGAGACCAGAGACGAAAGCTTGCACGGTATTAGCGACGGCAGACGGTATTAGCGAGACGATAGACGGTAGTAGCGAGATGGTAGACGGTAGTAGCGAGCCCGTAGAGTGAAGATTGTAGAGATGGTAGACGGTAGTAGCGAGAGTACGGGCGTGGTAGTTGTAGAGCATCGGGTAGAGAATTGGAATGTAAAAGAGAGATGAGGTTTTGTGAGTGTAGAAATAAGGGGGGAGGAGGGGGGTTTTATAGAGGGAAAAATGGAAAAAAAAACAAAATTTTTTTAAATGCCAAACGGGCAAATTTCTGCCCGGGGCCCGGGCCGGGGGCCCGGGCCGGAGCACCGGCCCCAGCCCGGCCCTGGCGCCGTTCCCGGCCCGGTCTGGCCCAGAATTCGGGTCGGGCCGGCGGGCCCCCGGGCCAAATTGCCACCATGATATATAACCCACCATGTTCGTATATACGTGTGTATATTATCATGTGCACGCGGGCAGGGGGGATATCATATGCTATGCAAGAGGGGGGACATCATATGCTATGCAAGAGAGTTTATCGTGAGCCTTGGAAGATGGTGCTGGTTCGATGGGCGTTGGTATAACTGTTATTCGAATTTGATAGGATGATTTTGGGCAAATGTCATGGAAAAGGTTTCTTTTGCTTTGCTAACTACTGGATGCATGATCAATATTGCACAGATTTATTTTCATGCAGGTAGTGGGTTCGTTCTGATATCAACATCGATTGTATGCGAAATGTTAGGCACCTTCCCTTCGACCGTCACATGGTGTGAGGAGCAAAGTGAGGAGCACCCATTATGAAAAAAATCCATAGGGTGTGATTATATAACACATCGCATTTAGGTACACTGTTTTACACTTATTCCTTCGATTATTTGGCGACTGTTGAGATCTGACTTGAGCATCGGATGGTTTAATCTGGCCGTAACGTGTAGATCTTGGGAAGGAGGCACTTAGCTAATGATGAAGCCATCAACTAAGGAGAGATCAGAGCTGATACGATCCTAGTCCGGTGCATAGGCCGCCTAATTAAATAATTATCTCCAGCTGGTTGCCCCGGTACGACCCATGATGTCGGCCCAATAACCCAGGAGCCCTCACGTGCGGCTCACCCCCTCTCCATTCTTGGCGATAGCTCGACTGGCTGTTGGGCTCCTGTGACTATGGGGTCAACCCCTCAAACCAAGAGATCAATGATTAACTACTAACCTGCCATCAATACAGACAATACAGGCCAAAGAAAATAAAACACCATAAATGTGCAAGCATCATGGACGGACGGTCGTTGAGAAAATCATCGCCTATAAAAGGTCCCACCAAAGGAAAGGGACGGACGAATCTCTGAGACCCCAAAACTCAAGTATTCTTATACTCACATCTGCTCCACCTGATACTATCTTCCTCCTTTTAGACCGGCCCAAGAATTAGTGAACGACCTCCCAACAAGTCGGGCATAGTTTCGCCGAGCATTCTTTAGTCATCTGTTGACTTAAGCATCAGATAGGATTTGGTCAGAACTCAGATCCGACCCCCTGACAAGCTTTTTGTGTTGTAGGTCGCTAGGGTGATCGCTCAACCACATCTCAGTTCGGCATCTAGCTCGGCCCGGAGTCCCTTCAACCTGGAGATGAGCTCATCCAGCACCCCAAAGGTTGCCCTTGTCATCCACGTCAATGACATACTTTGGGCCATCCTTCAGAAATATCAGTGGCGAAAAAACACCCTGAAACATCTGGCACCATCTGCGCGATTCAGGTTAGCATCCACATCTTCATACACACCAACTATGGCTCAACCCATTAACGAGGAACCCGAGTGGCTAGTCATTACGGGGACGACAAATGATACGCCGTCCACTCTGGATCCTGGCTCCTCTGCTCGAGGGATGCTCGAGTCATTATGGTAAATCTGGAGTAGTTACATTTGTTCACACAGGAGGTGAACACCAACATACAAACATTGGCTGCCATCATATAACGTCTCACTAGACTACAGCCTAGATTAACGGGTGGCACGCTGATCAGACCATTTTTCCCTCAACGTCGTCCAGTGGTACGATCAGCCATAGTGGCGAACCCAGGAGCAGTTCCCCCAGACCCAAAGGAGCGGTTCGACATGCCTCACTCGTCTCTACATAGGCCGCGAACTCCCATATCTCCCCTAAACGAGGGAGAACAAGGAGACAAGAAGGTCGGTTTTAACTTATTTGAAGACAACCGTAAAGGCCCACGACCTCTTCCTAAATGGGCGAAGGACTACCTCATCATTTTGGATGATGATTGGAACCAGGAGAGCCGATGAGAATGAAGAAAGAGTCCCCATCGAAGGCCGCAAGTGGGCCACAAGAGGAAATTCCAAAGGGACGTCACCCGACATCCAGACCCATCTGCTGACATTGGCGGCTATTGGAGCAATTCCTCGTGCGCTTCCAATGACCGACTGAAGCGACCCAAGCACCAAGAGGATGTCTGATGACATCGCTCTCCTTTAGAGAGCTCGGAGGATGAACATAAACCACTAATTAAGAGGATCATCTCCTCCTAATTACCGTTCAGGTCTAAGATGCCAGATGTGTAGAAGTATTATGGCTCCGGCGACCCCCCGGGAACACGTCCAAGACTACAAGTGGGTCATAGAAATCCAAGGGGCCGAAGGTGCGCTACTCTGCAAGCCTTCCATACCACTCTCCGGAAATCTGTAAAGGAGTGGTACAATGAGCTTCCTAACTGATCCATCGGAAGCTTCAAAAGTCTACCCCAAGCTTTCTACTAACAATTTATGGTGGGAAGAAGATGAAAAAGAAGCTCGGACCACCTGTTCAATTTGGTGCAGAGGGAGGGAGAAATGCTGAAGGGCTTTCCGAAGTATTTCAACTATAAAAGGCTAAACATTGAAAGCTAGAATGATGACGTTACCATCGCATCCCTAAAGAAAGGGGTCCGATGTGAGGACCTGATGAAATCCTTGAACCATAAACCGCCTCAGGATCTGGATCATCTCCTAACCAGGGCGAAGCGATTTATGATGGAATAGGAAGCACTTACGGCTCATGATGGAAGCACACCGAAAACCCCACATTGAGTTGAAAAAGGAAGCTATGTTTAAAGAAGGTGCCCACTAGGAACAAGGAGATCGTAGAAGACAAGAGGGAAACCTTAGGGACATGTCCGATAGGATTGATGCGATCTTCACAAAGCTCAACGACCCAACAGAAGTCATAATGACCTACGCCCAACACGAGGGGTATATCAACAAGCCTCCTCCATAAATGAAGGGAGGAATGTGAGAAGAGAACAAGTTTTGTAGGTACCATCACGACCACGGTCATGATACAAAGGACTATGCACCAAAAGGACATCGAACAGCTAATCCAAAGGCGATATCTGAAGAAGTTTGTCGACGTCTGTTGAGTTATTGGGCCGGCATTCGAGATAACTCGGTCGACAAATGATTATGGCCTGCATGGCCCACCTCAGAAGTCTGATACCGACTTAGTCAAAGCCCAATGGTCAGTCGACTGTAGAGTCTGCTTCACTCGAACATGGGATTAAAGGCTGGCTCGTGAATATCAGGGACGTGCACAACATTTATTCCTATTAATGGGGAAAGATCATAGCCCCATTATGGGTGGCCGTTATCACCCCAACATCTTCAAAGGGACCGTGAACGCTTATAAATAGAGGAAAGGGTCCCATTTCCAAGGTACGAGGTCTAAGACATAGAACTCTACTTTCTCAGCTTATACTTCTTATACATTCGAGCTTGTGCCGTCAATCTTGAGACGAACCTCTGTGGGTCGATCTCAGCTGCACCAAGCTCATTCTCTCCTCTAAGTTCCATACTAACTTAAGTATGGAGGGGATTTAGGTTGGAACCTAGATCCGACCCCACTAACGAGTCCATGTGGTGCAGATCGACGGTCGTCATCCAATGTTGAAGGTCGACGTCGAGCTTTCCATCCCCGAACGATCGATGCAACTATAGTTCAAAGGCCAGTCAAAGGTCGTACCATCTCCAATTACCATTACTCGACCCTGGTTCTTCCAATCAAGGGTATCACTCCAACCGTTGACGAGGCTCCGACTCAGCACCTCGAGTCTACGTCATCTTGACAACTGTCTCGGTCAATTTTGGGCTTAACAGTTTGGTGACATCTGTGGAAAAAGTTAACCAGCTTGACATCTCAAAGCAATCTAGAAGCTATGACAGCTGGACCCAGCAATGTCAGACTGGTCGAAGATCCGAATGAGAAGCCGAGAGTGAACGTCTTGATGAAGGACGTCGCAAACTCCACCGTGCCCCTACCATGGCCATCAGAGGCCCCAGAGGTGCCCGAGGTGACCCGAAAATAGTTCACTCAGTTCACCAAGCAGGTCGATAGGAGCCTAGGTGTCACGACCCGCTTCCCTTAAATGGAGGCGAGACGTGAGAAGGTTCGCTCAAACGTGGAGCTGTGAAGCTACACGCCTGATAAGCGTAAATTTAGTATAAGCAGGTCCCTGTAATTGCAAACGAAACAACAACAATAATAATAATAATATGAGACGGATATGAAATACCAATCCCACAGTTTGTCCACAAAATATTCAACATCACAGAAAAGCCACCAGGCTAAAAGAAAGAGTCTAAAGGCCCAGAACAAGGGCAAACAAAAGACGAATATAACAGAGTATCAAACTAGGTGCCACGCACCGACAACCCAAAAGATCTAACAAAACTAGACGTAGACACTAAGACTGATCTCCAGTGTCCACGAAGTCCTCGTCCAACACGGGCGCAAGCTCGGCGTCCGCAAACACCTCACCCTCAGCAAGTAACTCGGGCTCAAGGTCTAACATGCGTCACCCAAAAGAGAAAGGGGCACATGTCAGCAAGTCTAAAAGACTTGAGCAAGGAAACCGAAAGTAACTAACAACCTAGCAATTGTTAATGTTAAGCAATGACATGGCAGTTAAGTATGATGCAACAGTTTAAAATAGAGGCAAGCACGCATGATGTAGCAAAAGCTACCAAATCACTAATCACTTATCATTTAACACTTATCACTTATCACTTATCACTTATCACTTATCACTTATCACTTAGTGCATAGAGAGTCCACATGCTGGCCAGCTCGTGGCTCAGTCCGCTTATCTCTATCACTATTAATCACTTGAACACTAGAGATTTCGCCTGCTGGCCGGAGTGGCGGATCAGGCCAACTCGGGGCTCAGGTGGCCGCTTATCTCTTACCCCACCCATATGTGTCGAGCGTTGGGGTTTCCAACTACAGGGCTCGCTTCTGGAACACGAGCCAGGAAAATAATAGCATTGTAGCGTGTGCTACGCAATCACGATGAAAAATCAATATGCAATGCCAGGAACAGATAATTGCGTACCGTTAATTGAATTTAAACGTGACAGGCAAAATGCAATGACATGAACATATTCGCGTACCGTTAATTTAAAGTAAATGTGACATACAAGCATGATGAGGGTGACGGACCAAGCTTCGTTGTCAAGCTAGGTCAAAGGCGTCTAGACGGCTATCCTTTCACCGTTTAGTCTCTTTTACGCTAAAGCAAGGGAAATGGCCTAAGACATGGCCCAAGTCAAGAGTTGCAAGTTTCACTTGCCTGATACCGGGGTTGACGAGCAATGAAGATCGTCACAAGCTAACTACGGAATAGATCGCTGTTATGGCAAAACAATCATTAGAACAATGATTCTAAATCGATTTCTTATTAGAATCCTAACTTTCTAATAATCCATTTTATTAGGGTTTCACACATGTCAATGGGGGTTATGCTTAAACTAAAGGAATCGAGTATTACCGTGAAGAGGCGGAGGATCGATGCCGAGCAACCACGGCAACGGAAGAACGATCCGGCTCAGATCTGGAAATGAGGGAAAAATCTGGAGAAATGGGTTTGGAGGTGGATTTTGGGGGTTTGATGAGGGTTTGGGGAAGATGAGAGATGGGTTGTGACAAGGGAGGGTTTGGATGATGGAGGATGAGCTTGGGATGAAAGATTAATGGCTTGAGGAAGATGGGGGCTCAAGGGGGAGAAATTAGGGTTTTGGGTCGAGTGGAGGAAGAAGAAAACGTTTGGGAGGGGTATTTATAGGATGGGCTGGTGGCTGCCCAGAAATTAGGGTTTTAACACAGATTAGTCGGTCAAAGAGCAACCACTGACCGACTAGTTTGGCAACTAGTCGGTCGGTCGACCAACGCAGACCGACTAAGTGTAAACAGTAACTTCTGAACGAAAATAGGATTTGGATTTAGTCGGTCGATGAACAACTACTGACCGACTAGTTTGACATCTAGTCGGTCGGTGAACGTTCTTAGACCGACTAAGAGTGAACAGTATTGATACCAAAAATTTGTTGAAGAGTTAGTCGGTTAAAGAAGCATTGCTGACCGACTAGTTTGCAACCTAGTCGGTCAACCAACCTTCTTAGACCGACTAACGATAAACAATAACTCCTGAATAATTTAGAAAGCCAACTAGTCGGTTCAAGAAGGATTACCGACCGACTGGATCGTCATCTAGTCGGTCGGTGCCCCTTCTTACACCGGCTAATAAGCACCAAAAGTTCCGATACGGAGCGCGGAGCTCCGGGATCTATTCCTAAGACTCCTAGGCTTGATCTAACTGTAAGATACGACCGTTATGAAGCCCGTCACGAATGACTTACTCCGAAATTGACGATCCTAAGGAAGAAACGAGAAAACACGACGAAACGATCGAAAATGAAAGTTACGGAGACGAAAACCACACACGAGGAGAAAATCCACCAAAACATATATTATAATATAATAAATCCAGATACATGAAAACCAGTCGTTACATCCTCCCCAACTTAAGAAAATTCCGTCCTCGGAATTTCCAAACACTCACGTGTCCGGAAACAAAAGTGGGTAGCGCTCTCGCATCTCATCTTCTCTCTCCCAAGTAGACTCTCCCGGCGAACCGTGCCACCACATCACTCTAACAAGATCGACGACCTTGTTTCGAAGTGACTTCTGACGCCTGTCCAGAATCTGCACTGGATGCTGGTCATACGTCAAATCTGAGCGAACGGCGATCTCCGAGAAATCCACGGCATGAGACGGATCGCTGATGTATCGACGAAGCTGCGACACATGGAAAACATCATGGACTCCTTCCAAAGATGGCGGCAAGGCTAAGCGATAAGCTACTTCGCTGACCCTCTCCAAAACATCAAATGGTCCAATGTATCGCGGACTCAACTTCCCTCGCTTCCCAAAACGAATCACTCCACGATTCGGGGAAATCCTCAGAAACACATGATCGCCCGGCTGAAACTCCAAAGGACGACGTTTAGCATCTGCCCAATGCTTAAAATGGTCCTGAGCAATCCTCAACCTCTCCCGAATATTCCTGACGATATCCACGGCCTCCACGATCATCTCAGGTCCCAATAGCTCCCGATCACCAACGTCATCCCAACTCAATGGCGATCGACATTTCCTCCCATAAAGAGCGGCGAAAGGCGCCATGCCAATACTCGCCTGGAAGCTGTTGTTGTAAGAAAACTCCACCAAATGTAGATGGTCCTCCCACGAACCCTTAAAATCCAACATGCACACTCTCAGCATGTCTTCCAAAATCTGAATCGTCCTCTCGGACTGGCCATCCGTCTGCCGATGGTACGCCGTGCTGAAACTCAGACGCGTACCCAAACTCTTCTGCAAACTCTGCCAGAACTGAGATGTGAATCTCGTGTCTCTGTCTGACATGATACTCACGGGGACTCCACGAAGTCGCACGACCTCCTCCATATATCTCCTTGCTAGTGCCTCAGTGGACTGTCCCACTCGGAACGGAATAAAGTGCGCAGATTTGGTCAATCGATCTACGATCACCCAAATCGCGTCATTCTGCTTCGGACTCCGAGGTAGTCCAGTCACGAAATCCATAGTGATGTGTTGTCACTTCCACTCCAGAATCGGAAGCGGTTGCAGCAACCCGGCCGTACGCTGATGCTCCGCCTTCACTTGCTGGCAAACCAAGCACTTGGCTACACTCCGAGCCACACTCCTCTTCATACCATGCCACCAATAATTCAGACGAAGATCCTGGTACATCTTGGTGCCACCAGGATGCACAGAATACGGAGAACTGTGTGCCTCCACCATCAACTCCTCTCTAATATCCCCAGCTGGCACACACAACCTGGCTCCAAACCTCAGCGAGCCATCCTCATGAACCAAAAAGTCAGTCCGCAGACCGGCTTCTACCTGCTCCAGAATCTTCACCAGCTTCGGATCCTCAGCCTGGCCAGCCTTAATCCGATCCATGATCGTCGACTGTACCTGCATGTACATCAACGACGAATCCTTCCCAGGAAGGACAATCTCCACTCCGGACTCGCAAAAATCCTGCTGCAATCTCCACTGCGAGGTCAACATCATCACCGCGGGAAGCCTACTCAAAGCATCTGGAACCACATTCACCTTGCCAGGGTGATACTGCAAATCAATCTCATAATCCGCCATAAGCTCCAACCATCGACGCTGTCGCATGTTTAGCTCCTTCTGAGTAAAAATATACTTCAAGCTTTTGTGATCGGTGAAAATCTTCACTTTCTCACTCAGCAGGAAGTGCCTCCAAATCTTAAGAGCAAACACAACGGCAGCCAATTCCAAATCATGCGTCGGGTAATTCTTCTCATGAACCTTGAGCTGACGAGACACATAAGCCACAACATGCCCGTGCTGATGCAACACACAACCGAGACCATTGCCAGAAGCATCGCAAAAGATCTCAAATCCACCGCTGCGATCATGCACAACAAGAATAGGGGCAGTCGTCAGACGCTCTCTCAGAACACCAAAAGCACCCTCACAATCACCCGACCAAACAAAAGGTACATCCTTCCGCGTCAACCTGGTCATCGGCTCGGCAATACGGGAAAAGTCCTTAATGAAACGACGATAATATCCCGCCAAACCAAGGAAACTCCGGATCTCGGAAGCTGACGACGGAACGGGCCACTCCCTGATGACCCTAATCTTCTCGGGATCCACAGAAATACCATCTCCGGTCACCACATGCCCGAGAAAAGCAACTCTATCCAGCCAGAACTCGCACTTTGAAAACTTAGCATACAACCGATGCTTCCTCAAAATCTCCAATACCATCCTCAAGTGCGAGGCATGCTCATCCTCCGACTTCGAGTAGATCAGAATGTCGTCAATAAAGATAACGACAAACTTATCTAAAAAGTCGTAGAAAATCAGGTTCATCAGATTCATGAAAACTGCGGGCGCGTTAGTTACGCCGAAAGGCATAACCACAAACTCATAGTGTCCATACTTCGTCCTGAACGCTGTCTTCGGAACATCATCCTTCTTCACCTTCAACTGATGGTAACCACTCCTCAAATCCAATTTAGAAAACACCCTCGAACCTCCAAGCTGATCAAAGATATCATCGATGCGAGGCAACATGTATTTATTCTTAATGGTCACCGCATTCAACTCCCGATAGTCCACGCACATGCGACGCGAACCATCCTTCTTCTTCACCAACAACACCGGTGCTCCCCACGGAGACACACTAGGATTGATATAACCCTTCTGCAAAAGCTCATCCAACTGCTTCCGCAACTCTTCCAATTCTGCAGGTGCCATACGATACGGCGCCTTCGAAATCGGCTGCGCTCCTGGAACAAGATCAATAGAAAATTCTAGAGCTCGATCAGGTGGCAAACCAGACATCTCCTCGGGGAAGACGTCGCCAAAATCTCGCACCACAGCTGGCCACTCCATCTCCATCTGCATAGCCACAACCCCCACCGGCTTGGCCCAAAATCTGACAGGACCAAGCGAACTGCTACCACGGCTGAACTCAAACACAGGATGTCCGGGAATCTCGAACACCACCTTCTTCCTCCTGCAGTCGATCGTAGCATAGAAGCTCGCAAGCCAATCCATCCCAAAGACCGCATCGTAGTTGGTGATGTTGTGGACAATAAAATCGGCATAAAGCTCATGTCCACAAACCACCACAGAGCAAGGACTGCACCCACGATGCACCGTGACTACTCCATTCCCTGTAACGATGTTCCAACTCTTGGAGAGAGGGGACGTCGACAAGGAATGCTTCTCCACGAAGCTCTGGGACAAAATGCACATCGACGCACCTGAGTCAAAGAGGACTCGGGCAGGGAACGTGCAAACCAAAACCACACCTAACAAACAGTCTAATCAATCAAATCTTACTCTAGCAACATTCATACACAAGCATCCAACATAATTTTAATAATCAACTAATTAGGGAAGGAACAACTAGATTGAAAGTTACCTGCAATGACCTCATCCATGGCCAAAACCTCCTCCTCGGTCATCAGAAATGTCTGCCTCCTTGGCGGAACCGCCTGCCGAAAGGCATGCCCCCTGCGGAACAAGGGGTACCCCACGACCAGCGGGCACCGGGGCTCTCTGCTGCAACGGCGGGGCAGCAATAGGTGCCTTCCAAGGCTGCTTCAACCTCGGGCACTCCCTGATGACATGGGCGGGATCTCCACAGGCAATACATTGCCCCAAGAACTTCCTACACGATTCCTTGATATGGCCCTCCTTGCCACAGAAATGGCAAGTCCTCTGAACGGGCCCTCCTGGCCTCTTAAACTGAGCTGGCTGGTTCGGCCTGAATCCAGGTCTAACCACAGCTCTCGCATGTTTCACAGGCCTCTTCCCAGCACCAACAATAGGCCCCCTCCTCTGGTTCACGAGCAGCTCCTGCCTTTTGGCTGCTACTAGAACCTTCTGATAAGATTCCCGGTCAGAAGAGGTCACAAAACGCTGGAGCTCCGAAGCAAGTCCCTGCAGGAACCTCTGAGCTCTCTCCTCAGCGTCCTACACCATCTTTGGTGCAAACCGACTCAGCCTCATGAACTCTTGGTGATATCGGTCCACCGACGAGCTTCCTTGCTTCAAATCGATAAAACGCTGCAGCATCTCTTCCCTTGCAGCTTTCGGGAAGAACTCACCATCAAATCTGGCCTTGAAGGTAGCCCAGACGATCGGCTCCTCCAACATCTTCTCTTCAGCATCCCACCAATTCCTGGCGTTATCCCTCAACTGGCGCTTCGCCAAGTCAACCCAACCAACTTCGTTGACCTTGGACATCTTCAGATTGTCCTCGATATTCCTCATCCATTCATCAGCAGCTAGTGGACCTTCGGTTCCATCAAAATATGCAGGACCCAGCTCTCTGAACTGCTTCGCCCCGGGCTCAGGGCGAGGGGCTTCCACCGCCCGAGCAGCTCGAGTCACCGGAGCATTCTGTACCTGCAGAAGCACACCCTGCTGAACTTGCATCATTTGCAACATCATCCGCATCATCTCTCCGTTAGTGGGCTCCCGCTCAGGCTCCTCATCATGAGGGGGCGCACCACCACCACCACCACGGGTGATTCGCCTTCCTGCCATCTAATGACACAGAAAACGAAACAATTAGACTCATAGCTTAGGGCTCCGATGTCGAACTTATTCGTTGGACAATTTGTATTATTATCGTTATCTCGATAATTGCAGTTACAGAAGGACCTGCATGGGCCACCACTAAAACCTGTCACGACCCGCTTCCCTTAAATGGAGGCGAGACGTGAGAAGGTCCGCTCAAACGTGGAGCTGTGAAGCTACACGCCTGATAAGCGTAAATTTAGTATAAGCATGTCCCTATAATTGCAAACGAAACAACAACAACAATAATAATAATATGAGACGGATATAAAATACCAATCCCACAGTTTGTCCACAAAATATTCAACATCACAGAAAAGCCACCAGGCTAAAAGAAAGAGTCTAAAGGCCCAGAACAAGGGCAAACAAAAGACGAATATAACAGAGTATCAAACTAGGTGCCACGCACCGACAACCCAAAAGATCTAACAAAACTAGACGTAGACACTAAGACTGATCTCCAGTGTCCACGAAGCCCTCGTCCAACACGGGCGCAAGCTCGGCGTCCGCAAACACCTCACCCTCAGCAAGTAACTCGGGCTCAAGGTCTAACATGCGTCACCCAAAAGAGAAAGGGGCACATGTCAGCAAGTCTAAAAGACTTGAGCAAGGAAACCGAAAGTAACTAACAACCTAGCAATTGTTAATGTTAAGCAATGACATGGCAGTTAAGTATGATGCAACAGTTTAAAAGAGAGGCAAGCACGCACGATGTAGCAAAAGCTACCAAATCACTAATCACTTATCACTTATCACTTATCACTTATCACTTATCACTTAGTGCATAGAGAGTCCACATGCTGGCCAGCTCGTGGCTCAGTCCGCTTATCTCTATCACTATTAAACACTTGAACACTAGAGATTTCGCCTGCTGGCCGGAGTGGCGGATCAGGCCAACTCGGGGCTCAGGTGGCCGCTTATCTCTTACCCCACCCATATGTGTCGAGCGTTGGGGTTTCCAACTACAGGGCTCGCTTCTGGAACACGAGCCAGGAAAATAATAGCATTGTAGCGTGTGCTACGCAATCACGATGAAAAATCAATATGCAATGCCAGGAACAGATAATTGCGTACCGTTAATTGAATTTAAACGTGACAGGCAAAATGCAATGACATGAACATATTCGCGTACCGTTAATTTAAAGTAAATGTGACATACAAGCATGATGAGGGTGACAGACCAAGCTTCGTTGTCAAGCTAGGTCAAAGGCGTCTAGACGGCTATCCTTTCACCGTCTAGTCTCTTTTACGCTAAAGCAAGGGAAATGGCCTAAGACATGGCCCAAGTCAAGAGTTGCAAGTTTCACTTGCCTGATACCGGGGTTGACGAGCAATGAAGATCGTCACAAGCTAACTACGGAATAGATCGCTGTTATGGCAAAACAATCATTAGAACAATGATTCTAAATCGATTTCTTATTAGAATCCTAACTTTCTAATAATCCATTTTATTAGGGTTTCACACATGTCAATGGGGGTTATGCTTAAACTAAAGGAATCGAGTATTACCGTGAAGAGGCGGAGGATCGATGCCGAGCAACCACGGCAACGGAAGAACGATCCGGCTCAGATCTGGAAATGAGGGAAAAATCTGGAGAAATGGGTTTGGAGGTGGATTTTGGGGGTTTGATGAGGGTTTGGGGAAGATGAGAGATGTGTTGTGACAAGGGAGGGTTTGGATGATGGAGGATGAGCTTGGGATGAAAGATTAATGGCTTGAGGAAGATGGGGGCTCAAGGGGGAGAAATTAGGGTTTTGGGTCGAGTGGAGGAAGAAGAAAACGTTTGGGAGGGGTATTTATAGGATGGGCTGGCGGCTGCCCAGAAATTAGGGTTTTAATACAGATTAGTCGGTCAAAGAGCAACCACTGACCGACTAGTTTGGCAACTAGTCGGTCGGTCGACCAACGCAGACCGACTAAGTGTAAACAGTAACTTCTGAACGAAAATAGGATTTGGATTTAGTCGGTCGATGAACAACTACTGACCGACTAGTTTGACATCTAGTCGGTCGGTGAACGTTCTTAGACCGACTAAGAGTGAACAGTATTGATACCAAAAATTTGTTGAAGAGTTAGTCGGTTAAAGAAGCATTGCTGACCGACTAGTTTGCAACCTAGTCGATCAACCAACCTTCTTAGACCGACTAACGATAAACAATAACTCCTGAATAATTTAGAAAGCCAACTAGTCGGTTCAAGAAGGATTACCGACCGACTGGATCGTCATCTAGTCGGTCGGTGCCCCTTCTTACACCGGCTAATAAGCACCAAAAGTTCCGATACGGAGCGCGGAGCTCCGGGATCTATTCCTAAGACTCCTAGGCTTGATCTAACTGTAAGATACGACCGTTATGAAGCCCGTCACGAATGACTTACTCCGAAATCGACGATCCTAAGGAAGAAACGAGAAAACACGACGAAACGATCGAAAATGAAAGTTACGGAGACGAAAACCACACACGAGGAGAAAATCCACCAAAACATATATTATAATATAATAAATCCAGATATATGAAAACCAGTCGTTACACTAGGCGCATTGGTAACTTTAATACGCCAAAACATGGGGGGGCCCTTCCCGTAAATGAGCCATTGTTGTCTCCAAATCCGAACCTGACGCCAACCAAGGGCACGACTGTCCTCCGAGATCTCGGGGACCCAAGGGCAGACCAACTAGAGATTAACCTCCACAATTCAACCCCTCCGGCCCACCAGTACGATGGAGTGGGGGTCGATAATCGAGCTTTCATTTTCCAGAGAGAACCCACCCCCTTAAATTACCGGGCAGCAACCCGCATCATCCTAGATCAAGTAATGTACGTGGCTCCTCCAGGTTATAACCATCTGAATTCTGTAGGTGGATTCGTAAGGAGAGAGGAGATCCCAAACCGATCCTCGGGAGCCAACTACGGGCAACCCGGAGAAGGAGGATCACTACTGATCCAATCCGCGATTCGGAAGACCCCTCTGAAGGAGAATATCATCTCCACTCCTCCTCTCCCCAAGTTCAAGCTCCTTGCTCTACCAGCTTATGACGGCAGAGGCGACCCATGTTCTCACATTCATAAGTATTTGAATATCATGCTGCTCCACGGGGTCGACGGCCAAACCTTTGTATAGCCTTCCATGCTACACTGTTCAAGAGGGCAGAAAGCTGGTACGAAGGGCTACCCCACGATTGCATCGACTCGTTTGACGAATTGGTGGAAATATTCTGCAAATAATTCGTTGCAGGATGACGTCCCAAGACGAGGTTGTCCCACCTCTTCTAGCTCAAACAGAACAAGAATTAGTCGATCAGAGCCTTCGTCTAGAGATTCAACGATGAGAAGCTCGATGTAGAAGAGACTCCAGACGTGACCGTCATAGCGACGCTCATCCATGCGGTCCGGAACAAGCACCCGAGGAGGGCCCTTCATCAGTTCCCCCCAAACACCGTCGCAGATATGCTCAACATAACAGATCGGTTCACTTCCTCTGAGGATGCAAAAGAACCAGCCGGAGTCAATGCGAAGAGCACCCCCACCTGCCGTGGAGACACGAGGCGAGAGAAACCAAACCCGGGGACCCCCGCCAGGAGTCTCGAGACAAGAGGCCCAGGGAGAGGAGCCATCGAAGCAAGGAGCGTCCTACCTACGCTAAGCTGGTCCCCCCAAGACAGAAATCCTCGTCTACGCCCCACAAGAAGAGCTGATCTAAGAGAAAGCAAAGAAGGAAAAATATGAGAAGAGGGACGACCTCAAATTCTGCAAATATCACAATGACTATGGGCACGATACCAACGACTGTTGGACTCTCAAAAAGGAGATCGATGCCCTGGTCAAGCAATGACACCCCAAGAACCCGGCTAATGATCCACCAAGTAAGGAGGGATCCTCAAAGCAGAAGGGCAAGATAACGGTATCAGTTGTCACTAAGGTGATCGACTAATGAGCCATCTAAAGACTTCAGGCGAATAAAGGGGCAATGAACATCAACATCTCCGACGTCGATCGGAAAACACCTGTACGCCTTTTTCGTTTTTTCTGTTACTTTCGTCAATAAAGCATGTCTCTTTTATCGAATAAAGTTTCGTTTCCTTAAGCCTTCGTAAATTCTATAGAAACTATCCAATCAAAACTTCCCTCGAAAAAGGATCCGATCATCAAGAGGTATTGGGAAAGCTAAACTTACGTTGATGCAAATGACTCCTAAACGAGTGTCTACTGTAAGTCGAAGGGTCCACCACATTGCTACTGAATGACTCTCCTAAATGAGCATCAGTCGAAGGGTCCACCCCTTTGCTACTGAACGAATCTCCTAAACGAGCGTCAGTCGTAAGTCGAAGGGGCCACCCTTTTGCTACTGAACGACTCTCCTAAACGAGCGTCAGTCGAAGGGGCCACCCCTTCGCTACCGAACAACTCTCCTGAACAAGCGTCAGCTGTAAGTCGAAGGGCCACCCCTTCGCTATTGAACAACTCTCCTAAATGAGTGTCAGCTGTAAGTCGAAGGGGCCACCCCTTCGCAACTGAACGACTCTCCTAAACGAGTGTCAGCCGTAAGTCGAATGGGCCAGCCCTTCGCTATTGAACGACTCTCCTAAACGAGCGTCAGCCGAAGGGACCACCCCTGTGCTACTGAACGACTCTCCTTAATGAGCACGACTCTCCTTAATGAGCGTCAGCCGTAAGCCGAATGGGCCACCCCTTCGCTACTGAACGACTCTCCTGAATGAGCGTCAGCCATAAGTCGAAGGGCCACCCCTTCGCTATTGAACGACTCTCCTAGAAAAGCGTCAGTCGTAAGTCGAAGGGGTCACCCCTTCTCTACTAAACGACTCTCCTAGATGAGCGTCAGCCGTAAGTCGAAGGGCCACCACTTCAATGCTGAACGACTCTCCTAAACGAGCATCAGCCGTAAGTCGAAGTGGCCACCCCTTCACTACTAAACGACTCTCCTAAACAAGTGTCAGCCGTAAGTCCAAGGGCCACCCATTCATTACTGAACGACTCTCCTAAACGAGCATCAGCGGTAAGTCGAAAGGCCACCCCTTCGCTACTGGACGACTCTCCTAAACAAGCGTCAGCCGTAAGTCGAAGAGGCCACCCATTCGCTATTGAATGACTCTCCTAAACGAGCGTCATCCATAAGTAGAAGGGGCACCCTTTGCTACTGAACGACTCTCCTAGAAGATGTCGTCGGTCATAAGTCGAAGGGGCCATCCCTTCGCTACTAAACGACTCTCTCGGAACTTCTTCAGCCATAAGTCGAGGGGCAACCCATTCGCCGCCGAACGACTCCCATTTCATCAACCATGAGTCGAATGAATCTCTCCCTCACCATGGAACATGGAGGTCAACTTCTAAATGTGGTTCGATGGTTTATCCTCGATCACATTGAATCAGCGCCTAACCCATCGAAAGGGGCCATCAGGCATTACGACCACCACAGGACATAAGCGATAACAAATAAAGAGATGCAATGCCAAACAAGGATACACTGGCCAATTCTCCTGTCACTTCCTATTGCAAAATATTGTTTTCGTTTACATCACCCTCTATATATTTCAAAAATTCCTATAAGCAGGCACAAACAAGAGCGTCGAGATCCTACAACGGCCGGTTAGACCCTTGGTCTTCATCCAGCACGGCCGTGGACTCCGGGTCTCCCGTAGCATCCGCTCCTGCTTCATCTCCAACTATGGTAGCAGCCTCGTCAACAGGAGCAGCCTCCTCTGTACCTCGGCTCGACTCGTCATCGCCTTGGCTCAATTCATCCTCGCCGAGATCCAAAAGTACCATCGGACCTTGTCGATCTCATCGGAGAGGTCGGTGAATCGGTTCTTCATCTCCAGTGGACATCGCTCGTAGCCTTCTTTATATAGTGCAAGGGACCCTGTGGGGCCACACACACTAGAGGGGATGTGAATAGTGTAATAGCAAGCAAAGTGCTTAATTAAAAGTTACTGAAATTAAAGCACAATAAGCAGCAGAAATTAAAGAGTATGCTCAACAACAACAAATGCAAACGCATGGATTTTAACCTGGTTCTCCAAAACTTGGGTACGTCCAGCCACACCAATATTCACTATAATTCCCACAAAGAGAAGTGAATACAATCTCACACAGAAATACCTCACACAGAGGATTTGGATTCTCACACAGAAAAATCCTTACTCTCACGCAGAGAGATCTCACACAGAGGATTTGTTCTCTCACATAGAAAGAACCAAACTCTCACAAAGAGAGTAACTAATTTCCACAAAGAGAATTAGGGGTATCACAAAGGTGAAATGGAATAACACTTACCTATGCATTGATATGATCTTACTAATGTAAAGAAGAAGTCATGTAAGTGAAACTCAAGTGCTTGAGACGAGGCTTTGATTGCACTTGATGATCTTTCTCTATTCTAGGAATGAATCCTAACACTTCTCACTTGAGTGTATGAAATGAAGAGAAGAAAGATGTTCTCCAAGAAAAGGAATGAGATTGAAATCCCTTGGAGAAATTCCCTAGAGCTTAGATGCTATGGCATAAGACTGAAGCTCTAATGAGGGAATGAGAGAGATTAGGAGTGGCTATTGATTCTCAAAGATATCAATATCAACCAAGAGTTCTAAATGAACTAAGCCATCTCCTATATATAGGAAGCCAAGAAGAGCCCATAAAACCAGCTAAAAACCCAAAGAAAAGAAATCTACAACGGCTAGATTTTGGCAGTTTATGGCACAGACAGTCGACTGATGAACAACTGACAGTCGACTGTTCAACGGCTATAAAAATCGCAACGACTATAAACAGAGCCAGGACATGCGACTGTAGAAGAATATACAGGAAACTGTAAATAGACAGGCGACTGTAAATACTTCATCAGTCGACTGACTTGTATATTGGGATGTAACCAGAAAATACAAGTTGCGCACAGACGACTGTTGAGCAATTCACAGGCGACTGTAAAATAGACAGGCGACTGAATATCCTTTAGCAGGCGACTGTCACTTGGGATGGAAAGGAGCTGAGAAAATGCAACTTTTGCACTTACACCTTTCAGACGACTGATAACCATTTCACATGCGAATGTAAATATACAAGCAACTATAAATACTTTATCAGTGGACTGACTTGCAAATTGGGATGAAACCCAAAAAATGCAAGTTGCACACAGACGACTGTCGATCAATTCCCAGGCGACTGTAGAAACATAGGCGACTGTAAATTGAACATCAGTCGACTGAGGCGAAGAGATCAAGAAGAGTCAATAAAAATGTTGACTTGAGCTGTGCATACTAGTCGGCTGTAGAAGGCCGATCAGGCGCCTGGATGTCATCCAGTAGACTGTTGTACCTTCATCAGTCGACCGTGGGAGAGCCAAAAACTCCAGTAAGAGTTTAATGCATGGTGAACCTATTAGGATGATATCTATGATAATCCTAAGGCTCACTAAGATGGTTAAATGCAAATGCATGAGAGTATGACCATCTATCAAGACATTACAATAATCCTAGACTCAAAAAGAGAAATGCAAGTAATAGAAATTACATGGATTACATATTGCATCTCCTAGAGTCTAAGTCTTCAAGCTCATGATACCTTGATGCTCACAATCATCTCCAAGCTTTGGCACCCCTTGATGAGCTTCTCTTAATCAAGCTCCAAGCTTTGGCATTGCTCCTCTAGATGTCCATCCATCATCATGCTCCAAGCTTTGGCTTCATTAGATGATCTTCATGACTTCGTCTAAGCTTGAGCATACCATCACTCTTGGAGGTTTTAATATATCCGTTCCATCATCCTCCAAGCATTATGCTTTGTCTCATTAACATATAATCATTAAGATAAACTGAGACTAAAGCATAAGATTGATTAGCACACTAACAAATGTATTGATCATCATTAAAACAATGTTAGTCTTGAACTCAAGAACTAACATATAGCACGTCGAAGTCGGGAAATGTGTACTTGAACTCCTGAACTGCCCTCTCCACTATGATCTCGGCTTCGACCCTCTCCTCTAGTAGAGCATCCTCTGCTCACCTTCTCAAGGCGGGTTGTTCAGCCTCCCTCCTATGAGACTCGTGTAACTCGTCCTTGAGTTTCTGAAGACAATTCAACTTCGTCTCGCAGAGAAGGCTGAGTCTAGTCAGCTCAACCTGAGATCTCTCCACACCCGACCCAATGGCCTCCAGGGTGACCCCATGATTGGCCACCTCTGGAGAACGGGGACGCAACGGCACGGTCGCCAGAAGGACCTGCAAGGACCACATGATGGTCAGCATACAGGCTAGCATCACCTACAGGGGAAGCTAGAACAACAATTACCTGGGCGCTAGCATGAACGGCTATTGACCCAAGCCGCTCATAATCAACCCTCTCCAGACAGTCCTATTCCTTGGGAGGGTCGTATTCTCAGTGATACGGGAGGCAGCCCCGTAATCAAGAAGAGCAGAGTCCCCATGCCTCAGCGGAAACCTAGTCTGGACAGGCTCCTCCTCAGAACAGTCGAATGGGGCCTGAGGAGATCGACCTTCCAGCAACATCGGCATGTATTCATCGGGGATGTCCTCGGACAGCCCTACAGACGGGAACAGACCCCCAGGGCCAGGAATCCTTGTGCACGAGAAGCTCCAGTGGAACCTGCGTTTCCTTCAAATCTTCCCCGTGATAAGCATCACTCCTTGGATGGGAGACCTGCTCCGCGGCTGCATTCGACCCAGACAGCTCCGAGTCGCTGAGAACGAGCTTCCGCCTCTTCTTGGTCCCCTCTAGCGCAACCACTTCAAATTTGGAAGGGGACCCTTTCTTCTTCTTCGGCTGAGGATCAGCCACCAGGGCAATCCCCCGACAACCATGGGTCGATCACCCGATGGCTGGGCTATCTACCTCACCACGGTCAGCGCTCGGGGCCACAACATGCTTGACTCTGCCTCTTTGATCAAAGCCTCGACTGCTTCCCTCAATGCGGGATCCACCTGATAATCCACACTAGCCATGCATGCGAAAGCAACAAACAAGTTAGGTCGAAAGACAAAGGTCGATTGGTTGGTGTGCACGACCAAGCCGACCTTTCGTCCACACGGTCCGATGCAACACGTCGTCAGACCACAGCCACTTGACCGACCTTATCTCTTCTGGCTAGCTCGTCAGAATATCAGCGGCTTTCTTCTCCTCGAGAGTCAATGGCTTATCCCTGGCAAGTCCCAAATCAGGGGCACCCCAACCGGTGCATAAGCTTGCCTCCACTTGGAAAACCACGAACACAAACTCGTCTATCCACTTGGGATTGGAGGTGGGAAGATCTTCAGGCGGCTTCCTACCTCGATGGGCCATTATCGTTTACCACCCTGTGGTCTTGAGGGGAGGGATCAAGAAAAAATGGTTGAACGGACTCAGAGATGGTTCAATCCCCTTTGCCATGCACAGAACTATGAAGCCCATCAACATACCAATAGCATTCGACATCAGCTGGCAGAGGAAAATGTTCAGGGTACACAGGAAGTACCATATGAAAGGGTGCATGGGAAATCGAAGGCCACGCTCGAAGGATCTGACATAAATCTCCGCTTCCCGATCGCTAGGACGATGGACCCTCTCGTCCCTCCCAGGCAGTCTAATTTGGTAGTCGAGATGGACGTAACTCCTCTGAAGCTCGGCGATCTAACCGACCTTGACTTTGGACCTCACATTCTCCAACAAGCCCGACTCCATGATCCCTTCTCTATTCTTTTGCATAGCTGTGACCAAGTTCCTTCCGGAGGCAGAGATGGAGGATGAAGCCATTGTTTTCGAAGAGAAGGAAAACCTGAATCGAGAGAATGAAGACGGTATCTCCACACTCTATTGCTGGAACCATCATATATGGGCGAGATAACAACCGCATGATGGAGCACGTGTCAAATATCCAAGAGCCCAGAATGTCTTGGATTTCGAACTGACAAATCATCTGAATCGACGATGCAGGCATTTTGGCGCCTAGAACTCAAGTGCTATTTTCTCGACTGCTGAGCCCCATTAATGTGATGTAACGTTGCTTGACTTCAGTGGATGGGTCCTTCAGATCGTGCGACGGAGGCCATTGTTGAGTCATTTGTCCTACATTCGAGATAACTCGGTCGACAAATGATTATGGCCCGCAGGGCCCAGCTCAGAAGTCCAATACCAACTCAGTCAAAGCCCAATGGTCAATCGACCGTTGAGTCTGCTACACTCGAACATGGGCTTAAAGGCGGGCTCCTGAATCTCGGGGACGTGCACAACAATTATTCCTATTAATGGGAAAAGATCGTGGCCCCATTATGGGTGGCTGTTACCACCCCAACGTCTCCAAAGAGACCCTGAACACCTATAAATTGAGGAAAGGGTCTCATTTCCAATGTACAAGGTCTAAGACATAGAACTCTACTTTCTCAGCTTTTACTTCTTGTACATTCGAGCTTGCACCGTTAGTCTTGAGACAAACCTCTGTGGATCGATCTCAGCTGCACAAGCTACTTCTCTCCCTAAAGTTCCATACTAACTTAAGCATCTAAGGGGAGATAGATCGGAACCTAGATCCGACCCCCTAACGAGTCCATGTGGTGCAGATCGATGGTCATCATCCAACGTCGAAGGTCGACGTCGAGCTTCCCAGCCTCGAACGATCGGTGCAACTACCACCCAATGACCGGTCAAAGATCGCATCATCTCCAACTACCATTACTCGACCATGGTTCTTCCAATCAAGGGTCCCACTCCAACCGCGGGCGAGGCTCCGTTTCAGCACCTTGAGTCTACGTCAGCTTGACAACTGTCTTGGTCAATTTTGGCCTTAACAACGTCCTAAAAGCAAGTCAAGGAGAAGGCACTTCAAGGGCGGTCGAGCGAGGGAAATGAGTGGCCATTATCCAACCTATCATTAGGGCCATTGAATGAACCCAAGTCCAACCTATCTCGAGGCATCCCTACTTATTTTTTGCTGCACAAGTAAATTGGGCTAACACTTACCTATTTCAGTTATATGAATTCACCTTTTTCCTATCGTGTAGAAGAAGACTGTATTTAGTCAAACTAATAAAATGTTGACAAGTGCAATTGAAAATTTGTTTGGCATATTCTGCCATTTTCTCCTTCTTAAAATGTGCAGATACCCTGCCTTTTACCAACTTTGATCCTGCGACCGTCAGCATTAAGGTTGTGGGCTACTCACCCAGCAGGCCGACCTACTCCAAATTGGCTATATGTCGAGGGGCCACTCCCCACACATCCGATCAAAGAGTACTATCGTCAGTAGTAAGGCTGGGGCCATTCCCCCAGCAAGCTGACCTACTCCAAATCAGCTGTTAGTCAAGGGGCCACTCCCCTCGTAACTGATCGAAGACTTCGTTTGCTATAAGGTTGGGGGTCACTCTCCCAGCTGGCCAACCTACTCCAAATCGATTGTCAGTCGATAGGCTATTTCCCTAATAGCTGGTCAAAGACTTCATCTGCCGTAAGGCTAGGGCCACTCTCCTAGTGGGTCGACCTACTCCAAATCAGCCGTTATTCGAGTGGCCACTCCTCTCGTAGCCGTTCACAGGCCACTCCCCTCGCAACCGATCGAAGACATCTGTTAGCCATGAGGCTGGGGCCACTTTCCCAGCGGGCCAACCTACTCCAAATCGGTCGTCAATCGAGGGGCCACTCCTCTCGTAGTTGATCGAAGACTTCGTTTGCCGTAAGGTAGGGGGTCACTCCTCCTGTGGGTCGGCCTACTCCAAATCGGCTCTTAGTCGAGGGGCCACTCTCATCGCAGCTGATCGAAGACTTCGTCTATCGTAAGGCTAGGGACCACTTTTCCAGCAGGCCGACCTACTCCAAATCTGCTGTTAATCGAAGGGCCACTCGCTTCGCATCCGATCGAAGACTTCGTCTTATGTTAGGTAGGGGGCCACTCCCCCAGCGGGCCGACCTTCTCCAAATCGGTCGTTAGTCGATAGGCCGCTCCCCTCGGAGCCGATCGAAGTCTCGTCTGCCTAAAGGTCGGGGCCACTCCCACAGCGCATCGACCAACCCCAAATCGGTCGTTGGTCGAGAGACTAATCCCCTCGCATCCGATTGAAAGACTTCGTCTGCCTTAAGGTTGGGGCCATTGCCCCAGTGCACCGATCAACCTACCCCAAATCGACCGTTAGTCACGGGTCCACTCCTCTTACAGCTAATCAAAAGACTCATCTGCTGAAAGGCTGGGGGCCTCTCTCCCAACACCACGAGGCACGGGGGCCAATCCACATGCCTCCAACCTAAGACTATATGATTCTATAGATGGTGAGAAAACTTGGGGTTTCTACGTGAAACAAAACTCCACACCTCGTGCTTCCTAAGATCTAATGCAAGCCCGAGCTATGGAGGGGGGCCCGATGACATTACAGTCGACCTAATTCTTTACTTGGATTCTTTACTCTATAGTTCAATATGAACTGAATTTGGAGTTCATTTCAAAAGACGAATAAGATACAATATACAATCTATAATTATGTGGACGTGGGAGCCGAGGCTTTGGAAGGAACCACCTCGAGCAAGTCATAATCAATCCCAGAGTTGGGGAATTTCTGCATGATCTGACTTTGATACCAAAGGAAGCCCTTCTAGAACATATTCATAAATTCCAGAGCGATGTCCACCTCATATTTCCTTACAGCCTCCACAGCAATTCTCCCCGGATCGACCTCCCTTCAGCTTCTTAATTTGAGCTTGGAAGTTGTCTCTCCATTCTTCCATGTATTTCTCCCTGCGAGCAGTTCTTCTTCGACTGTCTTCTTCGAGGAAGACAGGAATTGGACGCTCTCCTCAGTGACTGACCAGGAGACTTTGGAAGCCGATCGTGTCATCTTCTCTACTTCCAGAGCCCTCTCCAAGTTCGGTGGCCTTGAGCAATGCCGACTTCAGATCGGCCTTCGCATCCTCGGCAACCTTCTCCGCATCCGTCATCTTTTGATGCTCCAGATCGAGGTTCCCTTTGATGTTGGCCATCATTGCTAAGCGGCGTCGCAACTCGACAACCACTGAGAACATCTACATCCAAGGAGTGAAGAGGTCAGACATATACTTGAACAGGTAATCGACCAAGGAAGGAAAGCTGGTGGGTAAAATTGACATGTTGGTTTTGCCAAACATGAAGCTAGCCAGTCTTTAAGGATCGATCTTTTGTATAAAAGAACGATTCCTCAGGAGGACAGAGTTTTCTGCCAACCGAGCTGCCACCCCGCGATCGATAAAGATTGACTCGTCGGATCCCACTTTATAGGTGGATTTGAGAGCTCATCATTAGGGCTTTCCAAGTCGACAGGGGTGGACCTATAGGTTGGTAGTACCCGAGCTTGCTCATGCTCAAAGGGAGTCAGCTCGATCGGTCCGGAAAGAAGGAGGCTCCCTAGGGCCAAGGGTCTGCCTACCACAAAGTATTAGTCAGAGCAGAAATGTTGTCCTCCGAGATCGAGACCAAGGGCTCAACCTTGCCCACCTTCCTCCTCTTCCCAGAAGCCTCGAAACAAATGGAAGGGTGCTCCCTCATCTTCTGTGGACTTTCGACAACCTCAACCGAACTTGTCGCGAGTGCCGACGAGCTCTTATCCACCAGCGTCGAGCTCTCGACTGCCAGGGCTAAGTCGACCATAACTGAGAGTGGGATTCTAATGACTAAAGCCGTGCTATCATCGGCTTGGCTCAGTTTCCTAATTGGCTGAGTCGATCGCGACTCCTCTTTTGTTATTGGATGAGTCAGCGACTGACCAGACGTGCTGCCAGTAGATTTCTCAAAACAGGGATGTAGAAGCTTATGCACATGAAGGCGCGTGTTGAATTCCTACCCGACAATCTTTGCAAAAAGAAGGAAGATTAGAGTGTGCAAAGACGGAGACAAATGCAAAAGACTAGTCTTACCCGGAGCCCATAAGACACACTTCAACAACTGGTCACTTAGCAAGAGATGGATCGACATCTCCTCGACCAGCTAAGATAATAAAAGCTCGGCGGCATTGGATTCGACTTTGGATAGATTCAACCATAGCGATGTCGGTATACCGAGGTAACCATAGCGATGCCGGGATACGGAGGCAACCCTAGCAAGTGAGGAACAAAGCTTCACCTGAGAAGATGATGAAAACAAAACCACCCTTACAACCACGGACTTTACTAGAAAGGTCGAGAATGAGATTCTTGTTCCTCCTGGCAGTAATATAATACCATGCATCTGAAGAAGCATGCTTCACTTAGAAGAAGAAATGGAAAAGCGGCAAGGTTGGTACTATTTCGTGCAACAAGCAAAGCATTATAAAGGCGACCAGGGAAGAAGTAGAATTGGACGTTAAGTGACAGAGGAAAAGTTCGAAGAAGCCCAAGACTTTGTGAATGAAGGGGTGGAGGGGAAAACAAAGTCCACACCGGAAAATCTTCGAATAAACCCCAACCTCACGCTCGTGGGGGAAGAAAATCCTCTCGTCATATAAGGGGACCTGAACCCCATAAGGGTGAAAAATGTCTTTGGACCTGATCTTATCGACTCAGGAATAAGGGACTGAGGAGGACATACTTTGAATCTCCAGAGGAATAGAGGACACATCATCCTTGAGTGGGCCCTCTGAAGGGTAAGCAATCAAACCTTTGCCCTTCATAAGGACCCCCTCTAGCTCTGAAGGGTGGGAGACCCTCGACATTACTTCAGCGTTGACAGAAGCAGATGGTTCCTTGATCTTCAACATGTTTACTAAATATCAGAGAAAAATGGCAACATGAAGGGGGGGGGGTTACCTTACTCAGATGAAGACGAGATCGAGCGAGGAACAAAACGAAAACGAGATTATCTGAATGCAAATGGGAAAAATCTCTTTCTTCCCCAATTTCCATCTTATACAAATTGTGGCATCAAGCTGTGCCATCCGTCGGAGACATGTGTCGACATCTTGAGACTCCGGCTCTCCAATTCTGTGCTCTTTTGGCACGCAAGCCCTAGGACACACAGCTCTGGCGACCAACAGTAAATGCATCATCTCGACTGACGCGCACGTCTAATCTCTACATATAACGTAACCAAACCCTAGCCTCCACGTCAGATAAGCTCGGCTGATGGGGGCCATTGATATGACCCTAGGTTGGTCCATATGCCACCTAAGTAAATAATTACATCCAGTCGATTGGACTAGTATGGCCCACGACATCGGCCCAACAACCTAGGTTCCCTAACGTGCGGCTCACCCCCTCTCCAATCATGGCGACAGCTCGACTGGCCGTTGGGATCCCACGACTTCGGGGTCAACCCCTCAAACAAGGCGATCAATGATTGACCATCAACCTGCCATCAATATGGGTAGCACATACCAAAGGCAATGAAACACCTTAAATGTGCAGGCGTCATGGACGGACGACATTAACAAAACCATCACACCTATAAAAGGTCCCACCAAAGGAGAGGGAGGGACGGATCTCTGAGACCCCAAAACTCAGGTATTCTTATACTCACATCTGCTCCACCTAATACTATCTGCCTCCTTATAGCTCGGCCCGAGAATTAGCGGATGACCCCCCAACATGTCGGCCATAGTCCCGCCGAGCATTCCTTAGTCATCTGCTGACTTAAGTATCGGAGGATATTTGGTCGGAACCCAGATCCATCCCCCTGATGAGTCTTTGGTGTTGTAGGTCGATAGTGAGATCGCTCGGCCACAGCTCAGTTTCGGCATCCTTAGCGTGGCCCGGAGTCCCTTCAACCCGGAGATAAGCTCGTCCAGCGCCTCGAAGGTTGCCCACCGTCTTCCACGTCAACGGCATCCGTTGGGCCATCATTCAGAAATATCCATGGTGAAAAAACCACCCTGAAACAAGAGCCATCTCCGTAAACATACCATTGAACCCACCCAGAAGTTTTTTGTTTTATATATTTTGTACCGTCATATGTTTTGTGCTGCAACACTTTCTATACACATGAGAAAAGACCCAAATTGGCTTATTTAAATTAAAAATTCTTCACATACATATACAGGCCAGCCAGCACCTACGCACGTGCATCGCGCGCGCGTGCCGAATAGGCGAGAGGCTAGCTGTCGCCGGTGTCGTCCTTGAGGTTGCTCCCAAGGGAGAGGGTGTTGCTGGCCATCTTGCTCATGACCTCGCTGATGGCCCCCAGCGGGAAGTCCTTGGTGACGCCGGCGCCCCCCCACCCGGTGCTGCAGCTGTCGATGTTGCTCATCGCCGACGACAGGTACCGGTTGACCGCCGCGTCGGTGCCGGCCCCCTCCAGAAACTGCCGTGCCCTGTCGAGGTCCTCGATCGCCTCCTTGTACTTCTTCTTGCATCCGTCGAGGCGCGCCTTGTGGGCCTTGTCCGCTTTGCCGAGGGACTTGAGGGACTTGTCCGCCACGGCGATGGCCTCGTTGATCTTCTGGGCGAGGGCCTTGATCGCGGCCAGTTCCACGTCCATGTCGGTCGCCGTGCCGCCGGCTCTGAGGAGCCCTTGGCATAGGCTCGGGAAGGAGGCGCGCATGCATGGGTTCGGCAGGATCGGCGCGACGGCGTGGCCAATGACGCTGAAGCGGGCGACGGCGGCCGTCGCCGTGGTGGATAGGAGCAGGAGGATGGCTGAGGCCGAGACGAGGGACAATAAGATGGGCGAAGCCATGGCTTTTCAAATTTGAGTTGAGTGCGTTTTGCCAAAGAGCTCGGAGGAGTTCGCGACCTTTTGGAGGAGGGGGAGATGGCGGGAGAGTCGTTGGTTGGTAACTGAATTCGGGGGGAAATGTGCGGTCGTCTGCGGAGGTGTTTGGATTTTGTTAATTTGTTGTTTTCTAATCTTGTCTTTTCTATTATTATTGCTATTTGATTCATCGAAAAGCTTAAAGCAATCCTCGACCTTTCACCCCCAATTAAATTTATCATAACTTACAACGTAATAAGTTCTAAATTATTTGCCTAAGAGTCTCAATCTCTCTCTTTCACCCCCAATTAAATTTATATTGCAAATCACATAATATAATTCTACATCTACTATTCTAATTCCATAACTGAAGACTCCTCGAATTTACATCTCTCCCTATTTAACGAGATTGAGGCTGCAACACAACGTATATATGCTTAATATGAAGAAGAATCATGTTATGGATGAGGGAGGCCTTTGGCCTCCCCTCCTTCATTACCCATTCATTAGGTCCCCCATTACTTAGAGTAATGGGGACCCTTGGTCTACTAGAGGCTTTTGGCATCCCCACTATGAGATAAATAAATAGAGCAACATGGCTCTTAGCTATGGTTACTCATTCTTAGCAATGAAATGATCTCTCTCTCTCTCTCTCTTGAGTTTATTTTCATCCAACACGTTATCAGCACGTATTCTCCATTCTTGAGCAAAAAACTTCATCTAAATTCATCCCTACGCGCAAGGAATCTAACATTGCTGCGGCGGTTCGTTGGAGCGTTGCGGCATTCTCAAAGCGTTCAGGAGCTTGGATTATTATTTCTACGGATCATCGTCGCGTTCTTCCCTAGATCATTGATCTAGAGGTACAACCCGATAATCCTGTAGATAAAATTAGACTAAATAATTTTTACAATGTTTTAATATACAAGTAAAAAATAAAAGAAATTTAGTCTAATAGAGGGGGGCTTCTCCGCGCCACCGCCCCCCGCTGCAAGGGGGCGGCCCGAGGCCGATCCCCCCTGCAGCTGGGGGGCCTTCCGCGCCGCTGCCCCCCGTTGCAGGGGGCCGGCCCAAGGCCGAGGCCCGAGACCGAGGCCTAGCCCGAGACCCGAGGCCGAGCCCGAGGCCCGAGGCCGAGGCTAATAGCTTATTTTTGGTCCGAAGCCATAATAATTGCGGCAAACAACTTTGCAGAACCGCGGAATGGGCCACAAGCGCTTATACTAAAAATAATTTTTGGCCCGAAGCCACAAAATTCTACACAAATTCGGCTTCTTCATAATTTTAAAGAAGAATTAAATTTGCAAATTGAAATTTATGAGAAAAACTTTGTAAAATCAATAATTACATTTATATGTTCCTCTATTTATTTAAACATCTCTCTTGCAAATTATTATGTATGGTTTACTAGAATTTTTAAAAAATATAATCATCTCAGTGATCCTGAGACCGCTCTGCCGTTAGTTAACTAACCTAACGGTGTATGACGTTTCCACGTGGTCTACGAGATAATTATATTTTCTAGTTTACTTTTTCCATATTTTTTGTACTTGAGATATATGCGTGGTTGTTTAATTTATGCTTGTAGCATATAAACTGCGTAGATGTTTAAAATAAGTAAAAATGTGTCTTTCGGGATCGGCCATTGCATACATATTTACATTTCTAGCACTTTTTCTTTTTTTTGAGAGAATTTGTAAGTGAGGAAATTGTATAAATAGCCAAGGCTCGGTGCAACAGCATAAGAAGACGGATGCAGAAATAGGGACCCACCCGGGGTTTCCAAAGTTGTATTTTTCATTCTCTTTTCTTTGGACTGTAATCGGACTTTGGACTGTTTATTATTTTGGGTATCTGGCCGATCCCCACATTTTTACTTATTAATTTCTTTATGCATGGATTGTTGAATTTATTTTAATTCATGCTTATCTTTAAATTGCATAGATAAAATGGCTAAATTGGCAAGCGTCGATTTCGAGGTGCTCGATGCAGCTGGCAAGAATTACTTGAGCTGGCGAGTGGACCTGAAGTTCCACTTGCGCTCCATGGCGCTCCTGCACTCCATCCTGGCCCCCGCAGTGGCCCAATCATCGGCTCCCGCAGCATCCGATGCATCTGCTAGCAAAGCCCCAGAAGCGGCCCCTTCAGCTGACAGTACCTCTACCACTGTCTCTGACATGGATAAGGCGAAAGCCATTATCTATATCAGACGACACATAGATCGGACCCTGAAGGCCGAATACTTGACGGTAGAGGACCCTCAGGAGTTATGGACAGCTTTAGAGGCACGCTACAGACATCAAATTGATGTCATACTCCCGTGTGCCAGCTATGAGTGGGAGAACCTCCGACTTCAGGACTACAAGTCCGTTGCTGAGTACAACTCAGCACTTCACAACATCACCTCACGCCTGAAGTTGTGTGGTGAAGAAGTCTCGGAGCACCACATGTTGGAAAAAACATTTACCTCGTTTCACGAGAAAGATGCTATCCTCATGCAGCAGTATCGTGAACGCAATATCACAAAGTTCTCTGACCTGCTCTCTTGCCTCCTGAGGGCAGAGCAGAATAGAGACCTTTTACTGGCCACTCATAACCAGCGCCTGGCAGGCTCAGCTCCTATTCCCGAAGCCTACAGTGTTCACCCCCGAAGTGGAAGAACAAGAAGATGGGCAGAAAGAACAAAGGAAATGCCTTTATGAAACCAGCCAATGCTCCTCCCCAAAGAAAGAATAACAAAGGGAAGAAAAACTTCACTTGGAAGCGTAAGAACACTGATACAGTGTCAAATCCAAAGAAGACATGGGAGGACAAATGTCATCGTTGTGGCATGACTGGACATTGGTCCAGAAACTGTCGCACACCTCGCCACTTCCAGGAACTGTATCAGGCGAGCCAGAAGCCTCCGCCTGAAACAAACATGGAAAATGTGGAAAATCTGACGAAGTTCACTTCCAAGGATTTCGAAACTGACGACCTGCTCGATTGAGCCTCATCTTTATCTATGCTTTTCAAAGAATAAATTGTAGCTTCATCTCTAGTATGCTTAATAAAGACGATCTTTTATTTTGAATGTATGCATTTTACATTTCCATCAATAAATTATCGTTTTTTTGCTTATATAGATGATGTATGAGTGCCTAGTAGACAGTGCCTCGACGCACACTATCCTTCGCGAAGAATGCTATTTCAATAGCATAAGTAAATATGACGGTCCTGTCATTACAATTTCAGGACTGTCCAAAATAATCGAAGGATCTGGTGATGCAATATTATTGCTCCCAAATAACACAAGACTAAAAATCAATAATGCACTATTTTCTCCAAGATCAAATAGAAATCTCATAAGCTTCAAGGACATCTGTTTAAACGGATATCACTTAGAAACTAGAGATGCAAATAAGGTTGAATACATGTATGTCACTCTTCGTAAAGATGGCCAGAAGACCATCTGCGAAATATTTAAGGGACTCCCGTCGGGTCTCTACCAAACATACATTCAACCAGTAGAAGCCAATATGACTGAGCACCAGACGTGCCAGCCAATGCCACCATTTCAACTATGGCATAACAGACTTGGTCACCCTGGATCCATTCTGATGCGACGCATCTTATCTGAATCCCACGGACATAATTTGAAGAACCAGAAGATTCTTCAGAAAGGTGAATTTCCTTGTCCCCCTTGTTTCAAAGGGAAACTAATAACGAGACCATCGCCCCTAAAAGTGGGTTTAGAGTCTCCTGGCTTCCTTGAGAGGATACATGGTGACATTTGCGGGCCTATTCACCCCGCAAGTGGCCCATTTCAGTACTTCATGGTACTAATAGATGCATCCACAAAATGGTCTTATGTGTGCCTCTTGTCCACCCGTAACCTAGCTTTTCCAAAGCTGTTGGCACAGATAATTAGGTTACGTGCTCATTTTCCCGATAACCATATCAAGAAACTACGTCTTGATAATGCGGGCGAATTCACATCTCAAGTCTTCGAAGACTATTGCCAGGCAACGGGTATAGAAGTTGAACATCCAGTAGCTCATGTTCACACCCAGAATGGATTAGCAGAGTCTCTTATAAAGAGACTCCAATGGATTGCACGTCCATTGCTTATGCAATCCCAATTGCCGGTGGATGCTTGGGGGCATGCTATTCTGCATGCCGCATCTCTTATCAGGATACGCCCCTCTGGAGGCAATACATTATCCCCGATGCAACTAGCATACGGCTCAACTCCAGATATATCTCATTTGAGAATATTTGGTTGTGCGGTCTATGTTCCAATAGCACCACCTCAGAGGACCAAAATGGGTCCTCAACATCGTCTAGGAATCTATATTGGATTTGATTCACCCTCGATTATTAGATACCTAGAACCCTTAACGGGGGACGCATTTAAGGCACGTCTTGCTGATTGTGAATTCGATGAGAAAACTTTTCCAAAATTGGGCAAACATTCCAAGAAGCCTGAAGCTTCGGAGACCATTAATTGGGAAGATAATTCTTTGTCCTTTTATGATCCGCGTACAAATCTGTGTGAAGATGAGATCCTGAAGATCCTTCACATCCAGAATACAGTACACCAATTGCCGGATAAATTCACAGACAGCCAGAAGATTGTCCGTTCACACGTCCATGCTGCTAACACTCCAGCTAGGATTGACATCCCTATAAATGGATGCAATCCACACGCAGCAGAAATGGCTGTACCTCAATTGAAAAGAGGACGGCCACCAGGTTCAAAAGATAAAGTTCCTCGAAAGAGGAAGATTCCTGGTGAAAATAAGATTATCCCTCCACAGGATACTGAGCTCAGGACAGCTACCTCTCCCCTCCTAATTTCCCCCGCAGAGGAAACATTAGGAGAAACATCATTAAACTTTGTACGTACTGGGGAGGTACTGGACCGACATAGCACAGTCGTCGACGACGATTTTGCGTTCACTATTACCGTTCACGTCGCTGAATACGACGATGACGTCGAACCACTTTCTCTAGCGGATTGTAAACGCAGAGATGATTGGCCAAAGTGGGACGAGGCGATAAGAGTAGAGCTGGACTCACTCTCGAAACGCAAAGTCTTTGGACCTGTAGTCCAAACACCAGTAGGTGTTAGACCTGTGGGATATATGTGGGTTTTCATTAGAAAAAGAAATGAAGAAAATCTGATCGTCCGCTACAAGGCGCGTCTTGTAGCAAAGGGTTTTTCCCAAAGACCGGGTATCGATTATGAAGATACATACTCCCCGGTAATGGACGCTAATACATTCAGATTCTTAATAAGCCTATCATCTCTGGCAAGCCTAGAAATGCAGCTCATGGACGTTGTGACTGCATATCTTTATGGTGATTTAGATAAAAAGATCTATATGAAACTACCAGATGGGTTTAACTTACCCACAGAGATGAAAGAGATACCTAGGGACGTATTCTCTGTTAGACTACATAGATCCTTGTATGGACTAAAACAGTCAGGCAAAATGTGGTATAACAGACTAAGTGATTTCCTTGCACAGCAAGGATTCACTAATAACGAAGTCTGCCCTTGCATCTTTATCAAAAGAACGGGAAAAGGATTCGTCATCATAGCAGTTTACGTTGATGACTTAAATCTCATAGGCTCTCCAACAGAGATTAATGAGATATCTGCAAGGCTAAAGCACACTTTTGAAATGAAAGACCTAGGCAGAACGAAGTATTGCCTTAGCTTGCAGATTGAACACCTACGAGGTGGAATCCTTCTACATCAATCCAATTATACCAGGAAGCTTTTAAATAGGTTCCAAATGGATAAATGTCATCCTTTATGTACCCCTATGGTCGTGAGATCATTAGACGTACAAAAGGACCCCTTCCGGCCTCTGGAAGAGGGGGATGAGATACTGGGTCCAGAAGTACCCTACCTAAGTGCCATTGGTGCACTTCTCTATCTGGCTAACTGCACGCGTCTCGATTTAGCGTTTGCAGTCAATCTCCTAGCCAGACACAGTGCATCGCCTATAAAGCGTCACTGGAATGGAGTAAAGCATCTTCTGCGATACCTCCAGGGTTCCGTAGACCTTGGACTTTACTACCAGAGAGGTGCCTCCTCCCAGTTACTTGGTTATGCCGATGCAGGCTATCTTTCAGATCCGCATACGGCAAAATCACAGACTGGTTTTGTCTTTACCTACGGAGGTATTGCTATCTCCTGGAGATCGGTAAAACAAACCACTACTGCTACATCTTCCAACCATGCAGAGCTCATCGCGATCCATGAAGCGAGCAGAGAATGTTTTTGGCTACGCTCCGTCGTCCAACACATTCTCCAATCCACTGGCCTGAAGACCGGTGATCTGGAGCCTACTGCCCTATTCGAAGACAACGCCGCGTGCATTGCTCAGCTTCAGAAGGGCTACATCAAAGGCGACAGGACAAAGCACATTTCTCCCAAGTTTTTCTGGACGCACGAGCAGAAGAATGACAAGCAGATTGAAGTTCGACAGATCCAGTCATGCAACAACTTAGCTGATCTTTTTACTAAGGCATTGCCTAAATGTACTTTTGTAAAGCTTGTAAAGAACATTGGTATGCGACAGTTGAAAGACCTGCAAGCCTGAAGCTTGTACGGATCAGGGGGAGTAACCCGTGGGTTGCACTCTTTTTCCTTAAGATGTTGGGTTTTCCCACTGGGTTTTCCACAGCTAAGGTTTTAACGAGGCAAACACACTTACTCTGGATCCAGAAGTATCCACCCCTTGCCTCAGTAGCTGAGACCGAAGTGATGAATGTGTAAGGGGGAGTGTTATGAATGAGGGAGGCCTTTGGCCTCCCCTCCTTCATTAACCATTCATTAGGTCCCCCATTACTTAGAGTAATGGGGATCCTTGGTCTACTAGAGGCTTTTGGCCTCCCCACTATGAGATAAATAAATAGAGCACCATGGCTCTTAGCTATGGTTACTCATTCTTAGCAATGAAATGATCTCTCTCTCTCTCTCTCTTGAGTTTATTTTCATCCAACAAATCAGACTTTTTTCCTTTTTTGTTTCTCTCACTCCCTAATAACTAAAGTACAACACAAAGTATATATTCTTAATATGAAGAAGAACTAGGAATTAATAACCCGTGCACACGATGCACGGAGAGAAATAAACCCCGACAAATAGGATTGGTGCTCACGTGCAACCGAAAAGGAGTGAGAAGTATGTGTGTGTGTCGGTATCATCGGGGGGTAAAAAGTGCAAAATACCAGGGTCAAAATGCCAAAAACCTTAGGAGTGGTGAACATGTAAATAAGTGAGTGGGTTTTTTTTGGGAGAATGGCAACCATGTAAATAAGTACATTGGGGGTGTTTTTTGAGGTTGATTGTGGTGAGGAAATTACCAATGTGCCATTGTACTATGTGGCGATATGACATTGCCACATAGGACAATGGTACATTGGTAATTCCCTATTTTAAAGATAGATTTGTCGTTTTCCTTCTCTCTCTCTCTCTCTATTAACTAAAGTAATATTCAATTTTGAGGTTCGGAGCCCCTAGTGGTTGAATCACTCAGCTGTTTCGGTGGAGACCCGGGTTCGCATACCACTACACACTATCCCCTTTTAATTTTCTTTACTTTTCAACTTTTAGGGCTCCGATGGATACCTGGCTTCGATCAGGACGGGTGTACCCGTGTTCTACGACCCATGTTTCATGTTTTCCGACATTGTATCAAAAAAGTAATAGTCAATTTTGTTCACAACGCGTTATAAGCACGAGCAAAGATTGAAAACACGAAGGAAGAAGGAATGATGACAAATATCTTTCTGTTATGAATCAACTACTGGGGAGAAACCCTCAGCCCTTAATTTATAGGCATGATAGGAAAGTTACAAGATAAGATACATAGATATGGGCGTATCTCTAAGCTACTCACAATCCTAACCAACGCTGGTTTATATCCATTCACAACACTCCCCCTTATCCAGCCATAGGTGTGAACTCTGCTCATGAATACTTCAGGATTTTGAGCGTAATAGGAGTCTCACATGGGGTGGATACTTCAGGATCCTGAGTTGGTGAGGTTTGCCTCGTTAAAGCCTTTAGCTATGGAAAAACATGTGGGAGAAACCATAGTTAAGGAAAAAGAGTATGAACGCTCTTTAACTCCCCCTGATTTGTACAAGTGACTCTGCTCATGAAGACTTCTGGATTCTGAGCATCACATAGAGGTGTATATTTCAGGATCCAGAGTTGATGTGATTTGCCTCATTAAAACCTTTGGCTATGGAAAACCCAGTGGGAAAAACCATAGCTAAGGGGAAAGAATTCAAATTCCCTCAACTCCCCCTGATCTGTAAAAGCTCTTAGGCTTTCAGATCCCTTAAGATTATCTCATCACTCTTATTTACAACATTTCGAAAATATACATAAATTACAGATATTATCACCATTAAGCAGCTGCTGAATCCAGAAACTCTGGAGAGGTGTGCTAAGTGACGTTGCCTCTGATGTGGTCTTCAGACTATGTGGTCAGCTCCACAATAACAACCTCTATCCCAGTCGTCACTGGGATGTGATGTACCACCAGGCGCCATCAATTACACCATTGGTGTGATTCTGGAATGGTGAGGATCTCGGAATGATAGGATGATGTTGTCTTCATAAGTTGCTTTGCAAATCTGCAGTAGATGGCTGATCGCTCCTTATTTTACACCTTTTTTCTGTAGCTCCTTATTTTACACCTTTTTCTGCATGTTTTCATGTCATTTCGTTCGCCCATATTGCATTTTTCATGATTATTCGATGATATCGCATTGCTTTTTACTATTTCTTGTTTTTGTCGGATTTCAGAAAATATAGAGCGATCTAGAGCAAAAATGAGATCAAGGGACTTTCACGTGCATCGGAGCGTCGTCCACAACCTTATTGGGGGAGCTAGCAGCGCTAGGTGATGGGCGAAAGAGGAAGAAGCTCGATAGAATGGACGAGGAGGCAAGGAGGAGAAGAAAAGAGCCTGGAAACAGCTCACTCGGTCGACCAGAGCATTCACTCGGCCGAGTGAAGGAGAGCGTTCGGTCGAGTGAAACGGATACATTACTGCCGACTTTCAAAGTTCACTCGGCTAACCACGAAACCCCACTCGGCCGAATGGAGAAGCTCACTCGCCCGAGTGAAACAGGGGTTTTCTCCCGAAAATCTTCTGAGTTACTGGAATTTGGAGAAAATCCACTCGGCCGAGCAGGAAAGCTCACTCAGTCGAATGAAGAAGTCCACTTGCCCGAGTGTGACATGGTGACAGACCCCCGAAACCCCTTATTTCTTTGTTTTTCTTTGGGTTTGTCAATCGGCCGAGTGGCATGTTCCACTCGGCCGAGTAGCGCAGTCCGACTGTGTCGCGAATTAGGGTTTTTGGCTGCGCCATGGGCAAATCTGTCAGGAATTTCTGGACAATTTTGACTTGTATTTAAGGCTAGTTTTATTCCTAGTTTTAGGAGAGACTTGAAGTTAATTTTGACGGCTATTCTTATTGTAATTCTTAGCTGGAGATCAAAGACACGCAATTTGGTTTGTTCTTTTTGTCTAAAATTCTAGTTTTTATGAATTGTTTTCTCTCTACACTGAATTGTGCTATGATCTTATTTGTTAATTTTGAGATTTCTATGATGAATTGTGAGTAGTTTCGTCGTTCTAGGATATGGGGATGAACCATATGGACCCGATCTTAGAATTGTGATGAATAAATTGAATTGTTGCTAGGATTGATAAAAGGTTAGGTTGTGATTGATTTATTACGGATATCTAGGAATTTCCATCGATTGAGGTTTGCAAGAGATTGGATCTCAATCGATGGAAAGGCCTAGATATTCGAATTAGGTTTATAATCGAGATTCTCTAGATTTGGTTTGCAAGAGATTGGACCAAAGTTAGGATTTTTATTATAAATCTATACTAATATTCGTTTGCAAGAGTTTGGACGAATACGAACTATCATAACCTAGATCGTAGCTCGAGTTTGCACGAGAGTGGCCTCGAGGTGCAATTGGACGATGATGTCGATCTTCATGCTAGTGGCTTAGGTTAGGGTTTGCACGAGAGTGGGACCTAATCTAGGTTGCTATAGACCGGCAATAGCGCGAGAGCGTGAGCTTGGTTCTATATTCAGTTACGACTAGTTCACCTTAATTCAAGCCTTGCAACATTGAAATTCATGATCCACAAGGATAAGTGACGATCCGTAGTGGGGATTTCCTAACCCTAGACGCTTTTATTATATTGAATTCTATTTGTTATTTGAACTACAGTGACATTATATTCCAAACCATTCTATTCTACCATCAATAGCTAGGTGATCAAGACAGAGTACTGTCATTTGTCCTCCATGTGTTCGATACCCACTCGCCACTTCACCGTGCGCTTGCGGTAAGACTACAGTCGTCTTCCGGGTGTATATCTGGGCACGATCAAGTTTTTGGCGCTGTTACCGGGGAGGCCAACGGTATTCGATTTTGCCCCTCCGGTTATATCTCTTCTTCTTCTATCTTTCTTTTATTTCTTTCTTATTTATTTGATGCTCAAACTGACGTGCTCTTCCAGATTTTTCAATAGAATCTTAAGCAAGTAACATGGGAGACACGATGATAAGAATAGAGTCTAGCCCGTGAGATTATGATTCCTTTGCAATTCTTCTGAAAGAACTGATTGATGAGGTCCAATCTACAGGGCTTTGGCCATCAACATTGAGGACCCCATTGAACAACTATTTGCTAGCATTATAATCGATCAAATCTATCCGGAAGGGACTATCGAGGGAAACATTAAAGTCGACGTAAGGAACGATAAGGTATACTTTGAAGGTAGCGAAGCATGCACCGGAGAGGTCTGTACTTTTGAAGAGTCCATTTGGCATGCCGAGGTTCAGGGAAGTACACTTGACGATCCCCTCTTCACTTTATGAACGCACCGACCTGTCTCTTGATTTCAGGTGTGAACCAGAGGAAAATGGTAGTCTCATCGACGTCAGAGCAGAGTTGTGCAGTATCCACTCCGATGCACCCTCCTCACCAAGGAGCAAATCTGAGCCGGCGTACGAGAGCCTACCCACCGAGAGGGAACTGAACTCAGAGGTGATCGAAGATGCCCTGCTTTCACAGGAAGAGGAGATAGGGGTACAGCGCCCCCTGAGGTAGAACTGAAACAATTATCTCTTAATCTAAGGTTTGCTTTCTTGGGAGATAAACTGACCTATCCGGTGATTGTTAATGCCAACCTCGTCCACCACCAGCTTGAGAGACTTTTAAATGTCCTTAGGAGCCATAAGGACGTCCTAGGCTACACCATCTATGACCTCAAAGAAATAAGCCCTAGGCTTTGTACACACAGAATCCACATAGAAAACACTGATGCCACCTTCATAGAGCTTCAAAGACGGATAAATCCTAACATGAAGGAGGTGGTTAAGAAATAGATCTTTAAATTTCTTGAAGCCGATATCATTTATCCCATTTCTGACAGCAGATGGGTTAGCCATGTTCATGTCGTTCCTAAAAAGGGGGAATGACCGTCATAAAAAATGATAAGGGAGAACTTATATCTACACGCACCATCACGGGTTGGCGGATGTGTATTGATTACAGGAAACTGAATAAAGCCACCCGTAAAGATCATTACTCATTGCCCTTTATCGACCAAATGCTAGAACGCCTCGCTAAACATAAATTCTTTTGCTATTTGGATGGGTATTCGGGATTCTTTCAGATTTCCTTACATGAAGATGACCAAGAAAAGACTACTTTTACGTATCCTTATGGCACATATGCTTACCGTAGAATGCCATTCGGACTTTGTAATGCCCCCGCCACCTTTCAAAGGTGCATGACGTCCATCTTTTTTGATTATATTGAAAACATCATGGAAGTCTTCATGGACGATTTTTCTGTCTATGGTAGCGAATTTGACTCATGTTTGGCCAATCTCACTAAATTTCTTAAAAGATGCCAACAAAATAATCTTACTCTTAACTGGGAGAAATGCCATTTTATGGTCACTGAGGGGATAGTTCTTGGGCATCTTGTCTCATCCAGAGGGATCGAGGTTGATAAGGCGAAAATTGAGGTAATCGAAAAACTTCCTCCTCCTATTAATGTTAAGGGCATTAGGGGATTTCTTGGTCATGCGGGATTCTACCGTCGCTTTATCAAAGATTTCGTCCTAATTGCCCGTCCTCTTACAGCTTTACTCGCTAAAGATGCTCCATTTGTTTTTTCAAGAGATTGCTTGCAAGCTTTTAATACGATGAAGGAAGCCCTCATTTCTACCACATACTGATTAGTTCGTAGCAGCTCCTTATGGTGGTGCTGCAGCAGCCCCGGTAGCAGCTGAGCCTAAGAAAGAGGAGAAAGTGGAAGAGAAGGAAGAATCGGATGATGTATGGATTTTCTGTATTGAACTTGTTATATCACACCGTATTATATTCAACCGGTGCATTTTCTGAAAATTGCATGAGCATATAAGCAATTGCTATTTTGTTGATGACTAAATAAAAATTTTTACTTTTGTATTGCAGGATATGGGCTTTAGTTTTTTTGATTGATCTGTTCAGTTATCAGTTTACATGTCTTGTAGCTGATTTTGGAAGCTGAATGGAGTTGAGAGATGTTAGAAATTCCAGTTAGAGACTAGTTTTGTAGTCTTGTTTTTATTTTTATTTTTGGAGGAGGGTAGGATATCATGTTCCCTTGGGCACTTGTTTGGAGAATAATTCTAGATTATCGGGCATTTTATCATATTTTAGCATTTTTTTGGCACTGTTTGAGCCAGTTGGATGCAATGCTTCGCTTCAATTTTATGACACTTGGTTCAAGTGCAATTTACGGAGAAGCTCAAGCTAATCAGTCGCATTTCATCTACAAAATGGAGAAGCAATTAAGGGCTGAACTGAACCTCCCACCATCTGAAAATGAGCCACCTAAAGTGATTGAGCTTAATGATGCTGGGAAGTTTGTTGATGTTGAGGCGGATATTAGGCCATTTTCATACGAACTAATAAGTATGTGGTAAAGAAAATGCTAAGATACGTTAACATACACTAGTATACGTTAATATACGTTAATATACACTAGTATATGTTGAAAATAATTAATGAGGGGTATTTTAGTCTTTTCGCAAGTGGTGTGTGGTATTCAAGTAAAGATTTTAAATTGGGTGGTAGAAATTAAAAGAAAGGGTTGACGCATGCTAGTTAGCCAATTTTCTCATCATTGAATATAAAGTACTCTAATTGTGGTGCCACTATCTCAAAGTCCATCTCACAGAACATGGAAGGTATACCATATGGCAGTTCATGTTGGTTGGATTGCAAAACCCAAATAAATGAGGTCAATAATATTGTTATAGACGAAATTAGGAAGCAAATTGATCACAAAGCCAACAAAAAAACAACAACATTAGCCCCCCCATTCAGTAATTAGTCATCCATGTCTTTCAAATCGTTACCCAAGGAGAGAGTATTGCTGATCATCCTGATCAGAACCCCGTTCACCTTCTCCAGCGGGTGCTGCTGGCCAAACCCGGCCATCCCCCACTCGGTGTTACAGGTATCGACGTTGGTCAGCGCCGACGAGAGGCTAATGTTCACGTCCTCGTCCGACCCCTTCCCCCTCAGGTAGGCCATCGCCGCGTTGAGATCCCCGATGGCGTCCCTGTAGTTCATCTTGCATTCGTTGACCACGGACCTCCCCCTGCCTCCTCCAGCGCCGGCCTGGGCAGCCTTGTCGGCCGCCGCAATGCCCTCCTTGACCTTGTCGGCGGCTTGCATCACGAGGTAGATCTCGGCATCTATTTCTGACTTGATGGGCCCGGACTTGCCCAGGAGTTCTTTGCAGGTGTCCTTGAAGGCTGCATTCTGGCAGTAATCGTCCGCGGAGAGTTGGCGGGCATGGGCGGCGGCGGCGAGGAGGAGGAGGACGGCGGCAACGGCCGCAAGGACGGAGCGAGAGGAGGCCATGAGGTTTATTTATTTATTTTTTATTTATTGGCTCCCTTTGTTGGGCAATGTGGGGAGAATAAACGGAAGGGATCTCTGGCTCTTGAAGAAGGAGAACCAGAGAGTGCCGAGTTGTGATGGTTGGGGTTGGGGGGTTTTTATACCAGCTTGTGGAGGGAAATGCCATTCATTGGTTAACGGGATTTTGTGGGGTCCACCCTGTTTGTAGTAACAACCTTTGAAAATTTCTAGCCAGGCCTCTCCTTTTTTCATGGCCAGCGAGCCTTTTAAAAAATTCAAAGAGACTCACAGCTGTTTACGGCATTTAAACTAATGAAATTAAGCTTTACTATTATAAATCTTTCTCCTCACTTGGTCATAAGAATGTTGCTAGTCATATTGCACGTTTTGCTAAACATATCACATTGTTAAGCACATTACATTCAAAAAAAAATTGATGTACTCATAACAAGTTCTTTCGAAAAAAATTTCGTGTTTTCGAAAAATTGCTATACTCATAACATTGTTAAGCACATTACGTTGTTAAGCACATTACCATCATCTTCGCCCCAGCATAATTGTAAAGACAACAGGCCTGACTTGGAACTTAGACTTGCTTCCATGACATCTTTCGCATCTTTCACATTTTCCAGACCATCAATAGAGAGTCGGCTCCTGATTTGGTTGAGATGTTGTAACTCGGCAATTCTCGTATGTCTTTCCTCCTTGCCTACACAGAACAATGACAGCGTCTGAAAGTTAGTTAACTTGCTAATTCCACGAGGCATCCCAGCCAACTCCCTAAAATCCGTTATAGCAAAACGTGCAATGTGACTAGCAGCACTCTTATGACCAATTGAGGAGGAAGATTTATACTAGTAAAGCTTAATTTCCCATTATTTTAAACGCCGTAAACAGATTTGATTCTCTTTGAATTTTTCAAAAGGCATGGCCATGAAAAAAGGAGGGGCCTGGCTAGGAATTTTCAAAGGTTGTTACTACAAACAGGGTGGACCCCACAAAATCCCGTTAACCAATCAATGGCATTCCCTCCACAAACTGGTATAAAAAGCCCCCAACCCCAACCATCACAACTCGGCACTCTCTGGTTCACCTTCTTTCAAGAGCCAGGGATCCCTTCTGTTTATTCTCCCCACATTGCCCAACAAAGGTGGCCAATAAATAAATAAATAAATAAACCCCATGGCCTCCTCTCGCTCCGTCCTTGCGGCCGTTGCCGCCCTCCTCCTCCTCGCCACCGCCGCACATGCCCGCCAACTCTCCGTGGACGATTACTGCCAGAATGCAGCCTTCAAGGACACCTGCAAAGAGCTCCTGAGCAAGTCCGGGCCCATGATCAAGTCCGAAATAGATACAGAGATCGACCTCGTGAGGCAAACCGCCGACAAGGTCAAGGAGGGCATTGCGGCTGCCGACAAGGCTGCCCAGGCCGGCGCTGGAGGAGGCAAGGGGAGGTCCGTGGTCAACGAATGCAAGATGAACTACAGGGACGCCATCGGGGATCTCAACGCGGCGATGGCCTACCTGAAGGGGAAGGGGTCGGACGAGGACGTGAACATCAGCCTCTCGTCGGCGCTGACCAACGTCGATGCCTGTAACACCGAGTGGGGGATGGCCGGGTTCGGCCAGCAGCACCCGCTGGAGAAGGTGAACGGGGTTCTGATCAGGATGATCAGCAATACTCTCTCCTTGGGTAACGATTTGAAAGACTTGGATGACTAATTAAGTAATGGGGGGGCTAATGTTGTTTTTTTGTTGTTGGCTTTGTGATCAATTTGCTTCCTAATTTCGTCTATAACAATATTATTGACCTCATTTATTTGGGTTTTGCAATCCAACCAACATGAACTGCCATATGATTTACCTTCCATGAGAAGGCGGCCAAATATTGATGATCACTATATCCACTCTTTTGTCCTAATAGATTAAGCATCACATCACATCCGGCATTTGTATAATAGATATGTATGTTGTGAGAACAACAATGTATCTCATCGAAAATTGATCTTCGACCCTCCAAGATGGCTTCATCAAGATTGAAATCTCTTCTTGAACCTGCATATGCCGGACAAGAATGATTTAGGGATGTCTAAAGTGACATCCGACCTAAAACTCCTCAACGCTGAAGTCGGCCTATGGATCCTAAGGAGCCAGTCGAGGGTGGCAATGGTGCCGGACTCTCCGCTACTCACTTCCCTCTCGATTCCATGACTTGTTTCACCACTTTGGAGGGCATTGTGCATGACATGCATCTTATGATGTCTTCCATGTACCGTGGCACATTAGTGAAGGTCACTTCCCTGACACACTACTACCCCCACCACCACCGGACAATGGCGATCATTGAATCATTTCCCCCCGCGTTTATGTCCTCGATTTCCATTCTCTATCGTATTGAGGACAATGTTAAATTCTAGCTTAAGTGAGTTACATCTTAGTTGCATTCATGTTAGTTGCATTTAGTCTTATTTTTCTTTTCCTTTATTTCTCATCCATTGCTTATAGGTTAGCGTGCATTTCAATCAAAACAACTCCCTTGCATTCTCTGTATGCTTTGTGTACATGTGTTTATATTCAGATTAATACTTTCTATTCAAACTCTTGAAGTTGTGATTGGCATGCTCTTATTGTTTTTCTTCGTGAAATAATTTTTCATATGCCACTTGTGAAGTTAGTGATGGATTTTCTGGGTCCTTAGGGCCATAAATACGACGTCCGGCCTAAGTCGGTCGGAAGAAGTTATCATAATATAGCAGCGAAAAAACAACTTAAAATAATTTTAAGTCTAGCCCTAAAGGGAACAAATCCTAGCCAATATCTCTACTATCCCAGGGATGGGTCTGATCAACCCCTAAGGATAGATCTATCTAACAATTGCAATTTATAAACGCATGCTTAATTAAAACTACATACCTTTCACTTCGATTCCGCAGAATACATAACATTGTTTTCAGCAACACTTATTTGTCCCCCGCACCGCTTCCCAAGCCGAACCGTGTCCCGAGCCACTCCTTGTCCCGAGCCAAACGGCACCGTGTTCCGAGGCGAGCAACACCTTTGTCGCTGAGCCAACCACGTGCCGAAGAAGATTTCACCTTGAGTGGATCCTTCGTCAAGACTTCGGATCCGATCGGAGCTCCTTTGTAGCTTTGCTAGAGCCCGAACAGGAGCAAGGTAGAAATTTAGGGAGAAAGAAAATATTCATTTTAAACTCAGATCCTGGCTTGCTCACTTTTAATGGAGATACCCAGATCTGGAGCTTGGGATGAGTTTTGAGGAGGAGGTATGCCCATATTTATATAGGCGGCTGACCCCTCGCCTTTACTCCATATCCGATGTTGGATTAAAGAATTTGGGAGAAAAATTAATTAAAGTTTGTCTTTCATAAAGGCCAAACTTTGATGAATTTTTTCTCCCTCGCTGTTGAGCTTCGAAAGTGATACAACCTATCAAATCGAAAAAGGTTGAACGGTGAATGCATAGGAACAAACGGTGCTCCATTCCAACGTCGTTTGACCCCTCAAACGTCGTCTCAAAATGGGAAAAAACCATGCACAAATACAAAAACACAGTCGCCGCCTAAAGGGTTCAAAACCCTAAGCTGTGGGGCCCACCGAGTCGGCCTCACGCTTGCCAGCCCGCAAACAAGCACGGGCGCCTGCACAGAGGGGTGCCCTGCAGCATTGCGGGCAGACTGGGGTGCCCTGGCCTGCACATATGGCCTGGGCACCCGTCCGCTGTGCGGGCTGGCCCTGGCCCGCCGGCCTGGGCGCCACCCGCACAGCGGGCGGGCCGGGGCACCCACCCGCTTCGCTGGCTTAGGCACACGTCCGCACAGCGGGCGGTCCGGGACGCCCACCCGCTTCACGGGCTTGGGCGCCCGCCCGTCCTGCTTTGGCTGGTGCAGGTCAGGGGTCTGCCTAGCGGGCGCCCGCCCGCAATGCATAAATAAGGCCATTTATTGTTTAGGCTTTATTTCGCACGTTTGGAGTCCGATTTGCGATCCGTTTGAACCTACGTTTAGACCGGGACGATCCCGTCATCCAATTAACCTTTTTTCATGCGTTTATTATATTAAATATGTACGTAAACATTTTACGACACATTTAATTCTCTTTTGCTTCACAAGCTAAATTCCAACATCCTATATAAAAATCATTTGCATCAAATACAAATGATCTGAGGGCATACATATCCCAACATCTCCCACTTGCACTCAGAATCATTTATCCCGAATACAAGAGCTAACTGTAAACTCTTTGCAGTTTTCTATCCCTTGCATCAAATGCATATTCTCCATAATTTTTACCTATTACTTGACGAAGGTCTTGCTCTGTGTAAGACCCTACAGCCTGGCCATACAACAGGTGGGGTTCGAAACCCCAGACGGTAAAGACTGCGAGCAGTAGGTGCCGTCCCTGTTTCGGTATCATAATTATGCCGTTAAACTTATTGACATGAGTATTATCGGGACCACCCTGACTGTGTCCGTGATGAATACCGCAGTTATAGTCTCTTCGTCAAAACTATGCCAGCCTATGGTATGGTCAACTGTTAACCCTACTAGCTCAAACTTAGTTAGTCTCTATCGATCTTTAGTCAAATAATGTTGGACTTCTTCCAATATACTCTGGCCAGAGTTTTCACTAAAAGATCGAACTAACACCACGACACTAACTCCCATTGACCGGGAGAAACGAATCTTATCTTGGTCATTACTCTCCTCGTATGCTTCAAATGTCACCCACCCAAAGATCTTTCAATGGGCCTTTCCCGAGGCTAGATCAGTGATCTAAGTGACACCGTTCACACACAGGTTTGTACAATGATCTCAAGTCAAAAGACCAACTAACCTATCATCACTAAGAGTTTATCATTGACAGATTGGTCAATCATAACCATATGATAACACTTGTTGGGTTGTTCAGTGAACTCATTCTCCAATGAGCACATGTGTCTCTTCTTCGACTTCGCCAAGTCAAACGACCATGAGATCATTGTCACCACTTCATGGTGAAGACTAAGACACAATGATCTATCCGATGTTTCGATATCCTATTCTCAAAACATCTACGACCACGAACGAATTTAGACTTATGCTACTAACGGTTAAACAATTCTCTATGGTCGATATCCTCATTTCGATACTTGTTTAACCTCGCATTTAATCTTACGATTTTACCTAAGTTCTAATGAAGACTATATTATTATTAAACTTAAGTAAATGCTTATCAAACAGCTTACTGTTATTTTGAACAAGATGGCTGTATAGATACATAGGGATAAATTTGCCTCGAGGGCTTACCCATCTCTCAACATCTACCACTTGCACTCAGGCCCATTTATCCCGGTATCTCATACCACATTTACACATAAGTCTTTCCAGACTTCTTATGATATAGCCTTCGTGAGTAGATCTGCTAAAACGTCAACTGTATAGACTTAAGGGGTTTCTATGTTTATCTTAGACCACATGTTTCTTGACTGGATCTCATCCATCTCGTCGTACCTTACGAGAATAATCTATAATAAGTTTTACTGGTCATTTAGATGGTTCATAATCATTTTTGATAAAGTGTCAAACTCTTTGACCACTTTGTCAAACCATATGTTCCGGCCCCTTGATGCCTCGCATGCTTTTATTCGCTCCCACTGACCTTGAAAACTCTTTGGCTGATTCATATAAGTCTGTTCTTCTAAATCGTATTTAGAAAACAGACTATAAATGAATGTTCTAGTTTTCATGGTCATCTTGAGCGTTTACATCGAGTTCGATCCGAGTAGATCTGTACACATCTACTGTTGAGACAGTTTCATCATAATCCGTTTATAGGAGTTAGGATGATAACCATTCTTAACAACATATGTTATACTTCACTATTTTCTTTCTACACCAATCTTCTAAACTCGAAGATTCACTTGCAGCCAATAAGAAACACTTTCTTTGGACACGTAAACTAAAGTCCATACTTTATTTACGTGCACGGACCCTTTTCTGATTGCATCAAGTTATAGACCAGAGTCTCTACTCCGAATGGCATTTTGAAAGTTGTCTAGGTCATCATCAACTATGATGTCATACTCGACTCTTCGTCTTACGAGACTCGAGTAATCCTTTAACTTCCTAACGATTGATTTAATGAATATCTTATTGATAAGTTCCTCATAGAACCTTATTAAGAACATATGCGTTACTATCTGGGACTTAACACAAAGGGAGGATTATAACTCAGAGTCACTTGCCATGCATCACACCATGTCTAACAAAATGCGATTCATGCTCTCAACACATCGATGTGTTAAGAGACTTGACCTGAGAGAAAATCACATTTTCTTTTACGCAAGATTTATACAGCTAAGTATTCGACTCTTCGATCCGATCGAATCAGTTCAAATACTTCAATCATTGTGTTCTCTATTTTATCAGACTTTTGTTTCATCAAAAACACGTGTCGTAATTGTAGGAAGATATATGCCCTTGAGGCAATTTATCCTAATATAACATCTAGTTCGTAAATATAAATGGTAATAATTGTCCTAGTATAAATTCAATGAATTAAATACTTGGATAATTTCCTTAGACTTAAAGTGAGGTCATTACGTATCTAGATGTAGATCTCGATTGTGGAAAGGGAATGACCGGTAAGAACTTAAGTCTTAAAACGTTCGCGGTCATAGATGTGTCGAGAAAAGGATATGTAGGGTAATGATGATCTCATAGTCATTCAACATGGCGAAGTCGAAAACAAGGCACATGTGCTCATCAGAGAATGAGTCACTGAACGACCCAATGTAGAGTTATTAAATGGTTAAACTTTAACTAAACTGTCATTAATAACTCTGTAGTGGTGATAGGCAAGTTTGTCCTTAAGACCTGAAGTCATTTGTACAAACCTGTGCGTGAATAGTGTCACTTAGATCTATGATCTAGCTTCGAGGACATGCCTGTTGAAAGGTCTTAGGTTGGGTGACACCTGAAGAATACGATGCAAGTAAATGACTAAGATGGGATTCGTCTCTGTAACGACTGCTTTTCATGTATCTGAATTTATTATAGTATAATATATGTTTTGGTGGATTTTCTCCTCTTGTGTGGTTTTCGTCTCCGTAACTTTCATTTTTGATCGATTCGTCGTATTTTCTCGATTCTTCCTTAGGATCGTCGATTTCGAAGTACGTCGTTTGTGACGGGCTTCATTACGGTCATATCTAACTATTAGATCAAGCCTAGGAGTCTTAGGATTCGATCACGGGGCCTCGCGCTCCGTATCGGAACTTTTGGTGCTCATTAGCCGGTATAAGAAGGGGCACCGACCGACTAGATGACGATCCAGTCGGTCGGCAATCCTTCTTGGACCGACTAGTGGGCTATCTAAATTTCTTAGGAAGCTACTGTTTATCGTTAGTCGGTCTAAGAAGGTTGGTTGACCGACTAGGTTGCAAACTAGTCGGTCGGCGATGCTTCTTGAACCGACTAACACATCATCTTAATTTTAGTTGAGTTACTGTTTACTCTTAGTCGGTCTAAGAACGTTCATCGACCGACTAGTTTCTAAACTAGTCGGTCAGTACTTGTTCATGGACCGACTAACTCTAAATCCTATTTTCGTTCAGGAGTTACTGTTTGCACTTAGTCGGTCTGCGTTGGTCGACCGACCGACTAGTTGCCAAACTAGTCGGTCAGTGGTTGTTCTTTGACCGACTAGTCTGTGTTAAAACCCTAATTTCTGGGCAGCCGCCAGCCCAACCTATAAATACCCAACCCACTCGTTTTCTTCTTCTCCAACACGACCCTAAGCCCTAGTTTCTTCCCCTCTAAGCCCACATCTTCCTCCAAGCTTCAATCCTTCATTCCAAACCATAAATCCATCATCCAATCCATCCAATCACTCATTCCACCTTTCATCTTCCCCAAATCTCCATCAAAACCCATCAAATCCCCAAAATCCCCCTAAACCTTAGTTTCTCCAAACTTCCCCAAACTTTTCCAGATCTGGTCCTAGGGTTCCCCGGAGTATTCCTTCCGCCTCCTCTCGGTAAGAAATCGATCTACCGTTGTTTTCATGTCTTATCGTAATTTTTATGAAACCCTAATAATAATTCAAGTTGTTTGTTGATTGGTCCCCCAAAACAGCGATTTCCCCGTAGATTGGCATCCGTGTGACGAAGTGATCGTCATCCCCGGTGCTAGGCAAGTGAAACTTGCCACTTAGGGTTTAGGCCATGTTTTAGGCCATTTGCTTATTGTAGGCGTAAAAGAGACTAGGCGACGAAATGATACTCGCCTAGGCGCAAATTGGGGAGTTAGCTTGACAACGAAGCTAATTCCGACATATAGCATGTTGCACAATTACCATGTCATGTTTACTTTCCATTAACGGTACGCAGATTAAATGTCATGTCATTGCTTTGTTTTGGTGATCCCGTGATTGCGTAGCTTTGCTACACTACTTGTGTTACCTGGCTCGTGTTCCACAAGCGAGCCCTGTAGTTGGAAACCCCAACGCTCGATATTGAATTGTGAACTAAGAAACAAGCGCCCGTGCGGGGCAACCCTGGCTCACTTGCTGGGCTCATGTTCAGGGACCCTGGCTTGTTTAGTGCGGGATGGGGTGAGGGTTAAGCGGCCATTCAACTGGGAGTCTGTTTGATCAACAACTGCAGTTGTAAGGCGTAAACTCTTTGGGGTGGGGTAGTGTTTGGGGCCGATCGGACTGACATGCTAGCCATTCAACGAAGGGCGCAAACATCTACAAAACAACCGTGAAATGTGAATTGTGTTTAGTGCCGATCGGTCTGAATGCTTGCCATTCAGCGAAGGGCGTAAACACCTACAACAATGTGAATTGATTGAGAATGTTAGTAGCGTGGCTACTCTTGTCTTGTCCCGATGGTTGCTCTCATGTACAAATAGTCTTGCCTTGTTTTAAATTGTGCACTCATGTTATAACTGCCATGTCATGCATACTAAACTGTTAGGTTGCTAGTTGCCTTACTTTCAGTTTCCTTGCCCAAGTCTTTTAGACTTGCTGACATGTGCCCCTTTCTCTTTTGGGTGACGCATGTTAGACCTTGAGCCTGAGTTGCCCGCTGAGGGTGAGGTGTTTGCGGACGCCGAGCTTGAGCCCTTGTTGGACGGGGAGTACGTAGACACTGGGGACCAGTCCTAGTGTCTCCGTTGTGCTTTATTTTTTTTGTTAAACAGTTGTTTTGTTATTGGTGCGTGGCACCTATACTTATTTATGTCGTTGCTTTTGTTTGGCCTTGTTCTGGGCCTTAGACTCTTTCATTTTAGCCTGGTGGCTTTTCTGTGATGTTGAATACTTTGTGGACAATTGTGGGATTGGTATTTTATATCCGTCTCATATTATTATTATTATTGTTGTTTCGTTTGCAATTACAGGGACCTGCTTATACTAAATTGACGCTTATCGTGTTTGGGGCTTCACCGCTCCACTCCCGTGCGGACCTTCTCACGTCTCGCCTCCATTTTAGGGAAGCGGGTCGTGACAGTCTCTTTCGTTAAAGGGAACTTAGTGTCACATGCTCAATACGGTTCTTTGTGCTAAACCTCGGCCGAGGTACGTTGTAGGATGTACAACGTGTATATAACAAAGACCACTGTATACTGACCGATGCTGGCTGGTAGGGTTGACGGTTTATCATACCCTAGGCCATCCAGGGACATAGTTATGACGAAGGGACTATAACTGCGGTATTCATCACTGACACAGTAAGAGTAATCCCGACGACACTTTTGTAGATGGGTCAATCATGTAATTATGATGCTGAAACAGGGACGACACCTGATGCTCATGGTTACTGTCGTCTAGGGGTTTCGAGCCCCAAAACTGTAGTAGGGTCAGGCTGTAAGGTCTCACACCGAGTTCGGTTTGCGTCTTAGTAATAGGAAGAATTTAGAAGGAGTGCACTTGGGTGTACGAGAATAATTAAAGTCACTAAAGAGTTAGTGACATTAAGTCGATCTATATTAAATAGGATTTAATAAGGTCGCATAAGTTTTCGACAATTAAATGAGATATAATAATATCGCAAAATGTTTGCGACTTCAGCATTAGGAGAATGCTTAATGGGATTATTGCATATGATGCAAACAGGTTAAAATACTTTATAAATAGTTTATGATGATATTTTGAAACATATAACGCATAGAAAGGGATATATGGCCTTTGCAAAGGTCTCATTCGAACCATGCTTTCCAGCGAATCTGGAATCGGCCCAATCGGAGTTGTAGAACTCAAGTTATGGCTCAAAAGGCCAGCCCAGTTCTGTCTGACCTGACCAAGTTAGATTGGGTTAGCCCAACCAACTGGATAGGGCGAGCCCAACCCACCAAAATGGCGGGCGGGCCTGAGCCCGCCCGCCCGCACAGAAGTGGGCGGGTCAGCCCGCGTGCGCCAGGCGCGGGCTGGTGCCCAGATCAGCGGGCGAGTCAAACCCACCCGCACAAAAGCGGGCAGGTCAGCCAGCGCGTGCCAAGCGCAGGCTAGCACCCAGATCAGACTGGGCACACCCTTTGGGCGTGCCCAGCTGGCTGGTGGGCCCCACCTGCAGGGCCCACAGCCAGAAACTTTAGAGAGGGTTGTGACGGCTACGAAATTCAGCCGAATTGTGACTTTCTGCTCAACTTTGAGCAATTGTTTGAGTGGTCAAACGAAGTCGAAATTCATCGTTGCTTGTTCCTATGCGTTCACCATTCATAGCTCTTCGAAATGATAGGTTGTAGCACTTCTGAAGCTCAGCGGTGAGGGAGAAGTAATTAGTTGAAGTTTAGCCTTTAGAAAGGCAAACTATAACTAATTCCCCTTATTTTAATTTAGTCGCACATCGGATATGATGAGAAGAAGACGGGGCGGTCGCCTATATAAATCGGGGCCAACACTCTCCTTGAAAACTTGCACCAAGTCTCTAAAATTGAGAAGCTCCAAAAAGTTTTGAGCACGCTCAGTTCGAGACGAAAATTATTCTCTCCAATTTCTTCTGTTTCATTCGCTCGTGTTCTAGCAAAATGACGAGAAGGATTTAGATTCGATCCGAAGTCTAAGATGTTGGATCGCGCTCAAGTGAAATCTTCTTCGGCAAGTGGTTGGCCCAGAGGCATGTGTCGGCTCGCTTTGAGTGGATCGGTTCATGGGTGCAAAGGCGGTTTCGGGGAGCAGAAGGCGGTTCGGTACACCTTGCCGGTGCAAGCAAGGTTCCGGGTATGTAGTTTATTTAGTTTTCTTTTAATTATATCGCAGTAGTATAGATCTTTCTTGGGGTGGTCAGATCCACCTTAAGTTAACACAGATCCTGGCTTATGGCCTTGTTTCCTTAGGGCATTCGTTAAATTGTTTAACGAATTCTTTTTCCGCTACTTTATTTTGCTTCTAAGCACGTCCTACGTCGGACGGGAATAGAAAAGTGCCCTAAGAGTCCATCAAAACCTTCATTGGTATCAGAGCACTAGGTCTGCATATTGATCTAAGGACTGCGATATTATTAAATGATTGAATGCTTTTTAAATGCATATAAAAATTTTAACTTTATGCGATATTGTTAAAATGAAACCCCCGTTGTGAACGGTTATTAACCGGAGTTGGTTTAGATTCTGGGCTATCTTAGAGTTAGGCTCATATCAATGTAGCACATATTTGTATTCTCCCCTATTGCATATAAATAAAGAGTTGGGGGCTCCTCCCCCAGTAGTTGATTCATAACACGTTATCAGCACGAGCCTCTAGAAAATTTTCCACAAAAAAAAATTTTTCATTCATTGCGAAGGCGAAGGGAGACGGGAGATTCACGTGCGCAGTGCAAGGCTTCCTTAATCGAGCGTCGTCATCCGCGTAGGGCTTCGTTCAACCGTCACTATATCCGGATGACGGATATAGAGGTAAAAATCGCTAAAAACGATGTTTTTAATCATACGTATGATTGTAATACCCCTAGATCTCGCAAGATTGAAATGGGGATTTGCTAGATCGCCTAAAACGACGAATTTTTCTTCCCAAAAATCCAATTTTTAGGGTTTTTCTTGTGTAAACCCTAACCCATGCCCGCCGACGGCCTAGCCGCCGGCCATCTCCCCCCCCACCTGATTGTCCATGGTCGCACCCCCTATAGGGGGCGGGCGGCGCCCCGTTCGCTTCCCCCTGTAGGGGGCGGCCGGTGCCCTGCTGCCGACCCCCCTGCAGGGGGGCGACGGCCCCCTACCGCCGTTCCCCCCTGCATGGGGCGGTGGTGCCCTGCTGCCGACCCCCCTGTATGGGGATCGGGGAGCGGTGGCACCCCTGTCGTTGCTCTCCCCTGTAGGGGGTCGACGGCCGGCGCCCCGCCGCCGCTCCCCCCTCCCCCCCGGCAGGGGGGCGGCCGACCCCCTCCCACCGCCGTCCGGCGGCTGTAAGGGGGCGGCTGCTAACCCTAACCACCGCCCCAAAACCCACCTAGGCCTCGAGCCCAGATTCAAAAAAAAACTCTTCGCGGGCCTGAAGCCTGCAAGCAAATTGCGAGCCTCAGGCCCGCAAGCCTTGTTTCAAAAAAATTTGACTGCATGCCTGAAGCCCGCAGCCAACCTGCGAGCTTCAGTCCCGTAGGCCAGTTTTTCTTCAAAAAAAGAAGAAAAGAGGGGGGCGAAGGCTAAAAATAAGCCTTAAAATGTTGTGAGTGGAGGAGGCCTTTGGCCTCCCCACCATTATCCCCCCCAATTACTCCACCACTCTTAATGTGGTGGAGACCTTTGGTATGCTAAAAGTCCCTTGGAATACTATATGAAATTATAAATAAAGTACCATGGCTATTGGCCATGGTTACTCTTCTCCATATTATCTTAACACGTTATCAGCACTTTTGCTCCTCTCTTTTGAGCTTTTCTACCCTCCAAAATCCAACCTCTAATTTGTTATGCGCAAAGGAATCTCTGGTTGCTGCTGTTCGTGGCGGATTTTCTCTTTGGCGTGCATTGCTAAAGGAATCTCTTGGGCGTTTTCGGAGCGTGGATTTTTGTCTTTATGGATCTTCTCGTCTTTTCGATCTTCCCTAGATTTTCAATCTAGATGTAATTTCCGTCGATCCCGTAGATAAACAATTTATATTTTAGCCATGATTTTTTACAACCTCTTTTTGGCTTGTTTAAAATCTGCTAAATACAATATCATGCCTTGCTAAAATACAATAAATAATAATCAAAAAAAATTTCAGCCCGTCCCCCCCCGAAGGGGGGCCCTTTTTCCGGCGACCGCCGTTCGTTGCGCCACCCCCCCCAATCGGGGGGTTTCCGTTTGTCGCCCCCCCCCCCCCGACGGGGGTGGGCCGTTAGTTGCGCCACCCCCCCCAGCGGGGGGGTCTCTGTGTCGGCACCCCCCCGACGGGGGGGTCGATCGGTCGCCGCCCCCAGCGGGGGGTCTTCTTTTTTCGGTGCCCCCCCCCGACGGGGGGGCCGATCGGTCGCCACCCCCCACCAAGCGGGGGGTCTTCTTTTTCGGCGCCCCCCCCCCCCCCCCGACGGGGGGGCATTCGGTCGCCACCCCCCCAAGCGGGGGGTCTTCTATTTCGGCGCCCCCCCCCCCTCGACCGGGGGGGGGGTGGGGGGGCGTTCGGTCGCCGCCCCCCCAGTGGGGGGGTTCCTCTGTGTCCCCCCCGACGGGGGGACCCTTCTGTTGCCACCCCCCAGTAGGGGGGGTCTTCTGCGTCGCTGCCCCCCACCCCCGGGGCGGGGGGGTCTTTTCTCTGTCCGACGCGGGGGGGGGGGGGGAGACTTCTGGCCGCCGACACTGGCCTAAAGCAGTAACAGATGGGGTGGAATTTGAGGCGACAAACTTAGGGTTTTGGGATTATTTGTATTCCACAACCCAAGAATGGGCTTAATGGCTGATTCGGCTTAATTTAAATTGATAGCTATGTTGTTGGGCCTGCAGCCCATTTGTGCCTACCAATAACTAAATAAATTCTTTGGGCCTGCAGCCCCAATTACTTAACGGTTATTATTTTTGCCCACTAAATAATGGCCTGAAGCCAATTAATTCTTATTGCAATATTCTTTTTGTTGATTTTTGCTACTGGGCATGCAGCCCAATTATTAATGAAATATTACACAGATTAATATTTATGGGCCTGTCGCCCCTTTAAATTATTAATCTATATCATTTCTTGGTTATGCACTTGTCGCTTCATATTGCAAAATTTATAACACTATTGCATTTTTTTTAAATATGGAATTTTAGGATTTTTTCAAAAATATAATTATCTTAAGGATCCTGCGACCGCTCTACCGTTAGTAAACTAACCTAACGGTGTATGACGTCTCCCCGTGGTCCGAGAGATTATTATATTTTATAGTCTATTTTCCAATATTTTATATGTCTGCGTTATAAACATGCGTGGTTGTTTATTTTGTGCATGTAGCATTTATAAACTGCGTGGATGTTTTGTAAGCTAAAATGTGATTTTTGGGATCGGCCAATTTGATACCCTTTTAAATTCCTTGCAATTTAATTTTCTTTTTTGAGAGAACTTGTAAGTGAGGATTATATGTATTTTCGCCAAAGACCGGCGTACCGACTAAATGAAGACGGTGTTGTACATTGGAAAATTTAGGGACCCATTCTGGGTTTCCAAGTTGTATTTTTATTTTCTTTATGGACTGTATATTCGGACTTTGGACTTCGTACATTTTTTGGGTATCTGGCCGATCCCCACATTTTGCTTACTTTATTTGTTATGCGTGAATTTTAATTTATATTAATTCATGCTTATTTTAAATTGCGTAGATAAATGGCTAAATTGGCAAGCGTCGATTTCGAAGTCCTTGACTCTACAGGGAAGAATTACCTGAGTTGGCGAGTGGACCTGAAGTTCCACTTGCGTTCGATGGCCCTCCTTGTGTCCATTTTGGCTCCTTCCACGGCCCCAGCAGCGGCCGAAGCTTATGCTACATCTAGCAGCAGCTCTCCAACCACCGTATCCGATGTAGATAAGGCGAAAGCCATAATCTACATTAGGAAACATATAGATCGGACCTTAAAGGCCGAATACTTAACGGTTGAGGACCCAAAGGACCTGTGGACAGCGCTGGAAGCACGGTATAAACATCAAATTGATGTTATATTACCCCGTGCCAGTTATAAGTGGGAAAACCTCAGACTTCAGGACTATAAGTCCGTTGCTGAGTATAATTCTGCACTTTATAACATCACCTCACGCCTGAAGTTGTGCGGTGAAGAAGTGACAAAACAGCGCATGTTGGAAAAGACATTTACCTCGTTTCACGAGAAAGATGCAATCCTCATGCAACAGTATCGTGAACGCAATTTCACAAAATTCTCCGATCTGATCTCATGCCTACTTAGGGCAGAGCAGAATCGAGACTTACTGCTTGCAACTCATAACTTACGTCCAGCTGGCACTGCCCCTATCCCAGAAGCCCACCACGTTTTCTCCCCAGAAGTGGAAAAACAAGAGGAAGGCTAAAAACACCAAAGGAAAAGCTGTAATGAAGCAACCAAGAGGTGCAGCTCACCAGACAAACAAAAACAATAAGGGAAAGCGAACCTTCACATGGAAGCGAAAGAACACCGAGCAAGTGTCACTTCCTAAGAAGAACTGGGAGGATAAATGCCATAGATGCGGCATGACTGGCCATTGGTCCAGAAACTCCCGCACTCCTCGCCACCTCCAGGATCTATACCAGGCGAGCCAGAAGTCTCTACCTGAAACAAACTTGGCGGCTGTTCAGCCGCCAACAATGTTTACTGCAAAAGTCTTCGAGAACGACGACCTTCTCGATTGAGCATGATCTTTTATCTATGCATTTAGAATTCGATGTATCTTCATCTTTTATTTGCTTTACTGCGAACTTTTATTTTTGAATGTTATCTACATTTTCGCTCAAATAAAATTACGTTTTTGCTTATATAGATGATGTATGAGTGCCTAGTGGACAGTGCCTCGACGCACACAATCCTTCGCGATCATTGCTATTTTAATAGCATAAACAAATATGACGGTCCTGTTATAACAATTTCAGGACTGTCCCAAATAATAGAAGGATCTGGTGAAGCAATTATATTGCTCCCAAATAACACAAGACTTCACATAAATAATGCATTATTCTCTCCTAGATCAAATAGGAATCTCATAAGTTTCAAGGACTTCCGTTTAAACGGATATCACTTAGAAACCATAGATGAAAATAAGGTTGAATATCTGTATGTAACTCGTCATAAAGATGACCAGAAGATCATCTGCGAGCGATTCAAAGGACTCCCGTCGGGTCTCTACCAAACATACATTCAACCAATAGAAGCCAATATGACTGAGCACCAGACGTGCCAATCACTGCCAGAGTTCCAACTCTGTCACAGTAGACTTGGTCACCCTGGAACAGCAATGATGCGATGCATCATCACTGATTCTCGTGGACACAAATTGAAGAACCTGAAGATTCTTCAAAAGGGTGAATTTCCTTGTCTCCCTTGTTTCAAGGGAAAACTTATAACGAGACCATCCCTCCTGAAAGTGGGATTAGAGTCTCCTGGCTTCCTTGAGAGAATTCATGGTGACACTTACGGGCCTATTCATCCCGCAAGTGGCCTATTTCGGTACTTCATGGTACTGATTGATGCATCAACCAAATGGTCTTATGTGTGCCTCGTGTCCACCCGCAACCTAGCTTTTCCAAAGCTATTGGCACAAATAATCAGGTTGCGTGCTCATTTTCCCGATAACCATATCAAGAAACTACGTCTTGATAATGCGGGAGAATTTACTTCACAAGTCTTCGAAGACTATTGTCGGGCAACGGGTATTGAAGTTGAACATCATGTAGCACATGTTCACACCCAGAACGGATTAGCTGAGTCCCTTATAAAGAGCCTCCAATGGATTGCACGTCCATTGCTTATGCAATCCCAGTTGCCGGTGGATGCTTGGGGGCATGCTATTTTACATGCCGCATCACTTATTAGGATAAGACCCTCTGGAGGTCATACTTTATCCCCGATGCAACTAGCATATGGCGCACCTCCGGATATCTCTCATTTGAGAGTGTTTGGTTGTGTGGTATATGTCCAAATAGCACCACCTCAGAGGACCAAAATGGGTCCTCAGCGTCGTCTAGGTATATATATTGGGTTTGATTCGCCCTCTATTATCAGATACCTTGAACCCCTGACGGGTGACGCATTCAAGGCACGTTTTGCTGACTGTAAATTTGATGAGAAATTTTTTTCCTAAACTGGGCACACAGTCTAAGAAGCCAGAAGCTACTGAGACCATTAGTTGGGACCAGAAGTCTTTGTCCATGTATGATCTACGTACTAATCTGTGTGAAGATGAGATCCTGAAGATCCTTTACATCCAAAATACAGTACATCTTTTGCCGGATAAGTTCACGGACAACCAGAAGATTGTCCGTTCACACGTCCCTGCTGCCAATACGCCAGCTAGGATTGACATCCCCATAGATGGATGCAATCCACCGGCAACAGATTTGGCTGTACCTCAAATGAAAAGAGGACGCCCACCAGGTTCAAAAGATAAAGTTCCTAGAAAGAGGAAGACTCCTAGAGAAAATAAGATTATCCCTCCACAGGATGCTGAGCTCAGACCAGCTACTTCTCCCCTCCTGATTTCCCCGGCAGAGGAAACAATAGGAGAAACATCATTAGATTTTGTACGTACTGGAGAAGTACTGGACAGAAATAGCACAGTCGTCGTCGACGATTTTGCGTTCGATATTGCCGTTCACGTCACTGAATATGTCGATGACATCGAACCACGATCTCTAGCGGAATGTAAACGTAGAGATGATTGGCCAAAGTGGGACGATGCAATAAGAGTAGAGCTGGACTCACTCTTGAAATGTAAAGTCTTTGGACCAGTAGGTGTAAAGCCTGTGGGATATAAGTGGGTTTTCATAAGAAAAAGAAATGAAAATAATGTGATCGTTCGCTACAAGGCACGCCTTGTAGCCCATGGGTTTTCCCAAAGACCGGGGATTGATTACGAAGATACGTATTCACCTGTCATGGATTCGATCACATTCCGATTTTTAATAAGCCTAACTTCTCTAGAAAGCCTAGAAATGCAGCTCATGGACGTTCTGACTGCATATCTATATGGCGATATAGATAAAAATATCTATATGAGACTTCCTGATGGGTTTAATCTACCCCCAGAGATGAAAGAGATACCTCGGGACGTATTCTTTGTAAGGCTACATAGATCATTATATGGTCTAAAACAATCGGGCAAGATGTGGTATAACAGACTTAGTGATTTCCTTGCACAGCAAGGATTCACGAATAATGAAGTCTGCCCATGTATCTTTATCAAAAGAATGGGAACAGGATTCGTCATCATAGCAGTATATGTAGATGACTTAAATCTCATAGGATCTCCTGCAGAGATCAATGAGATATATCTGAAAGCCTAAAACATACTTTTGAAATGAAAGACCTAGGCAAAACAAAGTATTGTCTTGGCTTACAGATAGAACACCTAAGAGGTTGAATCCTATTACACCAATCTAATTATACAAAGAAACTTCCACGCAAGTTTCATATGGATAAATGTCATCCTTTAGGTACTCCTATGGTCGTAAGATCACTAGATGTACATAAGGACACCTTCCGGCCACTGGAAGAGGGGGAGGAGATACTGGGCCCTGAAGTACCCTACCTCAGTGCCATTGGAGCACTTCTATATATGGCTAACTGTACGCGTCCCGATATAGCGTTTATAGTTAATCTCCTAGCCAGACACAGTGTTGCGCCCACAAAGCGCCACTGGAACGGAGTAAAGCATCTTCTGCGATACCTCCAGGGTTCAATTGATCTGGGAATTTACTACCAGAGAGGTGCCTCCCCTAAATTATTTGGTTATGCTGATGCAGGTTATCTCTCAGATCTGCACACGGCAAAATCCCAGACAGGTTTTATTTTTACCTACGGAGGTACTGCTATCTCCTGGAGATCGGTAAAGCAAACCACAACAGCTACATCATCCAACCATTCGGAGCTCATTGCGATCCATGAAGCAAGCAGAGAGTGTTATTGGCTACGATCCGTCGTCCAACACATTCTTCAATCTACTGGCCTGAAGACCGGTGATTTGGAGCCTACCGTCCTGTTTCAAGACAATGTTGCGTGCATTGCTCAACTTCAAAAGGGCTACATCAAGGGCGACATGACGAAGCACATATCTCCCAAGTTTTTCTGGACACATGAGCTAAAGTAGGACAAGCAGATTGAAGTTTAGCAGATCCAGTCCTGCAACAACTTAGCTGATCTTTTTACCAAATCTTTACCAAAATGTATTTTTGTAAAACGTGTAAAAAGAATCGGTATGAGACAACTGAAAGACCTACAAGCCTGAAGCTTGTACGGATGAGGGGGAGTAACATGTGTGTTGCACTCTTTTCCCTTAAGATGTTGGTTTTTCCCACTGGGTTTTCTGCAGCTAAGGTTTTAACGAGGCAAACACGATTACTCAGGATCCAGAAGTATCCACCCCACTTTTAGCCTTAAACACTAAGACCAAAGTAATGGATGGATAGGGGGAGTGTTGTGAGTGGAGGAGGCCTTTGGCCTCCCCACCATTATCCCCCCCATTACTCCACCACTCTTAATGTGGTGGAGACCTTTGGTATGCTAAAAGTCCCTTGGAATACTATATGAAATTATAAATAAAGAACCATGGCTATTGGCCATGGTTACTCTTCTCCATATTATCTTAACATAAAAGACTTTTTGGGCTAAAAATTAATTATAAAGGGCATTTGTGGGCCTAAAAATTCGTGAAAAATCACGGTATATTATGGGATAATATGTGGACATATAAGGGATTATTGGGGACTATTGGGGGTTATTGGGGATGAAGTAAAAAGGAAAAAATTTTCCTTTTATATAAAACATGTTGCATTTGGGCTCTTTTTCAATTCGTTGATTAAACCCAAATTTTTACAACCCATGCTTCAAATGATTTCTTCTGAAAAATCATCTATACATGCTTTACATCACTGGCTTATTATGTGGATAATTTATGTGTGGTTGTGCATTATATTTAAGCTTAATAATTAGGAAGATCCTGCGACCGCTCTACCGTTAGTTAACTAACCTAACGGTGTATGATGTTGCCCAGCGGTCCAATAATTATTAAGTGATTAAATTATTTATCCTCATGCGAATATAACTGCATGCGATGGCTGTGAATGAAAATGTTGATGAGCACAATATTTCTGCATGAATGGCTAAATGTGGTTTTTGATTCGGCTATTTAAGTCCCACATTTAATTTCCCGCACTTTTCTTTTATTTTTGAGAGAAATTGTAGTGAGGAATTTATGTAAATGCCAAAGACAGAAGACCACTTTCCATGAAGACGGAGGCCACAATTGAAGCTGGAGATATTATATGGGACCCACTGGGTTTCCAAAGTTGTATTTCCCTTTTTAAGCTTTAAATTATGTAATATGGACTGTATGGACTTTGGACTCTTTTTATGTGGGACTGGCCGATCCACGCATTTAGCCTTTCATTATATATTGCCTCCGCATGAAAATGTTTCTTTGATTAAAATATTAATTTATGCATATTTGTGCTCTGCTAGATAAATGGCTAAAATTGCAAGCGTTGATTTCGAAGCGCTGGATGCATAAGGTAGAAACTATCTGAGCTGGCAGCTAGATGTAAAGTTTTACCTGCGGGCAAAGTCCCTCATTGCTGTTGTAACAGAAAAAGAAAATGTTAGAGATATAGAAAAGGCACAAGCCATTATCTATATTCTCCGCCATGTGGACAAGACCTTAAAGGTTGAGTACCTTACGGTCGAAGATGCACTTGAGCTATGGACCGCCCTTGAGGATAGATATAAACATCATAGAGATGTTATACTCCCAATGGCAAGATATGAGTGGGAGAACCTGAGATTGCAGGAGTTCAAGTCCATTGCTGAGTATAACTCAGCACTTTTTAGCATCACCTCACGCCTGAAGTTGTGTGGTGAGAAAGTCTCAGAAGATCGCATGCTGGAAAAGACGTATACGTCTTTCCATGACAAAGATGTGATACTCATGCAGCAATACCGTGAACGCAAGTTCACCAAGTATTCTGAGCTGATGTCATGTTTACTCATGGCTGAACAAAACAAAGAGCTTCTTCTCGCCACTCACAATATGCGTCCTCTTGGCACTGCCCCTCTACCAGAAGCTCACCATACCTCTTCCTTCAAAAAGAAGAGAGATAATAAAAGAAAAGAAGGACCATAAAAAGGGGGACAACAGAAAAGAGCCAAGGGTCAGGTACATCAGCGAAAAAAATGAAGGGAAGCACAAGTTCACCTGGCGCAAAAATGACAACAAGAAAAATGATGCCACCCCACCCAAGAGGGACTGGGAAAACCAGTGCCACAGCTGTGTCATGAAAGGCCACTGGTCCAGAGTATGCAGGACCCCATTGCATCTCCAGGAGCTATATAAACAAAGCAAGAAAAAGAATGCTGAAACAAACCTGGTGGCTGCAAACATTGCAGTCAAGTTCACAGCAAAAGACTTCGAATCAGAGGACATGCTTGATTAGCCTACTACATTTATCTTAGCATTTTATTTTGAGAACAATCTATTTTATGAGAGCTTTTTATGTAATTTGACCTCTTTTGAATAAAACTTAGTTTCTAAATGCCAATGTTTTACTCATCTTTTTAGATGGAATGCTCTCATGATTGCTTGTTAGACAGTGCTTCGACACATACGATCCTTCAGCACAAATGATATTTTCATAGCATTATACCGTATAATAGCCCTATAAATACAATTTCAGGGCCATCTGATATAATTGAAGGTTCTGGGAATGCAACCTTGTTGCTCTCCAAAGGAACAGAAATAATAATTAAAGATGCATTATACTCTCCGAATTCTAAGCGAAACTTACTAAGTTTCAAAGATATCTGTCTGAACGGATTCCACTTGGAAATAGCAAATGTAAAAGAAAATGAAATATTGCATGTAACGTCTCAAGAAAATGGAGTTAAAACCATACTTGAATGCTTTGAGAGCCTTTCATCGGGCCTCTACCATTCAAAAATTCGGAGAGAGGAAGCAAACCTGACGGAGCACCTGAAGTGCCCGACATCAGCCAAATTTTTACTTTGGCACGATAGACTTGGCCACCATGGATCTGTGATGATGCATCGCATCTTATCACATTCACATGGGCATAACCTGAAGAACCAGAAGATTCTTCAGAAGGGAGAATTCCCTTGTGTACCCCGCTTCAAGGGTAAATTAATAACAAGGCCATCACCACTTAAAGTGGATATCGAGTCTCCAAGCTTCCTCGAAAGAATACACAGAGACATATGTGGACCCATCCACCCCTAGTGGGCCTTTCCGGTACTTCATGTTACTCATTGATGCATCTTCGAAATATTCGTATGTGTGTCTACTATCGACCCGCAACTTAGCTTTTCCAAAGCTACTAGCACAAATTATAAAGTTGCGGGCGCATTTTCCAGACAACCAAATAAAGAAAATACATCTGGATAATGCGGGGGAATTTACCTCCCAGCCATTTCAAGAATACTGCCAGGCAACGAGAATAGAAATTGAACATTCGGTGCCGCATGTTCACACCCAGAATGGGTTAGCTGAGTCGCTAATTAAAAGACTCCAATGGATTGCACGTCCATTGCTAATGAAATCCCAGTTGCCGGTGGAAGCATGGGGACATGCAATTCTACATGCTGCATCATTAATAAGAATAAGACCCTCAGGAGGTCAGAGTCTCTCTCCAATGTAACTTGCATATGGAACGCCGCCGAACATTTCTCACTTGAGAATCTTCGGCTACGCAGTTTATATCCCCATTGCACAACCCCAGAGGACCAAGATGGGCCCTCAACGTTGCCTAGGTATTTATGTAGGGTTTGACTCACCCTCCATTATAAGATACCTAGAACCCCAAACGGGGGACGCTTTTAAGGCACGTATTGAAGACTGTGACTTTGATGAGACATATTTTCCCAAAATGGGCCTAGACATTGACAAGTCTAGCGCAAAGCAAATGTTAACGTGGGATACAAAAAGTTTGACCCACTACGACCCAGTAATAAAACAATGTGATGATGAGATCCTGAAGATCCTACACATCCAGAACACGGTTCATAGATTACCGGACTCGTTTACTGACAACCATAAGATTGTCAAATCACGCATCCCTGCTGCAAACACTCCCGCTACGATTGACATCCCAAAGGATGGATGCAATCCACCAGCAGCAAAAGTGGCTACACCTCAACAGAAAAGAGGCAGACCACCAGGCTCCAAGAATAAAAATCCAAGAAAAAGAAAAATATCCGGAGACCTTGGGACGATATCCCCACAAAGAAACGAGCTCGTGTCCATACCATCTCCCCTCCCGGAATCCACTGCAGAGGAACTGCCAGGAGAAACTGAAATATCATTAAATTATGTACGTACAGGGGAGGTATTGGACAGAAAGAGTACAGTCGTCGACGATGACTTCGCGTTTCACATTGCTATTCACGTCACCGGAAGCGACGATGATCATGATCCACATTCCGTTGCTGAATGCAAACGCAGAAATGACTGGCCAAAGTGGAATCAGGCAATAGAAGCCGAGCTGGACTCGCTTCAGAAACGCAAAGTCTTTGGGCAAATAGTCCAGACACCTACTGGTGTCAAACCTGTAGGATACAAATGGGTATTCGTAAGAAAAAGAAATGAAAATAATTAGATCGCATGCGACAAAGTAAGACTTGTAGCACAAGGATTTTCCCAAAGATCGGGCATTGACTATGACGAAACATACTCTCCGGTCATGGATGCGATCACTTTCAGATTCCTGATAAGCTTAACAGCAAAGGAAGGCTTAGATATGCAGCTAATGGATTTTGTGACTGTATATCTATACGTTAATCTAGACAAGGAGATATACATGAAACTTCCTGATGGCTTTTCATTGCCTGCTGAACTAAAAGATAGACCTCGGGACGTCTACTCTGTTAAGCTGCAAAGATCATTGTATGGTCTCAAACAATCAAGAAGGATGTGGTATAACAGACTCAGCGAATTCCTTGTTAAACAAGGATTCAACAACAATGAAGTCTGCCATGTATCTTCATAAGAACAAAGGGAAAAGGATTCGTAATAATTACTGTCTACGTAGACGATCTGAATCTCATTGGATCTCTTGAAGAGATCGATGAGATATCTGTAAGCCTAACAAAAGAATTTGAAATGAAAGATCTAGACAAAACGAAATTTTGACTTGGCTTACAGATTGAACATCTAAAAGATGGAATCCTATTACATCAAACCACATACACAAAGAAAATGTTGCAAAGATTCCATATGGACCAATGTCATCCACTAAGTACACCTATGGTGGTACGATCTCTGGATACACATAAAGAACCCTTCCGGCCGCTGGAAGAGGGGGAGGATATACTTGGTCCAGAAGTCCCTTATTAAAGTGCCATCGAAGCACTCTTATATCTGGCAAACTGCACTCGTCCCGATATAGCGTTCGCAGTAAATTTACTAGCCAGATATAGTGCAGCACCCACACAGCGCCATTGGACCAGGGTTAAGCACCTTCTGCGCTACCTCCAAGGGTCTACAGATTTGGGACTCCTCTACAAAAATGGAATATCCTCTACACTTGCTAGTTAGGCTGAAGCAGGATACTTGTCTGATCCCCACAACACGAAGTCACAAACTGGGTAATTGTTTACCTATGGAGGGACATCCATTTCCTGGAGATTCATCAAGCAAACCTTGACGGTGACCTTGTCACGCCCCGCTTCCCAAAAATGTGGAGGCGAGACGTGAGAAGGTCCGCTCAGACGTGGAGCTGTGAAGCTGCAGTCTGATAAGCGTATAAAATTCAATTGGCAGGTCCTTGCAACGCAATACGAAACAACGATAAAAAAAATGAAATGCGACAATAAGCAATTTATTAAATCTCAGAATATCCATAAAATAAATTACAATATCACAGAAAAGCCACCAGGCTCAAAAGGAAAATCTAAGGCACATACATGGCCAACACAGTACAACATACAAGCAAAGGTGTCACGCACCGACAACTAACAGCAAGCCTAAACAAAGGAAGAGGACACAAGCGATCTCTAAGACTGGTCGCCAAAGACCACAAACTCCTCCTCGGCAACCATTGGCTCAGCGCCAGCAAACACTACGCCCTCTCCAACGAACTCTAGCTCAGGATCTAACATGTGTCACCCAAGAGAGTAAAGGGGCACATGTCAGCAAGTCTAACAAGACTTGAGAAAGGAAACGAAAGTGAAGGCAACTAGCAACCTAGCAGTTCTAGTATGAAGCATAACATAGCAAGTATAGTATGAAGGTGACAAGTAAATGGAAGTACAAGTAGCAAGTAGCAAGTAAGGCATGGATAACAAGTTTTACAAGTAAAACACGGACAAGTACAAGTCAAGTAGTTCACGTCAAGTGAACACGTCAAGTAAACACGCACGTAAACAAGTTGTGCACAGAGATTTCGTCTGCTGGCTAGAGTGGCTGATCGGGCCAACTCGTAAGCTCAAGTGACCGCTTATCCCTACTCCTCCACGTGTATCGAGCCAGGGCATTACCCCCGAACACGGAATGCTCGCTTCTGGATCACGAGCCAGGAAGTGTTTTTAACACGTATGGCGTAGGGTTATGCCTGCAACACAGGTGCCTAGCCGGAAACAAGTAGATCGGGCATTGGCTATCAACCAACACACGTGGCCCGCTTCTGGAACACGAGCCAGGAAACACAAGTATTGTAGCGTGTGCTACGAATGCGACATTCAACATGGATAGCATGGATGACAATTAATTTGTGTACCGTTAATTAAAATTAAACATGACACGGTAGTACTTATGCAACATGATAAATGACGGATCTAGCTTCATTGTCAAGCTAGATCCTGAAATTACGCCTAGGCGAGTATCATTTCGTCGCCTAGTCTCTCTTACGCCTACAACAAGCAAATGGCCTAAGGCATGGCCTAAAACCCTAAGTGGCAAGTTTCACTTGCCTAGCACCGAGGATGACGATCACGAAGGTTCGTCACAAAATGTTAGACTACGGGGTTGCGATCGCTGCCATGGCAAAACAATATTAGAACAACATCCAACCTAGTTTATATTAGGGTTTCAATAAAATCACAATGAGGGTTATGCGAATATAAAAGGATCGAACACTACCGTATAGAAGTAGAAGATCGATGCCGAGCAAGCACGGCGACGGAAGAACGATCCGGAAGACTACGGCTCAGATCTGGAAATGGGGAGAAATCTGGAGAAATGGGATTTTGTGGGGTTTTAGGGGTTGGAGGCGGCCTAAAGCTTGAAGGCCGGCCTAAATGGAGAGGGAGAGGGGCTCTTGAGGAAGGAGGAAGGGCTAGAGGAAGGTTGGGGAAGATCAGAGGTCTAAGGGAAGGGAAATGGCCAGGAGAAGTGAAAGAAGGAAAAGAAAACGATCGGGGGTATTTATAGGAATGAACCGGCGGCCGCCCAAAAATTAGGGTTTCTGGGTGATTTAGTCGGTCAGCGAAGGGTGGCTGACCGACTAGTTTGGGAACTAGTCGGTCGGTCGTTCAACTGTGACCGACTAACATCAAACAGCGAAAGAAGGAAGAAATCTGGGAAGTAAATTAGTCGGTCTGTGAAGGCCCGTCGACCGACTAGTTCGTGACCTAGTCGGTCGGTGAGTGTTCATGGACCGACTAACGATAAACAATAACTTAGGTAAAATTAATCAAAGGAACTAGTCGATCTGAGAGCAAGTTCTGACCGACAAGTTTCACATCTAGTCGGTCGGTGGTTGTTCTTAGACCGACTAAGAGTAAACAGTAACTCCTGAATAATTGATTTAATGAACTAGTCGGTTTGAGAAGAGTTACCGACCGACTAGATCTCAATCTAGTCGGTTGGTTCCCCTTCTCGAACCAACTAACGTGCACGAAAAGTGCCGAATTGAAGCGCGAAGCTTCGGGAAGATCCCTACGGCTTCTAAGATCAACCTATCTCTAAGATATGAGCGATATGAGGCTCGTCATGAGTGACTTACTCCAAGCTCAACGATCTAAGGAAGAAGCTAGGAAATCACAACGAAACGAACGAAAGCGAAAGCTACGGAGACGGAAATCACACGCAAGGAGAAAATCCACCAAGACATAAATATTATATCGATAACACTAATATAGAAAAACCAGTCGTTACATCCTACCCACCTTAGAAGAAAGTCCGTCCTCGGACTTTCTAACATATCTAGTCGCTCTGGTAACAACCCTCAATCAGTATCACATTACATTTCAACTAGGTATATTCAATACAAGTGCTTATATATATGCACTAGGTAGTCAAACATTAACACTACTGATATGTACATATATATATATATATATATATATATATATATATATATATATATATATATATATATATATTCACGCACATCATATACTTATTCCTATCATAGTCAGTCAGAGGCATACACGTATTTCTATCATATATATATATATATACATACATCCCTTATGTAGCTATTTCTTACCTAGCACAAACAATAGTCCATATACTCACAACCAATTAAATAGTTCACACCAGTAAATACCATCGTAATACTCTACGTTTGGTAGCTACCTATGAACAAGGTAATAAGAATACACTACTCCCTATATCTCCTAGTATACATCCAATACACAACACGTCAACACATGTAATCACACCACACCATTCTAAACTCAAGTTATTATATTTAATATACTTCCACCATCATTATAATTTCACAATTTATAGTCATTCAAATGCACACAGATACTTCACCATATATTTACTTCAAATATAGTCCTATAACTATATTCACGACACGCCACTCATGCCATGGTCATCAATACTTATAACTAAGCACATACTTATCCGTGCATGGTGCACACCCACACGCGCTAACATTTCATTCATATTTACCAATCATACAATTATAAACTCAATACATCGACACACTTAGTCTTAGCTAGCACATATATATATTCACGCAGGCAAGCCCCCTAATAAATAACTATACCACAAGACCAACACCTATAACTATATACTGGTTTAGTGACCCACAATCATGTGCGTAACACAACCGGACACAAACAATCCAAACATTATACATACATCATCCATCACTATACACCAACCACATACAAATACACCAATGTACATAGAGTATACCCACTCAAGCTTGAGTGAGACTCAAAATCATAGCAGAGTATTCTATATACATAACACAGCATCCATACATATACCAATACTATTCTAATGCATACACATCTACCAACATAACCATATACATATCATAATGTCAAACACCCTTAATATTTAATCAGGTAATACCACATATTTCGATCACTTCATATATCATGATAATATTACAAACATCAGCACACCTATAATTACAATACTCTCCCTAATAAATACTGTCATCGTATAGTCACATACATGTATCATATATTCATACCATATCCATCCATCTATAATTGGCACATCAATACACTTACTTCATCCATTAGTTAAGATATGCAGTAGTCGGGTATACCTCATAGTATACACGCATACGACATCTCATAAAAATAAGTAATACCAATCAAACAATTATAATCCTACTATCATATTATATCACACTTATACTCATGCAGCTAATACATAACTACCTACACACAATATACCAATACCAACACACATACAACTTCATACGCACCATGAAATTTAATACACTACGACGGCACATCAAATTACACTAATGGGGCCCACCAAACTATATTAAGGTTGACACGGGCGACGACAAGCTCTATTGGCTAGACAAAAGGAAAGCAACTGAAATCAAAAGCGTAACGAATAGAAGGATCGAAAAGCATGAGAACGGTCGTGTAATGATGTAATGATGCTCCATTAAGATACATGGAAAATAGTGTGTAAAAGATATAAGTTAAAACGAAGAGTATGAAACCGGTCGATAAAATGAGTCGTTCGAAATAAGTTTGAGTCGTATATACACAATTAGAAGAAATGGTTTATTTAGCTTATATAAAGCTATCACGAGTAAAAGTAAATCATTTACACGAACATACAGGGCATATGTTAGAAAATGTTATGTGGCAGTAGTTTAAAATTTTTGGAAAAAGTTTCGAGATTCAAGGAATGAAATCAGATCAAATATAGTGTGGGGAATTTAAGCTCATGCCAAATGTTTTTCCAAGTCTTAAAACCGAAGAGAAATTCCAATAAACCGTATTGAAAGTACTTTTAGAGAATCCGGATTCGCCAGCAGAAACTGATTTATACAAGGGTCTTAACGCACGAGCACAACGAACATAGTACTGATATATAAAAATAATTGAAGTTCTATTCTAGAAATCATCTTTAGAAATATGTATGATGAATGGAAAGATAATAACATCCTAGTTGTATGGAAGTAAGTGGGAGGATATATATAGAGAAAAAAAATTTTAATTGGTAATAAAGCTTTTAAAACCGAATTATGGAGGTCTAAATCAGGAAATGTTTTCGAAAAGTAATTTTATGAAAATCTGAACTAGGGAAAACGTTGAGCATAAAATCGACTTGCTGAAAGCTGAAGTCCCATGTGACTTGAAAGGTATATAAGAAGTAAGCACGATACGGTATCCGAATAATTTTTAATGGCATAAGTAAGAAAAGAAAATTATAATTCGGGTTAGGAAAAACAGAAGTACGGTTCAGAATAAAATTGGTATATGAAAAGGGGCAAGACATTTATATCGATATGAAAATATAGGCTGGAAAATATTATAAACTAATAATCAAAAATCTCGACAAAAGTTTCAATATTTAGAAAAGAACAAATAAATTTAAGTCGGCGAAAGAGTATGAAATCTAATATATATATTAAAAGTTTTCGAACAAATTTAAACTTAGCGAAAGAGGAAAATCGAAAATACTTTTAGGGGAAACTAGGATTTGCCACAAGAACGGGTTGGTATAAAGACTTTGAAGTACGGGTACGACAACTTATAATTAGTATATATTCAGAAATTAATTGGAGTTCTATTTATCTTGAAAGAAGTATTTTAAAGTACGTATGGTAAATAGCTAAAATGAATTTCGCAATTTAGAAAAGGTGGTATATCAAATTATCGAAATAGTACTAAAGTTTAAAATCAAGTGCGGACGATATATGTTAGAAAAATAGTTACAAGATAGTAATTTAAAATTAAGACCAAATAGTCTTCAAAATCTAAGAATGACTTTTAGCTCAAACGGAAATAATGGAAATATACTGAAAGAAGGTTTAAAACAAAATTTAAATCGAGTGGAAACTTTTAATAAGGAAAAATTTGAAAACGACTTTGGAAGAATCAAGATTTGCAACGGAAAAGATTTGAAAGGTCAACGATAATAGTAAGGAGGGGATCATGTGAATCGAGGGCAATGAATGTGGTTGTGTGATGAATGCACCTAAATTACGATTCAAGAAAACTACGATGAAAATCTACGGTCAGTAACACAGAAGTGTAGTGACCAGGAAAAGATTGAATTAGAGGGTTCTAATCATCGATTGACTAAAGGTCAAGAAAAACTTAACACTAAGTCTTCCTAATGGCTAGAGTATATTAGAGGCCTCAGGGAAGGTTCTAAGAGAATCGAGATCATGTTCTGTCGGGCCCAAAATCGATGAACCCAAGCGAACGGCTAAAGAAATCCTAGGAATCTATCATGGTCAGAGCTAGACAGGAACCACTAATGTAACTCTTAAGAATATCATATCAATATCACTAGCATGGAGTCTAACAAATAATCAGGGGCCTCTAACTAGCAAGCACAAACTTCTAACTAAGTCTCACTATAGTCCTAACCTAATGGATTTCCTACCAAGCTGGGACAGGTGCTCCAACACGTCTACTAGCCACTTAAGACATAGGAACGCTAAGAACCTAGACTCCGGGCTTATAATTTGGATGTTCTAATTTATTTAATGGACATTCTATAATTATTATCGTTGTTCCGATAGTTCGCATTTGCAAATGGACCTGCATGGGCCACCAATAAAACATGTCACGCCCCGCTTCCCAAAAATGTGGAGGCGAGACGTGAGAAGGTCCGCCCAGACGTGGAGCTGTGAAGCTGCAGTCTGATAAGCGTATAAAATTCAATTGGCAGGTCCTTGCAACGTAATACGAAACAACGATAATAAAAATGAAATGCGACAATAAGCAATTTATTAAATCTCAGAATATCCATAAAATAAATTACAATATCACAGAAAAGCCACCAGGCTCAAAAGGAAAATCTAAGGCACATACATGGCCAACAAAGTACAACATACAAGCAAAGGTGCCACGCACCGACAACTAACAACAAGCCTAAACAAAGGAAGAGGACACAAGCGATCTCTAAGACTGGTCGCCAAAGACCACAAACTCCTCCTCGGCAACAATTGGCTCAGCGCCAGCAAACACTACACCCTCTCCAACGAACTCTGGCTCAGGATCTAACATGTGTCACCCAAGAGAGTAAAGGGGCACATGTCAGCAAGTCTAACAAGACTTGAGAAAGGAAACGAAAGTGAAGGCAACTAGCAACCTAGCAGTTCTAGTATGAAGCATAACATGGCAAGTATAGTATGAAAGTGACAAGTAAAGGGAAGTACAAGTAGCAAGTAGCAAGTAAGGCATGTATAACAAGTTTTACAAGTAAAACACGGACAAGTACAAGTCAAGTAGTTCACGTCAAGTGAACACGTCAAGTGAACACGTCAAGTGAACAAGTTGTGCACAGAGATTTCGTCTGCTGGCTAGAGTGGCTGATCGGGCCAACTCGTAAGCTCAGGTGACCGCTTATCCCTACCCCTCCACGTGTATCGAGCCAGGGCATTACCCCCGAACATGGAATGCTCACTTCTGGATCACGAGCTAGGAAGTGTTTTTAACACGTATGGCGTAGGGTTATGCCTGCAACGCATGTGCCTAGCCGAAAACAAGTAGATCGGGCATTGGCTATCAACCAACACACGTGGCCCGCTTCTGGAACACGAGCCAGGAAACATAAGTATTGTAGCGTGTGCTACGAATGCGACATTCAACATGGATAGCATGGATGACAATTAATTTGCGTACCGTTAATTAAAATTAAACATGACATGGTAGTACTTATGCAACATGATAAATGACGGATCTAGCTTCGTTGTCAAGCTAGATCCTGAAATTGCGCCTAGGCGAGTATCATTTCGTCGCCTAGTCTATCGTACGCCTACAACAAGCAAATGGCCTAAGGCATGGCCTAAAACCCTAAGTGGCAAGTTTCACTTGCCTAGCACCGAGGATGACGATCACGAAGGTTCGTCACAAAATGTTAGACTACGGGGTTGGGATCGCTGCCATGGTAAAATAATATTAGAACAACATCCAACCTAGTTTATATTAGGGTTTCAATAAAATCACAATGAGGGTTATGAGAATATAAAAGGATCGAACACTACCGTATAGAAGTAGAAGATCGAAGCCGAGCAAGCACGGCGACGGAAGAACGATCCGGAAGACTGCGGCTCAGATCTGGAAATGGGGAGAAATCTGGAGAAATGGGATTTTGTGGGGTTTTTGGGAGTTGGAGGCGGCCTAAAGCTTGAAGGCCGGCCTAAATGGAGAGGGAGAGGGGCTCTTGAGGAAGGAGGATGGGCTAGAGGAAGGTTGGGGAAGATCAGAGGTCTAGGGGAAGGGAAATGGCCAGGAGAAGTGAAAGAAGGAAAAGAAAACGATCGGGAGTATTTATAGGAATGAACCGGCGGTCGCCCAAAAATTAGGATTTCTGGGTGATTTAGTCGGTCAACGAAGGGTGGCTGACCGACTAGTTTGGGAACTAGTCAGTCGGTCGTTCAACTGTGACCGACTAACAACAAACAGCAAAAGAAGGAAGAAATCTGGGAAGTAAATTAGTCGGTCTGTGAAGGCCCGTCGACCGACTAGTTCGTGACCTAGTCGGTCGGTGAGTGTTCATGGACCGACTAACGATAAACAGTAACTTAGGTAAAATTAATCAAAGGAACTAGTCGGTTTGAGAGCAAGTTATGACCGACTAGTTTCACATCTAGTCGGTCAGTGGTTGTTCTTAGACCGACTAAGAGTAAACAGTAACTCCTGAATAATTGATTTAATGAACTAGTCGGTTTGAGAAGAGTTGCCGACCGACTAGATCTCAATCTAGTCGGTTGGTTCCCCTTCTCGAACCAACTAACGTGCACGAAAAGTGCCGAATTGAAGCGCGAAGCTTCGGGAAGATCCCTACGGCTTCTAAGATCAACCTATCTCTAAGATATGAGTGATATGAGGCTCGTCATGAGTGACTTACTCCAAGCTCAACGATCTAAGGAAGAAGCTAGGAAATCACAACGAAACGAACGAAAGCGAAAGCTACGGAGACGGAAATCACACGCAAGGAGAAAATCCACCAAGACATAAATATTATATCGATAACACTAATATAGAAAAACCAGTCGTTACATCCTACCCACCATAGAAGAAAGTCCGTCCTCGGACTTTCTAACATATCTAGTCGCTCTGGTAACTACCCTCAATCAGTATCACGTTACATTTCAACTAGGTATATTCAATACAAGTGCTTATATATATGCACTAGGTAGTCAAACATTAACACTACTGATATGTACATATATATATATTCACGCACATCATATACTTATTCCTATCATAGTCAGTCAGAGGCATACACGTATTTCTATCATATATATATATATATATATATATATATATATATATATATATATATATATATATATATATATATATATATATACATCGAATGTTGAAAAGTTTCTCTCTCATTCTTTTAGTGAGAGAAGCTCTGGAGATTTAGAGGAGGAGTGAGGCGGTTGTCGCCGTCCGCCTCTGCGGCGGAGGCGGAGCTTCTTCAGGCCTGAGCGATCGACGTCTTGCTGAAGGCTGCACGAGAGTTGGAGCAAGTTCTTTCGTTACCCCTTCGATTCGTTCGTGTTACCGTCCTTGAGTCGCTTGGAGATCTGAAGGTTTTCGAGGGCTGATCGTGATCGCCTTCCCAGATCTGAAGGCTGCTCCGTGCGGATCTTGTGGAGTGGTCACATCGGGCTCGGATCGGGATCTAGGAGTAGATCCTGATCCGGCGTTTTAGATCGGATCTGATCCTGGCCTATTTGATCGGCGTGGTCCTTTGACTACTTGATCCTGGCCTATTTTGGTGTTTCTCCTTGATCTTGTTCCGAGGATCAAGCGGCGACCGGTTGTCTTGTTCGGATCGAGAACTCAGGCGGAGTTCTTGATCCGCGTGGTGAGCGGCTCCCTCATCTCTCTGTCTAGTTTCTCCTGAACCAAATCTTTGATTCTCTGATTGTCCTTCTTTGGCATGGCTGACGGGGAGAATGCGGAGGCAAAGGCGGGGGACTGGCGAATGGTGAATAGAAGGAAGCCGAATAATGTGGTTGTGCCCAAGGGGAAGGGGGCTAGAGATGATGGTCCTCGTGCTCCCTATGCTCAGGGGAGAGTTGGTGGCCCGATGCATGAGAATCCTCGTGTTGCTGGAAATAGGAAAGCTATCGAGCGAAGGATGATGAGGCCATCTGTCGAAATCAAGATCAATCCGCTGGCTACCAAGCAGTCGTGGTTGGACGTCTGCACAAGCAAACGAAAAATGTCTGATGCTCTTAAAATGAACTTTGTCCCACCGGTGCTTGATGAAGCAGGGGTCCCCATTGCCGTCCTTTCGCAGGATATCATTGACGAAGCTGCGAGGAACTGGGAGAACACTCTTGTTGTGTATGTCCTCGGCGATGCTCCATTTTACAGCCAGTTGAAAGCTTGGGCTACTCGAACTTGGAAGAAGCAAGGTATGATGATATTCTCCCGTGACAATGGTTTTTTCTTCTTCCGATTCAAGGACAGAGTCGATTGCGACGCCGTGCTCTTTGGGGGGGCCGTGGATGTTTGACGGGCGGCTCGTCGTGATTCAGCGCTGGGCTCCGGACATGGGGTATGATAGAGACATGCTCACCTCCGCCCCCCTGTGGGTTCAGCTCCCCAATCTACCGTTGAAGTTCTGGTCGCTGAAGATCCTTAATATCATAACTAGTGTTATCGGAGATCCAATATGCTTGGATAGGGCTACAGCAACAATGGAGAGGATGAGCTACGCTAGGTGCTTGGTGAAGGTCTCGGCGGAACATGAACTTCCTCAGACGGTTACGGTGCAAGTTGAAGATGGAGAATATTTTGACATTGCTGTCAGATACGAAGGATCCCCACCAAGATGCATAAATTGCAAATGTTTCGGCCATCTTGCACATCAATGCTGCTTGACGGCTAGGGGAGTGAAGGATGCTGCGAGATTGGATAATGTAAGTCTCCCTACCCCTTCGATTCCTTCTACTTCTGCTCTGTATATGGGGGATAAGGATGAGGGGTTGGGGCGTCAGGTGGATGATCACCGAAGTAAGCAGCATGAGGGGGGACCTGTTGGGGATATTCATGGGGGTGATTCACGTTTTATAAAAATTAGAGGTAAATGTAATAGTGATGCTGAAGGTAATGGTGAGGATTGTAAGGCTGATGTAGGTTTCGGTGAGGCATCAAGTGTTATGGAACCTATTGAGGTGTGTATTGAGAGTGTAATACAGGGAGAGGTTGTATTAGCTGATGATACCACTGTAATGAAGGGGGATGTAATCAATATGAAGGGCGAAGAGGCCATTGTCAAAGCAGTTCATGTCACTGCTAGGAGGGAATATGTCAAAACGCTGGCTACGACCAGTGTGAGTGAGAATTGTAACAGTGCGGTAGGGGAGTACATTGCCAATGAAGCTGATCGCTTAAAGCAGGGGGGCCGGGGTGGAGCGGAATATGGGACAGTGATGCCAGATAAAAAGAAGGGGCGAATGGGAGTTCTCTTGGCGGGAATCGTCCGTATGTACAAGCTCGTGAAGCACTGTAAAGAGCTCAAGGGCATCTTGATGGCTTCAGTCCAGGCCTCAGTAAAATCAACCATGCTCAATGTGGAGGGAGGGGATGGTAGAAGGGGGAGTTTGGACGTGACTGAGGTGAACAGGTCCTCAGCTAGTCTTAGAGAAATAGAGATTGACTTTGTACCTAAGCTAGCTGTGACTGGCGATGTTAGAGGAGAAGGTGCTCCTTGTACTCAGATGTATCCAAGTAATGATAATAAAAATGGGGGGGTGGGGTCAGGGGTCTCGGACACGGGACGTACGGCTACTAAGGCCTCCACCACTCGTAGCATGGCGCCATACGTGTATATATATACACATACGTATACGTATATATATATATACATATACGTATATATATATACAGATATATATATATACGTATATATATATATACAGGTATATATATATACAGCTATATATATACGTATATATACGTATACGTATATATACGTATATATATATACGTATATATATATACACACGTATATATACGTGTATATATAGATATACGTATATATATACGTATATATACGTGTATATATATATACGTATATATATATACAGATATATATATACGTATATATGTATATATATACGTATACGTATGTGTATATATATACACGTATATGTATATATATATATACATATATATATACGTATATGTATATATATACGTATACAATTCAAGGGATTTTGACCCAGGCGAAATGAGCGGAAAAACAGGAGCAGGCGATTTTGACCCAGGCGCAGGCGATCGGGGAATTCAATGGGAAGCTGACGGCGTTCTACATCAGGCCGTCGGAAGCCAAGCTGATGGCTCGATCGATGGATGTGGGCGTACTGGTGTAGCCCAGAGACTTGGGATGGAACATGGATCTCAAGTTTTGAGATCTGACGGCGCTCGGGAGGTTTTGAAGCCTACCGTCGATGCTAGCAAGCAGATCTCTCAAGGGGCGGATCTTAGGGAGGTGGCAATAACTGATGGGTGGCAGGTGGTCTCTAGGAGGAAAGCCAGATCGGGATTGAGCAGCATTGGGAATTTGCCGGAGGCAGAGGTTTCACGGCAAGAAAAGGCAACCAGCCAGGCCCTGTTGGGGGGAGGGGAGGTAAGAATCTTGGTGGTGTGATCTCTCGCCGTTATGTGAATTCTGCCGCGAACTCTCGTCTGAATCCCGGTGTTCGTGGTGCACCCAATGTGGCTGTGAGAATGCCTGTGAGGCCAAAAGTAGATATAACTATTGATACGAAACTCGTGAAGCAATCATGGTCGGACGTTTGTGCGAACAGGAGGAAATATAATTCCGACATGGCCATGACTTATATTCCGCCACTTGTAAAGGAGGATGGCTCTCAAACGGGGTGGGTGTCAAATGCGCTGCTAGCGCGCGGTAATGAACAATGGAAAAACACTCTTGTGGGGTACGTGTTGGGTGATGTCCCTTACTATGGGCAGATGCGTGCCTGGGTGGATAGGCTATGGAACACCAAAGGTGGGCTTCGGATTTATAGCAAGGAAAATGGATTCTTTTATTTCAAATTTGATGATGGCAATGACTGCGCGAAGATTCTCCACGGGGGTCCATGGATGTTCGATGGTCGTTTGGTTGTTCTTCAACAGTGGAGCCCCTCCCTCAAACATGAGAGGGATATCCTGTCCTCAGTACCCATATGGGTGCAACTCCATGGGGTTCCCCTAGGTATGTGGACGTTAGATATCCTGAATATAATTGCATCTCTTATAGGCCAACCAATTTGCTTGGATAAGATAACGGCAAAAAAAGAGCGCATCTCTTATGCCAGATGCCTTATTGATGTCAGTGCTAAAGACCCACTCCCAAATCAGGTGGTGGTTGAAACTGAAGGGGGTGAACCAGTTATTATAAAGGTACATGCAGAGGGAGAACCCCCGAGATGCGGCAATTGCGTATGTTTTGGCCACACGGAAGCTCAATGTCCTGACATCGTAAAGCCCCCTTCAATCCAAATAATTTCTGCTGGGGCATGTGACAATAAAGAGAGGGGGAAGGGAACTAGTGTTGAGGGTGTACAATTGGAATGCACCTTGCAGCAAAAGAGTTCCAACTCAGGAACTATGGATGTGAGACCAACAATGATACTACCTGAGCAAGTTTCGAATGCAACTGTTGATGATGGCCACCAAGACAATGATCAACCTCCAGCTGTACTGAACCCAGCACTATTGAAAGAAGGAGCAAAACCGAGTATTTGCTTCCAGGTGGAGGACATACAAATTTCGGTTGGAGATGGGGTACTACCAGTTGTACAGGTTGGGCCTGACATCCGATCACCACCTGAAAGAGGCCCTCCCTCAACTTCTTCCGTTAATCCAGAAGGTCAGTCATCTCTCCTACATTCTACAGGAGTCTTCAGCGATTGCCCTCCCCAAGCCCCTGAATCATTGCCAATTCCATCTCCTTTGACAATAATCAATCCAGAATGGCTAGCTGAAGGGTTTTGTGAGGAAATAGCCGTGAGCCAAACAAGTAAGCCCCATCCCCAGACCCCAGCTGTAGTAGTTCCGAGAAAGAGTATGAGACTCCGTGATGTGGCTTCGGGGAAGCCTACCCTCTCAATTGTTTAATGTGTATCTTCGTGTGGAACACACGAGGTCTTAACAACTCCGTGAGAAGGAGAGACCTACGCGACAGAGTTAAATTGCATCGACCTACTATTGTCATCCTACTTGAGACTAAACTGAAAACTGGATCTGGTAAATGGAGATCGTGCTTCCCTAAGGATTGGCAACTTGTTGACAACTTCACCACGCACTCCGGTGGCAGGATTCTTATGGGATTGGATAGTACAATTTGGCAAGCAACGACCCAATCTATCTCTAGCCAACATATTACCCTGACATGCGTTAATGCTGGGGGCCTATCGGTTGTTATCACTGGAGTCTATGGTTCATACCTGAGAAGTGAGCGTCAACTACTGTGGGATCATCTTGTAGCGGATGCATTAATAAATGACGGGAAAGGTTGGCTTATTGGAGGAGATTTTAATTGTATCAGATTCTCAAAAGAGAAGATAGGGGGTAGGAGATGTGATGATAATATTCTGCAGGAGTTTAATGATTGCTTCACTAGATGCTGCCTCACTGATGTCAAAAGCTTGGGAAATTCTTTGAGTTGGTGCAATCAGAGGATAGGACCTACCCGTATCGCAGCCAAGCTGGACAGGTGTATCTGCAATTCGAAGTGGCTAGACATATTACCTGATACTTTTGTGGAGTACCTGGACCCCCTGACCAGTGATCACTCCCCTATGTTAATCAAATTTCATTCCAAGGTGATATCGCAACCTAAGCCCTTCAAATTCTTTAATGCATGGATTAAATTACCGGGCTACCATGAAGTACTTACTTTGGCGTGGAATATCCATTTAAGCGGTTCTCCAATGTACAGAATGGTGATGAAGCTCCGCAATCTAAAAACAGAACTTAGAGCATGGGCGAAGAATAATAATATTGGAGAGGCTATTTTGTCATGTAAATTGCGGCTCCAGGAGATTCAAAGCCACCCGTCCCTTCATTCTGATTCTATCTTACAATCAAAGGAACGGGCTCTTGCTAAGTCCTTGGCAAATTTAATTGAGCAAGATGAGGAGATGCTTTGACAAAAGAGCAGACAGTACTGGTTGAGTCTGGGGGACAGCAACTCTAAATTTTTTTATATGGCAATGAAAGCACGACAAAACCACAATAATTTGGGACATCTAATTGATGGGGAGGGTAATCGGCAGTTAACATATGAAGATCTAAAGAGCTCAGCGCCAGACTACTTCAAGGCCTTATATTCCCAGTCTACATATTGGAATGTTTTTCCAAAAGTGATTCCCAAACGCATCTTATCTTCAGAAGCGGCAATCTGGCTGGAGAGGAAGATTTCTAATGACGAAATCAAGGAGGCTGTTTTCCAAATAGGGGTGGATAAATCCCCTGGGCCTGATGGCTTTAATGGATACTTCTTCCAGCATGGATGGAGCACTATAGGTAACGATTTAACTGCTGCCGTTCAATCTTTTTTTCGCTCTGGCTCCCTTATGCATCCTTTAAATCATACCAACCTTACCTTAGTGCCTAAAAGCTCTAATGCTTCTGGATTGGGGGATTATAGACCCATTTCTTGCTGTAATGTCACCTACAAGGTGATTAGCAAAATTATGGCCAATAGACTGAAATCAGTAATTCACGAGCTTATTTCCCCAAACCAGTCTGCCTTCCTCAAGGGGAGGTTACTTTCTGATAGTGCCCTATTAGCCCATGAACAGATCCGGGATTTTAGCAACCCTATGGGATCTAGAGCTTGCCTGAAATTGGATTTAAGGAAGGCTTTCGATAGTGTTAATCGTGAATTTATTTATTATATCCTCAACCGAATGGGTTTTGGAAGGAGATTTCTCTGCTGGATACAGGAATGTATTTCTACGCCGACTTTTTCCATCATGATAAATGGAACCCCTGTTGGATATTTTGAAGGGAATAGGGGCATCAGACAAGGAGACCCGTTGTCCCCTTTCCTTTTTGTAATTATAATGGAAGCATTTTCCCTTTTGATAGAGGAATCTATATCACTGCGCAAAATCCAACCTATGAGACGTTCGGGGGCTATTTCTCATCTACTCTTTGCAGACGACCTACTACTATTCTGCCGTGCTAATAACCGAACTTTCAATGGTGTGAAAGCTCTTCTGCAGGACTTCTCTAACCTTACTGGTCTTGTGGTTAATTGAGATAAAAGTACTTCTATTTTCAGCAAGGGTACAAAAGACCCATTAGGTTTGGCTAATCTTCTGGGTATAAGGCTTGGTTCTTCTATCAATACATATCTTGGTCTGCCTCTATCGCCCAATTATCCAAAGCCTTCCATGTACAGCAGGTTGATTGACAGGTGTAAGAAGAGACTGATGGGCTGGACATCTTCCATGTTATCTCTAGCAGGTCGTATTGAGCTAGTTCGAACGGTGATTTATGGAATGCTAAATTTTTGGATGCAGGCCTATAGAATTCCAAAATCCATTCTGTGTACAATTTCATCTGCTTGCGGGAAATTCATATGGGGCTCATCTCGAGTATGGGCTTGGAAGGACATGTGTATCCCCAAAGAGGAAGGGGGTGTGGGTTTGAGATTACTCTATGATATTAATATGGTTGCTGGAGTTAGGCTTACTTGGCGTATGTTAACCACAAATGGCCTTTGGGCTAGCTATATGAGAAATAAATACAAAGATGCAGACAGTTTTTTCGTGGCCAAAAGGAAACCATATCAATCTGGCACTTGGAAATTCATGCTCCATTGTAGACTGTATTCAAAACGTTTGCTTATGCGACATGTTCGGGATGGCTCGAGTACTCTCTTTTGGTACGATTTTTGGTTGCCAATAGGCCCGTTATGTGAATTATTTGAGGTCCCTGTTGATAGCTCAAATAAAAAAGTCAGGGAGTATTTTATTTCGGATCTCTGGGCGCAAGTACCGGCACTTCAACCGATTGCTAATATCCTACAGACAATTGTATTAACACCGGGTTCGGATGAGTGGGCCTGGGTGCCTAGTACTCAATTTAAATTCTTGGAGGCGTGGCATGGTACAAGACAACGAGCTCCTATTTTCCCTTACGCTAAACTGGTTTGGTATAACCAACATGTTCCTAAAATGTCTCTAACCCTCCTTAGAGCTTTCCTGGGAAAACTTTTAACGAAGGACAAGTTACGAGATTGGGGTGTTAATAATGAGGTGCGTTGTGGGTTATGTGATTCAGATCAGGAAGAAAATTTAGACCACTTATTTTTTGAATGTGAGTATACAAAGTATCTGCTGACGAGGAGCCTTCTCAAACTGGGTGTATCAGACCCCATGGAACCACGGCTGCAAAGGATTGGAGATTACTTCTTAATGCACTATGCGAAAAAAGACACTATAAGTTTACTAGCAAAAACAGTGCTTGCGGCTGTAGTTTGGCATTCCTGGAGAGAAAGGAATAATCGAATTTTTGAAGGTGTTAAAAAGCAAAAGACGGCCCTTTTTGAGGAAATTGCATCAGACATCAGAGTTATACTTAGAGATCTATCCCCTGATTCTTCGGAGGCGACGGAGGCTATGGAGAGATGGGATATTATAGACTACGGCTAGCCTTCTTCCTTTGCTTTTGTACAGTTTTGCTTACTAGTTGGGTTTGTTTGTAGAGGGTGACGGCGCCTGTGCCCTATCCCCTCTCTACAAACCAACTGAGTTGAGCAACTTGTACCTGTATATACTTTTCTTTATCTTAATAAATTATTACACTAACCTTTCAAAAAAAACAAAATATATATATATATATATATATATATATATATATATATATACGTATACGTATATATATACGTATACGTATATATATACGTATACGTATATATATACGTATACGTATATATATACGTATACGTATATATATACGTATACGTATATATATATACGTACACTTGCCAAATATATATATATATACGTATATGTATATGTATATATACGTATATATATATATATATATATATATATATATATATATATATGTATGTATGTATGTATGTATGTATGTACATCTACTATTAGAATAATAATCTGGTGTGTATTGTAATTTTAGCCTGTAAGGATCAATACACTAGAGGGGGGTGAATAGTGTATATTAAAAAATTGTCGCAAATAAAATGTTAGTAATATTTGCAAAGATGGCACAGAAATAAAATGACAAGTGCTGAAAATTAAACCAATCGCAAACACAGAGATTTATCCTGGTTCGGATCCTTGTGATCCTACTCCAGTCCTCTACCCCGTAGAGATTTTCAATCCACTATAATCACTTGCCCCGCAAGCATGAACTTACAAAAATGGCGACACTCCCCGTGTCCCAAACTTTGTACAATCTCGAAACAGAGATTCCAACCTGTTAAATAAGAAATAGAAAAACATCTATAGCCTTGTTATAAATTTCAGAGAATGAATTCAAGGATGGTGTTTAGAAGATGAACTTCAAGATGTAAAAGATATGTAATGAAGCGCAACACTTGAAGTTCTCTGGTTCATAAAAGAAGAAAGAGATCTATTGATATCTTCTTGCAATTATGAACACAAACAACTTTCCAAAAGTGATGTTGAAAATCCAAGTTCTTCCGTTCTTAAATGAAGAGAGAAATCTAATGATTTCTTCTTACAAATAAGAAAAGAACAACTAATGGCAGAATTACTTAAGAAAATTAATGACTTGCTTTTAACAAAATCAGAATAAAGCAGAGGAAAGTGTGTGTAAAATGAGAGGGGGTACCCCTCCTTTTATAGGTTTTAGAAACGGTTGTGAACGGCTCTAAAAGAGACGTTGCACAACGTTCAGAAACTGAGAGGAACGTTGGAGAACGGTCAGAAACTGTTCTGGAAAATTTCAATCCCAAAAGCATTTTGGCATGCTACGAAAATTCGTAGCCTGCTAATTTTGAAATGGTAACAAACGGTCACAAAATTTTGGTGACGTGGAATAGACAACGGATAGATCCTTGTCTGAAAGTATCAAGTCAAAATATAACTGTTTTGGTAGGCTAGGAAAAATCCTAGTAGGCTAATACTTAAAAATACGAATTTTGACTTAGGATCAAAATGAGTTAGGAGATGATGTAGATTTGAGCTTTAGGGATATATGATAAGATATAACCAAGGCCCTGAAGCTATCTAAAAAGTAAAAATTACATCATTCCGTAGATACCTGTTTCACACGTAATTTGAGTAGCAAGGTTGTTTTTGCAGAGGATCCTTGTACTTTGATCAAATGCGTGATGTAAATGAATTTGCGTTGTAGCTGTACATCTGCATAGATAAAGTTAGTAACATGAAATATATTGATTTGTCACATCAAAACTTTATGGAAGAGAGGATGGAAAATACCAAGTTCCAACATTCTCCCCCTTTTTGATGATGACAAATAATGAAGTATAAAATGTGAATTAATCATGTGAGTAAAAAGTTTTAAGGAGTGTATTAACATGATGTTGATATGTAATGTGATGTTACTGATGTGACTCCCCCTGAGTATAGTCATATAGACTCCCCCTGAATATATGCATATTTCTCCCCCTTTGTCATCCACAAAAAGTGGAAAAGATAAATTGGCAAGCTACGATTTTTCGTAGCAGGCCAAATTAGAAAACGGAGGAAATTAAAAAAGGAACAGAGACAAGTTATGCAAGGAGCATATAAGGAACAAAAGTAACTAACACTTAAAGTAACTAACACCAAATCAGAGAGACGAAGTACACAAAAGAACTATAATATATTAGCATAACAACCATGATAAAACAACTTAAGTAAAGGCCAAGCCTAGTACAGAGCATACATCTGAAAGACTAACATACGACATATAACAAACACCCACTAAAACAACATACAGAAACTGCAAAATACAGAACCAGCGACAGAACAACCGGGAATCATGAAAAGCAACCAAAAGTCAGATGGGGAGGCAAAGGTATGAGTGAAGCAAGGATAGCCAAAATGCATAGGAAACAACAGAGCAGGCATGGATTGGAGGCGACCAACGGAAAACATGGAAATAAATGAGGATGATACGACGAGGAACCCGGGAGAAGAACGGCGGGTGCGAGTGCGATGATTTGGGAGTATATTGGTGGTTTCCAAGTCAGGACGAAGGTCGGATTGGTTAACTTGAATCTGATCCAGAACGTTGGCGTAATGTTTCAGGGTCGCATCGTAGGAACTCATGTGAGGCTGTATACCATCGAAACCATCAGAAACTCTGTCAGAAAGGCGACGGAGAAGAACAGCGGTTGTCTCGCGCGATGGAGAGACGCCATTCTTGGATGCGTGGACCTTCCTGCCGCATGCGGAGCGAGAAGAGCCAGGGAAAGAAGCTTGGCCGCGGGAGTTGGGAGTCGACGGTCGGTGGTGAAAGGAAGAGAGGATTCGGCCATGGTGGAGAGGAGAGAAGAAAATTTAGAGAAGGAAGAAATGTAAACATAGAAAAGAGAAGGGGAACGAAAGAAATAGAAGGCCGAACAGTTGGAACATCTGAAAACTGATCAGTTGCCATTATAGAAGCGGTTTGTGAAAACTGAAGAAGTTAGAACAACTGATAATTTCAAAAGATAGAAACCGAATAGATGGGAAGAGGAATAGTCGCGAGAAGCAGTTGCGAAAGACCCGTGTGGCTGAAAAATACCCGTTGGGTTGTAAAAAGCAGACTAAAATTAATAAAAAAATGAACAATAAATATGGTAGATAGAAGGCGTTTTTTAAAAAATTTATAGTTCCTAGGCGCATTGGGAAGGAAAGACATGTCAGGCCGAAAGAAAACCAGGTCATGGAGTGCTTTTGTGTTTAAATAAATATTAAATAAAGGCTATAAGAGAATGAAACAATGTTGAGATTCCCAGGTCAAGCCGTAATAATGGAAGGAGAATACAAGTTGCAGGCTGAAGTGATAGGAAAAGGACAGGTTGGTGTCTTGGAACAAGTTACAAAAAAAATTAAATGTTGAGTTGTCATTCAAAGGAAATAAAATAATGAAGAATAGTTGAATAAAACAAAATGAATGAAAGCAACCACTAAGAGACTTGTGTTGTCAGAATGAGTGGGGCATTAAAAAAAACTTGTGTTGTCAGAGAATCATACGAAAGAAGAAAAAGAGAGACAAAATCCTTTGGCAGAATGCAAAACCCAAAAAAATAGTGTAAGGGCATAAACCAAGATAAGGAGAGGCCTTAAAAAATACTGTTTAAATTAGTCAAAGAACCAGAATTGGCAAGAGAAGTGACGCGACCCTATTTAAAATAAAAGGAAAGTACGGTTGGTGGTCTTTTTTTAAAAAAGTAGAGAACCAACGTAGAAATAAGAAAATAAATAGAGGGAACGGTAGAAGTGGTTAGTTTCAAAACAATGCAATAGTTTGTCCAATGTTAAAAGAAAACCAGATAAGAACCTGTAGTGTCCATAAATGTCAGATTCTGTGGGGTTCTTGTGAAGTCTTATTCCAAGTCAATATGAAGTACAGTTTTTGGAAGAAGTGAGTGCAAGTGGAAAGTTTGAAGACGAAAACGAATGTCAGTGCCTTGTCCAACGTGAAAAGCAGGGGATATTGGGAAAGACAAAGGAGAAGTATTCATGTGGCAGTAAAGAGAACACAGAGAGCAACAGGAATCAAAAAGATAGAGACAAAGTGGACGAGAACGGGTAAGAATTTTGATACGAAATTTGATTTGAGAATAAAATATAGGAGAAGCGTTTAAAAAATTCAAATTCCAGGGATCAAAGTAGGTACAAAACGGAGAACAGAAAAAAAATTGTTTAAATTGGCATGCCACGAAATTTGGTAGCCTGCCAAAAATAAATAGTAACCAAACAATTATAGAAAAATTAACAAAAATAAAAAATAAATGAATATACTCATAAATCAAATTCTGATGCACTAATAATGCCCAGATTTCTTCTAAGCTTGAGAAAAGTTTCTTCCTTCAAAGGCTTAGTCAAAATATCGGCAACTTGATGTTCAGTAGAAATAAATTTTAAAATAATATCACCTTTCTGAACATGATCATCTAAAAAATGATGACGTACATCAATATGTTTAGTGCGTGAATGATGAACTGGATTTTTAGACAAATTAATAGCACTAGTATTATCACACATTAGAGGACATGTGGAACAATTAATACCATAGTCTGAAATAGTTTGTTTCATCCATAAAATTTGAGCACATGCTAAACCGGCGGCAATATATTCTGCCTCGGTTGTAGATAATGAAACAGAGTTTTGTTTTTTGCTAAACCAAGAAACTAAGGCATGTCCTAAAAAGTGACATGTACCACTAGTACTTTTACGGTCTGATTTACAACCAGCAAAATCTGCATCACTATATGATAATAAATCAAATGTGTTTGTTTTAGGATAAAATAAACCAAAATCAGAAGTATACTTAACATATCTAATAATCCATTTTACGGCAGTTAGATGTGAAACTTTAGGATCTGCCTGATATCGTGCACATAAGCATACTGAAAACATAATATCTGGTCTACTTGCAGTTAGATAAAGTAAGGAGCCAATCATACCTCTGTATAGACGTTGATCAACACTCTTACCATTTAAGTCTTTGTCGAGGGAAGTAGATGTACTCATCGGAGTACGTTTTTCTGCAGAACTTTCTAAACCAAAGCGTTTGATGAGTTCTTTAGAGTACTTGTTTTGGTGGATGAATATTCCTTCCTTCATTTGTTTGATTTGAAGACCGAGGAAGTAGTTTAGTTCACCCATGTGACTCATCTCAAATTCTTTCTGCATAGTTTTAGAGAAATCTTGACAAAGAGATTCGTTAGTAGAACCAAAAATAATATCATCAACATATATTTGAATAATGATAATATCTGAATTTATGTTTTTAATAAATAGAGTCGAATCTATTTTACCAATAGAATATCCTGAATTTAAAAGATAACTTTTAAGTCTTTCATACCAAGCACGAGGTGCTTGTTTGAGACCATATAAAGCCTTTTTCAATTTAAAAACATGATTTTCAAAATTTTCATGAATAAAACCCGGAGGTTGTTCTACATAAACTTCTTCTTTAAGAAGACCATTTAAAAAAGCACTTTTCACATCCATTTGAAAAAGTTTAAAATCTTTAAAACAAGCGAATGATAATAACATTCTAATAGATTCAAGACGAGCAACTGGTGCATAGGTTTCATCATAATCAATACCTTCTTCTTGATTATAACCTTGTGCAACCAATCGTGCCTTGTTTCTAATTACCTGACCAGATTCATCCAATTTATTTTTGAATACCCACTTGGTACCAATAATTGAATGATCTGATGGTCTGAGAACTAATTCCCAAACATTATTTCGTTGAAATTGGTTGAGTTCTTCCTGCATAGCCATAATCCATGAACTGTCTTCACATGCATCTTTGATGTTCTTTGGTTCAATGGTTGAGAGAAATGCACAATGTGCCATTTGCTCTATTTGGCGACGAGTTCTTACTCCATCTGTAATATCTCCAATAATTAACTCTGATGGATGATTTGGAACTTGTGCAAATACCTTAGGAAGATCTGCATTATCTGAAATAGACTCAACAGAATGTTTAGTAGCACCAATTTCATCAAGTTTCATATTATCTAGAGAATTAGAAAGAGGTAATATATTCTCTTCATCATCAATGATGATGGGAGAATTAGATGAAGGATTTTCATCAAATGTGACATGTAAAGATTCTTCAACTGTTGAAGTTCTTTTGTTAAATACTCTGTAGGCTTTGCTACGTGTTGAGTATCCAACAAAAATACCTTCATCAGATTTAGAATCAAATTTATCTAATGCATCTTTAGTATTGAGAATAAAACATTTACATCCAAACACTTTAAAATAAGATACACGGGGAATGCGATTAAAAAATAATTCAAAACAAGTTTTATTAAGCAATGGCCTTATAAGAACTTTATTCATAATGTAGCAGGCAGTTGCAACAGCTTCTGCCCAAAAATATTATGGTAGATTACTATCACAAAGCATTGTTCTAGCACATTCTTGTAAAGTTCTATTTTTCCTTTTAACTACTCCATTTTGTTGAGGGTTACGAGGAAAAGAAAAATTGTGTGTAATGCCATTTTCATTACAAAACTTGGTAAAAGAATCATTTTCAAATTCTCCCCCATGATCACTACGAATAGTGACAATGTTAGAGGATTTGATTTTTTGTATCTTTTTACAAAATATTGAAAATTCTTCAAAAGCATCATTCTTATTTTGTAAGAATATAACCCAAGTATATCTAGAATAATCATCAACAATGACAAATGCATATCTACTTCTATTCAAAGAGGCTACTCTTGAAGGACCAAACAAATCTAAGTGTAGAAGTTCTAATGGTCTCTTTGTTGAGATAATACCCTTTGATTTAAAAGAAGATTTATGCATTTTTCCTTGTTGACAAGCATCACAAAAATATTTGTGTTTGAAAGAAATATTTGGCATTCCATTTACTAATTTGTGTTTTGAAATATGTGCTAGATTTTTGAAATTTGTGTGTCCAAAACGTTTATGCCATAAAAGTGTGTCATCTAATGTAATCATTAAACAATGATTATTAGTGGTAATAGACATGCATAAGATATAAATGTTATTCTTACGCTTACCACGGAATAAAACAGATGACATATCAGAATCATAAATGATGCAATCATTTTGTTCAAAAACTATTTTATAATTTTTATCGCATAATTGACTAATGGAAAGTAAGTTATGTTTCAAACCATCAACCATGAGAACATTTTCGATGATAGGCTGATTTGTGTTACCAACTGTTCCAGTGCCTATGATTTTGCCTTTGTTGTTGTCACCAAAGGTAATTGTGCCTCCTTGTTTGTACTTGACGGTTGAAAGTAGTTTGACATTTCCTGTCATATGTTTTGAACATCCACTATCCAAAATCCATCTTTCCTTTTTAGGTACCTGAAAGATAAAACATTAAGCATTGGTACCCCTTTTTGAGGGTCCTTGGGATTAGACTTTTGGAAACCAAACCCAAGTGGAGTTTGGCTTACTAAGATAATTACTAGAATAAACAATAGAATGCATAAAATTAGAAATGTAACTATTTCTAACTTTTAAACATGAATCCTTAGGAACCCATATACTAATTGTAGTAGGTTTCCTAGGAAATGTTTTTGAAATGTTAGTAACATTTCTTTGTGAGGAAGAAGTAGGAATGTTTACTTTCTTCGTGTAAATAAATGCATGATTCTTCTTTTGTGGTTTAACAAAAGTTGTTTTACCATACGAAGAAGAAGTGTTATAAGTCTTGAGTATATCCTTTTTGGAATATCCCAATCCTTGTCTATGATTTGCTGGATATTGAATTTTAAGCAAATCATCGAGATTAGTCTTTCTTTTGTTAAATTTATTAACATTGGATGACATCTCGTCGTATTTCATCTTTAGTGATGAAATATTTTTATCCATTTCGGATATTTGTGTATGTAATTCTAAATTCTTAGTTTTGAGAATATCATTCTCTTTACTAAGATCCAAAACTTGAAAAGAAGAATTTTCAATGTTTTTAGAAGATGATAATTCTTGATATTTAGAAAGAAGATCATCATTATTCTGTTTCAATGATTTATGTTGACTATTCAATTTTTTGAAACGAGAATAGATATTTTTAAAGCATCAAGTAATTCTTCGTTATTAAAAGAACTTACCTCATCTTCAACATCTTGTGCCATAAAGCACATGCTGGCACTTTCATTTAGATCATCATCTTCATCATCTGAAGAATCATCCCATGTTGCTGCAAATGCCTTTTTCATTTTGTCAAACCTCCTTTCTCTTCTGGATTGATCATTGTTCGAAGTTTTGAACTTTGCTTTGAGAAGTGGACAGTCTTTCTTCATATGTCCTGGCTTATTGCAATTAAAGCAAAGAGAAGAATCAGTATTTTTAGATTTAAAATTATTATACTTACCTTTTTGAAAGAATTTTCTGAAGTTTTTGGCAAAAAATGCCATATCATCATCTGAATCTTCATTATCTGATGTTGCGTTGAAGGCAAGTACTTTCTTCTTCTGATCTGATTCTTCTTTCTCATCTTGTAGTGTAACTTCATGGGCCATTAAGTTACCAATAAGATCTTCCATAGATAATGTGGAAAGATCATTGGCTTCCTCAATAGCGGTGATCTTTGGACGCCATACTGGAGTTAAAGCTTTAAGAATTTTGCGAACCTGTTCAAGAGAAGTGTAAGTTTTTCCAAGAGCATTTAAAGAATTTATAATATTAGTAAACCTGGTGTTCATTTCTCCAATTGTCTCTTGGTCCTTCATCTTGAACAACTCGAATTTGTGAACCAAAACGGAAATCTTAGTTTCCTTCATTTTACTGGTTCCTTCATGAGTTACCTCAAGTATATGCCAAATCTCCTTAGCACTTTTGGCCTGAGATACTCGATTAAACTCATGTTTATCCATAGCACAAAATAAAGCATTCATGGCCTTTGAGTTGTTTGTTTTTGCAGCTTTGTCGTTGGTGGTCCAATCAGCAACAGGAGTTGTTGGCTTTTCGTATCCTGACTCTACGATGTCCCAAATTTCATAATTCATACTTTGGAGATGAATATCCATTCGTATTTTCCAATATGAGTAATTTGAACCATCAAATAGAGGAGGACGAGTTTGAGAGTGCCCTTGCTGATTGTAGTTGTGTGGAACTGCGTTCATGTTTGAGGAACTTTCTGCCATCTTAACCTTGCTTTGATACCAAATGTAATTTTAGCCTGTAAGGATCAATACACTAGAGGGGGGGTGAATAGTGTATATTAAAAAATTGTCGCAAATAAAATGTTAGTAATATTTGCAAAGATGGCACAGAAATAAAATGACAAGTGCTGAAAATTAAACCAATCGCAAACACAGAGATTTATCCTGGTTCGGATCCTTGTGATCCTACTCCAGTCCTCTACCCCGTAGAGATTTTCAATCCACTATAATCACTTGCCCCGCAAGCATGAACTTACAAAAATGGCGACACTCCCCGTGTCCCAAACTTTGTACAATCTCGAAACAGAGATTCCAACCTGTTAAATAAGAAATAGAAAAACACCTATAGTCTTGTTATAAATTTCAGAGAATGAATTCAAGGATGGTGTTTAGAAGATGAACTTCAAGATGTAAAAGATATGTAATGAAGCGCAACACTTGAAGTTCTCTGGTTCATAAAAGAAGAAAGAGATCTATTGATATCTTCTTGCAATTATGAACACAAACAACTTTCCAAAAGTGATGTTGAAAATCCAAGTTCTTCCGTTCTTAAATGAAGAGAGAAATCTAATGATTTCTTCTTACAAATAAGAAAAGAACAACTAATGGCAGAATTACTTAAGAAAATTAATGACTTGCTTTCAACAAAATCAGAATAAAGAAGAGGAAAGTGTGTGTAAAATGAGAGGGGGTACCCCTCCTTTTATAGGTTTTAGAAACGGTTGTGAACGGCTCTAAAACAGACGTTGCACAACGTTCAGAAACTGAGAGGAACGTTGGAGAACGGTCAGAAACTGTTCTGGAAAATTTCAGTCCCAAAAGCATTTTGGCATGCTACGAAAATTCGTAGCCTGCTAATTTTGAAACGGTAACAAACGGTCACAAAATTTTGGTGACGTGGAATAGACAACGGATAGATCCTTGTCTGAAAGTATCAAGTCAAAATATAACTGTTTTGGTAGGCTAGGAAAAATCCTAGTAGGCTAATACTTAAAAATACGAATTTTGACTTAGGATCAAAATGAGTTAGGAGATGATGTAGATTTGAGCTTTAGGGATATATGATAAGATATAACCAAGGCCCTGAAGCTATCTAAAAAGTAAAAATTACATCATTCCGTAGATACGTGTTTCACACGTAATTTGAGTAGCAAGGTTGTTTTTGCAGAGGATCCTTGTACTTTGATCAAATGCGTGATGTAAATGAATTTGCGTTGTAGCTGTACATCTGCATAGATAAAGTTAGTAACATGAAATATATTGATTTGTCACATCAAAATTTTATGGAAGAGAGGATGGAAAATACCAAGTTCCAACATGTATGAGCGAATGGGTATATGGCTATGTGTAGGCCTAGAGATACATATATATAGGGTGTTGATGTGAATATATTTGTAGGTAAATAATGAGTGTGTATATAAGTAGATGTGGAGTATTTATGTGAAGTATTGTTTGTTGCCTATATGTGAATATGTATCATACTTGTATGAATGTGAAGTGTAGGGATGTGTTCATGTAGGTGTACTATGCAGTAGGAACATATGTAATGGTGTGTATATTGGATGAATGAATACACATATGTATATATACTTATACGTATCTTGTTTGTCTACTTGCTGATCTATTCCATTGGGTTGTCTCTCTAAGTGTACCTCAGTGTGCTTTGGATAAATGTATTCTTGTTTGTATGCGTGAATATATAGGTTTGTACCAGAGCATGGGTGTATATGCGTGAATGTGCAATGTAAATGTAGATGTGATAGATTTGGAATATGGGTATATATGTGTGATAAATGTAAGTGAATGAAACTGCTTGATATATGTGTATTGGACTGTGTGTACTTAGTTGCGCATTTATGTATATACGTGTGCAAAGAGTGTATATGAATATTTATATTTGTTTGTCCATTATGACAATATGTGTGTAGCAGATGCATGGATAGTTATATATATATATATATATATATATATATATATATATATATATATATATATATATATATATATATATATCATATGAAGGAAACGCATTGTGGTTGTGCACTCTCGTGTGTATTGTGTGTGGTATATGTACCTATCTGTACAAAGCAGTGGGTGCACTGCAATGTATGTGAGGTTATGTGTATATTTATCTATAGTACGATTGCTGCCTAGGTGACTTGATCATGTATGTATTAGTACGTGCACGTGAATGTATGTAGGGATGTGACTAATATTGTGTGTATAGATATGTATGTGCCTATGAATGCAAGTAAACTCATATGACTAAATATTGAGTGTATAGAGATCTGGAGTACATACGGTGTGACACCGTGATGGTGACCCTGTTTATTAAGCAATGGTGTGTAGATTAATGTGTATATCTGAATGTCTGTGCAAGGATGTAGACGTATATGTAAATATATATATCTATATTACAATTGAGGTCAGATTTTGAATTTGTCCTATGTGGCAATGTCACATCAAGTTTTGGAGGGAAATTTTTGGGTTGAAGAGAAATTTGTTGGGAATACACAAAAACATTGAAATTAGGAATAGCCTTTTGATATTAGTTGTGAAAAAAAATGTTGTGTACACACACACAATCTCATCTTGAAAATGAACGCGAGCTGTGGGAGAATGAACGCGGGAGATGCTGCCAACTCATTGATCCGCGTTGCAAAACCCTGTAAAATTTCGATCACATCTGCTAATAATTATTGATGTTTGTTTAAAATTAGTGGGTCTAAGATTTTTAAATGAACAGTGTCCAAGGGCACGTGTTATATGCATATAAAGCCCGCGCCGAAGGCGCCCGCTAAATTTTTAAACGCTGATTTGTTGTTCCGCGCCCCTAAGGCACCCGCGTCGAAATTGTTGTTTTACGTCGAATTTGTTGTTCTGCGCCGAAGGCACCCACGTCGAATTTGGTACATGCGCTGAATTTGTTGTTCCACGTCGAAGGCGCCCGCGCTATTTTTTAATGCTGATTTGTTGTTCCGCGCCTAAGGAACCTGCGTCGAAATTGTTGTTTTACGTTGAATTTGTTGTTCTGCGCCGAAGGCACCCACGTTGAATTTGGTGTTCTGTGTCGAAGGCGCATGCGCTGAATTTGTTGTTTCGCACCGAAGGCACCCATACCGAAGGCGCCTGTGCCGTTAAATATTGTAAGCCAATTTGTTTTTATTTTAAATTTTGGCTTTGAAAAAAAATTCGGGTAACAAAGATTTCGCAAGGGAAAATCTTAAAGTAATCGTGCCCGCGGGCACGGGTTATGACTAGTGTGTGTGTGTGTGTGTGTGTGTGTGTGTGTGTGTGTGTGTGTAGAATATAACTCGTTTATACTTGAATGTATGGTGATGTATCTGGAAGCACGCCATGTATGGGTACGTTATGTATCTTGAGGTGGATATGGTGTGATGCCATATGCATATAGATATGGGAAGTGATCTAAATACATGTAATAATATGTATGGAGACTTATTTGTGATGTGTGATGTATATGTTAAGGTGTGAGTAGGTGTGCCTAGATGTTTATATGAAAGACATATGTGTATGTATATGTAATGATGCATATAGTGATATGGATGTTCTACTAGATGAGTAATAGGATGTATCTGTGACTTGTGCGCGATGGAATGTGTATGGATGATAGTGAAGTATATAGTGTATATAAGTGTGGGGTAGATACGTATTCTTGTTTGTACTTCATGGGTTGTAAGACCATCATACCTGGCTGACCTTGGTAAGGTTCACACCCTAGGAAGTCTGAGGACGAACTTTATTTTAATGTGGGTAGGATGTCATGCTCTATTTTGCACTATACGTGTATTCTAATGAATAAGCGTGGTATTTCTATCTACGGTGCATATGTAAGCATGAGATAAACGAAGACATCGATGGATATGACGTAGTGCAAGGGGTATTAGGTCGAAATACGTGACTAAGGGAAATGAATGCGAAGTGTGAAGGCGAGAGAAGTGTGAAAGACGTCGTGGGTGCAAACAACAGGAATGTGTTAGACGCGTGCGTGTGATGCGTGTATGCATGCATGGATGGGCGTGGATGTGTGTAGGAAGAGCCATGCAAGTGTGAAAGGGGTTAGGGGTCAATGGCAACCCCCATAAATTTTTAGAAAGTTCAGGGGAAAAACGGTCTTTTTGACTAAATTTGCTGTGCGTACAAACTTAAAGTGGTCGGTGCATAAAGTAATGGCAAACTTGTAAATACTTGAAACTTGAGGGGTAATTTTGGAAGGGTATTTTGGTCTTTTTACAAGGTTCATGATTATCCTATGAGCTTTCTAGTAAGAGATATTTTAAAGGAAGTTTCTCACTTTTTCCTTACTCTTCCTTTCCTTTATCTTTTCATTTTTCTTTCCCCTCTTTTCCTCTCCCCTCCCTATCCTATGGCCGGCCACCTCCCCATGCCATGGCCAAATTCTTCAACCAAAAAAAGAAATGAAATGAAATGAAGAAGAAGAAGAAGGAGAAAGAAGATGGAGTGAAGAGAAAGAGAAGAAGAGAAGGAAAATCAAATTTTGGAGGTAGGATTCAACTTGATTTTGGAAATCACTCTAGGGTTTCTTTTTATTGTGTTTCATATTATGTTTTACTAAATTTGTAGTATGGGTGATCAAATCTACATGCCATGATTCAATTTCACCAATTTTCCCTTGAAAATTCCAAGCAAAACAATCTCCTTGAAATCCTGAAATTGTATTGTATGTTGTTTCTGTAATAGCTGTTACTGTAGCTCGAATTAGGGTTTGAAAAAAATATGAGCTTGTAGATCTTGAAGTCATACCCCAAAATCATATAAATATTGATATATGTTTAATTCTGAAATTAGGAGCAACAATTCAAACTCTATAGCATGTCTGTTTGATTTCTAGCTTTGACACAGTTCAGTAGAAATAGCTTAAATACCTGCACACTCAATGAAATTTTGTGTTCTTGGTCTTGTTGAAAAATTAACAAGTTTTTCTAAAAGTTTATCAGAGTGCTTGTATGTCTACTTTCTGGCTAGAACATGCTCAAAATTGGCTTTGAACACGGACCCTGAAATCTGTCTGAAAAACAGATTTGACACACTTCACCAAATAATTGACCATAAATCAAATACTTAATATTTTTTGCATGAAAATTTATATGTGAATACATAACTATCATATCTACAAGTTTCAGTCAGGAAGTTTTTCTAAATTATGTATATAAATGGATGATATCAGCCACTTTTTATGATTTCATGTGCATTTTCTGCTAGCTAAAGTTTTTGCATGGTGATATGATTTGTGTGATATTGCCATTTATACCCCAATTGTCCATGAATGTTGTTATTACCTAAAGGGAAGTATTGTTGCGATATACTATGAAATTGCTAATGTGATTGATATGTGAATTATGATGCATACCATGTGTTCGATGAAATGCCTCAATGAAGGCAATAACCAGTAATTTGAGAAACGTGTATGTGTTAGTGTTGGCCTTGAGCCACATTGATAATTGGTAAAGTTAGAGGCTTGAATGGAATGGATACATTGAAATTGTGAGTGGATGATATGTTGTGATAGAGGGCATGTCACGTGAGTGCATGACCCTAGTTTGATGATGGACAGTTGAAGTGATATGTGCATACCCATGCCATCGAGACCCCTAACGTGTCACTTATGATGTTAACTTATAAAAATTGAATAAATCTCAATCCTCTCCAATGAGGGTAAGTTAGCAAAACCCGGGTTTTAGGTGGGATTTGAGTAAATTGTGGATATGAGGCCTGGACTGTGAAGTTGGGAGATGATTATATGATGTGTGGAGTTTACACCCACTCGCCTTTACCGAGAGTGGAGGGGATTTTCATACCCACTCGCCTTTACCGGGAGTGGAGGTGTAAGGGGGTTGTAAAGCCTCACTCCTGGCAGGGATGGGGGAGCTGAGAGGCCTGGCGTACAGTGCCCGTGTCCACTGCGTCGTGTGCTAGTTCACCCCAAATTTGGGATGAAGTCCAGGTCCTGGTATTACACCGTTTACCCAAGTTCCAATTAATTTAAACATGAAATGACAAAATAAGAAGTTGTGTGTTACTCCTTCTGCTGACAGTACTTCCCCTTCCCTTTGCCGGTCACTTTGCGATTCTGTGTTATGCCTCAGGCACTTGCACTCTTCTTATTGAACACTTTTGTATTTGTTATTATTATTATTATTATTATTATTCTGCTAACTCTTTTCTTGCAGTGACTCGACATGGGACCGTAGGTATGATTCGTTTGTTTTATCTATTTAATTTTCACTCTATTACTTAGTTACATGCTCTATTTCTCTTGCTTGCATTGTGATCTGATAACCCTAAAACGGAGTTCCAAACCTAAGTTGGTTCCTACTGTAGCACGTATTGGCGTGCTCCTCCCCATTTTTTCAGGTAGCAGGGTTAGCTTGGTTGGAGGTGATTTGGAGCTGGGTTCAGGGGTAGCCCTGGATGTGAGCTGTCTTGTGGTGTGATATGGATGTCTTGGGAGGTGGAGAATGATGGAGTACATATAGCGGTGTACACTACAAGAAGGGCGAATGGTAGAAGCGGATCCCAAATCCATTACTAGCGGGTCGTAACCACTACTATCACCGTTTCAAGCGGTTCTGGGAACCGCTACTAATAGGGCCGTGAGTAACATCATTAGTGACGGTTACGACCCGCCACTACCAAACCGCATGAAACATGTATTGCGGCGGTTTCGAACTGCCACAATCTTCATTTCTGGCGGGTTATTAATTACAAAAAATTAATTTAATACCGTTAGTCTTTGACGGTTAAGAACCGCCAAAAAGTGTATTTATGACGGTTCCAAACTGCCAAAAAGATATTGTTTAACATCGGTTTCGAACCGTCACAATATAAATTTCGGGCGGTTTTTTTTGTGAAAATTGTTGTATTTATGGCAGTTACTACCCGCTACAAACGAAATTAAATTTTAAAAAAATGAACTGTTCAAATGCGGTTCTAAACCGCCGATAACGAAAATAATTAACAAAAAAAATAAAAATTGGCATCCAAAAAACACAAAATATAACCACATGATAATATTTAATACAAAAAAGTGAGTCTTCAACACAACAAACACCACATGATAGTATTTAATAAGTCTTCAACACAACATACCACATCCACAACACAACATACACCACGTCCACATGATAATATTTAATAAAAACGTAAGTCTTCAACATAACATTCACCACGTCCACATGATAACATTTAATAAAAAAACTTAAATCTGATGATATTTAATAAAAACACTAGTCTTTAACCAAAAAAGAAACTAAGGCTGGGAAGACGAGAAGAGATTTCGAACTTGAGGGTCTTCTTGTAATTTCTGCAGTTGTTCTGGAGTATAGTGTTGTGTCACGAAGAAATTCAAGAGAGACCTACACTGATCAAGCTGTTGGTGCTGCCTCTTTAACTCCTCTAGCATCACCACATTTGAACCGGGACGTGATGCACCCTCAGAATCGAAAGAAGGAGAAGGGACAAATCTTCTATGTGTACCGAAGATCCGAGATTGAGACCCACTTGAACCAAGACCGAACACCCGACCTGGATGGTCTTCTCCTAAAACACGAGCCACAGCATCATCTCTTCCTTGCCTTTCAACTCCTTCATGTTGTGAGTGTAATCGAATGTTCTCCTATATAATGAAAAAGTGATTAGTTACTGTCATTCTAGTTCCAGACATTTCAGTCTAACAAAAGCAAACATATTCGAATAACTTATACAATAAAAAGTGAAGTTGATAAAACAAAAAAAAATGTGGGTATGAATATTGCCTTCAACTTTTGTTTTTCTGTTCAATAACATCCAAGAGGCAACTTAAGAATAATAAATAAAATACTAAACCAAGGTGGACAGCGATTCGAATATTATATAATTAAAGAGCACGAAGGACACAGTTATTTAAGACAAACAGTAACATAATGATGAAATAGACAAACATACAAAAACATGCATATGACATTGTATATCATTTACTCTTCATGCATAAACAGATCATTTCTAGCTTTCAAAGAGCGTTTATGAAAACTCTCCATATATACTACTGAGAAGTAATTTTGGACATGAGTACAAAAGGGTCAATTAATTGCATATGATTTAAAAAAGAAAAGAAAAATTAGAACATAAAACCCCTTTAATTGATATTGAATAGAAAAAAATCTAAAACCAGTGTCACAGAGTTAATATTAGCAACAATAACTGTTATCAGTATTCTAAGGATAAAAAATTGGCTAGGAATGACCAGGATATCACAAAGTATATTTATATGTAATATTCGGATTAGTGAAAGCCCATAACACTTGCAAAAAATTGGCTAGGAATGACCATGATTATAGTTTTTGTATAATTACCTCTGAGCAAGGAAGTGAAAAATGTCTAGAATATCACTGATTTTGTGTTGTTCACCTTATATGCAGGGAATCTAAAAAAGTCTATAATTGTTTTTTATTTTATTTCCATTAGTATGACCCAATATGTAACCCTCAGTTCAAGTCTAATCCTAGAATAAACATTTTGGAAGTTTTAGATGAGGTTCAGGTGTTTCCATGCAAAACCCATAAAAATGTCGATTTCAGTTTAAACTTTAAATAAATTAGAAAAACCTTAATATCAGAAGCTGCAAGTTACTGAAAAATATTGTAGACAATCATGTTTATATTTTATCTGGTAATATGCGAGTTAACTGGAAAAAGAATAGATAAGATGTCCGCTGATCTCTTGGACTTAAATATAAAATCTAGTCTGGAAATAGAACTGACTGAATACTTAGAATGCGAATGACATATAACATGAGATCAACACCACATAAACTCAAGTTTTAGGAGAATTAAATAGTCTACAAGGATCCGAAGAAGGTATTGGATTCTCCAATGCATTCGATAACTCAAGTGTTATGATCATGCGCCGATATGTTGATCCATTTTGGAAGATAAAGAAGTATCTGGACCTTGGATATGATAAGATAAAGAAGCACATCAAAATTTTGGATGGTTTTGTTTACAAGTTGATTGATACAAAGATTGAAAAGTCATCAAATAACGAAAATGATTCAGTAAGTTACAGTACTGATATTTTATGTAACAAAAGCTTTAAAACTAGAATTCACATTTTATGTATCAAAAGTTTTAGAAGCTAGAACTCATATTTTTCTTGTTTTCTAGGCAAAGAAAGAAGACTTGTTATCTAGATTTCTAGCAGAAATGGGAAGGCATCCACATACTATGACCCGCAAATACCTAAGAGATATCATACTAAAATGATGCAAATGGGGGTCTTCCAAGCCCCAGCACGGAGTAAATGGTAAGCCATCCAAAAAATATAATTGTATGGACTTTGCAGTATTTCTGCTAGTGGTAAAGTAGAATAATAATCAATATTGATAAAAACGAGAAAACCAATTAGAGCCAGGATCTCAACTTCATGTAATCTTATCTTAAAATGCATAATGTGACCAAATTTTCAACAGCAAAATCTAACACAACCCTCACATAAAAATAAAAAAGGACCATACAAGCTTTATGCTTGCAGTTTGATGTTGGTCAAGCACTGCTGGCCCAAAAGTTAAATGGGACAAGTATGGATGAAAACCTCATGAGTCCTTGCCCAGTGATACATGAATATTGATAGCTTATTTTGGCTCCATTCTAAAGAACACAGTTTAGATCAATAGGGACAATCTTCATGCATCAAGATTGGCTACCTTAGACTATCTTAGCAGTTAGAACATAATGGGGCAATGAAGATAATGCAACAAGGGACCTCATTAATCAAAATGATGCAAGAAAATCACAAAGTTCAACAAACCAGCCAGATGTGGTGTCAGAAGCTACTTGATCTTGCAAATAGAACTAACAAAACAATCAGAGAAGCAGAAGTAACACATGGGAAGATGAGCTCATTATCTTATGCATAATGGAATATCCGTGAATGCTCGCCCATTTAAAACTGGACATAAGGTGACTATGTGAAACTCCACATGATGAAGTAAAAAAGATCTAAGTCAGTACATAAGAATGATGCAATCTAGTCGCATGCTCCATAATAAGCATTGGAGTGCTTCAGTAAATGTGCACCACCACAAATAGAGTCAGATAAAAATTTGTCAAAACAGATTTGCACAATAAATCCCATCTAGAGGTCGATGGTAGATGCAAGTTAGGGCAGAAGAACACTAGCTGGGAAACTCTTCTTGGTTATAATGAGCGAACAAGATTGTTTTGTTGTTCTACACCACTAGAAAAACTTTTCCATACTCCTAAACAGAAAATCAAAAGAAGATGGGGGATAATCCCAGACGAATGGGGAATTTATAAGAGCCACGAGTATTGGATGCTGAAAAGATTAAATCAACATACATAAATCAGAACTAAGGTAGGTTGGAGTGGATGGGATAACCGTAGCCTATGGAACTACTGTAAGATTAAATACAGATAGATCTGCACATATAACAAATTTTATAGTAAATTTGGGAACTTCTACAACCCAAACTTCAAAAACAAAACAAAATGGAGATTTTAAAATAAGAAATGTAGATTCAACCTGAGGTAAAACCCCCATGGTTGGTGCCCAAGAGATCAAGGTCATGGAACCTTAGAAGGAAATTGTCAGATAAGTAGAGCTAACTTTCTGGTCATATGCTCCAGATCATGCAACCAATAGAAAAGCCCCAAAGTTTACCTAGACAATGATGTGGCTACATGAAGATGACGTGATCTGCCGTAGGTTATCACATTAATCAAGGCACAGAAGATTTTTAAAAATCCAAATAGCATCACATGCTGCTAGAAGATGCAACACCACATAAACCTTTTTTTTGTAGAAAAATAATAAGAATTCATTAACACGGTAATAGGGTACAAAGTTCACCTCAGAGACATTTACAGTGATTTGACATATTCTTGAACATAAGGATGGGGGAGAAAAAGCATCTTCATCCCAACCACACATAAACCTTGATTTTGGAAGTAAAGGTCTAAAAGGGCATGCTAGGTGATCAAAGACAGGCTAGTAGAAACTATAACTGATTTCGTTCTGGAGGTTTAAGAATAAAAATAAAAATAGAATAAAATAAAATAAAACGAGATAGTGGTGATGCTAGACATTTCAAACTTCTCCCAAGTGGTCTTGTTCCTTCCAAAATAGCAATTCTAAAATATATTTTCTCGGTCTGCAAAAGCCAAAATGGATTTGATGTAGTAAAACGGCAATTCTAAGAAATACCCAGAGCTCAAGCACCAAGGAACCTGAATATTTGCATCCAAGCCACAACAATTTTCCAAATCCAACCTTTAGAATATCGTTCACTTGAAATGAATGATGCAAAAATATTATTTTCAAATGGCCAAAAAACATCACCTGAGAGATTGTCACCACTTAAAAACATACAACTCTCAAAATACATACCTGCTCATACAGGATATGTCTATAACCTTTTGATGATACTATTATTAAAAAAATGGATTTAATCCACATGAGATCATTAAGCCTTTTATAAATACATTTGCAGATACAAGAATATGGTTTATTATTGTACCTTTCACATAAAATAATACTAAAGGATATGGGCATTGTGGATGCAGATTATAAATCTGAATGAAAGATTTAAAATGCTCAGTAGCTTAAAAGATGTTAGGAATTGCCCAGTGTAGCTAGGGACTTTAACAACATCTTCAATTCATAATCCTGGTTAAATACATTAGTGATTAAGGCAAATGTATAGTGCAAAATATTATGAAACTCTTCACACTATGATGTGACATCTGTATTGGATCATCATAACATAGAAATCGTGTAGGCTGTTTGTTAATATTTAGATAAATAAAAGCAAATGATCTTTGTAAACAACAATGCCCTTCGATACAAGTGACATTACATGTTGCATATGTGGCATTCAATCGAGTACACTGATTTTATTGTAGCAAACAGCTTGAATGATTGCTTATAGATGTAACCAAAAGTAACTGATCCTAGGTAGCATAAATAATACATGTTGCATATGTGATATTCAATCAAATATATGGACTTCATTATCTATTACTTGAATAGATTTAAAGAAACAATTCAATCAAGGGATCCACATAGAGAATACAACTCCAATACCCTTCCAAAACCGAGCATGCCTTCCAAGGAGCAAGCATTTGGAGGTAAGAGGGTTTGTCATAAGGGAATTACTGTCATCCATAAGGCATAAAATAAACCAACAAGCCAAATGGAATCAAAGTTAAAATTATAGACAAGGAGCGGGGAAAGCCATGGAAAATTGTTCAACTCTGCAAGTTATATTGAAAAGCAATTTGATGATATAGACATACATTATGGTAGACACATGAAGGTATATCTGGTTGTTGGAGAAAGCTGTAACATCATATTTGATTTCATCGCAAAATGTCTAAACATGATATGTTACAAAATGTCTTTTACCAAGAGTCTCAATCATACATCTATAAAAGCTACCTACACATCATGATTGAGACTTTGCGGCTGTTTCCATCTGTCCCTCTGGTTAGATTACAGTTCAATAATTTCACATAAGTTCATGGTTCATTCATAATATACCACTGACTGGCCTACCATATAACCTTTTTCTTGTAAGGAATCAAAGGTTTGCTTCTCAAATGACACTCTGCCTGATGGTTTCGACACAAGAGAAGGAGATATTGTGTTCTATATGCCTTATGCCATGGGTAGAATGAAATACTTATGGGGTGAGGATGCAGAATGTTTTCGACCAGAAAGGTGGATTGATGCAAATGGGGTCTTCCAACCTGAAAGCCCTTTTAAATTCACTGCCTACCAGGTATGCAGTGAAACAGATATCATGTATTGATCTACAAATAATTGGTGTGCCTAAATCTTACATATTTATACTTACAATGATCTCCCTCGTAGATTCATTTGGATAAGACCCGTCATCTCGGGAACGTGTCAATAACACCATATCTGTCCGGGTGGGGTCCACTCCTGTTTTCGCGGCCTAGTGTATCCACTTCACTAATTAGAGCAATATCTAACACTATATGGAATCAAAAACAAAATCTCATAATCTTAATTAATTCTATGATAAGTTTTTGTTACCATTAAACCAAAAAGTTGAGCCAATGGACGCGACCCGGTAGTTGGATGACAGTCTTGCTTAAGAGCATTCTCCCTATTCCTCTTACGATTGTACTTCAAAAAAGATAAAGATTTGGCACAATTTTAAAATATTGGAAAATATAAAATGAAATATATTACTTAAAGTATAACAATTTATAAACTTACCAACCACTTTTCAGAAAATCTAAGAGCAATTAAAGATGCCCAATCATCTTAAGTAATGCGATCAGGCGGTGCGTCCTCATTATCTTTCTGACTTTTCATTTCATCATAATATTTGTTCCATAATTTGTTCCTTCTAGTTTTCCATTGAAGGCCCATTGCTTTCTTTATTTCGTGGCAAGCAACTTCTTCGCACTCACGTGGTTCAATGTAAAACTTAGTCTGCAAATAAATGAAAATCAATAAGTTAGATTGATGGTAAGATTGAAAATAGAAAAAAAAACATGTGTATCGCAAACTTTTGGTGAAAGTAATTATACCAAAACTTGAGTTAGGATCGCATTATCCTTGATCTCCATTGGTATTGCCTTCCAATCCTTTACGCCTACAGGATACCTTTCACTATCTAATATCACTTCCTTCAAAATAGAGTGGAGTGGCTTAATAGCCTCTCCTACAATGCCAGGACCCCTTGGCTTAAATGTGAGTATTACTCTCTTCTGGAAGGCGACCTTATCACGGATGTCACTAGCATTTTTCAAAATCATTATCCCACACTTTTGGGGGTTTGCAAGATCTGAAACATCTGCATAATTGAGATCATTAAATTATATTCAAGATGAAAATCTTTAAAAATCATGGTTTGAATTTAAACCAACCTATCAGCTCACAGATCCCAGTGGACTTGTACACTGACGCCGCTCCTTTCTTGCGCTGTTGTCTTACGCTGCTACTCTCACCCTCTGATGCCATATGTAACTGCAAAGGTAAGCATTAATCAATACACCAAAAGAAAAAAAATTGCATGTAGTTATAATATACAAAACGCTAAATGACAGAGTTTAGTAAAAACCTACATTCTCATTGATCTTTGTTAATCAATGCAAGATAAATGGAAGGGGTAAATAGCATTGCAGTCCAAGGCTAATGCAGTTGTATTACACCCACAAGCACTATCTATCTGCAAGTCTGGTGATAAAAAATAGAAAAAAAAAGAACAAACTAATATAGAAAATTACAAAATTACAAAATCATCAGTCACATGTATTATTTAAAAACACGGGTGTTTTTTCTGATTTTACCTTTCATACATAATGGAGTTTCTTAGGAGTGTACTTTGTAGTCGACAATTCACAATGATAATCATATCATCTATAGCTTAACAATCAAACATGATTCTTCTAAACATAAAGGTGTTAGATCCCGAAACAATAAAATGGATATTAAGAATTTAAATACATTGGAATATACGTTGATACAGCATCAACATCAGATACTGTAAATACAGAGATGTAACATATAACCCAAAACATTTACTGCAAAGGCATACAAATAACATCGGCCCTACTCAAACTCTGCAGTAACATCGGCCCTCACAACAAACAGTGAATCATCATCTGGAAATACCACATCTGAAATTTGAGCTTGATTAATCTCGATATCCGAAGGCAAGCTTGCACCCTCTTCACCCATATCATATAAGTCTCTTGGGTTTACATGAATAGGAATACTCCACCCCTTATCTGCTTTATCCTCGACATAAAATACCAATTGAGCCTCGGCAGCTTGAATGAATGGTTCATTATCCTCATGCTCACCAGAATGAATCAAGTGAGAGAAGTTTACAGATGTGAACCCAAAATCATCTACTCTAATAAACCTTTGGTTCATGGTATTTTCCCATGCACACTTAAATACAGTTACTTGAAAAACATCATGGTAATTAAGCTCGATAATGTCAACCACTTTACCATAATATGGTATTGCACCCTCTCTTGGCCTATTGTCACGTGTGCTTGCATAGCTCTTAGTTCCAATGCTACAAAACACACCACTATTTTGAGTTTTCAAGTTCTTCTCTCGCTCAACAGTTCAAAACTTGAACCCATTCACATTATAAGCAGTAAATTTCCTTGCTTGTCTCAATGGCCATTGCGCAAGTGCAACAATTTCCTTTGAAGTTTGAACTCTGGGATTATCGTTAATCTATAAACACATTAGAGACAACATCAATAGATTGCAAAAAAATTCTGATAATAAACTCAAATGACACAGAAAATCGTACTCACATGGATCTTAAACGCATTGACAACTTTGCGATGGATTTCCTTTTCTATTTCATTTGAACTCACATTCCTTCTACGATTCCTCATTTTCGTTGTCGTGGTGCGTCGAAACTGACTATACATTCAGAGATAAAAACATCAAAATGATTTCTCGCAATCTACTCTAATAAAATTAAAATTTCTCAATACCTTACTTACCTAATAAAATCTTCTACTTGAGGGCAATTAATCAATATGTGGTGATGTGCTTGCAGGAGTTCTATGTCACTTAATCTAACAAGTGTACCTTCTCCAACTGGTTTACCCACCGGAGGAAACATGGTTGAACTTTCTTCAAACAACATAGGGTCGTCATCCACGCGCTCCCTCCGATTGAATCTAGTTTCAATGTCATCGTCCAAGTACCTCGAACAAAAGGTCATGCATTCTTCAGATAGCCACCCCTCAGTAATCGAGCCTTCTGGTTGGGCTCTATTCCGAACAAATTGTTTCAGTTTTCCTAAAAACCTACATTCACATTAATGGATAAGTGTTTGAACAAGTAATTAAACCAAAAAAATCAATAGTTTGAATATGAAACATACCTTTCTATAGGATACATCCATCGATAATGTACAGGCCCTCCAAGTCTAACTTCATCAAGCAAATGAATTGTTAGATGCACCATAACAGTGAAGAATGACGGTGGGAACAACATCTCCATATGGCACAAGGTCAGCGCAATTCGTTCTTGATGTTTACTCAATTCAGCAGGATTAACAACCTTAGAACACAATTTTTTGAAGAAGTAACCTAAATCGACCAACACAGAAGACACCGCACGAGGTAAAATGTTCCTAATAGCCAAAGGCAACAACTCCTGCATAAGGATGTGTGAATCATGGCTCTTTAATCCAAATATTCTACGATGCACAACGTCTATGCATCTAGTAAAATCACTTGAGTAACCATCTGGCACAATGACACATTTCAAAGTCTCAAGTAATGTGTCAAATTCTTGCCTTTTCATTGTGAACAACGCCGCTGGACAAGATTTTCCATCCTCCTTTGGCCAAAGTTCCTTTTTAATACCCAATTTTTGCAAGTCTTTTCGGGCCTCTAAATGATCTTTCCTTTTGTCTCTGTCATTTATCAATGTAAACAACACATTATCACACACATTCTTCTCTATATGCATCACATCAAGATTGTGACGTAATAAATTAGACTCCCAATATGGAAGTTGGAAAAATATACTTCTCTTTTTCCATTGCTTTGCAAATTGATCAACATTTGCTCTCTTCCGCGTTCTGCTTTCATTAGCACTACTAGTTGAAGAACGTTTTCCAAAGAAAAACTCTATATTCTCCGTTTGATTCAAAATATCTGACCCAGATAACAATTTAGGCGGGTCCTTATCTTCCATACGTCCATCAAAACGAAGACGATTCAACCGAAGCTTGTGGCCTTGCCGTAAAAATCGACGATGACCCATGAAACACCACTTCCTACTACAACCCAAATAGAGAGGAATTTGATCAAAATTACACGAGGGACAAGCATAACCAGTATGTGTATTCCAACCCGAAAGATTTCCAAGCCCTGGGAAGTCACTAATAGTCCACAGTAGAGCTGCCTTCATCACAAACACCTCATTTCTTGACGCATCATATGTCTCAACCCCTTTTTCCCACAATTCTTTCAACTCGGCAATTAAAGGTTGCAAATAGATATCAATATTGTTTCCCGGCATTTTCTTCACAGGAATCAACATAGAAATAATGAATTCAGTTGACCTTATACACATCCATGGGGGACTATTGTATGGGATCAACATAACTGGCCAAATACTATAACTTGTGCTTAAATTCCCGAATGGATTGAAACCGTCAGTAGCTAATGCAAGTCGAACATTACGTTCCTCGGAAGCAAATTCAGTATGAATTGAATCAAAATGTTTCCAAGCTTCAGAATCCCTTGGGTGTCTCATCATATCATCAACACTTGGTTCACTTGAGTGCCACCTCATACTCTCAGCAGTTTTAGAAGACATAAACAATCTTTGTAATCTAGATTTTAAGGGAAAGTAGCGTAATACCTTTACCGGTTGTTTCGTCTTCTTCGATTTTTTCTTCCACCTAGACACCTCACATTCTTTGCACTGTTTTCTCTCGGCATCCGGCCCCCAATAGAGCATGCAATCATTGGGACACGCATGAATTTTTTCATACTTAAGACCAAGTTTGTTAATGACCTTCTTAGCATCGTAATTAGATGGAGGGATATTTGCATATTGAAACGCATCATGCAACAATTTAAAAATCATATCCATAGCCTTGTGAGTAACACCACACAAACACTTGATGTGATATAACTTGATTAGAAATGAGAGTTTCGAGAACTTGGTGCATCCATCATATAATGGTTGTTCATTATCTTTCAGCAAGTCATAAAACTCTTTGGCATTACCACCACTTGATTCTCTATTCATGTTTGACATCCCTGTGTCTCCATCAACAACTGATTCAGTCGTCTCTTGACTATTCAATCCCTAAGTAAATGCATCGTATACCATTTCCCGTAGTGAATCTCCAAGTTGGGGAGCCGGTTCCCTTATAAGAAGTGATCTTTGAGTCACTCCTTCGACATTACTTGATGTATCCACCTCTCCATGTGAATCCCAAAAGGTGTAGTTTCTTGGAAAATGGGTGAAGAGTAAATGTTCGAAACATTCATCCCTTGTGCCAGACTTTAAAAATTTGCAATGTGCACAAGGGCACAAAATTTTACCACGAATAGCCGTGCGCTCAAAAGCAAAATCTAAGAATGCATTCACTCCTGCTACATATTCATGAGAACCTTTTGGTTGTTGAATCCAAGACTTATCCATCCTTCATACATAAAAAAACTAATTAGTCTTATAGGGTTAACAAAAATCTTTTTTTCTCAAACACTAACAAAAACAATAAATATTCATATAAGCATACAAAGAAGAAGCAAACTACTTTTATAAAATGATATTAGCAATAATATTAGTAAACAATAAATATGCATATTGATTTGTTGCTGTAATGCCTACCAAACCAAATATCTTGTGCATGCCAGCCACTCCAAGTACAAGCTCGATAGTTGAAAACGATTAAATAGAAAATAAAACTGAAGGTTCAGACTCAGGGTCACAATAATTACCTTGGGCATATCATTCATTCCAGATGCAAGATCAATAGTTGAAAAAGGTTGGATAGTTAATAAACACGAGGCTTCAGACTATCACATTGGGCAACATATAACTTCACCATTCCATGTGCGAGATCAATCATTGAAAATGACTAAATAGTTAATATAAATGTAATGCACAATATTATAAACAATAGGCTTTTAGTGGTTAACTGATTATATTTGTCAATAATTGAAGAAGACTGCTTGCATCATGTGTATTTCATGATTAATCATGTGTTGCAGAAAACTACTTTCAAAAGTTAAAATCACTTCTGTTTCTTTTTTTAATTTATAAGCTCGACAAGTAGTTTAAAGTTCCATAAAGATCAAAGCAACCACAATGTTTTTTGTTTTTGTTTCTTTTTGGGAGCTTGGGGGGGCAAACAGATTATTTGCTAAAAATTTAAAAGTTAACAATAAAATTATAAATAATGGGAAATTTTTTAGCTTTTGATCTATAAATTAAAAAACAACGAATAACGAAGATTGCTAGGATTTGCGATCGCCTTACCTTAGCGGATTTACAGACTAGATTGCTAGAATTTGCGATCAGCTTGATGAAATTGAAGAAAACTCGGAATAAATTGAAGAAACTCTCTCGAATTTGAGATCTGCACGAAGAAATCGAAGAAAACTCATAAGAAATCGGATTTGATATCGGCTTGAAGAAAACACAAACGAACCTGAGGGGATTTGCGGCTAGATCGATTGGATTTCAGATGCAATCGTGGGAAGCAATCGATGAAACTCGCAGGTGATCGCTCGAAGAAATCGACGATCTCAAGGATTTCGGATTTGAGACGAAATCTTGAGAAGCAGCCGAAGAAAGTCGAGGGCGGTCGATTGCGGTGATTGATGAAATCTGATGCTTTTAGGTGAGAAGCAGCCCAGCTCCTCATATGCGCGTCGGGAAGGTGATCCCTCGAAGGAGATCGTCGAATCGCTCGATGGAGATTGTCGAGATCGTCGAATCGCTCGTAGGAGATCGTCGAATCGCTCGAAGTCTGGAAAGGGGATAGCTGCGGTTTAAAGCCCTAGGTTGGCTGTTGTAGCGGGGCGTAAGCGCGATAAACAACAATTTACTTTTTACCCTTCCCGCTTTTTGTTCCCGCTAGTTCGTTTTCTATTATTTTTAAGACTGTAGCGGTTTTGAGCCGCCACAGAATATTTTGTTGATACCAGCGGGTCGTAATCGATACAAATGTAAGGATTTGTGGCAGTTTTCCAAACCGCGACAAACAAAACCGCTATAAACAGTCCTGTGTTTTGTAGTGGTACCTGGGTTATGTATATAAATAGAAGTTGTTATATATATGTTATGTTGTTGTTGATCTATGTATTCATGAGATCGTTGTGATGTTATTGTGAAGCTTTACTTGTACTATCCCAGCATGTGCGCAGTGGCCTGCTTGTTCAGTTTCTCCTTTCTCGTTCTATTCCTCTCTCATCAACCTCACTCTTCAGAATACTTGGAAAAAAATTAAATTAAGTATCGGTTATTCTGGGGAACGTGGCCTGACACCAGCTCCCTGACACAACTCCTGCTATCAAACCAGACCTGAAACTGTAAGTGAGACACGTCACAGCGTGACCCAGTAGGAAACCTAACTACCCTAGGTAGGGACTGACGTGTGTGTTTATTTTATATATTCACGCATGTCTTCCTTGTGTTTTTTCGTTATTCTCCGCCGTCCCGTATCCATTTTCTCGTGTTTTCTAGTTTTCTTTCACTTTTCCTTGTTTTTGTACGTTTGCAGGAGATTGCCAGTGTAGGGGACACATAACAAAGATATCATAAGTCCCCGGAGCAACGGGAGGAGTCACGCGCGATCCAGGAGGTCAAACGACCGAGATTGCCACTTTTCAGCCCCCACCCGATCGGTTGGACATAGCCAACCGATCGGGTGATGCACGCGTGCACGACCCAAACAACAGCTGAAGCAATGTGAGTAGAAACTGACCGGTTCTCCGACTGGTTGAACACGGCAGACTTCACGGGAATTTGGAGCTGAATTCCAACCGATCGGGTGATATTCACCCGATCGGTTCATATGTAGCCGATTCCTCCAAGAGACGACCCGTAGAGCTCACCAGACGGCCCGCTGACCGTGCGAAAACATCTGAAGTTTCTGTCTTTTGGGCGATGTTTCCAACCGATCGGTTGATTCTTCAACCGATCGGTTCAGCTGATGACCGCAAGATCCAAACGACGAGCTGCTTGCGCCAACCGACCGTGTCACATGAGCGGGTGAAGTTTCTGAAGACCGCAGCCGAAGAACGTTGCAGCTCACCCGATCGGTTGATTCTTCAACCGATCGGGTGAAGTCGTTTTCTATAAATAGCTGCCTAGGTTTTCCAGAAACGGGGTTGTGTATTTTTTCTGTCTTTTTTCCCTATTGTGACGGCTGGAATTTTATTGTTATTTGTAAGTGTTCTGATCTTAATGAAACTTTGATATTATCTTAATAGCATTGCTCCTACTTCATTTCAATTGCCTGATTATGATTTTAACGGTCGATTTTCATTTAGATTGCTTTTTAGCTATAATGTGTGAGTAGTTCCTCAATGTGGGATTTTGGTGGAAACCCCTTCGTGGGTTCTCCCTAATGCGTCCATAGGACTAGGATATCGATAGGAAATAGGAATCTATTGGTTACGTAAGATGTTTCATTGTCATCAGCGGGAAAAAGACCGCCTTTGACCTTTGGGCCAAGGGGGAATAAACTTGGCGGTTGACTCCCTAGCCATAGCTCACGCCCTTAGCGTAGACATCGAATCCTAGCGCGCGGGAGCGACAGGATGAGATGTTAGGAGTTATCGTTGCGAGCTTAGTACTCCCGGAGTTGGTCAGTGTTAATGGACATGGGAATGCCTACTGACCGAAACCAGGTAGTCCTGCGTATCAACCTGGGCACCGACCGGAATATCGGGCATGTGGGACGCTGGAATCACTCTTAGAGGCAACGTCTCACCACTAAACCCTATTTTCGATCGTGTTCCTATCCGTAGGGTGTAATAGCGAGAACACATGATAGGGTGGAAACCGAAGTCCCAGGTTTCCCTTTATATTGTTTATCCCTCGTACTTACATTCCGTGACAAACCATCTATCGATTCGGGCTAGCTCATCCTTAGGGTGAATTGGTTCCTTTTAGAAACAAGCACAACCACGCCTCCCTGTGTTCGACCCCCAAGCCACACTACAACACCGTGCGCTTGCGGTATAAATATTATAAATCTGGTATCCCCCAATCCTGTTGCACACTTGCATGATCACAAACCGGGGGGACGTCAAGCTCTATGGTGTCGTTGCCGGGAGGAACGTGTTTGTTTTCATTTAGGACACGGTAATCCCTGAGACTAGCTCATGAACGCGGTCGCTAGACTGTGTTTTACCGAAAAATTATAAAAATTTCAATAAACAGATTCTTTCCATACCACTATTATAAATTTGTGCTATTCTTTGTACCACTGACGTGCTTGTCGTAGCCAAGATTTTTGTTTGTCAGGTGAATTATGTGGATGTCGGATGGATCATATATCGAAAATTTTGATGCTTACAAGCCATACGGTGCTCAGATGGGGGGATATGAGAATTATCCACAGGTCGTGGCAGTTTGCGAAGTTTGTGTGATGCAGGGACATACGGCCAACCATTGCCAATTCAGTGCCCAACCCTACACCCCACACTCATATACCCACGACCTACATCAAGAACCCTCCCATCCTTACCCCCAAATTTCCACACCCCATCCTCCACCAAGATCGAGCCTTGAATTATTCTTGGAAAACTCCATTGCAACTCAAATGCACTGGATAACACCTCCGCTTCCATCACCACTCCCCCACCGATGTCTGACCTTGAATTATTATTAAAAGACAATATTTTAAACCATGGCCAGATGACTCCACCACTTCCACTTCCACCACCTACGACCGATCTTGAGTTGTTAGTGGCAAATTCCTTTGTAAATCAAGGCCCGACAACACCATCACCCTCATCTCCATCTCAGAAATCTATCCTTGAGTTATTGATGGATGATTCCACGGTAACCCAGTGCCAGGTGGCTTCACCAATTCCATTGCCGCCTACCACTTCTACTTTTGGGGGTGAAGCAGTTGTGTCTCATACATCCTCGACGACTTGCACCACGGAAGGTAACTCTTATGGTTTACAATTTGAAAATTTTGATATGAGTCCCCTTCCACATACAGGTATAATTTTTGAGACATACGGCATCGAGGAGGCCATGGAGGATGTCCATATCGACGAGGAGGGAGAGCGTGGAGCCGTGAATATCACGACTCATTCTATTGAGCCTCATGCTCCCTTGCCTCTACCACTAACTCCACTGCTCACCCTCACTCCACCACTAGGGCATAGCACCACATTCTCAGGGAGTCGTCGTAAACTTTTTCCACGCTTTACATTTCACTTTGACGATACTCTTTTGGATACATTCAATGCGGGGAAGGATTTTTCATCACGGACAGATGCTCCTTTTCTTTCGAATGATTTAGGTGGACATCATCGAGAGAAGCTTATAGGAGCATTGCTGGAGTTCGTTGGTGTTCGTGGCACCAGAATATTGGCAGAGCCACAGAAAGAACAGGAAGAGAATCTTCCTGCTCCACTTCAGATCGTAGATCCACCGTTTGCTCAGGTGTATCTAAATCTAGTAGTGTAAAAAATATTTTACCGCTCTCTAATCTAGACTAGAATAAACTCGTCTCCTCTCGGTAGTGAGAGGAGCGTATTAGGATCAATCGCTTTTCTTTGAATAAAATTTGCCTCCTTGCCACGCCCCTCCAGTCTCTTCCGAGGAGAATGAGCACATTGCCTCTCCTGTATTTTGACTTCTTTTTCTTCTTCGATCTTCCCCCTAGCATATTTCTGCATCATCATGATCATATCATATTGCTAGCCTTGTCATGCCCTGCTTGGGGGAAGTCGACTTTTGTGTGTGTTTTGTCGTGATTTTTTTGTGTGGTGTGCTTGTTTATTTATGACGTGTGGTGTACTTTTCTATCGTTATTTTCTGTATTTCTTTTTCCTCTTTCTTTATTTTCCTTTTTCGTATGTGTGCTTTTCTTATTTTTCATCTCTTTTTGAGTCGGTGCGTATTTCCGCCCATTTTCATTGCCCTCCCGTATTTACTTTTATTGCATTGAGGGCAATGCAAGTTTTAGCTTGGGGGAGTCGCACTGCGTGCGTCGTTTTGTGTCTTTTTCTTCGTTTTTGAGTCGTTTTCACCGTATTTTTCTTTTTCTTTCTTTCCTTTTTCTCCTCTCTCTCCTAGAGTTAACCCCAAATGATGAATTGCCACAGAATCACACACACACCTAGCATGGCTTCGATAATCACGTTCACTAACCCTAGGAAGTTGAGTCCTCTCGCATTTCATGCATCATGGGTCCATTTGGCTTTTGTGTGAGTCATGTGTCGTGTCTAGTTTACGGTGTGCTTCTACTGTGTGATTTTGATTTATATACATGCCCCGGAATGACCCCTAGATTATCATGTTTCGATTTGAATATGCGGTATTTGCTTCTCCTGTCTGCTTATATATGCATGCTATATTTATATTGTATATTTCATTTCGCATGTGTCGGGATTCCACAGTTAGGACTAGGATAACCCATTTGGCCTATGCTCTGATTAGCGAAAAAATCTCCCTTGCCCAAGTGTCTAAAATCCGATTTCTTTTTTATTTTACTTGGTGCAAATCCCCTCGTCGTGTACCGTTCTCCCACTTGGGAGAGTACACACATGTATATACCCAAAAAAGTCCAAAAATCCTAAAAAAGGGAGAAAAGAAAAACCCAAAAAGAAGAAGAAAAGAGAAAAGAAAAGAAAAAATATATGTATAGCCAAAAATCCAAAAAAAATACGTATTTCTAAAACCCAAAAAAATTTGTGCGAATATTTTCCTACCTACCGAGAATAAAGGGAAGGCGAGAATTTGCACCAAGTGTTCTACTCCACATCATCTCAACCCCCATCGCTTTCGAAAACACTTGGAATAGGGACTTTCTAGCTATTATCTAGGCGATAGTGAGGTGATTTCCTAGTCCCTAGCTGTGGAATCCCTGACACATGATACGTTTCGATTCTCACACTTCTCATGCATGCTTGAGCTATATATTCACCGCTTATCTCAAATCGAATCGATATTTTGGTCTTTTCTTGGATTTGTGTATATGGAGCTTATTGCACAATGTAGATAGTGGCACCGTCTGCTAGCACACGATCACACTCACTCGCGCTTCACCGCGTGGGCCCACGACACTTGTCTGGACTCGTATTCCTTGGTTTTGTATTGTGATTTGTCGTTTTCTTGTTTGGTGTGGTGTTTTTGATTTTGTTGGCCCTGACAAGAAATTTGGGATTTTAATTTCTTTTTCTCTCTCTTTCTCTCTATTTTCTCCCTCCGAGCTCCTACTCTCACTCGTCTTCCTCGAGGACGAGGAAGGGTTCAGCTTGGAGGATTTTGACGTGTGTGTATATTTTATATATTTACGCACGTCTTCCTTGTGTTTTTCTATTATTCTCCGCCGTCCCGTATCCATTTTCTCGTGTTTTCTAGTTTTCTTTCACTTTTCCTTGTTTTTGTATGTTTGCATGAGATTGCCGACGTTGGGGACACATAACGAAGATATCATAAGTCCCCGGAGCAACAGGAGGAGTCACGCGTGATCCAGGGGGTTAAACGACCAAGATTGCCACTTTTCAGCCCCCACCCGATCGGTTGGACATAGCCAACCAATCGGGTGATACAAGCGTGCACGACCAGGATAGCAGCTGAAGCAATGTGAGCACCAACCGACCGGTTCACCGACCGGTTGAACACGACAGACTTCTCGGGAATTTGGAGCTGACTTCCAACCGATCGGGTGATATTCACCCGATCGGTTCATCTGTAGCCGATTCCTCCAAGAGACGACCCGTAGAGCTCACCCGACGGCCCGCTGACCGTGCGAAAACATCTGAAGTTTCTGTCTTTTGGGCGACGTTTCCAACCGATCGGTTGATTCTTCAACCGATCGGTTCAGCTGATGACCGCAAGATCCAAACGACGAGCCGCTTGCGCCAACTGACCGTGTCACGTGAGCGGGTGAAGTTTCTGAAGACCGCAGCTGAAGAACGTTGCAGCTCACCTGATCAGTTGATTCTTCAACAGATCGGGTGAAGTTGTTTTCTATAAATAGCTGCCTAGGTTTTCCAGAAACGGGGCTGTGTATTTTTTCTGTCTTTTTCCCTATTATGACGGCTGTAATTTTATTTTTATTTGTAAGTGTTCTGATCTTTATGAAAATTTGATATTATCTTAATAGCATTGCTCCTACTTTATTTCAATTGCCTGATTATGATTTTAACGGTCGATTTTCATTTAGATTGCTTTTTAGCTATAATATGTGAGTAATTTCCCAATCTGGGATTTTGGTGGAAACCCCTTCTTGGGTTCTCCCTAATGCGTCCATAGGACTAGGATATCGATAGGGAATAGGAATCTATTGGTTACGCGGGGTGTTTCATTGTCATCGGTGGGAAAAAGATCGCCTTTGACCGTTGGGCCAAGGGGGAATAAATTTGGCGGTTGACTCCCTAGCCATAGCTCACGCCCTTAGCGTAGACATCGAATCCTAGCGCGCGGGAGCGGCAGGATGAGATATTGGGAGTTATCGTTGCGAGCTTAGTGCTCCCAGAGTCGGTTAGTGTTAATGGACGTGGGAATGCCCACTGACCGAAACCGGGTAGTCCGGCGTATCATCTTGGGCACCGACCGGAATATCGGGCCCGTGGGACGTTGGTATCACTCTTAGAGACAACGTCTCCCCACTAAACCCTATTTTCGATCGTGTTCCTATCCGTAGGGCGTAAAAGCGAGAACACATGATAAGGTGGAAACCGAAGTCCCAGGTTTCCCTTTATATTGTTTATCCCCCGTATTTACATTCCGTGACAAACCATCTATCGATTCGGGCTAGCTCATCCTTAGGGTGAATTGGTTCCTTTTACAAACAAGCACAACCACGCCTCCCTGTGTTCGACCTCCAAGCCATACTACAACACCGTGCGCTTGCGGTATAAATATTTTAAATCTGGTATCCTCCAATCCTGTTGCACACTTGCATGATCACAAACCGGGGGGACGTCAAGCTCTATGGCGCTGTTGCCGGGGAGGCAACGTGTTTATTTTCATTTAGGACCCGGTAATCCCTGAGGCTAGCTCATGAACGCGGTCGCTAGACTGCGTTTTACCCAAAAATTATAAAAATTTCAATAAACAGATTCTTTCCATACCACCATTATAAATTTGTGCTATTCTTTGTACCACTGACGCGCTTGTCATAGCCAAGATTTTTGTTTGTCAGGTGAATTATGTGGATGCCCGATGGATCATACATCGGAAATTTTGATGCTTACACGCCATACGGTGCTCAGATGGGGGGATATGAGAATTATCCGCAGGTCGTGGCAGTTTACGAAGCTTGTGCGATGCAGGGACATACGGCCAACCATTGCCAATTCAGTGCCCAACCCTACATCCCACACTCATATACCCACGACCTACATCAAGAACCCTCCCATCCTTACCCCCAAATTTCCACACCCCTTCCTCCACCAAGATCGAACCTTGAATTATTCTTGGAAAACTCCATTGCAACTCAAATGCACTGGATATCACCTCCGCTTCCATCACCTCTTCGCCCACCGATGTCTGACCTTGAATTATTATTAAAAGACAATATTTTAAACCATGGCCAGATGACTCCACCACTTCCACTTCCACCACCTACGACCGATCTTGAGTTGTTAGTGGCGAATTCCTTTGTAAATCAAGGCCCAACAACACCATCACCCTCATCTCCATCTCGAAAATCTATCCTTGAGTTATTGATGGATGCTTCCACGATAACCCAGTGCCAGGTGGCTTCACCAATTCCATTGCCGCCTACCACTTTTACTTTTGGGGGTGAAGCAGTTGTGTCTGATACATCATCGACGACTTGCACCACAGAAGGTAACTCTTATGGTTTACAATTTGAAAATTTTGATATGAGTCCCCTTCCCCATACAGGTACAATTTTTGAGACATACGGCATCGAGGAGGCCATGGAGGATGTCCATATCGACGAGGAGGGAGAGTATGGAGTCGTGAACATCACGACTCATTCTATTGAGCCTCATGCTCCATTGCCTCTACCACAACCTCCACTGCTCACCCTCACTCCACCAGAGGCATCGCATCTACCAGAGCGTACTGCTCCCACTCAGGGAGATCTTTTAGACCCTATTTCTGAATCTCATATTACATTCCACATATCTCTAGATTCAAATACTACTGACGTGACATACCATCCAAAAGATCCAGATTCACACTATACGGAGATATGTCAGGGCATGTCAGCACCTGACGAGCTCGTCGCTGAACGTGGACAGGAGATCACTGCGTCACCACTAGGGCATAGCACCACATTCTCAGGGAGTCGTCGTAAACTTTTTCCACGCTTTACATTTCACTTTGACGATACTCTTTTGGATACATTCAATGCGGGGAAGGATTTTTCATCACAGACTGATGCTCCTTTTCTTTTGAATGATTTAGGTGGACATCATCGAGAGAAGCTTGTGGGAGCATTGCTGGAGTTCGTTGGTGTTCGTGGCACCAGAATATTGGCAGAGCCATAGAAAGAACAAGAAGAGAATCTTCCTGCTCCACTCCAGATTGTAGATCCACCGTTTGCTCAGGTGTATCTAAATCTAGTAGTGTAAAAAATATTTTACCGCTCTCTAATCTAGACTAGAATAAACTCAGCTCCTCTCGGCAGTGAGAGGAGCGTATTAGGATCAATCGCTTTTCTTTGAATAAAATTTGCCTCCTTGCCACGCCCCTCTAGTCTCTTCCGAGGAGAATGAGCACACTGCCTCTCCAGTATTTTGTCTTTTTTTCTTCTTCAGTCTTCCCCCCAGCATATTTCTGCATCATGAGCATATCATATTGCTAGCGTTGTCATGTCCTGCTTGAGGGAAGTCGACTTTTGTGTGTGTTTTGTCGTGATTTTTCTGTGTGGTGTGCTTGTTTATTTATGACGTTTGGTGTGCTTTTCTATCGTTTATTTTCTGTATTTCTTTTTCCTCTTTCTTTATTTTCCTTCTTCGTATGTGCTTTTCTTATTTTTCATCTCTTTTTGAGTCGGTGCGTATTTCCCCCCATTTTCATTGCCCTCCCGTATTTACTTTTATTGCATTGAGGGCAATGCAAGTTTCAGCTTGGGGGAGTCGCACTTCGAGCGTCGTTTTGTGTCTTTTTCTTCCTTTTTGAGTCGTTTTCACCGTATTTTTATTTTTCTTTCTTTCCTTTTTCTCCTCTCTCTCCTAGAGTTAACCCCAAATGATAAATTGCCACAGAATCACACACACACCTAGCATGGCTTCAATAATCACGTTCACTAACCCTAGGAAGCTGAGTCCTCTCGCATTTCATGCATCATGGGTCCAATTTGCTTTTGTGTGAGTCATGTGTCGTGTCTAGCTTACGGTGTGCTTCTACTGTGTGATTTTGATTTATATACTTGTCCCAGAATGACCCCTAGATTATCATGTTTCGATTTGAATATGCGGTATTTGCTTCTCCTGTCTGCTTCTATATGCATGCTATATTTATATTGTATATTTCATTTCGCATGTGTTGGGATTCCACAGTTAGGACTAGGATAATCCATTTGGCCTATGCTCTGATTAGCGAAAAAATCTCCGTTGCCCAAGTGTCTAGAATCCGATTTCTTTTTTATTTTACTTGGTGCAAATCCCCTCGTCGTGTACTGTTCTCCCACTTGGGAGAGTACACACATGTATATACCCAAAAAAAGTCCAAAAATCCTAAAAAGAGAGAAAAGAAAAACCCAAAAAGAAGAAGAAAAGAGAAAAGAAAAGAAAAAATATATGTATAGCCAAAAATCCAAAAAAATACGTATTTCCAAAACCCAAAAAAATGTGTGTGAATATTTTCCTACCTACCGAGAATAAAGGGAAGGCGAGAATTTGCACCAAGTGTTCTACTCCACATCATTTCAACACCCATCGCTTTCGAAAACACTTGGAATAGGGACTTTCTAGCTATTATCTAGGCGATAGTGAGGTGATTTCCTAGTCCCTGGCTGTGGAGTCCCTGACACATGATACGTTTCGATTCTCACTCTTCTCATGCATGCTTGAGCTATATATTCACCGCTCATCTCAAATCGAATCGATATTTTGGTCTTTTCTTGGATTTGTGTATATGGAGCTTATTGCACAATGTAGATAGTGGCACCGTCTGCTAGCACACGATCACACTCACTCGCGCTTCACCGCGTGGGCCCATGACACTTGTCTGGACTCGTATTCCTTGGTTTTGTATTGTGATTTGTCGTTTTCTTGTTTGGTGTGGTGTTTTTGATTTTGTTGGCCCTGACGAGCGATTTGGGATTTTAATTTCGTTTTCTCTCTCTTTCTCTCGATTTTCTCCCTCCGAGCTCCTACTCTCACTCGTCTTCCTCGAGGACGAGGAAGGGTTCAGCTTGGAGGATTTTGACGTGTGTGAATATTTTATATATTTACGCACGTCTTCCTTGTGTTTTTCTGTTATTCTCCGTCGTCCCGTATCCATTTTCTCGTGTTTTCTAGTTTTCTTTCACTTTTCCTTGTTTTTATACATTTGCAGGAGATTGCCGACGTAGGGGACACATAACGAAGATATCATAAGTCCCGGGAGCAACGGGAGGAGTCACGCGTGATCCAGGGGGTTAAACGACCAAGATTGCTACTTTTCAGCCCCCACCCGATCGGTTGGACATAGCCAACCGATCGGGTGATACACGCGTGCATGACCCGGATAGCAGCTGAAGCAATGTGAGCACCAACCGATCGGTTCACCGACCGGTTGAACACGGCAGACTTCTCGGGAATTTGGAGCTGACTTCCAACCGATCGGATGATATTCACCCGATCGGTTCATCTGTAGCCGATTCCTCCAAGAGACGACCCGTAAAGCTCACCCGACGGCCCGCTGACCGTGCGAAAACATCTGAAGTTTCTGTCTTTTGGGCGACGTTTCCAACCGATCGGTTCAGCTGATGACCGCAAGATCCAAACGACGAGCCGCTTGCGCCAACTGACCGTGTCACGTGAGCGGGTGAAGTTTCTGAAGACCGCAGCCTAAGAACGTTGCAGCTCACCCGATCGGTTGATTCTTCAACAGATCGGGTGAAGTTGTTTTCTATAAATAGCTGCCTAGGTTTTCCAGAAACGGGGCTGTGTATTTTTTCTGTCTTTTTTCCCTATTGTGACGGCTGTAATTTTATTTTTATTTGTAAGCGTTCTGATCTTTATGAAAATTTGATATTATCTTAATAGCATTGCTCCTACTTTATTCAATTGCCTGATTATGATTTTAATGGTCGATTTTCATTTAGATTGCTTTTTAGTTATAATGTGTGAGTAATTTCCCAATCTGAAATTTTGGTGGAAACCCCTTCGTGGGTTCTCCCTAATGCGTCCATAGGACTAGGATATCGATATGGAATAGGAATCTATTGGTTACGCGAGGTGGTTCATTGTCATCGGTGGAAAAAAGATCGCCTTTGACCGTTGGCCCAAGGGGGAATAAACTTGGCGGTTGACTCCCTGGCCATAGCTCACGTCCTTAGCGTAGACATCGAATCCTAGCGCGCGGGAGCGGCAGGATGAGATGTTGGGAGTTATCGTTGCGAGCTTAGTGCTCCCAGAGTCGGTCAGTGTTAATGGACATGGGAATGCCCACTGACCGAAACCGGGTAGTCCGGCGTATCATCCAGGGCACCGACCGGAATATCGGGCACGTGGGACGCTGGTATCACTCTTAGAGACAACGTCTCACCACTAAACCCTATTTCCGATCGTGTTCCTATCCGTAGGGCATAATAGCGAGAACACATGATAGGGTGGAAACCGAAGTCCCATGTTTCCCTTTATATTGTTTATCCCCTGTATTTACAATCCGTGACAAACCATCTATCGATTCGGGCTAGCTCATCCCTAGGGTGAATTGGTTCCTTTTAGAAACAAGCACAACCACGCCTCCCTGTGTTCGACCTCCAAGCCATACTACAACACCGTGCGCTTACGGTATAAATATTTTAAATCTGGTATCCTCCAATCCTGTTGCACACTTGCATGATCACAAACCGGGGGGGCGTCAAGCTCTATGGCGCTGTTGCCGAGGAGGCAACGTGTTTATTTTCATTTAGGACCCGGTAATCCCTGAGGCTAGCTCATGAACGCGGTCGCTAGACTGCGTTTTACCCAAAAATTATAAAAATTTCAATAAACAGATTCTTTCCATACCACCATTACAAATTTGTGCTATTCTTTGTACCACTGACGCGCTTGTCGTAGCCAAGATTTTTGTTTGTCAGGTGAATTATGTGGATGCCCGATGGATCATACATCAGAAATTTTGATGCTTACACGCCATACGGTGCTCAGATGGGGGGATATGAGAATAATCCGCAGGTCGTGGCAGTTTGCGAAGCTTGTGGGATGCAGGGACATACGGCCAACCGTTGCCAATTCAGTGCCCAACCCTACACCCCACACTCATATACCCACGACCTACATCAAGAACCCTCCCATCCTTACCCCCAAATTTCCACACCCCATCCTCCACCAAGATCGAGCCTTGAATTATTCTTGGAAAACTCCATTGCAACTCAAATGCACTGGATATCACCTCCGCTTCCATCACCACTTCCCCCACCGATGTCTGACCTTGAATTATTATTAAAAGACAATATTTTAAACCATGGCCAGATGACTCCACCACTTCCACTTCCACCACCTACGACCGATCTTGAGTTGTTAGTGGCGAATTCCTTTGTAAATCAAGGCCCAACAACACCATCACCCTCATCTCCATCTCGAAAATCTATCCTTGAGTTATTGATGGATGATTCCACGGTAACCCAGTGCCAGGTGGCTTCCCCAATTCCATTGCCACCTACCACTTCTACTTTTGGGGGTGAAGCAGTTGTGTCTCATACATCATCGACGACTTGCACCACAGAAGGTAACTCTTATGGTTTACAATTTGAAAATTTTGATATGTGTCCCCTTCCACATACAGGTACAATTTTTGAGACATACGGCATCGAGGAGGCCATGGAGGATGTCCATATCGACGAGGAGGGAGAGCGTGGAGCCGTGAATATCACGACTCATTCTATTGAGCCTCATGCTCCATTGCCTCTACCACAACCTCCACTGCTCACCCTCACTCCACCAGAGGCATCGCATCTACCAGAGCGTACTGCTCCCACTCAGGGAGATCTTTTAGACCCTATTTCTGAATCTCATATTACATTCCACATATCTCTAGATTCAAATACTACTGACGTGACATACCCTCCAAAAGATCCAGATTCACACTATACAAAGATATGTCAGGGCATGTCAGCACCTGACGAGCTTGTCGCTGAACGTGGACAGGAGATCACTGCGTCACCACTAGGGCATAGCACCACATTCTCAGGGAGTCGTCGTAAACTTTTTCCACGCTTTACATTTCACTTTGACGATACTCTTTTGGATACATTCAATGCGGGGAAGGATTTTTCATCACGGACAGATGCTCCTTTTCTTTCGAATGATTTAGGTGGACATCATCGAGAGAAGCTTGTGGGAGCATTGCTGGAGTTCGTTGGTGTTCGTGGCACCAGAATATTGGCAGAGCCACAGAAAGAACAGGAAGAGAATCTTCCTGCTCCACTTCAGATCGTAGATCCACCGTTTGCTCAGGTGTATCTAAATCTAGTAGTGTAAAAAATATTGTACCGCTCTCTAATCTAGACTAGAATAAACTCGTCTCCTCTCGGTAGTGAGAGGAGCGTATTAGGATCAATCGCTTTTCTTTGAATAAAATTTACCTCCTTGCCACGCCCCTCCAGTCTCTTCCGAGGAGAATGAGCACATTGTCTCTCCTATATTTTGACTTCTTTTTCTTCTTCGATCTTCCCCCTAGCATATTTCTGCATCATCATGATCATATCATATTGCTAGCGTTGTCATGTCATGCTTGGGGGAAGTCGACTTTTGTGTGTGTTTTGTCGTGATTTTTCTGTGTGGTGTGCTTGTTTATTTATGTCGTGTGGTGTGCTTTTCTATCATTTATTTTCTGTATTTCTTTTTCCTCTTTTGTTATTTTCCTTTTTCGTATGTGTGCTTTTCTTATTTTTCATCTATTTTTGAGTCGATGCGTATTTCCCCCCATTTTCATTGCCCTCCCGTATTTACTTTTATTGCATTGAGAGCAATGCAAGTTTCAGCTTGGGGGAGTCGCACTTCGTGCGTCGTTTTGTGTCTTTTTCTTCGTTTTTGGGTCGTTTTCACCGTGTTTTTCTTTTTCGTTCTTTCCTTTTTCTCCTCTCTCTCTCCTAGAGTTGACCCCAAATGATGAATTGCCACAAAATCACACACATCTAGCATGGCTTCGATAATCACGTTCACTAACCCTAGGAAGCTGAGTCCTCTCGCATTTCATGCATCGTGGGTCCATTTTGCTTTTGTGTGAGTCGTGTGTCGTGTCTAGCTTATGGTGTGCTTCTACTGTATGATTTTGATTTATATACCTGTCCTGAAATGACCCATAGATTATCATGTTTCAATTTGAATATGCGGTATTTGCTTCTCCTGTCTGCTTCTATATGCATGCTATATTTATATCGTATATTTCATTTCGCATGTGTCGGGATTCCACAGTTAGGACTAGGATAACCCATTTGAAATATGATCTGATTAGCGAAAAAATCTCCCTTGGCCAAGTGTCTAGAATTCGATTTCTTTTTTATTTTACTTGGTGTAAATCCCATCGTCGTGTACAGTTCTCCCACTTGGGAGAGTACACACATGTATATACCCAAAAAAGTCCAAGAATTCTAAAAAAGAGAGAAAAGAAAAACCCAAAAAGAAGAAGAAAAGAGAAAAGAAAAGAAAAAAATATATGTATAGCCAAAAATCCAAAAAAAAATACATATTTTCAAAACCCAAAAAAATGTGTGTGAATATTTTCCTACCTACCGAGAATAAAGGGAAGACGAGAATTTGCACCGAGTCTTCTACTCCACATCATCTCAACCCCCATCGCTTTCGAAAACAATTGGAATAGGGACTTTCTAGCTATTATCTAGGCGATAGTGAGGTGATTTCCTAGTCCCTAGCTGTGGAGTCCCTGACACATGATACGTTTCGATTCTCACTCTTCTCATGCATGCTTGAGCTATATATTCACCGTTGATCTCAAATCGAATCGATATTTGGGTCTTTTCTTGGATTTGTGTATATGGAGCTTATTGCACAATGTAGATAGTGGCACCGTCTGCTAGCACATGACCACACTCACTGGCGCTTCACCGCGTAGGCCCACGACACTTGTCTGGACTCATATTCCTCGGTTTAATGTTGTGATTTGTCCTTTGCTTGTTTGGTGTGGTGTTTTTGATTTTGTTGGCCCTGACGAGCGATTTGGGATTTTGATTTCTTTTTCTCTCTCTTTCTCTCTATTTTCTCCCTCCGAGCTCATACTCTCACTCGTCTTCCTCGAGGACGAGAAAGGGTTCAGCTTGGAGGATTTTGACGTGTGTGTATATTTTATATATTCACGCACGTCTTCCTTGTGTTTTTCCGTTATTCTCCGCCGTCCCGTATCCATTTTCTCGTGTTTTTAGTTTTCTTTTACTTTTCCTTGTTTTTGTATGTTTACAGGAGATTGTCTGTGTAGGGGACACATAACAAAGATATCATAAGTCCCCGAAGCAACGGGAGGAGTCACGCGCGATCCAGGGGGTCAAACGACCAAGATTGCCACTTTTCAGCCCCCATCCGATCGGTTGGACATAGCCAACCAATCGGGTGATGCACGCGTGCACGACTCGGACAGCAGCTGAAGCAATGTGAGCACTAACTAACCGGTTCACCGACCGGTTGAACAAGGCAGACTTCTCGGGAATTTGGAGCTGACTTCCAACCGATCGGGTGATATTCACCCGATCGGTTCATCTGTAGCCGATTCCCCAAGAGAAGACCCGGAGAGCTCACCCGACGGCCCGCTGTCCGTGCGAAAACATCTGAAGTTTCTGTCTTTTGGGCGACGTTTCCAACCGATCGGTTGATTCTTCAACCGATCGGTTCAGCTGATGACCGCAAGATCCAAACGACGAGCTGCTTGCGCCAACCGACCGTGTCACGTGAGCGGGTGAAGTTTCTAAAGACCGCAGCCGAAGAACGTTGCAGCTCACCCGATCGATTGATTCTTCAACCGATTGGGTAAAGTCGTTTTCTATAAATAGCTGGCTAGGTTTTCTAGAAACGGGTCTGTGTATTTTTTCTGTCTTTTTTCCCTATTGTGACGGCTGGACTTTTATTGTTATTTGTAAGTATTCTGATCTTTATGAAACTTTGATATTATCTTAATAGCATTGCTCCTACTTCATTTCAATTGCCTGATTATGATTTTAACGGTCGAATTTCATTTAGATTGCTTTTTAGCTATAATGTGTGAGTAGTTCCCCAATCTGGGATTTTGGTGGAAACCCCTTCGTGGGTTCTCTCTAATGCGTCCATAGGACTAGGATATCGATAGGGAATAGGAATCTATTGGTTACGTGGGGTGTTTCATTGTCATCGGTGGGAAAAAGACCGCCTTTGACCGTTGGGTCAAGGGGGAATAAACTTTGCGGTTGACTCCCTAGCCATAGCTCACGCCTTTAGCGTAGACATCGAATCCTAGCGCGCGAGAGCAGCAGGATGAGATGTTGGGAGTTATCGTTGCGAGCTTAGTGCTCCCGGAGTCGGTCAGTGTTAATGGACATGGGATTGCCCACTGATCGAAACCGGGTAGTCCGGCGTATCATCCTGGGCACCGACCGGAATATCGGGCCCGTGGGACGTTGGTATCACTCTTAGTGGCAACGTCTCACCACTAAACCCTATTTCCGATCGTGTTCCTATCCGTAGGGCGTAATAGCGGGAACACATGATAGGGTGGAAACCGAAGTCCCAGGTTTCCCTTTATATTGTTTATCCCATGTATTTACATTTCGTGACAAACCATCTATCGATTCGAGCTAGCTCATCCCTAGGGTGAATTGGTTCCTTTTAGAAACAAGCACAACCACGCCTCCCTGTGTTCGACCCCCAAGCCACACTACAACACCGTGCACTTGTGGTATAAATATTTTAAATCGGGTATCCCCCAATCCTGTTGCACACTTGCATGATCACAAACCGGGGGGGGACGTCAGGGACCAGTCTCAGAGTTGCTCTATACTACAAAGGTCTAACTACTGGTAACAATCATAATTACAAACTAATGCATAAAGTAAGGCAAAACTTCATAAGCATGTACTGAAAGAAAGAACTGCATAACGTAAAACAGGTAATTCTGCATGTACTGAGCATAAATGAAAATACTACTTAACTGATATGCATAAAGGAAACAGACATGTTATGAATGAACAATCCACAGATAATGAATTAAGGGAACTTCTTTTGAACATTACTCTTCAAAGATTTTTTAGTTATAAATGTGATTCGAAAACCTGAGTAAATCGTAGGACCTTAAGGAGCCAGACTTTACCCAAGGTGGGTGTAAGTATTACTTCAACCAGTGACATGGGCACTGGAGGGGCCTCTCGTAACTCCCCCTTACGGTTTTGAGACAAATCTCGGTTTTTCATGGGGCAAACGGAGAAAACCATCAATTACCGCATGGTGCATCACGGGTACACCACTGGCCTCTCTAACTCTAGTCAACTCCCCCTTTGGGGAGTGACAAAGCGAGTAAGAAATCTATCATCGGTCCACTTCTTAACTCCTATAATTTACCTGTGTTTCTCCCAAACCCGTATCTGGAGTCTCACCCATTTTAGAATGGATCGAGAGCTCCAGACATTATCTCTCTGCCTCACTCGTAGTTTATGAATCAAACTCTCATTTCTATCATTTTGGCGGTCTCAATTACCACATTCACATCTTTTCATTTCTTTCATCATTATGTCGATGTCGTGTTTAAACGAACATCGCATCAACAGTTTCGTAAATAGGAACACCACAATACTTCATCTCTATCATTAGTACATTAATTCACCGAATAAACTACTATCATTTCCTCCACATATAACAACATGAAATGATATTACAGGGGACATAAAACTTTAGCATGACTATTAACATGAGCATCTTTTTAAGAAAATTGTGTGAAACATAGTTTAAGTTCCAACCATGGTACTAAAACTCCTTAAGCATGGTGCTACCAACATAATCACATCAAAAATTCTACTAACATAATCTAGCCATTGTGTTGAAGAATAAAGCATAACATGTGTAGCATTGGTTTTCTGGAAACAGCAGGACAGTCAGCTTCAGAGGCTGTTTTCTCCAAACTTTTAAAGTAAACATAATTTTTACTCCCATTGGAAGTTGTAGATATTGTTGTGCTGAATTCACATATAAAATTTCATGCAAAGAGATGAACTAGGTGATTTATGATGAATTGTTTGGTGAGACCTATCAAAACTATTTTTCAGACAGATTCTAAGAGCTGTAAAGATTGCTAATTTAAGTCAGGTTTTAGTTAGAATCTCGAAAATGTGGCCTAGGTGAAAGTCGTAGAACATATTGTTATCTTTTCAACAAGACCAAGAACACCAATTTTTATGGAGTGTGCAGTGACTGATATCTGTTTTACCAAACTGTGTCTAGACTGGATAAAAATCAGACATATTGCAAAGAAAGAATTTTTACCCCTAATTATAATCCGAATTAACAAAAGTGCTCAGCATGAAAGTTAGATATAGTAGTCTAATCTGTTAGCCATAAAATTTTCAGTCTTTTAACAGTTCTAGATTAAGAGATCCAAACTAAACGATGAGCATGACATTCTGTCCAAATTTCCAGCAACATCAAAATGGACCTAGATAGAGATGGAATTCTACACAATTCTAAAACTAGCACCTAACTAGGATTGTTAGATAATCCTACCTTTAATGTCCTTCAAAAAACACTTTGGCCCTTCTTCTCCTTGTAGACCCCAACCTTTTTCTATTCTTCTCAAACTCCTCCTTCAAATATTATTTGGAGTATGGTGTTAGTTTTGGCCTTGGTGAGTGAAGGATTTTGTAGTAGGTGTGAATATTGTTAGGGAAGGAATTTCAATGGATGTTGGATTTGGTGGTGAAAGGGGAGGAGATGGTGGTGGAGTGGTGGAGCAAAGGGAGGACGAGAGAGGAAGGATGAAAGCATGAACAAACAAGTCTTTTTTGCTTTTTATTTTTTTCTCTCATTTTTCTTTGAATTTTTCTCTTTTAATCCCCCTCTAAGCTACCTCATGCTCCCTAATTTCCTCTCCTTATGCCACCTAACTAGTGTTAGGTGAAAATCAGCATGCTAATGCCACCTCACAAGTAGGAGGTGGCTAATCAAGGTAAATTAGGATTTAAATTTTAATTAAAGTAAGAATACTCACATTATACTATGTATAGTTCACTAAATACAAGTACATTACCTTTTATACATCCTTTAACAATTCCAAAAGGTGTTATAAAATTCATTAAAAATAATTTTAATGTCACAAAAATTAAGGAAAATTATACCAAGCCTCCAAAATTTATACGCATATTTATACGCCCAGTAAATATGTATCAATACACGTATATAAAGTCTGGGGTCATTACAGGATTAATGCATTATACTTGATGTGCTTAGTTAATTTGTAAGATATCCAAAGAATTTTCTAATGATATTTTCTATGTATATGAGGAACAAAAGAGTTTTGTTACTCAATGTGCCACATTCTTATATAAGGAATCTCTTGGTGAAGAGATGGTGGGCAATGTGATAGAACTGGAAGATGGTCCAGATACATAAACTATAAAGAATCAACAGACAGAACCAACCATCAATGCTATACTCAGCCAATTAGAAAAACTAGTGGACATTATGATTGATGGTGGTTGATTATGAATAAATACTGCATATTCTAACCTCATAATCATCTCCTCTTGTGCGTATAATCCATAGAATCATGCTCTCTTAACTACACTTACGCTAAATCGTCATTTGTGAGCACTTCCCTAAGCATTATAAATGTCTATTATATTTATAGGGATTTTTTCTGGAATTTTCAGGAATCCCGAAAGGGACTAAATCAACTCAAGAAGAGGAGTGCATAACAGGCACCTGCTGAAGCAAAGACAGTCGCCTGAATACCCAACAGTCGACTGCCCAAACAACTGCAGTCGCCTACCTTTAAAGAATTGAAGCTGGAGAAGCTGAGGCCCAATTACAGTCGACTGTAAGAGGATTGACAGTCGACTGTAATCTCATACAGTCGCCTGTCATATTCGAATCAGTCGACTGATATTTCAGATTTCTGAGGGAGAAAAATGAGCCAACTCTCTGTTATTTTGACATTACTGCAACAGGCGACTGAAGAACAGAAAACAGTCGCCTGTGAGTCACACAGTCGACTGTGATATTTTCAGACAGTTGCATGTCCCCGTTTGGAAGCGGTAAGAATTTTCTTCCAACAGTCGACTGCCATTTATTCGACAGTCGACTGATCGGGGGTTTTCGGCTGCAATCTGGGTTACGAGAAACGGGTTTTTCTTAACCTGATTTCTCTCCAGTTGCTGTGAATCGTTGGATGGGGATTTGGATGGATGAGATGTAACCCCTAGGGGTATAAAACACTACTATTCAGATGTAATAAGAGAGAAGGAAAATAGAACTTAATATTTTGATAATTTTAGGTCATCTTCTTCCTTGAGAAGGGGATTGGGGTTTTTGAGAGTTCTGAGTTTTTCTGATTTCGTTTTGCTATTGCTGAGACTGATTGCTGATTGAAGAAGCTTGTATTTGGTGACAAATCTCCAACTCTCTTTCTAATACATACTTGCTTTCATCCTTTGCATTTAACTATGCCCATTTTCATGAATGCTGATTTAGTTTTTGATATGCTAGGCTAGATTCATTGTGTGGGTGTTTTGGATTGATGTAGGATGTATTGATTGCTTTGCTAATGTTAATTTCCAGCACCCCTTGTTAATCCATGTCGTTGGGTAAATTAAACTTATGAGTAATTGGGTTTGATACTATCCATGGAGGAGCCGAAGAACGGCGGTGCTTCGTAATTGTTGCATCTATGTATCCAATGGGTATTGCATATCTTGAAATGAATGCAAGACTCATTCAATCCATGTTTCATAATTTAGAAGTTTAATTCATCCATCAATTCAAATTGTTAATTGGGTTGTGACCCACTTATTGAATCATGCATTACCCGAAAGGGGCCGCAGAACGGTGGTTGTGCGCTGCGCACCACAACCTATGTGCACTACTCCCACATACCTTGAAATGGGTGTGAGTGTGATTCATGAGCTATTAATTAAGGGAAGAACCCAGTTAGCAGTTACCCTTGGTGCACCCCATACGTGCTTAATTGAGTATTCCCCGATCCTCATACCTTGAAATGGATAAGCGATCGAGTTATCATGGAATTAATATTTAGCAGAGCAATTGAATAATCCTACTGATATCCTCAACACCCGCATTCTTTCTCTCCCTTGCATCCAAACCTTAGGACAATACCCTAACTCTAGGGTGTTTAGATAAACCAACTCTCCAAACAATCATTCATCCCCATAGGGTGGTAAGAATCATCAACCATTCTTTACATGCTCTAACTATTTGTGTGAATTTGCAGATTAGTTCCGTCTCTGTGGATATCTCGTACTCACCAGGTATATTATTTGCCGACCTCGTACACTTGCGAGTATCACCTTTCTGGGAGAGTCAGTGGTCCTACTATTTTCCAAGTAGCCATGTAGAGTGGGGACTTTGCAAGATGGATTGACGCTATGAAATCTGAAGTGAAAAATGTTGAGACCTACTAAGCAAGGTTGGTGGTAAAAGGATATCGTCAAATGGTTTGACGAGATTTTACCACTAATAACCATATGCTAGTCCATTCGAATAACACTTGCTATAGCAGCTTGACATGACTCTACTTAAGAGCTTAGAAGTCAGTGGGAGTAAGCGTCAAAAACCTGGATCATCCAAATTGATGTAATTAAAGAGTTTGACTCTATCAAAATAAGATGGACCATGCATAAATAAGGTCAGTGAGAGCGTTGTCTTAATCCTTGTATTGTACGAGGATTATGTGCATTTGATTGATAATAACATAAAGATGTTGAAATCAATTAAAGCATGGATGTCACTATATTTCTCTATAAAAAATTTAGAAGAATCTTGGATTACTGTAAAGATATATTTTATGTACTTGAGAAGTACTAAATATATTCATGTTTTACGGTGGGAGTAGTAATATTTTTGATAAAAAGATTTACTGACTCGAAGTTTCTGTAATATCATGTTCATATATGTACGGGTATTATACTAAGTATCTTCGGTCATATTTAACACGAGTATATTTTCAAGTATTTTAGAGATTTTTCCTAGATTTTTTAAAATTATTATAATAATAAAACTATATTTTTTAAATACTTTTAAACATTATGAGATATAGTAATTGGTGAAGTATTTGATGGAGTTACATTGTATGTGAATAGTATGTGGTATAATTAGTGTATTTCCTTTTTCTAAAAATTAGAAAACCCTAATTTATGTATGCTAGCCACCTAATCCCTTAGGTGTCAATTGTTAAACACCCTTTAACATTGACTTGCCACTTGGATCTACACATGATAACCTCCTACGATGCAGGGTGATGAGAGGGACAAAAAAGGAGAAAAAGAAAAGGAAATAGAAAAGGAAATAAGAAAAGAGAGGAGAAGGAAAAATCCCAAGTTTTCATCTTTCCTCCTCTCTCCTATCCTCTAGGCCGAACCCTTGCCCCTTCATATCCACTTGCTCCTCCTCTCCCACCACCCAATCACCTCCCTCATCTCCTCCTCTTCCACCATCAATCCAACCACCACTACAACCTCTTCCACCACCTCCTTCACCACCACAAACTCCACCACCATCAAGGCCAAAAAATCCGTCACCATCATCCAATAGATAGTAGTAGTAGTAGAAGCGTTGGCGAAGAAGAAGCTTTGGCGAAGAAGAAGACGTCGAAGAAGAAGGGCCAAAGCTAGGAAGGAAAGCTAGAAGAAAGAAGGACCTTGAAGTTAGGAAGTTCTAACAACTCTAATTAGGTGTACGTTAGTCTTAGGATTGTTCCTAGAAGGTTGTTTATATTAATTTGCTAGCATGATGTATATGTTCTACTTGTTGAGGTAGTTGTGTTCTGTTTTCATTTTCTGCTGCTAATTACATTGAGCATAATAGTCAGTATACTTCTCTAAAAATTATAAATCAATATAATCTGAAAAGGCTTGTTAAGTTATCTACAAATTTCGTTTAGAGACTAAATTCATATTCAGCATGTAATTAGACTGTAATTGATGGTCTCTGTCATAGTGTCTTGTTTTGGAAGATTCTGCATCTTGTTGGTCAACAGAGCATAACTTCCATTCTAGATATCCAAAAAACATGATTTAAGACAATTTGGAATTCTAACTGAATTATCTACACTTTTTATGTTGAGGTAATTGATCTATACTGCAATAAATTCGAGTGTCAGGACAGTTTGAGCACCCCATGATCTGTAGGCCATAACTATTAGTAGACTGGTCTGACTATGATGCTTTAAGATAATCTAGAAAGTTAATTAAGTTACCCCAAACTTTCCTATTAGGTACAACCTCAGATTTAAACTATAAATAGCCTATAATTGTTGATTCTCAACTATATGTCCATTTTGGGCAGATTCTGTCATATTGTCGGGGTACAAGTCATACCTGTCTACATAGTTGTCCAAATTATGCATTCTTAGACAATCTATAAAGATTATTAACCAATCTACAACTTCCATGTTGAACCTTAAATCAGATTATAGATGTAAAGGCCTTATATTAGTTTATCTTTCCAGAGGCCAGGTTTAGAGCAAATTTTGAATCTGCCTAGTTTGTCATGCAAGTTGTAGTATTCTAGCATATTGTTCTATTTTCATTTCTCGTTTAAGCTAGCATACAAGTTGTAATGATCTAGTATGTTGTTATATGTTAAATTGTTATTCATGCTAGTATGCAAGTTGTAGTGTTCTAGCATGTTGTTCTATGTTGATTTGTCCATTAATGCTAGCATGCAAATTGTAGTACTTTCCATACTAATTTGTCATGTTTAAAGACAAGGAGCATGTGTTTGATGATCTATATTTCTCAATGTAGTTATGTGATGATGATGAATAGCACCTTAATGGAATCATGCGATGTTCTTTATGATGAATAAATGTAATGGTTGTTGTCAATCACGACATCAGTGAAAATGAAAGGAATGTAAACGTGAATGAGGTAAATGAGACCGCCGAATTATGAAAGAAGTGAGGAATTGGCTAATAAAATGACAGTGAGGAATTGAGTGTAAACAACAACCTGGAACTCTCGGTCTATCTTGAGATAGGTGAGATTCCAGACATTGGGTTTGGGGGAAAACACGTGTAAAATATATGCTTAAGGACTGGACGATATATGTATCTCACTCGCACTCCCATCATGGGGAGTTGGACAGAGTTGGAGAGGCCCCTCGTGTACTCATGATGCACCATGCGGTGAAAATTATTCGCACTCTCGAAACATTGGAGTTAGGGAAGGCCCCGTTACACTGACCAGTGCTCGTTCGACGGGCGGGGTACCACCTTTTCACCCACACTGGGTAAAGTCCAGTTCCTTACGTCCTATGTTTTACCCTGGTTTTCAAATATTAAATTATATCTGCAAACTTGAAGATTAACGCATTATAATTCTTTGTGCTATCATCTATGGATATTCATGAAATTGTTGTCTGCTCCTTTTTTGCATATCCGTTCTACAATACTTTCTTTTTAGCACATGCATGTGATGTTCTGTTTTACTTCGTGAATAAATTTGTTTTCATGATTATTACCAGCAGCCAGACCTTAGTTAGGTAGAGCAGTTATGAGACTATACCCTACCAAATGTGGTTAGATTTCCTAATAGGTCATGCATTGACATGTCCCTCCCCTTTTTCCCTGGACCAGAGACAGAGATGACGGCACATGACCCCATTCAGGAGATGACCCCAGCTTTGAGATAGAGATGGAGCCCACAGAGGGCGACTTTGTACATTTGGGTTCTCATGGGTAGTCTAGAGAGTGTGTTGTACTATGTGTGGACACTTCTCTTTTGCGGGCTTGGGAGTTTCCTTTTGTTATTCCCACTTTTGTATCCCCCTTCTACAGCCGTTACATGTAATACACTCCTTTATACGAATGCATATAACGTTTTGTGACTCTGTTTTATGTCTGTGGATTGTTCTGTGTTGTAGAACTTTTATTTTTCATTGTATGTACTATTCCAGCAGTTGCAGTGGCCCGCGTATAAATTATTTATTATACTACAATTTACGCTTAGTAGTATTTGGAGTCGAAGGGTCAAGGCCTTGAGTTCGAATACTACTACGACCTTGTTACACTTCGTATCTCAACGAATACCGGGAATATACATATTTCTGTGTATTTGGTAGAACGGGACGTGACGGTTTCAGAAGGTAACTTGGATGACAGCTGATCAGTGGGAGGATAAGTTTTCAACCTTACTGGAAAGACAGTAGCTTGGGAGAGTTCCAAACAGAATACCGTGGCTAAATGTACAAATGTGTTGAGATACATAGTTGTACATGGCGATGCATAAGAGGACCTTTGTATAGCGAGATCCAAAGAATATCTTGAATATATTTCATGTGAGACATGAAATTCAAGATCAATAAATAAAAGAGTTAGTATATAGCATATCCACTCACGAAAGTATTTCCACAAAACGACTAGAGAGTTTGGTGGATAAGACTGGTATGAGATACTGTAATTGGTCGTGAGTACAAGTAGGAGATGTTGGAGAATATATGCTCTTACGTCAATTAGTGGAATTGATACATCTCGTTCAAAATGATAGTAAGCTATTTTGCCCTCTTTATCTTTGTAATCCTTATGCATTTGAGCATGCATCTATGAGGATACAATATAATTACGTGGAAAAAGTCCTTGAAGATGTATGTGACACACATTGGGATTGTGATGAGATCATGATAATGAGGCCCAATGGTACCTCTTAAAATGTTCATGATCATTGGAATATCAAGAAAGGGATATTGGTATTCCGGATAGACCATTGTGCGTTATGCTGAACCATTGGATGGTAGTGGCTAGCATCATAGCCGCTCGATATGGAGACATCGTGAGACAACGCCATATGCTTGTAAACAAAGTTCACAGGAACGACTCTTTGAGATGCTTCTGTACGGTATTCATACTATAATTGTCAATAGAAAGCTCGCATGTGACAGTAGGTGCTACATAGTCAGTATGACCTAAGATGTGCTAAAGGACCTTGCACGTGGAAGGTTATACTTAGGCTTTTACCGAACATCAGTATTACACCTGTTACATATGTACTCGCTGGGTATAGTTGGTCTTGGGAGAGCGTATGCCCCGAGGCAATTTATCTCTATGTATGTGTATAAACATCTTATTCGAAATAACAGTAAGCTGTTTGGTAAGTATTTACCTAAGTTAATAATAATGTAGTCTTCATTAGAACTTAGATAAAGTCCTGAGACTTAATGCGAGGCCAAACATATATCGAGATATAGATCTCGATCATGGAGAAATGTTTAACTGTTTGTAACTTAAGTCTAAAAACATTCGTGATCGTAGATGTTTCGAGAAAAGGATATCGACACATCTGATAGACCATTGTGTCTTTTCTTCATCATGGAGTGGTGATGATGATCTCATGGTCGTTTGACTTGGCGGAGTCGAAGACGAGACACATGTGCTCATTAGAGAATGAGTTCACGGAACGACCCAACGAGAGTTATCATAAGTTTAACATTGACTAATCTGTCAATGATAACTCTTAGTGATCATATACAAGTTGGTCCTTTGACTTGAGGTCATTGTACGAACTTGTACGTGAACTGTATCACTTTGATCACTGATCTAGCCTCGGAGCAAGCCCCGTTGAAAGGCCCTTGGTTGGGTGACACTTGAAGTGTGCGGGGAGAATAATGACCAAGAGAGGATTCGTCTCTCCCGTTTATGGAGGGTTAGTGTCCCAATAATGCCAATGTCAATAGGCTAACCACATAATGATGACACCGAAACAGGAACGTCACTTGCTGCTTGTGGTCACTGCCGTCTGGGGTTCGAGTCCCACTTGTAGTAGGTCGGGCTGTATGGTCTCACCCAGAGTGAGACCTTTGTCAAGTAATAGCTAGAAATAAGGGAGACAATACATCGGATGTACAGGAATTAATTGTGTCGCAAATAGTTTGTGATATAAGCTTTAGAATATTAAAGATGTGGGATTATTGCATATGATGCAAACGGATTTAAATAGGTCGTAAAATATTTACGAGCATATTTTATATAATAAACGCATAGAAAATAGTTACAGTTATGTCTGGAATGTCTTGGTTGAAACCCCAGTTCAAACTGATCCAAAAACGGTCTCCAAATAAGCAAAATAAGTCCAAAACAAGAAAAAAGCCCACATATGGAATTGCGGGTCATGCGACTACTTGGGTAGGCACATGCGGCGCCCGTGCGCGGGTGCCCACCCGAGCGGGCAGGCGCCCGCGCCCTCCAGGTGGGGACCGCTCGCTCCATGCTTGATTCGGAGTATAAATTGCTTATTTCCCCCCCCCCCATTTCTGAGTATTTTATGTGTATATCATATCAATTTTGGCGTTGTTACTTGCATTTTCGTAATATCATGGTTTATTAACGCCTAACTTCATTTTATACATAAAATACAATTTCTAGTGACTAATTTTAGCTCCTATTATTTTTCAGGTACTCCTGGGAATTTTCCAGATTTTCTGGAATTTTTCCAGGATTTTTCTAAGCTTGGAGCTATTTTTGGTGAATTATTGGAGCAATCTGGGCATTTTTGGGAATTTCTGGGAATTATTAAGAGGAAAAAAACAAGAGAAAAGCCTTACTGGGCCTTGAGGCCCGCGGCCCGCTTCTAAGCGGGCCGCCGCTGCTGTTCTATTTAAAAAAAATTAAAAAAACAAATTTTCGCCCAGCGGGCCGGCCCGCCTAGCCGGCCCGCCAGGCGCCCAGCGGGCGAAAGCCCCCGCTCAAGGAGCGGGGGAATGCGAACAGCAGGGGGGCAGCCACGTGCCCCCCATCGGCGAATCGCGGGGGGCCACGTGCCCCCCGCAAATTGATTTTAACGCAGCGACTGCTGCGTTCGTTTGGGGGCGGAAAATTTAATCCCGCCCCCTAGGTTGCTAAAACATTATTTTTAAGTCCAAAATTGCCTGGACGGAAAAAACACACAGAATTGAGCTTGGGCCTGTAATGGAATTGTGTTCTGTTTTTTTCTTAGGCTGAACACGTTTTTTTGGGACTTAGTTTTTTTTGGAGCTGTTTTTTTTAGGGCTTGTCTTGGGGGATTCTTTTTTAAGGAGAAATTCCTAGGGCTTGGAAAATCTTGGAGAAGGAGTAAAGATCAAGTGAGAAGATCAAAGGAGAAGATCAAAAGGGGGTTTTTCTTGTGCTTTAGCTTTTATTTCTCAATTTCTCTTGTTGAATTTTCTTCATTGTAAAAACATTTGGATGTTAACTTTGAAATCAAAAATGGTGATTTTGTTTATCATGAGTGGCTAGTCTTGTTGTGTGTGTTTATGGTGGATGGTTGTATGTTGGGCTTACAAATTTCATTTCTAGCTTGAATTTTAACTCTCATATGTGAATGAAATGTTGAGTTAGTCTTGTTCAATTGGAACCCTAGTGGGAAATCCAAAGAGAGGTTCATCCTAGTGGACCCTCTCTATTGTGTTTATTGTAAAATTTTCTCAATGTTTCATTCACTATCTTTTTGCACCCAACGTGTTCGATGAAATGCCAAACCTTCCGATCACTCTTTCCTTAGCCGGATGAGGGATCGTAGTGATTCGAAATGAAGTTTGAAGCCCGACTACACCATGAAACCATGAACACTCACATTTCTCATCTTTGTTTGCTATCCTACATATTTCGTTTTTTGCATGCTTAACGGTAGGGTGTTCTAAAAATCTCATCAACCAATCCTCGCCCCAAAAGGGTGGTATTTCTCACATCGTTTAGGCTAATTGTGATCATTGTTGATTGTAAGCAAGTTGTCCCCGTGTTCGACCCTAGGCTCACTAGGATATTTACTACTTGGCGACCTCCTACACTTGGGAGTTAGCACGTGCAATCTTTTGTTCACGCCAAGTTTTTGGCGCCGTTGCCGGGGACAACGGTTTTACCATCGACAATTACATTACTTTTAGCTTTGCTTTGTGACTATATCATCTTTTCGTACATAATCGTATATAAATTTCACTTTGTTTGTTTTCATTTTACATAACATCGCTTGCTTGGTTAGTTTATGTGGCTTCGAACACCTCGAACACATAGACTAACGCGCACACACGTCATGGAGGAAGAAAACTTAAACAATGATAATACTAATAACCATGACACTAATTCTCAAGCCGATGTCCCTAGGTCTTTGAGGGATCTTTTGAGACCCACCAGGTCTAGTTCGGCTTCATGCTTTGTGTTACCTACGGATGCGAACTCCTTTAATTTTAAACCCGGGGTAATTCAACTCCTACCCACTTTTCATGGGTTGGAGAGGGAAAACCCATACCTTCACATAAAGGAGTTTGAAGATGTATGTTCCACATGCTTTGATGGGAAAACGAGCGCCGACACGATATACTTGAAATTATTTCCGTTTTCTCTCAAAGATAAAGCCAAGAATTGGCTTAATGCTTTACCACCACGCTCAATTACTTCATGGTTGCAATTTCAAGCCGAGTTTCTAAAGAAATTTTTTCCCTTGCACAGGACACAGGGATTGAAGAAGCAAATCATGAGCTTTGCCCAACGCAACAATGAGACATTCTACCAAACTTGGGAAAGGCTAAAGGAACTTTTACTCTCATGTCCTCACCACGGATTCGAGAAATGTCGTGTCATCGGGTTCTTCTACGAAGGACTCTTACCGACATCAAAGCAATTTTTGGAAACAATGTGCAACGGGGAGTTTTTTGATAAGGAACCGGATGAAGCGTGGGAATATTTGGAGATGGTGGCGGAGAATGCACAAACATGGGACACAACTACGGAGTTTGATAGAGGCGACTCCTCTTCATCACAACCGACTCGTGGGGGCTTACACACTTTGAAGACCGATGATGCTATGGAAGCCCGGTTTGAAGCTATGCAAAAGAAGATCCAAGCCATGGAGTTGAGGGCGGTGAAGAGTGTAGCCATGGAGAAGAGTTGTGCTATTTGCGAGACAACGGGGCACGATACATCAAATTGCCCCACCATTCCCACATTGAAGGAGGTTTTGAGAGAGCCTAATGCGGAGGCAAATCAAGTGTTTGGACAAAACTTCAACTCCAACACATACAACCAAAGTTGGAAGAATCATCCCAACTTGAGTTGGAGGCCTCAACAACCTCAACATCAAGGGCCACCACAACAACCTCATCAACCGTACAAGGCTCCTCCTTTCAACAACAATTACCAAGGAGGCGGTTTCCAAAGAAAGAGAGAGGAAGGGAATGAGACCCAAATGAACTCCATGAATGAGACTTTGCAACAACTCATCCAAGTGCAACAAGCTCAAAGCCAACAATTCCAACAATTCCAACAACTCCAACAAACTCAAAATCAACAAATGGCGGAGCACTTGGCGAAGTTGACCGCAAGTCTAGAGAAGGGGAAGCTTCCATCCCAACCATTGCCCAACCCCAATATGAACTCTTCTTCGTCATCGGGGGGTTCAATGAAGCAATGCCAAGCGGTGACGACATTGAGAAGTGGAAAAAATTTTGAAAATGTGGAGCCACCTAAAGATCCACAAGTGGAGGAAGTGGGAGAGAAGGAACAAATACCGGATTTGGTGCTAGAGGAGGAGCAAGGTGAAGGCCCAACAAAGAAGAATCCATCCAAGGAGCCCGCGTCTTATTCCACTCCGGTACCTTTCCCTCAAAGGCTCGCCACGCCATCCAATGACAAGTATCAAGCGGAAATCAGGGAGATTTTTCAACGATGTCAAATTAATATCCCTTTACTTGATGCTATTAATCAAATTCCAACGTATGCTAAGTTCCTTAAAGATTTGTGCACGGTAAAGAGGAATTTGAATGTGAAAAAAAAGGCTTTCTTAACGGAGCAAGTGAGCTCCATTGTGCAACACAACACTCCCCAAAAATGTAGAGACCCAGGATCCCCTACAATTGAATGCACCATAGGCACAAAGAGGATAGGTCAAGCACTTTTGGATTTGGGGTCGAGTGTTAACATATTGCCTTACCCGGTCTTTCTTCAACTAGGATTGGGTGAATTAAAAAGCACGCCGGTTGTTCTACAACTAGCGGATATGAGTGTGAAGATTCCACGGGGTTGTGTGGAAGATGTGCTTGTCCAAGTGGACAAATTTTATTACCCCGTTGACTTCATTGTCCTTGACATTCAAGGACCCACATCGGGGAATCCCACCCCGATAATCCTAGGAAGACCATTTTTGGCCACTTGCAACGCCTTGATAAATTGTAGGAGTGGCCAATTAAAAATTTCTTTTGGCAACATGACTCTTGAACATAATATTTTCAATGCATGCAAATTGCCACCCCGAGAAGGGGAATACGATGAAGTTAACATGGTTGACTTTTTGGCTTCGGAACCTATAGACTCATGTGTTGAAGATCATTTCGGTTCCGAATTTGATAATGCTTTAGATATTCTTGACTCTTTTTGTGAGCATATTGATGAATCTTTCCTTGTGCAGGAGACACATGCGGGACCAAGCACCAAATGGGTTCCGAGATTCGAGACATTGCCGTTGGACTCCCCACCTCAAATACCGTCATCTTCGGAGCATCCCAAATTGGACCTAAAGCCACTTCCGGAATATTTGAAGTATGCATACCTTGGAGAGGGTGAGACATTCCCGGTGGTAATAAATTCTAACCTCACACCTAAGCAAGAACACGATTTGTTGGATGTGTTGAGAACACACAAAAAGGCTATAGGTTGGACACTAGCGGATATCACGGGAATTAACCCTTTAGTGTGCTCACATCACATATATTTGGAAGAGGATTCAAAACCCTCGAGAGAGTTGCAACGTCGGCTTAACCCGACGTTGAAAGAGGTTGTAAAAAATGAACTTTTAAAATTGTTGGATGCGGGTATCATTTACCCGATTTCGGATAGTAGGTGGGTGAGTCCCATCCAAATCGTGCCCAAAAAGTCCGGAATCACCGTCATTAGGGACAAGAATGATGAATTGATTCCTACGCGAACCACCACCGGTTGGCGTATGTGTGTAGATTACCGGAAACTTAATGCCATGACCCGCAAGGATCATTTTCATTTGCCATTCATTGACCAAATTGTAGAAAGGGTTGCGGGCCATGAATTTTATTGCTTTTTGGACGGGTATTCGGGCTATTATCAAATAGAAATCGCCCCGGAGGACCAAGAGAAAACCACTTTCACTTGTCCCTTCGGCACATTTGCTTTTCGTAGGATGCCCTTCGGGTTGTGTAATGCACCCGCCACATTTCAACGATGCGTTCTAAGCATTTTTAGTGATATGGTTGAAATTGTGGAGATTTTTATGGATGACTTTTCGGTTTTTGGATTTTTATTTGAAAGTTGTTTGTCTAACCTTTCTTTGGTTTTGAGTAGATGCATTGAGAAGAACCTCCTCCTAAATTGGGAGAAATGCCACTTCATGGCTACGGAGGGGATGGTTCTTGGCCATAAAGTCTCAAAGCAAGGAATGGAGGTAGACCGAGCCAAAGTTGAGATAATTGAAAAGCTACCGGCTCCAAAAACCGTGAGGGATGTGCGATCTTTTCTTGGGCATGCGGGGTTCTATCGTCGTTTCATCAAGGATTTTAGTGCCATCTCCCGACCCCTTTGCCATTTGCTAACTCTTGATGCAGAATTTATTTGGACACGTGAGTGTCAATCCTCATTTGAATTATTAAAATGCGCGTTGACTACTTCTCCCATTTTGCAGGTGCCGGATTGGAGCCTCCCATTCGAGATTATGTGTGATGCAAGTGATTTTGCCGTGGGAGCAGTGCTTGGTCAAAAGAGGGAGAAAGTACCATGTGTGATATACTACGCGAGCAAAACTCTCAATGAAGCCCAAAAGAACTACACAACAACGGAGAAAGAGTTGCTCGCTGTAGTGTTTGCTTTGGAGAAATTTAGGAGTTACATCTTAGGGTCACCTATTCTCATTTTTACGGATCATGCGGCCCTAAAATATTTGCTTTCAAAGAAAGATGCAAAACCAAGGCTTATTAGATGGATCTTACTTTTGCAGGAATTCCACGTCGTGATTAAGGATAAGAAGGGCGTGGAAAACTTGGTGGCGGATCATTTGTCACGCCTTACTTTCGGGAACGAGCCCGCCACCGCACCAATTCATGATGCATTTCCGGATGAGCAACTTTTCGCCGTGTCTTCCTTGCCGTGGTATGCCGATATTGCAAACTACTTGGTTTCCGGTAAGGTTCCTCACTTTTGGTCGATTCGGGACATAAAAAGATTTAAACACGAGGTAAAATCATTCTTTTTCGATGATCCATACTTGTATAAATATTGTTCCGACCAAATTGTTAGGAAGTGTGTGCCAAATGACGAGTTTGCTAGTGTATTACATTTTTGTCATTGTGGTGCATGTGGGGGACATTTTTCCGCACATAAAACGGTGGCCAAAATTTTGCAATGCGGATTTTATTGGCCCACCATGTTTAGGGACACATACACATATTGTAAATCTTGTGTGCCATGTCAAAAGTTAGGGGGAATAACAAAAAGAAATATGATGCCCTTAAATCCGATCTTAGAAATTGAAATTTTTGATTGTTGGGGCATAGATTTTATGGGGCCATTCCCCATTTCATTTGGGTACACATATATTTTAGTGGCCGTTGATTATGTATCCAAATGGGTGGAGGCCATTGCATGTAGGAATAATGAGGGTGCCACCGTGCTCAAATTTCTCAAAGAAAATATTTTTGCACGTTTTGGAATTCCTAAAGCTATTATTAGCGATGGTGGATCTCATTTTTGCAATAAACCATTCTCTAACTTGATGAAGAGGTTTGGGGTCACACACAAAATTTCCACACCTTACCACCCCCAAACCAATGGCCAAGCGGAATTGGCTAATAAAGAGATCAAAAACATCCTACAAAAAACGGTGAATCCTACACGCAAGGATTGGAGTGTCCGATTGCCGGAAACACTTTGGGCATATCGGACCGCTTACAAAACAATTTTAGGAATGTCGCCGTATAGGATTTTTTATGGAAAACATTGCCATTTGCCCGTGGAGTTAGAGCACAAATCATTGTGGGCAATTAAACAATTTAATTCTATTTGTGACTCATCCAATAATTTTCGTAAATTGCAGATTTGTGAATTGGAGGAGTTGCGGCGGGATGCATATGACAATGCCAAATTAGCCAAGGAGCGCATGAAATTTAAGCATGACAAAATGATTTTGAGGAGGGAATTTTTTCCGGGCCAAATCGTGCTATTATACAACTCCCGGCTCCATCTCTTTCCGGGAAAATTGAGATCTAGATGGTCCGGGCCGTTTGTGGTGAAACATGTCTACAACCATGGAGCGGTGACCTTGGTGAACAACAAAGATGGGAGCGAGTTTAAGGTCAATGGACAACGTTTGAAGCCTTATTTTGATTCGTGGGCTAAGGAGCGAAACACCGAGGAGCTTGCGGACCCGCCTTCGGGCGGCGACTAAATAGGTGTGTTTGTTCCAACTTTTGCTTCTATTACCCTTTCATCCATTGAGGACAATGCATATTTTTAGTTGGGGGAGGGTTGTAGGTTGTTTTATGATGTTTAGGATGTTTAGTTAGTTGTGTTGTTAAAAAAAAAATCAATCAAAAATCAAAAAAATCAATCAAAAATTTTTTTTTTGGAGACATCCCTTTTGTCATCTCCAATATCTTGCGAGCTTAAAATCGACTATCCTTGCTCATTTGCTAGCTTTTTGCTTGATCCCTTACATGCTACATCTTAATGCATACATTTGGATTTAAATCCTATTTTGGTGTCAACTCATGAATTTTTGATTGGCGTGCTTTAATTTCTTTTCCAAGTTGATTTCAAATGCTAATATACCATGAATGAGACTATTTCATATGTCGTGATGCTCTATTTGAAACAATTTGGGAAAAGTGTAATGTAAGAAATTTCATGTTGGGATGAACGATGTAGTTTTTGATTGGATAGGAGATGGCCAATTTGTTATGCATTGTTTTCTTCTTAGGAGTGGATGAATGAATTGCTAATTCATGTTGGAGAATGAGAATGAGAGTAATATTCGTGAATTGTCTTTCTAATCAAGTTTAGTAGCCGGTACCCCACGAAACATTGGGGAGGACGCCAAAGACGAGATTTAAAAATCATTTCACCTTTTGCCTATATTGCGTTATCGCGTGTTGCAAAAAAAAAACTACATAAAAAAACACACACACACAAAACAAAACAAAAAAATATCGGTGCATCGTTCCTCTAGTCTTGTCAAGTAGTCGGTGCCCCACGAAACATTGGGGAGGACACGAAAGAGAAGATTTAGGGGAGTGCACACAAAAAAAAGTAGAAAAGAAAATGAAAAGAAAAAGATTATAAATAATTGAGTGAATAACGAACATGAATTTTGCAAATCTCATTCCTCCACAACTTAGAGAAAAATTTCTTTTGTATTGGCCATTTCCTTGAAGATTAGCATTCATGACATCGTGATATCCCGATACGTGTGATACGGGCTTATTATCGCACTTTTCTTTGAATTGGATTGAAGAGTGTGTCACTTATTATTTACTTTCATACATTGGTTATATTGACTTTGAATTCAATTGGAAATAACATTTGGGGTATGCCATGAGAATATGGTGAGATTGGTGCATGTTTTCATTTTTATCCGAATGTATCGCTTGATTTGCTAGGGACTAGCAAATAGCTAGTTGGGGGGTGTGATTCGGAGTATAAATTGCTTATTTTCCCCCCCATTTCTGAGTATTTTATGTGTATATCATATCAATTTTGGCGTTGTTACTTGCATTTTCGTAATATCATGGTTTATTAACGCCTAACTTCATTTTATACATAAAATACAATTTCTAGTGACTAATTTTAGCTCCTATTATTTTTCAGGTACTCCTGGGAATTTTCCAGATTTTCTGGAATTTTTTCAGGATTTTTCTAAGCTTGGAGCTATTTTTGGTGAATTATTGGAGCAATCTGGGCATTTTTGGGAATTTCTGGGAATTATTAAGAGGAAAAAAACAAGAGAAAAGCCTTACTGGGCCTTGAGGCCCGCGGCCCGCTTCTGAGCGGGCCGCTGCTGCTGTTCTATTTAAAAAAAATTAAAAAAAATTAAAATTAAAAAAACAAATTTTCGCCCAGCGGGCCGGCCCGCCAGGCGCCCAGCGGGCGAAAGCCCCCGCTTAAGGATCGGGGGAATGCGAACAGCAGGGGGGGCAGCCACGTGCCCCCCATCGGCGAATCGCGGGGGGCCACGTGCCCCCCGCAAATTGATTTTAACGCAGCGACTGCTGCGTTCGTTTGGGGGCGGAAAATTTAATCCCGCCCCCTAGGTTGCTAAAACATTATTTTTAAGTCCAAAATTGCCTGGACGGAAAAAACACACAGAATTGAGCTTGGGCCTGTAATGGAATTGTGTTCTGTTTTTTTCTTAGGCTGAACACGTTTTTTTGGGACTTAGTTTTTTTTTGGAGCTGTATTTTTAGGGCTTGTCTTGGGGGATTCTTTTTTAAGGAGAAATTCCTATGGCTTGGAAAATCTTGGAGAAGGAGTAAAGATCAAGTGAGAAGATCAAAGGAGAAGATCAAAAGGGGGTTTTTCTTGTGCTTTAGCTTTTATTTCTCAATTTCTCTTGTTGAATTTTCTTCATTGTAAAAACATTTGGATGTTAACTTTGAAATCAAAAATGGTGATTTTGTTTATCATGAGTGGCTAGTCTTGTTGTGTGTGTTTATGGTGGATGGTTGTATGTTGGGCTTACAAATTTCATTTCTAGCTTGAATTTTAACTCTCATATGTGAATGAAATGTTGAGTTAGTCTTGTTCAATTGGAACCCTAGTGGGAAATCCAAAGAGAGGTTCATCCTAGTGGACCCTCTCTATTGTGTTTATTGTAAAATTTTCTCAATGTTTCATTCACTATCTTTTTGCACCCAACGTGTTCGATGAAATGCCAAACCTTCCGATCACTCTTTCCTTAGCCGGATGAGGGATCGTAGTGATTCGAAATGAAGTTTGAAGCCCGACTACACCATGAAACCATGAACACTCACATTTCTCATCTTTGTTTGCTATCCTACATATTTCGTTTTTTGCATGCTTAACGGTAGGGTGTTCTAAAAATCTCATCAACCAATCCTCACCCCAAAAGGGTGGTATTTCTCACATCGTTTAGGCTAATTGTGATCATTGTTGATTGTAAGCAAGTTGTCCCCGTGTTCGACCCTAGGCTCACTAGGATATTTACTACTTGGCGACCTCCTACACTTGGGAGTTAGCACATGCAATCTTTTGTTCACGCCAATGCTGCACGCAGGCACATGCACGGCATGAGCCTGCGGGGCACGTACTATGCACGCACCCAGGGCGAATGGGTAGGTGGGGTCCATGCGGTGGGCCCAATGTATAGGGTTTCGAACCCTTGTGCTCTGGCGGATGCGTTTATGCAAAAACTCTTGTTTTTAGCAAACTTTGGACATACGTTTGAGGGGTCAAACAGAGTCAGAATTAAGCCTTGTTTGTTTCTATGCATTCACCATTTAGTGCTCTTCGTTTTGATATATGATATCGCTTGGGAAGCTCAACGGCAAGGAATGAAAAATTCCCTAAACTTTGGCTTTCGTGTAATGCAAACTTAATTGATTTTTCTCCTCCAAAACACTTAGTCCTACATCGGATATGGAGAAAAGGGGAGGGGTTAGTCGCCTATATAAATATGGCCAACCCCCTCCTTGAAACTTGCACCAAGTTTCAGAGTTGCGTAGCTCCATTAAACATGAGCAAGCATGGATTAAAGCTTAAATTAATATTCACACTTTCTCCCATTTCTTCCTTACTCCTGATCGGGCTCTAGCAAAGCTACAAAGGAGTTTGGATCAGATACGAAGTCTTGACTGATGATTTGCTCAAGGTGAAACTTTCTGGAGCGCATGGTTGGCTCGGTGACAAGGAGAATGTTTGCCTCGAGACGCGGTTCGACTCGAGATGTGGTTCGGCTAGGGAGAAGTGACTCAGCCCCAACGTGGAGCATTGCTTCGAGGATTAAAGACAGGTTGCTGAAAACGACGCTTCGCATGGGAGCAAAGTGACAAGTATGTATTTTAATATTCATGCCTTTATAATTGCAATAGATTGATAGATCTATCTTTAGGGGTTAGTCGGACCCAACCTCGGGACAATAGAGATTCTGGCTAGGGTTTATATCTTTAGGGCTAGACTTAAAAATATTTTAAGTTGTTTTCCGCTGCTTCTATTGCTTTCGTCGTCCGCCCGACTTTGACCGGACGTCGATTTTATAGCCCTAAGGACCCAGAAAACCATTTAGTTGGAAGCATGCAAAGGGAGTGGCCATCAAGATGTGATTCGTCTCCTCCGATTTGGGAGGTTAGTGTCGCACAGACTCAAATTTGAGTCATAGTTATGTCCTTGGCCAAGGTAGACAAATATACTTGTTAGATTAAGAAGTTGTATCTAACCCTCTTACTATGGGATCACATTTCGCTCTGGCTATATGGTGCAGTATGGTTTGACCGGAAGCCGTACCCTAGACACCTTAACTATATAGTAATGATAAAGGGACCGGATTACACGAAATTTGTTACTGTAAGGCTCAGGATTTTGTTCGTAGAAATTCTGGTCCCTTGCTAACTAAACAACGATGATTCCTTGAAGAGGATGGCGGTATGTGTGGCTAGCACCCCTACTGCACCTTGAACAAGATATGATCACGCTCGTTGGAATGGACTATTAGAGTCACACATGGGTGATGACCTCTCATGAGAAACGAATGAATGAGCTTCATGTACATGTGATGTACGAGACCGATCATAAGAGTTGTAATCAAGCTTGTTAGAGAGAGAATGGGGTGTACGTCGCTAGGTGTTGCGAGTGCACATTAGAAATATTCGTAAAGTGTTACAGATGATCCAAGCAAAAGAAGAAGACATAAACTCTAAATCAAACCCCTAAAAGGTGGTTAGTCGACTAATGATGCTTTAGTAGTTGTCTAACCACCATGTAGGAAAAACAGAGCGTTATCTAGTCTGCTAATGCATTAGCACTAGCCGTCTAATTAGCCCAAACGCATAAGGGACTTTGGTTCAGCGCAGGTTTGATTCAATAGTTGGATCCAAAACCGACCTGAACTTATAGAGTTTGACTCTAACATGAATTCATAAGTGTTAGGAGATTCATAAGAGTTTTGGTTTAACTAATCCACCTTGTATTAGGGATTTGATTTGGATTCAAATCAAAAATTCCTAATAGGATAATGAAAACCAATTCTTTGTGTCTTCTTCTAAGCGAGTTTTTGGATGAGGTTGGAATCTAGTAGAAGTCCTCCTCCCGATCTCTATATAATGGTGCAGCTTTATTTTCTAGAGCATGCTTTTACAACTAATTACTCTAACATGAATTCATAAGTGTTAAGAGATTCATAAGAGTTTTGGTTTGACTAATCCACCTTGTTTTAGGGATTTGATTTGGATTCAAATCAAAAATTCCTAATAGGTTAATGAAAACCAGTTCTTTGTGTCTTCTTCTAAGCGAGTTTTTGGATAAGGTTAGAATCTAGTAGAAGTCCTCCTCCCAATCTCTATATAATGGTGCAGCTTAATTTCTAGAGCATGCTTTTACAACTAATTAACACATGCGAGTGAAAATTAACACACAAGATAGCCATGCCTTCACGCGGCCAAGCATGCTACAAGATACCATGCATAACTTCATGAAGATGAAAGTTCCATACGAGAATCTCATTGGAGGACCTTGTTCAAGCCTTGCAAAGTGTTTTCATGATTTTCCCTTGGAGATGAAAAGTCACGCACTACATTTGGCTCCATGCATGAGTACTCTTTTCGTTCCCATGCACGCATTTTTCCATGCATGAAAATCAAAGAGTAATCATGCACAAGTCATGGTCCCATGCACGTGTATATCGACGCAAGCATTGCAATCTTCTCGAAGATGTTCCTTCATCTTCTCTCAATCCCTAGTCGCAATGATTGGGATTCGAGTTCGGGCTCAGGAGGAACTCATGGATCGTGACAGGGTTGTCATCGATGTTAGACATCTATATCACCATGGTGGATGAAGAGACGACGTTTGGACTTCACTAAAAAAGTTCCCTTGATAAGTACATTTGGCTAATAGATGGGTTTCCCTTACCAGGAGAGCTGGGGTACCCCGACCTCTATGGTAGGGGAGCCACGGTACATCACCAATAGATAGGTGGGAGTATCAATACCCTTTCACCCGTGCATAGGTGAGTGACGATGGCAGGAGCCTCCCCTGGACATTTAATGCCCAGCTCCTTTGCCTTCCTTCGAAGGTGAATATGTTTTACCATGGTTATTTCCTCACCCTTGTTTGTTATCTTTGTATCGTCTAGGTAATGATGATTGTCTACCATGTGATCTGTCGTATGTAGTCTCTTGACGATGCTTATGGTCTCCTCCTCGTGCTTTTGAAGGGCCTACAAGCTCATGATATGGGGCCCTCCATGCATGTGAACAACTTACACACCATGTGATCGATCAACGATGGAACGATGGGTACCAAATCATTGATCGATGCATACGACCACACACTCATTGCATGATATGGAGCTATAGTTTCTACTCTCTGACATGCAAAGCTCGCCAACCTTAAAAGGATATACCATCTAGCTTTTTAGGGATTTGCCCCTGAGCCTTTGCAAGGGAGAGGCTAACCCCTTGACCCTGTTGGATATGGACGACATGAATACACCCATGAGGGGATGTATGAGGGTATACGGACCTCAGATGTCGCGTGCACGAAAGCGTGCACGAATGGAACCTTTTCTCGTGTGAAAATGACCACTAGATAAGTGGAAAAAGCCACTCGATAAGTGGAAAAAGTCACTTTATAAGTGCATAAAGGCACTTGATAAGTGAATGAAGAAGATGATAAATGAATGTGCTAATATAGGCTAATAAGCTTATATTTAGTTATTTCCTACAATAACTACCCCTAAAGCCTATAAATAGGACCCAAGGGTAAGGCATTCATACTACACTTTCCATGCCATAAGTTTGCAAAAGACATCTTATGTTCTTCTTCTCCTTTCCATTAAAATCCTAGTCTAAATAGAGATTTAGGCGGTGAAACTCTGCTTCGATCCTCCGTGATGAAGTACCGACCGTTGTGGCGAATCCGAGGGCGAAGTTCCGAGATTACGGTGCCGCGTACGCAAGCGTAAGTCTCTACTTTATTATTCGATCCTAACGTCCTTGTTTTGACAGGATCCTACATTGGTATCAAAGCTATACGGGTTCGCCCCGGTCAAACTGTCGCCCCGTCGAACCAATGAACGAGGCGTTGTCTTTTTCACGAATGTGTATCCTACCATTATGGATATGGTAGGAACGCTTCGTGACGGAGAGAACGTAGCGGTTGTTCTTTTCACGTTAGGGTCTTCTGTCATTACGGATATGGCAGGAACTCTCCGTGACGGGAAGAACCGACCGTTCATATCGCCAAGCTCGCACTCTTCATGGATGCTGAGTCCCCATTCAATTGAGAATGTGTGCTCTCTTCATGTGGAGCGTGTAGTTTGCAAACTTTAGAGTATGTTATTTTTCATTTTGGCACACGGCCATTAGAGAATAACTACTTTCTCGACGAACGGGTGCTTCATCGGAGAAGACGATGGTGGTTATTCTCAACGGAGAAGATGACAATTTTGGTGCATGGAGGCAATGCATCCCCCCTCCCCATGTGGAGGGGGTTGGCTACGGCCAATAACAACCACGGCCACCCCTCCGGCGGGGGTGTGCGGCCAACCCTATGCAAGGGGGTGGCCGGCCATGGCCATATGGGCCATGGCCGGCCAAAGCCAAAGGGCCATGGCCAGGCCGGCACTGGCCCGTCAGGGCCAGGGCCAGGGGGCCCTGGCCGTGGCCAGGGCCAGGCCTGGCCGAGGCCAGGCCAGGGCCAGGAGGCCCTGGCCGGCCTCGGCCAGAGCCAGGGGCCGGCCTGGCCGGCCCTGGCAGGGGCCAGGGCCGGCGCCCTGGCCTCTGCCAGGGCCGGCGCCCTGGCCTCTGCCAGGGCCGGCGCCCTGGCCAGGGGCCAGGGCCCTGCCGGCCCTGGCAGAGACCAGGGCCGGTGCCCTGGCCTCAGGCCAGGGCCTGGCCGGCCCTGGCCGGCCCTGGCAGAGGCCAGGGCCAGGCACTGGCCGGCCCTGGCCGGCCTCGGCCAGGGCAGAGGCCCTGGCCGGGAGAGCCAGGGCCCCTGGCCGACCAGTGAGGGACTTTTGGCCGGTATTGGCCGGCCTCGGCCAGTGCCGAGCCCCGGTTGACCCTTTTTTTGGGGAGGGGGGCTTGCATGAATGTGACATGCATGGCTAGCCCATACGGGGCCGACGGCAGTCGTCTGTGGCAAAATTCTCCTATAGGGGGGAAGCGCCTGGATCCATACGGGCGCCGGCGACGATGGCTTGCAGAAAGATCCCCTCAGGGGGGGGTCCGGCCTTGGCACGGCTACGGCTCAATCCCGGCAATGGCCAGGGACTGCCGTATATTTCATTAGTATCATAAGGATACTAGGTTGATATATCACATTTGCTTTTGAAAAATACGTTTTTAAAAACGCTTTTCCGCTGCGAAGTACTATAAGAGTACTATCGTTTGATAAGCGAAGGGGAAATATTGAAGGATTGTTCTAGATGGTGATTGGAATCGTAGAGACCTTTCCGATTCTAGAGCAACATCTTCAATATTTTTTGAAAGTAACTTATCAAATTATAAATATCATTCCAAGTGGGAGTTGAAATTAGAACTGTCCAAATGGGATATTCTATTATCATTTCAAGTGGGAATTATATTTTAAAGAATTTTTAATGCAATGTTTTTGATCAAACCTTCGGTTTTGTGTATTTTGCAGCATTTTAAAAGTAAAATGTCTTCCGCTTCAAAGAATATCATCGCTGAGTTAAACAGAGGTGAAAAACTCAACGGCGATAATTAAAAACTATGGTCCATCAAGATACAATACGTTCTAGAGGAGCAAGAAGTGCTCGAAACTCTGAAGAACGTAATGATTGAACCCGAGTTGGGCACTACGGCCCAACACAGACGAGACAAGGAAGCTTTTGATGCTTGGTCTCGGAAGAACAAGATAGCTCGCATTACGTTATTGAGCAGTATGGCCGATGACATAATGCGCATCTTCCGAGAGCATGACCTAGCCACGGACATATGGTCCAAGCTTGAGGAGAAGTTTGGTGGCACATCGGTGTCCAAACTTTGTTCTTTAACTATAAGATTTGATTCATACAAGAAACGTCCAGATCATTCCATGGGGAAACATCTGCGACATATGGCGAATCTAATCTCAGAGTTAAAGGATGCAGGTCATGTGCTCACTGATGAGCAACAAATCCAAGCAGTCATACGTTCCCTACGAAATGGGTGGGACCAAATGAAGATGCATCTCACTCATAATGAGAGCATCAAGACCTTCAGCGATGTTTCTAAGCACCTCGAGTTAGAGGAAGAGCGGCTTGCGGCTGCCAAGCCAAGTGCAGAAGTGCACATGGTTGCTAGTTCCTCACACGGGGGAAAGAAACGGAAAGATCGTTCGAAGTCTACTAATGAACGTAATAAGCAACCTGAGTCTACCAAGAAACCCAAACATAAGGGTGTGCACAAGAAATGGCACAAGAAGAAAGACTTGAAGAGGATCAAGTGCTTCAAGTGCAACAAGTTAGGTCACTATGCCCGTTCTTGTACGGATGAAGGTGACAAGGTAACTTGTAATACTAGTTACATATGTGTTTCTAGTTCAATATATCTTGTAGAATCTAATCCATTTTGGATAATTGATTCAGGTGCCACCGACCACATAGCAAGGGACAGACGGTCCTTCGTGGAGTATCACCGGATACCCCAAGGAACAAAGTGGATTTATGTAGGAAACAACACACGTGTTGAAGTGAAAGGCGTTGGGACTTGCAAGCTAGTCTTGGACAACGGCCGCACTATCTTACTACATGATGTCATCTTCGCTCCAGATATTCGAAGGAATATTATATATGTGGTCGTGTTAATGGGTCTTGGTTATAACTGGTTTTTTCATGATTGTAAAGTGGACTTGTTTTGTAATAATTTCTTAATTGGCACTGGGTATGTATTCAAAGGATTTATTGTATTAAATACAATGTATGACTCTACATTTTGTAATGAAAATTTCCTTGTTACAAATTCTTCGACTTATGAGTCTGATATAATTTATTGGCACGCAAGGCTTGGTCACATTAGATCAACACGGATGGATAGACTTGCCAAACATGGCCTTCTATCCAATGTTTCAAAGGTCGAAATGTCGACTTGCGAACATTGCCTTGTAGGGAAATCTTGTCGCAAGCCGTTTGGAATCGGCACAAGGGCCGAGGTTCCATTATAGCTCATCCATTCGGACATATGTGGTCCGATGAATGTCAAGACAAGACGCGGGAAGTCCTATTTCATCACTTTTATTGATGACTTCACCCGATTCGGTCATATTTATTTGATATCCCACAAAAGTGAAGCATTAACATGCTTTAAAAACTATATAAGTTTGGTGGATAATCAATTAGATCGCAAGATTAAGGTCTTGCGAACCGATAGGGGCGGTGAATATCAATCAGCAAGTTTTAAGGAACTTTGTGATGAAAAGGGCATAGTTCATCAGGTAACTATGCCTTATACTCCTCAAAAAAATGGTGTTGCAGAAAGGAGGAATATGACTTTAATGAAAATGGTCCGTTCAATGATGGCGCAAGCTAACTTGTCAATCACCTTTTGGGGTGATGCATTATTGACGGCCACTTTCATATTGAACCGCGTATCCTCGAAATCAGTTAGCTCCACTCCTTACGAGTTGTGGAACCAAAGGTATCCTGACTTAAACATTTTGAAACCTTGGGGGTGTGCATCATATGCACATATTTCCTCCCATAAGTATGGCAAACTTGGGCCACGGGGAAGGAAATGTATCTTTATATGATACACAGAAAACTCCAAAGGTTATGTTTTCGTTGGTCAGGAAGACAATGGAGGTTTAATTGAATTTGAGTCGAGGGATGTCACTTTCTTGGAAAACGAGTTTGATCGCTCCAAAATGTAACCCAAGAGCACGACCAAAAACTTGATCGGCACCGGATACACGTCCCGGAGAACGATTGTAGTTTTACCGCAAGCGCACGGCGTAGTGGCGAGCGGGTATCGAACACGAGGAGGTGGTGTTGGCTCCAATCTATCCTAGGTTGGTTTGACTACGAAGGTATTATTGGTGGAGATGGCTATGGAATGATATAATGGAAATGGTGGTGGATGTCGGTGTCGATGATAAAGAAATCGGTCAAATATCGATCTAAATACAATATAATAAAAGAGGGAATTTGCCTTGCAGCGATCCTGTCACAATCGTCGGGCAAAGTATGGGGATATAAAATCAAATAAAGACGTCTAGGGCTAGGGAATCCCCACTACGGACCGTCATGCATCATTGTGAATAGTGAATCTCAATATTACTAGACTTGCATTGAGGTGAACTAGTCGCAACTTAATGGAGAACCAAGCTCACGCTCTCACGCTATTGCCGGTCTATAGCAAACCTAGGTTAGGCCCCAATCTCTTGCAAACCCTAACCTAAGCCACTAGCATGAGGATCGACATCATCGTCCAATCGCTCCTCGAGCCCACTCTCGTGCAAACTCGAGTTACGATCTAGGTTGTGATAGTTCGTATTCGTCCAATCTCTTGCAAACGAATATGGGTATAGAATCACAATTAAAAATCCTAGCTTTGGCCCAATCTCTTGCAAACCAAATCTAGAGAAATCCAATTGTCAATCTAAATCGAATTTCTAGGGCTTCCCATCGATTGGAATCCAATCTCTTGCAAATCCCAAATCGATGGAAATCCCTAGCTATCCGTAGTAAATCAATCACAACCTAACCTCCTAGCAATTTTAGCAATTTGTAAATTCATTCATCACAAATATGAAATTAGATCCATAGGGTTCATCCCCAAACCCTAGAACAACAAATCTACTCTAGCATAGCAATAAGCATATGAGAATCAATAAAAACCATTGCTTGCATATAAAAAGATAGAAAAACAAAGATTCAAATAAGAAGAACAAAATACTTAGCTTGATGAAGATCTTCAATCCAAATACAAGCTTTTTGATCCAAGAGGGGGCCTAGGGCATGGCCTAACCTCTAAAATAAATCCCTCCTAAAACATCTTGGGAACCCCCTTAATGGTGGCTACAAACCCCCTTAAATAGCCCCCAAAAAAACCCTAGCAAAAAGCCTTAGAAATCCCCTCCAACTCACGCACGAAACGGAGTCCGCGTACAACTTCAATTCTGGGCAAGTTACGACTCGGCCGAGTGGGGAAAGCGCACTCGGCCGAGTGAGAATTCCAGCACTGCAGCGTCGACTTGCAGAAATTCCCTAGATTTCATCCGACCTCCGATTTGCGCGTTCTTGGCGGCGTTGGAATTGTCATGAAGTATACTATCCATAAAAAATATTAGAAAAATAATTTGATGGCTGGAATGATAGCAGATTTGAAAAGAGTAGGAGGATGTCTGAAAATCTGGGCGCCGTGTGTCCTCGGCATCACTCGGTCGAGTGGCAAATGTCACTCGGCCGAGGGGCATTTGGTACTCGGGCGGACGACTTTCGTCACTCGGCCGAGTCGGGCTTCTGGGGCAGACTGACGGATTACAGTAAGTTGGACATTTTGGCTTGCCGTCGTCTGAGTGCCACTCGGGCGGACGGAGTCTCCGCACTCGGCCGAGTCGGCGTGCGATGCTCGGCCGAGTGCACGCTGATACATCTCTGTTGCGTGTCCGATCTGGCCGGCCGAGCGGGGTCTCAATGCTCGGCCGAGTGACTCCTTCACTCGGCCGAGTGGCATGCTGAAAATGCCCAATCTTCATCTTTTCGCTCCCCCGTCGCTCCTACGACGTTCTTTCTTCTTCCACTCCTCTTCCATTGCAAAATAACCCTCAAAAGGGCCATGGTTGACACTCCGGAGTGGGTGTAAATCCTCTTGATCTCACAATCGATCCAAATCACTCCATATTTCCTGAAATACGACAAAAACAAGAAATAGTGAAAATCATCGCAATATTGTCGAATAATCGTGAAAAGCGTGATATGGGCGATCAAAACGGTATGCAAATATGCAGAAAAAAGGTGTAAAATATGGAGTGATCAGAGTTTCCAAGACAGGGCGAGATAAGTCAGGACTTATCTCTATTTGAGATTTATGATCAAGAAGGATTACCTCATTCGAGTAGGAGAATTCTTGGTGAAGACGAAAATACGTTTCAAACTTCACCAATGGATGATACGAATGATGCTAATCCTATTCCATGCGGGAATAATGATCCAAGTGGGAGCATTTCTAACGACATTCCAAGTGGGAGTGATATTAGAATTGATCTAAATTCGAGTCAATAAGGACTTGAAGAATCTCAAATACGACGTAGTAATCGTACAAGGTTGACTCCTCTAAGATTTGAGGATGATTTTCCACAAACCTTTATGACTTTACTACAAGATGATGACGAGCCTGCTACTTTCAAACAGGCCGTATCATGCCCTGCGAAAGACAAATGGATGGAAGCGATGAAGGAAGAGTTGGAATCCATGAAAGTTAACCAAGTCTGGGACTTAGTTGACTTACCCAGAGGACGTAGAGCTATTGGGAACAAATGGGTTCTCAAGATCAAGCATAAGGCTGATGGCTCTATAGACAGATATAAAGCTCGACTTGTCGCGAAAGGTTTTATGCAACAGGAAGGGATAGACTACGAAGAGACCTTCTCACCTGTTGTTCGTTTTACCTCGATTCGCCTAATTCTGGCTATGGTAGCTTGCTTAGACCTCGAATTACATCAGATGGATGTAAAGACTGCCTTTCTCAATGGAGAATTGGACGAGGAGATCTATATGGAACAACCAACAGGGTTTGTAAAAGAAGGAAACGAACATAAGGTTTGTAAACTTCGTAAGTCCATATATGGTCTTAAACAATCCTCGAGGCAATGGTATATACGATTTCAAGAAGTTGTCTTATCAAATGGTTTTTCCATGCTTGATGAAGATAACTGTGTATATATCAAGAGGATTAAGAGCAAGTACGTTATTATGTCTCTATATGTAGATGACATTTTAATAGCCGGAAATGACAAGGGCTTTGTAATGGATATCAATGCTTGGCTTTCATCAGTTTTTGAGATGAAAGACATGGGAGAAGCCGCATATATCCTTGGAGTTAAGATTTCAAGGAATCGTTCGAAGAAACTTCTTTCTCTTTCACAAGAGACTTACATAAAGAAGGTTCTAGAACGTTTCAATATGCAGGACTGCAAGTCCATTGATACTCCTATAAGCAAATGCGATAATTTATGTCTGAAATCGTGTCCAAAGAACCAAAAGGAAAAGGAAATTATGTAAAAAGTTCCATATTCCAGTGCAGTTGGTAGTCTTATGTACGCTATGATGTGTACAAGACCGGACATCTGTTTTGCCGTTGAAATGGTAAGTCGTTACCAATCCAACACAGGGCAAGTACACTGGAAAGCGGTTAAGAGGATAATGCGGTATCTTAAGGGAACTGCAGACTATGCTTTATGCTATCAAGGAGATGTCTTGAGGCTCGAAGGCTACACTGATGCTGATTGGGCGGGTGATCTCGATGAGCGACGATCGACCTCAGGATATGTTTTTCTACTCGGATCTGGTGCAATATCCTGGAGTAGCAAGAAACAATCCTGCATCGCACTTTCAACTATGGAAGCCGAGTTTGTAGCATTTAGCATGGCAGTCCAAGAGGCTGTTTGGCTTAGGAAGTTCTTAGACAGGCTAATTGATGCAAGTGACTCAGGTGTTGTACCTATACACAGCGACAGTCAAGCATCTATAGCCTATGTCAAAGATCCTAAATTCCATTGTATGACCAAACACATAGATATCGGCTACAAATTTGCAAAAGACTATGATAAGACCAAGAAGGTAGACATAAGGTACATATCTACGCATGAGATGATAGCGGATCCGCTTACGAAGGCGATCCCCAGAGATGTGTTTTACAAACACTTATCATCTCAAGGATTGCGTAAGAGCTGAGTTGTACCATTGTAAATTCCCCATGTCTGTAAATGATCAAATTTAATAAAAGAATAAGTTCTTTTCAACATTGCATATGAATTTTTTAAGAAATGTTTTTGTACATTTTTGAAATCTCAGCTATACTTTCTAGTATGTCGGACAGATTAAGGTTGGCTCTCTCACATGAGCAACCGTCTTTATTCTATCAGACGGATAAAATAAAGATGAGACCTGTTTAAAGTCAAAATCGTCAGACAGACGATTTAGAGTCATGACTTAAACAAAATGGTCGTATGAAAGATCTGCATCATATGGATGCTTTCAAAAAGATCTAAGAGGATTTTTGAAATCCTATCTGTCTTATGCGGGATGTGGGTCCAGAAGATTATTTGAGTAGTAAAAGGGACTCAAAGTCAGACATTGTGGTGTCTGGTTATCATCCATACAACATCATTAAGACATACGCTCCCTGGGAAAGGAGTGATGTTGTAATACGTATTCATACTACGTATGCATTTTGACCATTGGGTTAGAATAGTAATTGTGTTTACTATTATGTGAGACCCAAAGACCACATGGGTCTTAACTCATTACCCTTATGGACTCTAATTGGTTCCTTTAGATTTGACTAGGTGATTGCTATCTTAGCATGTTGCTTATGGACTATGGTTAATTCGGTTCGGCGGGGCATGTTAGAAAAGCAAGTCAAGTCAAGATCGAAAGGATCGCAAGAAGAGGAAGATTAATTTCATATTCACATTTGGACTTTAAAGATTCAAAGCTGGCCAGCCAATTGTAATCCAGATGGGATTCAATTGTTGAATATAAAGTATAAGAAATGTGAAGAAATAATCTAGGGTAAAGCATGCGTTGATCTACTCAACTTTGCACCTCGAGGGGTGTTGTGTATCTCTAACAAGTGCACAACAGCGGACTCTATGCGCATGACGGTCACACGGCCTATTTCTCGGTATGATAAACAGAAGAGTTAAAGGAAAGATGTTTCCTTACAATCCCCTCAAGTGTGAGTGGGAGATGTTGGATATGGACGACATGAATACACCCATGATGGGATGTATGAGGGTATACGGACCTCAGATGTCGCGTGCACGAAAGCGTGCACGAAGGGAACCTTTTCTCGTGTGAAAAGGACCACTCGATAAGTGGAAAAAGCCACTCGATAAGTGGAAAAAGTCACTTTATAAGTGCATAAAGGCACTTGATAAGTGAATGAAGAAGAGGATAAGTGAATGAAGAAGATGATAAATGAATGTGCTAATATAGGCTAATAAGCTTATATTTAGTTATTTCCTACAATAACTACCCCTAAAGCCTATAAATAGGACCCAAGGGTAAGGCATTCATACTACACTTTCCATGCCATAAGTTTGCAAAAGGCATCTTATGTTCTTCTTCTCCCTTCCATTAAAATCCTCTTCTAAATAGAGATTTAGGCGGTGAAACTCTGCTTCGATCCTCCGTGACGAAGTACCGACCGTTGTGGCGAATCCGAGGGCGAAGTTTCGAGATTACGGTGCCGCGTACGCAAGCGTAAGTCTCTACTTTATTATTCGATCCTAACGTCCTTGTTTTGACAGGATCCTACAGACCCCAGCAAGGTTGTCGCTACTCCCTAGACCCCCGCCCACTGACTAGCAAACTGGAACACCATCAACTCTGCAAAGGAACGTAACTGTAACCCCATAATAATAATTTTCCTGTATCCACCCAAAAGCCATGCCAATATGACATGTCTAAATATCTAACCCGGGCATCATATCCATGCAAGGTTTCGAAAGTGTTTATCCAAATGCTTTGCTCAAAGTGCTACGACAGAGTTGCAAGTCGACGACTTTTCCTTACCGAGCCTCACCTTTAAGACTATACTTGAAGCTACATATCCAATCGTCGGGCCACAACTATTATGCTCGATCAAACATCACATCATAGTAAGACAAGCACACACTCTACTTGCTCATGTTGACAAAAAGGACACATACTAATCCAACTCTGCACTGTATGGAGGATTTGTAGTGATATACCATCCAATACGGTGGCATCAAGCCAATCAATGGTAAAAGGTCCACGAGCCTAGAAACTTAAGGAGGAGGTGGCCTAACCTAAATGGAAGGTGCATTATTAACGTTGAATTACTAAAACGTTTCTGAGTGGCAAACTTGTAAATAAACGGTAATCGGTTGTGCACGCTAAGGGCTTGTTCTTTTGCTAGAACGTGGGCGAGGAAGTGGGAAACCCACATTGTTCATCCACTGTTGAAAGGGGAATCAGGTATGGTTTTTTAATTGGCCTGTTCGTTTGCTTGAAAGTGGAGCTTGGAATCCAAGCTGACGTGGCGGTCAAAACTGAGAAAGTTGGGATGTTTTGTTTTCTCCGTGAAACGCGGGGATTACGATGGAATCCAAGCTCGTTGGGTCTCACGGGATGTTGTCACCTCTTGGGGTTGTGTGTCCCCACTGGAATCTCACTTTATTCTTCCAACTTTCTTCAACCAAAAGAACACAAGAATGTGAAGTGTGCCCAACAATAAATTCTCAACTCCACTTTCCATCCAACTTTCCAAAAAAAATACACCACACCAGTTTTCTCTCTACCAAGATTACATACTCTTGCAACTTTTCACAAAACACAATCTTGCAACAGAACCTGCCCTAAGAAAAAGCGGCCATGAGCGTAGCAGTTCCCAAACCCGGCTCACAAGAAATTGATCCAACGGCCAAATTGACAATCGCCCAAGTCGATTTAACGGCTGAGATGTAGGCCAACGTTGGGAAGGGGGCTGGTTCCTGCGTCGGTCTAGTCAAGTTCCCCGATAAACACAGTCTCTCTTTTGGAAAATAAAATAAAAAAGAACGCAAAAATTTCACACCATTTCTCCAGCTTTATCAAACCCTAAGGGGTTCCCTCCAAATCCTAAGAGATGGTGGGTTCAATCTCCTAATATCTAGTTCAGTTGGGGTTAAGCATAAAAAGGAGATGTCTTTAGCTTCAATTTCTGCCTCTTGCCATTCTCTTAACAAGAATATTAAGGCAAGCTGCTCCTTTTCTGCCGCTCTTTCGTTGTTATTATGCATTGATATGTGTTCACTTTCACGCAATTTGGTTAATTTAGATGATTTTTTGGTATATAGTTATGATAAGCTGATAGATGATCTTGAGCTTCAAAAGTTCGGGTTTGTTCAGATTTTAAGTGGTGCTTATATAAAGAAGGGTATTTTGCCTTCTTTGGTTGTTTTTATGGAAACCATGGTTATTTCTTTATCTGGGGCCCAAGAGAATCAAATTTTCCGCTAGATTATACGAAAAACTGATTATTACATAACAAATGTAAATTTTTAATTGCAGCAGATGCTGAAAGAGATTGCTACCCTATACATCTAAAAAGGTGGTTCCCCTTTGAAGTAACTTGTGAGAAGTTGACTCATTGAATTGACGTGTTTTTGGCATAGATTTTTTTCCCCCGTAACTTTGCCAGAGGAAACTATGGGTTCTTGTCCTGAGAAACTTTCATGTGTTTGGTTTTTTTTTGTTTCAATAGAAATCGTTTGATATCCAGTAAATGATATCTGTTTTTAATCTAACTTTGCTTATTGGAATAGCACGGATATAGTAAGGATGCTTCCTTTTTGATATTTTACTTGAGTTGATATTTTTTATTGGTTTTTCCATGCAAGAGCAACCAAGGCATTCTTATCATCTTCACTTTTCCCTTGTTTTTTTGGGTTTATTTATGAAGTTATTACATTTTTTTGTCTTACAATTTCTTTAGAAATCTGTCAGGTACGATGTTAATGTTGTATGAACCCAAAGCTTTAGTATTACATGCATATGAGGTCATAGGAAACTGCATGTATGTGTACCAATGTTATGGTTGATCATTTTGTGTTATGTGCACCAAATTATAGGAACACTTCATCAATATCTGTAGAAATTTTTTAAAAAGCTTGAAAATTTAGTTTTCAGTAGGTAATTCCTCTTAACAACCCTAACCCCCAATGACTTCCCCCCATGTATGGTGAATTGAGAAAACTTGAATGAAAAGAAAAGGAAGTAAGAAACAATAACACCAAGTGCCCCCACTCATCCCCTAAAAAAGTCAAGTACAATGAAATAAATTATAAACATTAATGCCTTTACATTTACCTTATATGTATGATCACCAACCTAGGAGCTGGCTCGATCTGATCTTCTCCTTGGGTGTCTTTCTGAATTTCTAAGAGAGACACTAGTACTCTTTTCTTTTACAAACTTTTTCTTGTATAAAATTACAGATGCAGTTTGGAGTATATGCATTTTAACCTTGGAAATTTGATTATCCTCTCTTATAGAGTGAAAATAGATACAACTACAAAATACAAAGAGAATTAAAATTGTAATCAAAGAAAATCGAGGGAAGAATTATGAAGGTAGAAAGAGAATGATGATAGATTGAGAAGACAATGCAAGAGTGTAGAAAATAGTAGTAAAGCTAGGACATGCGTGGGGTTGAAAAAAGCTCAAAAAGCTTTAATCTCATCTCAGGGTTGCTTGTTGACAGCGTGTTTGTGTTAGTTTGACAACTAAATGAATCACGCTTGAACCAAAAATTATGTTCAATAAATTAATGGAACTAACACAAACACATGTTGTTCAAATGCGGCTCACACTCTAGCTCGAATTAGGGACGATAATGGGTTAAGTGTTGAAACCGAGAGATTAGATAACAAAAATGAAATTGAGTTGTTGAAAAATGAGAGATTATAGATAACAACTATGAAACTGACCGATTCTTCAAGCACGCCAAAGCGTTGCCCTTAAGACTATTTCGCCCCTAAACAAGTGCTCCGGGGTGGATCGAACGTCTCAGGGATACTCAGAATCCATCTTTTGTGATTGCACTAAATCAACAAAAGATCGTTTGTATCAGTATATTTTTGTCTGAAGAACCACCATCTATTTATAGATGGATGGTAATAACTGTTGGACGGTTATAAAAACTGTAAACATTAATTACGAAAAAATTAAATTGATGAATTTGAAACAGACTCGCACATGCGCACGTGCAAAGTGCTAAGTGCTAAGTCTTTGATTATATAAATATATATATATTCCAACAATAGCCCACTAGCATATCAATGGCCAACTACTATTAGTTGGCCCAAACATCAATTTAATATCCAAGATAACTCTCTACTTATAAAGTAGAACAATTCTTCTTGTCCATCCAATGTGGGACTAAACCTCCAACACATTGCTTTAGGAAAAACTCCAACAATCCCCCACCATTTCCGAGCAATACAGAAATGTCAATCTCATGCAAAAATGAAGGTATCTCGCGATTGAACCTTCATTTTAGTGATCACTTCTTTTAAATAGTCAGAATAGCATGGTAGACTATGCTTTGAGCCATCTATCCTCTTTGACTACTTAATTTCATGACACACATAAGATTCCTTATCCCTGATACAAAAAACCGACACTACTAGTATGGCCATGTGTCCTGTATCCATTCATGAGCATTTAGAAACCAAGCCTTATTGATTCCTTAAAGCGGCCTCACTTTAAACTCATATAGGTGGACCTTGTCAATACCCATAATAAGTATCATAATGAAAAATTGAATGAAACATGTGAATATTTATAAATATTAATATTCACAATACAAATACAAATACACCCAGTCATACCTAGGGAATTTACATTACATCAAACATTGATCACTAAAAGTCCATTAAGAGTATTAAATACTCATCCTTACATAATCATTATGGAAACCAAGCACTATACTTTGGGATGACATGAATGTGTGATTGCAACCACAAAATGATGTACTTGATCTCATTGAACTTAAGACTCGAAGGTTCTATCAAGCGTTAAGTCGAGGTTCCATCGTTGTGATTCTTCACGTAGGCTTTAAACCCATCCCTTTTGTAGTTTTAAAAACCAAATCCCTAGAAAGGCCTTTTGTCAAAGGATCTGCAAGATTCTCATGTGTACGCACAAAGTCTACAGTTACAACTCCATCATGAATCAACTGCTTTACAAAACTGTGTCGTAAACCAATATGCCTTGATCTACCATTGTAAACCATGTTGTAAGCTCTTGCCAAAGTAGCCTTACTATCACAATGAAGTGATATAGGCAACATAGGTTTTGGCCACAGAGGTAATTCATACAACAAATTCCTAAGCCATTCAGCTTCCTTGCATGCGGATGCCAAAGCAATAAACTCGGATGCCATAGAGGAATCCGCCATGCAAGTCTGTTTCTTAGATCCCAAGAAACTGTACACCCACCCAGAATAAATGTCCATCCACCGGTAGAAGAATGATCACAATTAGAAATCCAACTTGCATCTGAATATCCTTCAAGCACAGAAGGAAATCTAGTATAGTGAAGACCAAAGTTAATTGTCTTCTATAGATATTTAAGCACCCTTCTAATTGCATGCCAATGTGCATGACTCGGATTATGAGTATAACGACTCAGCTTCCCTACAGCGAAGCCTATATCCGGTCTTGTACATGTCATGGCGTACGTTAAACAGCCAATTACTTTAGAGTACTCCAACTGCTTTACAGGCTGACCGGTGTTCTTTGTTAAACTTACACTATGATCAAAAGGTGTAGATGCAACCTTACAATCATAATTGTTGAATTTATTCAATACATTTTCTATGTAATGTGATCGTGACAAGATCAACCCATTACTAGATCTAGTACTTTTGATGCCTAAAATCACATATGCCATACCCATGTCTTTCATAGAAAAATGGGTAGATAAGAAGTTCTTAGTATCCTCCACTTGCTGGAGATCAGTGCCAAATATTAACATGTCATCGACATATAAACAAATGACTACTCCTTTGTTTCCACTAAATTTGCAATATACACACTTGTCTGCATCATTAATGTGAAAACCATTACTAAGTACAATCTCATCAAATTTTTGATGCCATTGTTTGGGAGCTTGCTTAAGTCCATATAAAGACTTAATAAGCTTACAAACCTTATTTTCTTGCCCAGGAACTATAAATCCTTCAGGTTGTTACATGTATACCTCCTCATCTAATTCACCATTCAGAAATGCTGTTTTAACATCTATTTGGTGAATGACTAAATTATACACAGAGGCTAAGGCAATTAACACCCTAATAGTTGTCGTTCTTGCAACTGGGACATAAGTATCAAAGTAATCAATACCTTCCTTTTGGGAGTATCCTTTGGCTACTAATCGAGCTTTAAACTTGTCAATTGTTCCATCGACCTTCATTTTCTTCTTGAAAATCCACTTACAACCTATGGGTTTGCAACCTGGAAGTAAATTTGCCAACTTCCAGACTCTATTACCCATGATTGAGTCCATCTTGTCATCAATAGCCTCCTTCCAAAAAGGAGCATCCGGAGACATCATTGCATCTTTAAAAGTGACCGGATCAGATTCCATATTGTAACAAAATGGAATATAATTATCAATAGAAAATGTGTTCTTACTACCTTCCACGAGAAACATAGAGAAATCTGATCCGAAATCTTTAGATTTCCGTGCCCTCTTGCTTTTCCTTGATTGAGAGGTTTCTTCATTAGTGGAGTTATGTTCAATACAAACATCTTCATGATCATTAGTTCTATATTCGAAAGTTATATCACGAGGCCTAGGGATCATTGTAAAACGATTTTCATCAAAGATAGCATCTCGTGACTCAATAACAGTATTAACAAAATAATGATCATTTGGTTCTATAACCTTAAACCTATAGGCTTTACTATTAGAAGCATAACCTATAAACAGACATTCAATTCCTTTTCCCCCTAATTTTTTCCTTTTAAGTTCAGGAACTTTAACTATTGCTCTACAACCTCATACTTTAAGATAGCTTAAATTTGGTTTCTCTTATTCCAAAGTTCATATGGAGTAGTAGACTTATGCCTTTTAGTAGGCACTCTATTAAGAATATAACAAGCAGTTTGTAATGCTTCACCCTAATAACCATGGGATAAACCCAAATTTGATAACATAGCGTTAACCATTTCCGTTAAAACTCGGTTTTTCCTTTCAGCAACACCATTCTGCTGTGGTGTGTAAGGTGCCGTAACTTGATGAATTATTCCGCTAGACTGGAAATACAACGGATTATAGTATTCCCCCCACTATCTGATCTAAGACATTTAATGAATGTTTCACAGTACAGTTCAACTTCGGATTTAAAGACTTTAAATTTGTCAAGAGCTTCATCCTGTGATCGTAATAAATACACTTGACAAAATCTGGAATAATCGTCAATAAAAGTTGCAAAATACCGCTTTCCATCTAATGTTAAAGAATCACTCATATCACATAATTCACTATGGATTAAGTCTAGTAACTGTGATTCTCGTGCAATAGAAGGAAAAGGCAACCTCGTAATCTTAGTTACCATGCATGTTTTGCAACTCTTGCTTATCAAAACAAGGAATCAAGGACAAATGTCCCATGTCTTTTAATTTTCTAAAGTTAACATGTCCTAAACGATTATGCCATAAAACATAATCATTTAAAACATTCAAGACATAAGCAGAAACATCCATATTATTATTGATGATGTTTAACTTGAACATACCGGCATGGGCATACCCCTTGCCTACAAACATGCCACCCTTAGACAGACATAATTTCCAGCCTCATACACTTGTTTGAACCCATATTGGTTCAAGATATAACCAGACATCAGATTCTTGCTCAAATCCGGAGCATGATACACATCAGTTAAAGTGAGACACTTTCCAGAAGTAAACTTTAACAGAACACTTTCTTTTCCAAAGACATTAAACGGGGACTTATTCCCCATGTAGAGAAAAGTAGGTTCTTCTACTGCTTCATAGGTCTTGAAAATCGCCTTATCTTTGCATACATGTCTTGTTGCCCAGAATCAACCCACCAGTCATTGTCCTCTTGAATCATGTTGATTTCAGATATCATGGCAGTGAAGTTTTCATTGTCATCAGCCACTTTCCTTTGATAAGTATTCTGACCAACCCTTGAACTACTAGAACCACCTTTCTTCTTTGGGCAATCTCGTTTCATGTGAGGACCACCACAAATCCAACAAGCAATTTTCGTTTGCTTGTTATTGTGATTTGGAATAAACTCGCCTTTTCTCTTTCTGTCTTTGCCCAGAAACTTAGCCTTACCTTTGCCTTTACTGGATTGGCCTTCATCCACCACATGAACCACTCGGTCCTTGCCTTCTTCCTGTTTACAGAATTCTTTTTCTACACGAAGAGAGTTAGCCAATTCCTCCAGAGACATATCCTCTTTCTTATGCTTAAGGCTATGTTTAAATTCTTTCCATCCTAAGGGCAGTTTATCAATGATAGTTGAAACCAAGGTTTTAGGTCTCGGTTTCGGTCTCGGTATCGCTCTTCCCAAAATTTAGGTTTCGGTATCGGTATCGTCCGTTTCGGTGGTTTCGGACGGTAGTTTCGTTTCATCGGTATCGGTAGTTTCAGATACTTAAAACTCTATTAAATACTATCAAATATTAGCACAAATACCTTTTTACTAGTTACACATTTTGTTAAAAGTATTATGCTAAATATATTACATTTTTTGATCAACAGGATTGAAAATAAATGAGAATGACAAGCTTTTGAATAAATGGAAGGGTTTGGTGGCTGAAAATGATAACTTTGTAAATAAATGGAAAACCTTTAGTGGCTGAATGTCAAGCTTGTAATTAAATGGAAAGCCTTTAGTGGCCAGCTCACTCAAAAGGTCAAACTTCTTAATAAATGCTAGCATGTGTTGGACAATTGCACTTGCACCGTGCAAACAAAATTTAAATTAAATGCTAGAATATGCTACCATGTAAGACCTCAAATTGCAGGAGGCGGGCTTCTTCGGGGATGCGACGGGAGGCGGGCGACCATGAGGTACGTCCATCTCTTTGTTTCTTCTTCTTTTTCTGGATTTTGGTGATGTTTCCTCCTCCACCTCCTTCTTGTTTTCATTTTTTTAAGTTTCAGTCGGTATCGGACAAGTTTCGGCCGGTATCGGCCAATACGGTCGAAACCCCGGCCGATACGACCGAAACCCAAGCCGATACGGCCGAAACCCCGGCCGATACGGCCGAAACCCGGCCGATACGGCCGAAACCGAGAAGTAACGTGTGGTTTCGGACCGGTCCCCTCCGAAACCGATCCGAAACGGCCGAAACCAGTCGGTTTCGGCCGAAACCTAAAACTATGGTTGAAACAACAATAGTTTCATCCATGTTCATGTTATGTTGTTTAAAATTACCAAGTATGCGTTCAACTTCATAGAATTGTTCCATCACCGATCTTGTGTCGGACATGGCATAACTATTAAATTGCGAAACAAGGAATTTCTTACTTGTAGCATCTTCACGCATATACCTTGCCTCCAATTGATCCCATAAGTCCTTTGCAGACTCAACAGATTGATATGTATCAAACAGCCCGTCCGACATACCATTGAGAATGTGACCACGACACACATACTCATCATTTTCCCACTTGGCTCTAGCACGAGATTCTTCAAGTGTTTCATCTTCCCTCTCTTGAGGGTGTGGTGTAGTCAGAACGTACACAACTTTCAGAGTGGTTAACAGGAAATGCAACTTCGTCTGCCACCTTCGAAAATTGCCACCATTAAACTTGTCCAGTTTCATAAAGTTCGCTGTCATCTCTCGAACGTTTGCCATAATAGTCTTAAGAATGTTGAAACCGAGAGATTAGATAACAAAAATGAAATTGAGTTGTTGAAAAATGAGAGATTATAGATAACAACTATGAAACTGACCGATTCTTCAAGCACGCCAAAGCGTTGCCCTTAAGACTATTTCGCCCCTAAACAAGTGCACCGGGGTGGATGGAACGTCTCAGGGATACTCAGAATCCATCTTTTGTGATTGCACTAAATAAACAAAAGATCTTTTGTATCAGTATATTTTTGTCTGAAGAACCACCATCTATTTATAGATGGATGGTAGTAACTGTTGGACGGTTATAAAAACTGTAAACATTAATTACGAAAAAATTAAATTGATGAATTTGAAACAGACTCGCACACGCGCACGTGCAAAGTGCTAAGTGCTAAGTCTTTGATTATATAAATATATATATTCCAACAATAGCCCACTAGCATATCAATGGCCCACTGCTATTAGTTGGCCCAAACATCAATTTAATATCCAAGATAACTCTCTACTTATAAAGTAGAACAATTCTTCTTGTCCATCCAATGTGGGACTAAACCTCCAACACATTGCTTTAGAAAAAACTCCAACAATTCCCCACCATTTCAGAGCAATACAAAAATGTCAATCTCATGCATAAATGAAGGTATCTCGCGATTGAACCTTCATTTTAGTGATCACTTCTTTTAAATAGTCAGAATAGCATGGTAGACTATGCTTTGAACCATCTATCCTCTTTGACTACTTAATTTCATGACACATAAGATTCCTTATCCCTGATACAAAAAACCGACACTACTAGTATGGCCATGTGTCCTGTATCCATTCATGAGCATTTAGAAACCAAGCCTTCTTGATTCCTTAAAGCGGCCTCACTTTAAACTCATATAGGTGGACCTTGTCAATACCCATAATAAGTATCATAATGAAAAATTGAATGAAACATGTGAATATTTATAAATATTTATATTCACAATACAAACACAAATACACCCAGTCATACCTAGGGAATTTACATTACATCAAACATTGATCACTAAAAGTCCATTAAGAGTATTAAATACTCATCCTTACACAATCATTATGGAAACCAAGCACTATACTTTGGGATGACATGAATGTGTGCTTGCAACCACAAAATGATGTACTTGATCTCATTGAACTTAAGACTCGAAGGTTCTATCAAGCGTTAAGTCGAGGTTCCATCGTTTGTGATTCTTCACGTAGGCTTTAAACCCATCCCTTTTGTAGTTTTAAAAACCAAATCCCTAGAAAGGCCTTTTGTCAAAGGATATGCAAGATTCTCATGTGTACGCATAAAGTCTACAGTTACAACTCCATCATGAATCAACTGCTTTACAAAACTGTGTCGTAAACCAATATGCCTTGATTTACCATTGTAAACCATGTTGTAAGCTCTTGCCAAAGTAGCCTTACTACCACAATGAAGTGATATAGGCGACATAGGTTTCGGCCACAGAGGTAATTCATACAACAAATTCCTAAGCCATTCAGCTTCTTTGCATGCGGATGCCAAAGCAATAAACTCGGATGCCATAGAGGAATCCGCCATGCAAGTCTGTTTCTTAAATCCCCAAGAAACTGTACCCCCACCCAGAATAAATATCCATCCACTGGTAGAAGAATGTTCACAATTAGAAATCCAACTTGCATCTGAATATCCTTCAAGCACAGAAGGAAATCCAGTATAGTGAAGACCAAAGTTAATTGTCTTCTATAGATATTTAAGCACCCTTCTAATTGCATGCCAATGTGCATGACTCGGATTATGATTATAACGACTCAGCTTCCCTACAGCGAAGCCTATATCCGGTCTTGTACATGTCATGGCGTACATTAAACAGCCAATTACTTTAGAGTACTCCAACTGCTTTACAGGCTGACCGATGTTCTTTGTTAAACTTACACTATGATCAAAAGGTGTAGATGCAACCTTACAATCATAATTGTTGAATTTCTTCAATACATTTTCTATGTAATGTGATTGTGACAAGATCAACCCATTACTAGATCTAGTACTTTTGATGCCTAAAATCACATATGCCATACCCATGTCTTTCATAGAAAAATGGGTAGATAAGAAGTTCTTAGTATCCTCCACTTGCTGGAGATCAGTGCCAAATATTAACATGTCATCGACATATAAACAAATGACTACTCCTTTGTTTCCACTAAATTTGCAATATACACACTTTTCTGCATCATTAATGTGAAAACCATTACTAAGTACAATCTCATCAAATTTTTGATGCCATTGTTTGGGAGCTTGCTTAAGTCCATATAAAGACTTAATAAGCTTACAAACCTTATTTTCTTGCCCAGGAACTATAAATCCTTCATGTTGTTCCATGTATACCTCCTCATCTAATTCAGCATTCAGAAATGCTGTTTAACATCCATTTGGTGAATGACTAAATTATACACAGAGGCTAAGGCAATTAACACCCTAATAGTTGTCGTTCTTGCAACTGGGGCATAAGTATCAAAGTAATCAATACCTTCCTTTTGGGAGTATCCTTTGGCTACTAACCGAGCTTTAAATTTGTCAATTGTTCCATCGACCTTCATTTTCTTCTTGAAAATCCACTTACAACCTATGGGTTTGCAACCTGGAGGTAAATTTGCCAACTTCCAGACTCTATTACCCATGATTGAGTCCATCTCGTCATCAATAGCCTCCTTCCAAAAAGGAGCATCCGGAGACATCATTGCATCTTTAAAAGTGACAGGATCAGATTCCATATTGTAACAAAATGGAATATAATTATCAATAGAAAATGTGTTTCTAGTACCTTCCACGAGAAACATAAAGAAATCTGATCCGAAATCTTTAGATTTTTGTGCACTCTTGCTTTTCCTTGATTGAGAGGTTTCTTCATTATGGGAGTCATGTTCAATACGAACATCTTCATGATCATTAGTTCTATATTCGAAAGTTATATCACGAGGCCTAGGGATCGTTGTAAAACGATTTTCATCAAAGATAGCATCTCGTGACTCAATAAAAGTATTAACAAAATAATGATCATTTGGTTCTATAACCTTAAACCTATAGGCTTTACTATTAGAAGCATAACCTATAAACAGACATTCAATTCCTTTTCCCCCTAATTTTTTCCTTTTAAGTTCAGGAACTTTAACTATTGCTCTACAACCCCATACTTTAAGATAGCTTAAATTTGATTTTTCTCTTATTCCAAAGTTCATATGGAGTAGTAGACTTATGCCTTTTAGTAGGCACTCTATTAAGAATATAACAAGCAGTTTTCAATGCTTCACCCCAATAACCATGGGATAAACCCAAATTTGATAACATAGCGTTAACCATTTCCGTTAAAACTCGGTTTTTCCTTTCAGCAACACCATTCTGCCGTGGTGTGTAAGGTGCTGTAACTTGATGAATTATTCCGCTAGACTGGAAATACAACGGATTATAGTATTTCCCCCATCCGATCTAAGACATTTAATGAATGTCTCACAGTACAGTTCAACTTCGGATTTAAAGACTTTAAATTTGTCAAGAGCTTCATCCTTTGATCGTAATAAATACACTTGACAAAATCTGGAATAATCATCAATAAAAGTTGCAAAATACCGCTTTCCATCTAATGTTAAAGAATCACTCATATCACATAAATCACTATGGATTAAGTCTAGTAACTGTGATTCTCGTGCAATAGAAGGAAAAGGCAACCTCGTAATCTTAGTTACCAATACATGTTTTGCAACTTACAGTTTGCTTATCAAAACAAGGAATCAAGGACAAATGTCCCATGTCTTTTAATTTTCTAAAATTAACATGTCCTAAACGATTATGCCATAAAACATAATCATTTAAAACATCCAAGACATAAGCAGAAACATCCATATTATTATTGATAATGTTTAACTTGAACATACCGGCATGGGCATACTCCTTGCCTACAAACATACCACCCTAAGACAGTACATAATTTCCAGCCTCATACACTTGTTTGAACCCATATTGGTTCAAGATATAACCAGACATCAGATTCTTGCTCAAATCCGGAGCGTGATACACATCAGTTAAAGTGAGACACTTTCCAGAAGTAAACTTTAACAGAACACTTCCTTTTCCAAAGACATCAACCGGGACTTATTTCCCATGTAGAGAAAAGTGGGTTCTACTACTTCATAGGTCTTGAAAATCGCCTTATCTTTGCATACATGTCTTGTTGCCCCAGAATCAACCCACCAGTCATTGTCCTCTTGAATCATGTTGATTGCAGATATCATGGCAGTGAAGTTTTCATTGCCATCAACCACTTTCCTTTGATAAGGATTCTGACCAACCCTTGAACTACTAGAACCACCTTTCTTCTTTGGGCAATCTTGTTTCATGTGAGGACCACCACAAATCCAACAAGCAATTTTCGTTTGCTTGTTATTGTGATTTGGAAAAACTTGCCTTTTCTCTTTCTGTCTTTGCCCAGAAACTTAGCCTTACCTTTGCCTTTACTGGATTGGCCTTCATCCACCACATGGACCACTCGGTCCTTGTCTTCTTCCTGTTTACGGAATTCTTTTTCTACACGAAGAGAGTTAGCCAATTCCTCCAGAGACATATCCTCTTTCTTATGCTTAAGGCTATGTTTAAATTCTTTCCATCCTAAGGGCAGTTTATCAATGATAGTTGAAACAACAATAGTTTCATCCATGTTCATGTTATGTTGTTTAAAATTACCAAGTATGCGTTCAACTTCATAGAATTGTTCCATCACCGATCTTGTGTCGGACATGGCATAACTATTAAATTGCGAAACAAGGAATTTCTTACTTGTAGCATCTTCACGCATATACCTTGCCTCCAATTGATCCCATAAGTCCTTTGCAGACTCAACGGATTGATATGTATCAAACAGCCCGTCCGACATACCATTGAGAATGTGACCACGACACACATACTCATCATTTTCCCACTTGGCTCTAGCACGAGATTCTTCAAGTGTTTCATCTTCCCTCTCTTGAGGGTGTGGTGTAGTCAGAACGTACACAACTTTTAGAGTGGTTAACAGGAAATGCAACTTCGTCTGCCACCTTCGAAAATTGCCACCATTAAACTTGTCCAGTTTCATAAAGTTCGCTGTCATCTCTCGAACGTTTGCCATAATAGTCTTAAGAATGTTGAAACCGAGAGATTAGATAACAAAAATGAAATTGAGTTGTTGAAAAATGAGAGATTATAGATAACAACTATGAAACTGACCGATTCTTCAAGCACGCCAAAGCGTTGCCCTTAAGACTATTTCGCCCCTAAACAAGTGCACCGGGGTGGATGGAACGTCTCAGGGATACTCAGAATCCATCTTTTGTGATTGCACTAAATAAACAAAAGATCTTTTGTATCAGTATATTTTTGTCTGAAGAACCACCATCTATTTATAGATGGATGGTAGTAACTGTTGGACGGTTATAAAAACTGTAAACATTAATTACGAAAAAATTAAATTGATGAATTTGAAACAGACTCGCACACGCGCACGTGCAAAGTGCAAAGTGCTAAGTCTTTGATTATATAAATATATATATTCCAACAATAGCCCACTAGCATATCAATGGCCCACTGCTATTAGTTGGCCCAAACATCAATTTAATATCCAAGATAACTCTCTACTTATAAAGTAGAACAATTCTTCTTGTCCATCCAATGTGGGACTAAACCTCCAACACATTGCTTTAGGAAAAACTCCAACATTAAGGCCGGTCGCATTTGACCAATCCCAAAAAAAAGCCCAGCCTGACCCCGAACCTTTTTTAAAAAAGTGTTGGGGTTCAGGCAAACTTGAATGCCCTTTTATGGCTATGGCTTGCCCACTATAAGCCCAATCCCGTCTCTAATGGTTTAAGCCTATATATTTTACATACAAGCCTACAAGGTTATAAGCAATGCTCAGCCCACTCCAATATTCAACTCAATCATACTATTATCATCTTCAAAATTAATTCCTAACAAAACCTTGGACTTTATCCACGTGTCCCTCTCATACGGTCTCTCCCCTTCACTTCCTTTCTATCGATCATTCCCAATCATTCCCCTTATTGGCCACTTCTTCAAACATAAAGAACCTACTCCACCCTTCCTCATTGTTCCTCATCATTTAGCTATTTAGTCTAAAAATTTATTCTTTATAGCTTTATCCTTATTATCTGAAGACATTGTTTACCAAAAAAAAATTTCAATTTTTTTCCTTCAGAGATTCAATCTTTTTTCCTTCAAAGATTCAATCTATGTTTTCTTCAAAGACTTTTCTTTTTTGTTAGCGAGACAGTTTTCTATAAGGAAATTTGAGCATGATCTTTAGCATGTAATTTGTTGATCGAATTTGGTGTTATATTGGATAAACTTCTAAGTTTTTACCTTTTTTGAAACTTATGTTATCTCTATGTCTGACTAATAAAGCGCTGAAATTAATTGTTGTTTCTTTTTCTATTTTTATGCAAATTCTTATCTCTTGAGTCACTTGTAATTTAGGGATATATGTTTTTGGTGGAATTTTTGAGACAAATGGCGCCTAAGACAAATGGATACTTGTTTAATTTATAATCCATAATCAAACAAAAAAACCAGGGTTGGCCCAAAAGCCTGTAGGTAGGTCCAAAGGCCCACTGGGTGGGGTTAGGGCTAGTATGTCAAAGGCTGAGGTCAGGTCCATATTTAAGGCCTAAAAGTATTGTGAGCTAGGGTTGGGGCATACCCTTCCGTGGCTTGCCTGGCTTTGGCCCTATCATCACTAGCTTGAATAGACTTGGCTCGAATTCATGTTTGGGTTTGAATTTATGTTCAAGCTCGACTCGTTTATCGTGAATTGATGATCGATTCACTATAAATAGTTATATATTGCTATAAATAAGATAGAGAAGCTCAATGATTAGCGTGAATGGACTCAGTAGAAACTTAATGAAACTTGTTTGATAACCTAAACAAGCCCATCTTTAACATAATTTTAAACTCTTTTAGATTAATGAACATAAGGAAATAATGCTCTTCGTAATAGGCAACACAAATAACATAACATAAGTTTTCACTCTCAAAATCATTTGTCTCTAATGGCTCATATTTTTATAGGGTGCAAGAAAGATTGAGGCTTGACATATGCTCATTGCAAGCTTGCTTGAACCCATTCAGTTGTAAAATGAACCAAGCTTGAACTAACATTCAAGCTCAATTAGATAAACGAACAAACTTGAGCATTAGATAGCTCGGCTAATTCGGCTTTATTTACATACCTAGTCATGAGGGAGGAGAAGAGAATAGTGAGATGAGAGTGTTAGATTTTGGGATTGTGTTGTAAATTATGTTTGAGAAGAAAAACAGGAAGAGAATAATTCTCTTTGCTTTCATTTTTCTATAAGAAGTCCCCATCATTGTGCCCAAACGAAAAGAAAAAGAGATGGGAAGGGGGAAAAAACTTACCACACCACCACCACCACACCATCACCATAGAAACTCACCCATCTGTACAAATCCTAACTTTGATCTTCCATTGGCAGCGAAGTCATGTTTTTTGTTTGGGGGTGTTTTTTAGGGTTGGGAGAGGAGGGGGGGGGGGGTGTGCCTTTTTTTTGGGGGGGGGGGGGGTGTGAGTGTGTGAAGGGGGTGGTAGGTCAGTCGGGGCATGATTATTTTGTGATCATAAACATCTGATTTGGAGTAAGAGTTGTTAAACATATCATTGGGCTGCCATGTTTCAAGGAGGCCTAGGTTGAGACCTTGTCGGGAGCAAAATAAATCCATATGTCAAGCTTAGTCATGTCATTTGGAATAGGTGGTCCTCTTGAGCTACACTTTTTAATCGAAATTTTTCTTTATTAAAGGTTAGCATGCGTATGTATATCCCTATGTTGCACATATTCTTCAATCAAGTAGATATTCTTGTCTCTGTTATGTGTTGGATGTTTGTAAATGTTGGATACTTGTTGGGTACCCCTATAACCTATCCACAAATTTAGAACATGTCACTTACAAGTCAGTCAAGATATGTAATATGGGACTAATAAGTGAAAAATCTAGTATATGAATGATAGGTTCACCAATACATATTGATTTGTAAAAGAATTTTATATAATTTGTCAACTTTCATGATTAAGAATAATGAATGTTCTGGTAACTAGTGATTCATATAGCTTGAGAAATTTTTATGTTACTTGCATTATTTTGTTTTTAAACATGATGTATGAATTTATTTTATCAGAATAAAATTAACTTGGAAGATGGGTAACTTATTAGTTATTAATGATCATATGCAAGATGCACTGTATTCTGGATTTTCATTATTTTATCACGAGTCCCATACTATATTGTATCATATCAGGACCTTGTATTTGTGCTTGTGCTACATTGTGGATCCCTCAGGGATTTGGTTCATCGTAACATGTGATATTGTTTCCAAATGGAACCGTGTGAATTTTCAAGTCATTGTAAGAATTGTGTGCATCAGTTTGCAGGAGGTATATATTATCACACTGTATAATACAATAGAAAGTGCCACCTTCGTTTATATATTATTTATTGTAATTCGTATTAGTAGCATATAGCTTGTTGATGGTCTTTATATAAGATCAATATCTAGATGCTCCATATTATAGAATTATTTCTCCTCCATCAATTTCTCGGAATATGTGACCAATAATTATATTGAAAATGGTTCTGCCACAGACACTGTTCTAAACATCTTTGAATAGGCATTATAATTTATATTAGATGCTAATAATATCATGCCAAATTATATTCATCTTGTCTAAAAGCTAACATAATTTTTGTTTAAACGCATACATATTTTTTGTTATTGTAGCTTATTTGGTTTAAGTGTTTTCAGTTTACCTCATGGCGATATCTGGAAGAACGGACATATGAGATACAAAAGGTAAATGCAGTCTGGGGTATGTGTCTCTATCTCTTAGAACAGCACGATTATTAGGAACATGTTTCTAATAATACCTGAATGTTCTGATACAATTTATGCAGGAAAATCAAACGGGGTTGTACTTTCCGTATGTAACTCAATAGCAGAGTTTAGAACAAGGCGGATTGTCACATTTGCCTCTTCTGAAGGTCAATCACCACAAACTGAACTCAACTTCGAAGCATTTGAGCCAGAATCATTAAAAATTGTTAATGAAGATATCACTTCAAATGACAGTTCATTTCTTCTTGCTGAAAGAACTGTGGGAAAGCCAGGATTTATCTCATTTCATGGTCTTCCCTATCAAAGACGAGAGGAAACTCTTGAACCTAGTGCAAGCAAAGAAATATCAAAAAAAATTTGGTTTCTCGGTCCAACTGTCCTTGTAGGTTTCTTGGTGTTTCCATCACTTTATTTACGGAGAATTCTATCTACAGTGTTTGAAGACTCCCTTTTAACAGGTAGAATGCTTAAAGTTTCTTGGGCATATTTTTAATTATTTACTTACTATGTTAATACATATTATGTATTACAGTTTCTGTGATACCGAGACACATTATTTAGGCACTGTGTCTGGCTAGGTTGTTAGGATATGGAGATGGTTAGTTATTTAAAATATATAAATAAGAAATCTAGTTTATTATGTAGAGAGGTATGTATGATGGTGTTGACCCATCAATCAGTGATTGGAAGTAACATAAATAAAATTTAGCTATCACTGTTTGGAAGAACTTCTTTTTCCTAGTTCAAGATTTCGAATTACATTTTCCATTAAATTCTCTCTTAAGTTTTTCACTCATGAGGTACTTGATACGATTTGGGGGTCAAATCGTATTTAGGGCTGAATTTAAAAGAGGAAAAATGGAAAAGAGAGGAATTTCTATTGAAATACGAAGAACAATAAGATAGATTTGATCTTTTTCTGGAGAGATCACTCCCTAACTTGAATCTAAAGGATCAAGTCTAATCCCCACTAACCCTAGCCGTCACAGCAATTAATCTCAATTCTTCGATAATGAACAACTAGGGGTTTTGGGGTATTTATAGGGTTCATCTAGTTATTGCTAAGCGCACACACCGTGACTTAAGCAATGACTAAGATGTTTACAAAGCAAAAACAAACCAAACTAAGGAAGATAAGGTGGGTAGCTCTAATTCCGGCCCGTGCCCGTGCCCGCTTGCCTCCTCTTGTAGACGACCGCATCATTACTCCCCCCCAAAAAACGAACCTTGTCCTCAAGGTTGTAGTCTGGGAACTGAGCCCTGATGGTGTCCTCCCGCTCCCAAGTAGCCTCGTGGTCAGGCAACCCCAACCATCTTACCAGCACCTCCCGACCGCCCCTCTCTGTGTGTCGAACCTGCAGAATATCCTGGGGCGCCATCATCATCTCTGAGTCGGCTGTCAATGTGGATGGCAGAGTAGCCACTGGTGTCTGCGCTCCAACCGCTCGTCGTAACTGAGAGACGTGGAACACTAGGTGTAAGGCAGATCCTGGGGGCAGCATCAGTCTATATGCCACAGGTCCAATCCTCGCCTCTATCTGGAACGGCCCGTAAAACAGCGCGGCCAACTTCTCGTTCCGGCGTCGGGCCAGCGACCTCTGTCGATACGGTCTCAGCTTCAGATAGACCTGATCCCCTACCGCAAACTCCACCTCTCTACGATGTGCGTCCGCCTTGGCTTTCATAAGCTTCTGAGCCCTTGTCAAATGCTTCTTCAGCTCCTCCAAAATCCCCTCTCGCTCCTCGAGGTACTGGTCCAACTGGGACACCGGGGTCGTCCCACCACGATAATGGACCAGCGCTGGTGGATCCCTCCCATATAGCACTCGAAACGGTGTCGTCTGTGCGGCCGAATGGAAGGAGGTATTGTACCAATACTCCGCCCACGCCAGCCATCGATACCAACTCCGAGGACAATCCGATGCAAAACAGCGAAGGTAGGTCTCAACGCTCCTGTTGACGACCTCCGTCTGCCCATCCGTCTGGGGGTGGTAAGCGGTGCTCCTCCTCAGAACGGTCCCATGCACCCTGAACAACTCCCTCCAGAACTGGCTCATGAAGACAGTGTCCCGATCCGATACTATGGACTCTGGAAACCCGTGCAGACGCACCACCTCCCGCATAAATGCCGTAGCCACTGTCATTGCAGAATAAGGGTGTTTCAGCCCAATGAAGTGTCCATACTTGCTCAGTCGGTCTACCACCACCAAAATCACCGAGTATCCTTCCGACTTGGGTAGCCCCTCCACAAAATCCATGCTAATCCCCTCCCAGACCCGCTCAGGAAGAGCTAAAGGTTGCAGCAGCCCTGCTGGTGCCATGGCCAAGTATTTGTGACGCTGGCAGACGTCACAACGGGCTACCATCTCTGCGATGTCCTTCTTCATTCCCCTCCAGTACAGCTCTCTGGCCATCCTCATGTATGTCTGTTGGACGCCAGAATGCCCCCCTATTGCGCTCCCATGGAATTCCTGAAAAATCAGTGGGATGTGCACTGAGCCCCGTGGTATCACCAGCCTCCCCCGATACAACAACCGTCGTCCCTCCACTGAATAGCCTGGGTGCTCAGTCACCCCGTGAACCAAATCCTCGCGGACTCTAGACAACTTCTCGTCGGCCTCCACCTCCCTCCATAAGGGCTCCCAATCCGCTAGCAGTGGTACTGATAAGGCTGCCAAAGACGTACCCTCCTCCCGCCGTGATAGTGCGTCCGCAGCCTTGTTTTCCAACCCAGGCCGATAGTGTATCTCAAACTTGTAGTCCACAAGCTTAGATAACCACTTCTGATAGTCCGCCGCCACCAATCTCTGCTCCAGTAAGTATTTCAGGGACCTCTGATCCGTGCGCACAATAAATGGCCGCCCCAGCAGGTACGGACGCCACTTCTGAATCGACAAAGCGATCGCCATCAGCTCCCTCTCATACACGGACTTCTGCCTCGCCCGCGAAGACAAAACCTGACTGAAGTAAGCCACGGGCCGCTGATCTTGCATCAGCACTGCCCCCAACCCGTACCCCGAAGCATCTGTCTCAACCACAAAGGGTCTGCTAAAATCAGGAAGAGCCAGTACCGGGACGGTCGTCATTGCCCCCTTCAGGGCCTCAAACGCCGCAGTCGCCTCCTCGGTCCACTGAAACCCATCCTTCTTCAACTGCTCAGTCAGCGGCCAGGCAATGGTACTATATCCCTGCACGAACTTGCGGTAGTACCCCGTCAAGCCCAAAAATCCCCGCAACGCCCTCAGTGTAGTTGGCCGCGGCCAATCTAGCATGGCTTCTATCTTGCTCCTATCCGCCGCCACCCCTGCTGCTGAGACCACATGCCCCAAGTATTCCACCTTCGCCTGGGCGAACGTGCACTTCTTCTTATTGGCATACAGCTGGTGGGCCTGTAGCTCCTGTAACACTGTCTCTAAGTCCCGCACGTGCTCCTCCACTGTCCGGCTGTACACCAAGATGTCGTCGAAGAACACCAAGACAAACTGCCGTAGGTAAGGCTGGAATATCTTGTTCATCAACGACTGAAATGTAGCAGGTGCATTCGTCAGCCCAAAGGGCATGACGAGGAACTCATAGTGCCCCTCATGAGTCCTGAAAGCAGTCTTCTGTACATCTTCTGCCTTCATCCGGATCTGATGATAACCCGACTTCAGGTCAATCTTCGAAAAGATCGACGCCCCATGTAACTCGTCTAGCAACTCATCTATCACCGGTATGGGAAAACGGTCTGCCACCGTCTCCTTGTTGAGGGCACGGTAGTCTACACAAAACCTCCAGCTACCGTCCTTTTTCTTCACCAAGAGCACCGGGCTAGAGAATGGACTAACACTCGGCCTAATAACCCCCGCCTGTAGCATCTCCTTGATCAATCGCTCGATCTCATCCTTCTGGACATGCGGGTACCTGTATGGTCGGACACTGATGGGCGCTACCCCCTCCCGCAGCACGATGGCGTGCTCGTGGTCTCTCTGCGGTGGAAGTCCCTGTGGCATCTGAAAAATGTGCCCATAGCTGTCCAACAACTCCACCTCCGGCGGTGCCCTCTGCTCCTCTGCCTCTGCCCCAAACTCCTGGTAGGACACAAAATATGCCTCCCCTCCTATCGATACTGCCCGAGCCAAGGATTTCAAGGACGCTGCGCGGCAACACAGACTGGGGTCCCCTAGCAAAATCACCGTTCTTCCGTTCTCCTGATATTCCATCCTAAGCAGCTTCCAGTTGAACTTGGTGTCGCCTAATGTCTGCAATCATTGCATTCCCAATACCAAGTCAACCTTCCCCAGCTCCAGGGGGTAACAGTCTACCACCACCTGAGCTCCCTGTACCGCCAGAATCACAGCCCTGCAGACACCCCTGCTCTCCTCCCTCTGGCCGGTGCCCAAAATCACCCCAAAGGTGGCTGTCTCACTCACTTCTATCCCCACCTGCTCCACCAACTTCCTGGAGATGAAGTTGTGGGTCGCCCCACTGTCTATCAATACCGTCACCTCCTGGTCTGCCAACCTGCCCACCAGCTTCATGGTGTGATAAGGAGTAAATCCCACCACGGAGCTAAGAGAAACCTCCACGACGTCTAAATGCTGGTGTTGTTCCGCCATAGCCTCCTCCCCATCGAGTATAATAGTAATATCTCCCCCTTCTTCCTCCTCAGCCGCCACCTCCAACTGCATGGCTCGTCCTGCGCACCGATGCCCCGGAGTGAACCGCTCATCGCACTTGAAGCACAGCCCCTTGGCCCTGCGCTCCCTCATCTCTGCCTCGGTCATCCGACGGGTCTGCCCTCCAGGTCTGGTCTCCGCGGCCGGGGTCCCGGTCGTAACTCTAGGTACTGCTGGCGGAACTGGGTTACGTGCCGCAACCCCGCCCCACACTCCTCTAGACCTCCTCTCCTGAGTCTGCCTGTCCTCCACCCTCCTGGCTAGTCGCATCATAGCTGCCAACCCCTGAGGGTCATGCACTCCTACCTCTGCTCTCACGGATGGTTTCAACCCCTTCAAAAAATTCCCCTCCATCGATTCCGCTGACACCCCCTCTACCCGGCTCGAGAGGGTCTCGAACCTCGAGATGTAGTCACGCACGGTTCCCTCCTGTTTCAAGGCATACAACTGCTCAAAAAGCCCGCCCCCGTGGGTCTCCTGGAACCTCTCCATCAGGCACTCTGTCAGCTCCCTCCAAGTCCGTATCGGTCTCTGCTTCTGGGTCCACCGGTACCACGCCAGGGCTTCCCCTTCGAAATTTAGTGCCACCGCCCTCAGCCTCTCTGCTTCAGCGAAGCCCATGACCTCAAAGTATCTCTCTACCTGATAGATCCAGCCATCGGGGTCCTTCCCATCGAACAGTGGTGCCTTCAGCTTCCGCATATCAGGGGGTGTATCTCCTCGTAGTGGTCCCCCCCTGTCTGCCTGCCGCCTCTGGTAAGTATGATCCTCGGCCCCCCACTGTCCTACACCTCCCCTGGCCCTCCCATTGGCGAGTGCTCCCACATCGTCCCACTCGTCCACATGCTCCCTCCGGGGTCCTCCACGTAGCCAACCTGCGTCGACGCCCCCAAAAGGAGGGGGAAAACCTCCCGCGGGCCCAAGGTGGGCCGGCCATCCTCCCCCGCCCCCAACCTGGGGCGGGTCTCCATCGGCGGGCCCCAGGAGGGTCCGCCCAATCATTCCGCCCCCGCCTGGGGGCGGAAACCCCCCCGCGCCCCCCGCCTGGGGGCGCCACCCTTCGCCGCCCCCCAGGGGGGGCGGAAACACCCCAGCGGGCCCCAGATGGGCCCGCTGCTGTTCGCCGCCCCCAGTTGGGGGCGGCCGACCATCCGGGCCCCTTTGCCGGCCCCGCCCATCATCCGGTTGCCTCGGGTTGCTCTCCCGTGGGGGAAAAGCTACTACTTCGTCGCCGTTTCCATGATTTGTCCGTGAGACCAGATCTAATGAACCCGACGACTGCGGATCTGGATCTCGCTGCAGAAGCTGGGGTTGTTGAAGCATCCTCGCCACCTCGGCAAACCCATCCTTCATCTCGCGCGAATGGCGCTCCGAAACCCGATTCAACTTCTCATCCATGGTTGCGCTCAAACCCGCCTTGAGTTCTTCCCTCATATCCGTCATCTCCTTTCGCAACCCCGTGATTTCCGCATCCAATCGCTCCTCCATAGTTTTTGTCGCCGTCGCCCGTGTGCTCGCCATAGGACCGAGTGCTCTGATACCAAAATGATACGATTTGGGGGTCAAATCGTATTTAGGGCTGAATTTAAAAGAGGAAAAATGGAAAAGAGAGGAATTTCTATTGAAATACGAAGAACAATAAGATAGATTTGATCTTTTTCTGGAGAGATCACTCCCTAACTTGAATCTAAAGGATCAAGTCTAATCCCCACTAACCCTAGCCGTCACGGCAATTAATCTCAATTCTTCGATAATGAACAACTAGGGTTTTTGGGGTATTTATAGGGTTCATCTAGTTATTGCTAAGCGCACACACCGTGACTTAAGCAATGACTAAGATGTTTACAAAGCAAAAACAAACCAAACTAAGGAAGATAAGGTGGGTAGCTCTAATTCCGGCCCGTGCCCGTGCCCGCTTGCCTCCTCTTGTAGACGACCGCATCAGTACTCTTATTTAGAGTTTGGAGTTGATGCTTATAGCTTCCGGTAGCTGAAATCCCGAATGGACATTACTGATTTACTCGGCTAAAGGCAGTTTGGATGCAAGAAAGGGCATTGAAAACGTTGAACGCACTTAAATGAAAGTGATTTTTTGAAACTCAAATTCGTCATTTTTTGTTTGTTCAAATAACCTATAATTCATTTGGAAGCAACGCCGTCATTCTTTTTTTGTTTGTATGCATGAAGAGTTAGTAGAGAAGTGAAGTGGGATGGTGGTTACAAACCCACGATCTAATTTATTTTTAAAGAAAAAAATTACTAACAAAAATGAGTTTCGGGCCATTTCATAACATTTTAGGTCAACGTAAGTATAGGGTTTCGAAGTGATAAAGCTGATGTGGCATCCATCATATAAAACTCATTTCATGGCCGAGTCTTATCAAAACAAACTACTGAACTAGTTGAACTTGTCCACTTCTCATACTTTAAACTGCTTCATGGTTGAGTCACATCAAAACTTACTACCGGGCTAGTTGAACTACTCAACTTCTCCCACTTTATTCACAGTTTCTGTCAGCCAAACATGATCTAAGAGGATTATAGATGACTCAATGCACCATTTTCACTAGCCTTGAAAGTTTAGAATCGCAAAATCACCTTCATTCTGTTTGCATGCTAATTTTCAACACTCTGCCATGATTCCATCTCTTTTTTATCAAGTTAGTTATGGTACACTTATTGATTCATCTGTTTCACCATGTCTTGGTTCAACCTTATTCTAATTTCAGCCTAAAAAGTAGTATACATTTCCCCTTTCTTCTTCTATGTAATATATCCGCCTGTGTGATTTTGCTGATCTAGTAAATTTCAAGTAGCCGGATGCTTCTATGACATTGATGTGTAATTTTTCCCAAGAAAGGTATCAGAGTTATTATTTATAATACCGAAAGTTGTACATTGTCCCTGCAGATTTTCTTATATTGTTCTTCACAGAAGCTCTTTTTTACGGTGGAGTTGCAATATTTCTTCTTCTAGTTGACCATATCTGGAGACCATTACAACAAAATGCCTCTCATAATAGAGATTGGTCAGATTTCCAGTTTGGACTTCGTATCTCATCTGTTGCGACTTTGGTGCTTAGCCTAATAATTCCTCTTGTTACGATGGGAATGGTATGGCCGTGGACTGGACCTGCAGCATCAGCTACTTTGGCACCATATCTGGTGGGGCTGATTGTACAGTTTGCATTTGAGCGGTATGCACGTTATCAGAAATCACCTTCTTGGCCAGTCATTCCTGTCATCTTTCAGGTGCGCTCGCGGTCTTTATTCTTCAATGACTTAGTTGAAAAAGGAATCGTGGTGTGTTTTCACGGGATTCTACAATGATATTCTTCGATTTATGTTCATTGAAATCTCGGTTTGTGAAGTGGAAGTTCCCCTCACCCAAACAAAAAACAGAAAAAGAAAAAGAAATCCAATTTTAAGTTAGTGACTTGCACTGAATCTAGTTGCAGCCGATATAATTTACTAAGAGTTAGTGGAACTTGCTTTCATACTTTTCTTTTGTGACTTTTAAGAAAGGACAATTTTTGCAAAGAGGCCAAAAAAATTTTAATTAGGAAAATCGACCTAAAAAAATTTTAATTAGCAAAATCGACATCTTTTGTCCCAAGCAGCAAAAGAGGTCGAGTCTGGCCCGTGGGACGCGTGTGCCCCCACGGCCGCACTTTCGAAGTGCGGCGCTCGGCCGCACTTTCAAAGTGCGGCGCTCGGCTGCACTTCTGTTGGTGCCTACCGATGTTTGCCACCCTCGATGATGCTAGCCAATGACGTCGATCATTTCTGAAGCTCATAGAGCCTTACATATCGAGCTTTACCGACATGCAAGGATCATTTCTAATAGCAGAAGTTGTGGCTGCTTCATGCATCAATTTAAAAGCATGTATGATTTTGGGAACTGTACAGAAAACTGTAAGGACGATACATTACCATCAAACGCCACCCAAATAATGTTGTTGAATGTCGAACATTTTATTATTAGTATACACATATCATGAAAATGTAATAGGCCAGAATGAAAGTTCACAAACTAGATCCTAAGCAACCAAACGGACTTTCTGGTTGATTACCTAAACCAAATAAATGGAAGTTCACAAACTACATCATTTTCAGTCAGATACGGAAAGCAAACAAGCCTGATTCGTCCATGCATGACAATAAATAACAAGAAAGAAAATGGCAGGGGTCTCAAATCAACTGAAATCCGAAGCTGAATAAGCGAGAAATCACAGAGCAAAAGCTGTTTCTCTTATTTGTATTGCAGGGCCGCACCTATAGAGTGCGGCCGAGCGTCGTACTTTCAAAGTGCTGCTGAGCGCCACACTTTGAAAGTGCGGCCCGTGGGGCACACGCGCCCCACGGGCCAGAATCGACCTCTTTTGCTGCTTGGGACAAAAGAGGTCGATTTTGCTAATTAAAAATTTTTTAGGTCGATTTTCCTAATTAAATTTTTTTTGGGTCTCTTTGCAAAAATTGTCCTTTAAGAAACTGTTCGCCACCAAATAACTTCAATTCTGAATCCTATGGTATGTTGTGGGAGCGAAATCCTTGTTTTAAAATGTCCATCATGGCTAGTAAGTCAAGTCTCCTTAAGCCAAAAGGGCCAGTGTGAGGTATTAAAGTGGCTTTCTAGTCATGCATTCTCTGTTATCTATCCATCTGTGTTTGTGGCCAGAAGATGTGAGATGTACATCAACGGCCTGTGTTAGGAAATGAAGTTTCACGACCTTTTCCTACTAGTTAAAAATCTCAAATAAAGCAGTGTGCACCCTGGGCACTCCATTTTATCTTATCATCCATTTTGTTTCATCATGGACTTAACTATTAAATTAAATTCTTCATGAAGCTAAAACCAATATATTATTGGTATTGTCCTAGTTATTAGAGCCGAGGGCCTCTATGCCGCACAACAAAATGGTACAAACCTCAAGAAATTGTGACACCTTGTTGAAAAACCAATGGGTATTACATTATATCAAGCCTTTCTTTTTGCTCCTTTTTTTCCCGGAAAAAGGCAGTAGCCCTTGTCGTGAACCTTTAACAGTGAACGAGGCTGTCCATGCCTCAATGACATTATATCAAGCTTTGATCTATCCAATTCATCCATTTGTTGGCGTCCAAAATAATGCCAGCTGTTAAATTTAGCTTCACCGTGAGGCAGTCTGATCTATTCTTTGGCACCTTTGCTGCATGGCATTGCTGGCCACTATTAAGTTACCTTTTCCTGTGTATATATTCTGACACCATTAACATTGTTGGGTATTGAATTCCTAATACATGTTGATGAGCAAACATTGTGTTTCGGTCTAATAAATTTCATTGAGTGATATAGATTAATTTTGATTGAGTATAATTTGCTCAAGCTTGGAGGACAATGAAGAAGATGATCAAAATGACCAAGCATTGATTGTTTAAGATTGCTCAAGTGTAGATGATAATGATCTTGATGGGACCCTCCACTGCGGGTTTATACCCGCCGAAGGCCGCGGGCCCAAGCCCAAGCCGCTGGCCCCCTTAGCCTGCGCGCGCACCCTAGCCCCCTTGAAACCCTATGTTTCTATTATATATAGAGGGGGGTAGCAGTCGCTTGTTTTCTTATGCTTGATTATTGATATTGGTGTGACTTCATAGGTAGACGAGTGCGGACGTCCTCTTTGGCGTCTTGGGAGGAGAATACACCGATTTTGTATTCAATTATCTAGATTTGTACTATTCCTATCTATAAAAATTGCATCTTTTCGTTGGATCCTAACAATTTGGTATCAGAGCGTGACGATCTATGGCGGCGCCGACAATTAGATCGAAGGATAAATTCGACGCCTTGGAGGAAAAACTCACGGAAGAAATGAGGGGGTTAAAAAATCACATGAAGAGACGATTGACGAAGCTTCTCTCCCAAGGGTCGGCGAGCAACCACGGCGAAGGAAACTCTAAATCGACGTCAAAGGCGACACCTTTGGAGAAGGGAAAGAAGAAAGATGAAATTTTTGACCCGGATTGTCCCTTTGAAGAAGAGGAAATTGAAGAAGATGAAGGCGGGGAGCCGGAAGGGGTCTCGATTATCGCGAGGAGGTGCGACGAAGGGCGGTGGAATTCCAGAGAGGGGGCGGCGGCCTTAGCCGCCCCTTTCAGACGACAAACCCTAGCGCGGAGGGGCGGCCGAACCCCCACATCAATTCTGGGGGCCGGCCCCCGCGGCAATGGGACGGGGGGACTTCCCCCGCCTCCAGGGATGCTCGGCAGGGCTGGCCGAGCCCTGTCGGCCACTGACAGGGTCTGCCGACCCTGCCGGAGCACCGGCAAGGCCTGTCGGCCCTGACGAAAGGTCGACAGGGCCCGTCGACCCTGCCGGACCTCCGGCAGGGTCTGCCGGCCCTCCGACAGCTCCGGAGGGTTCCGCCAGAGGGCGAATTTGGCCAGGAGACCCCCCTGGCAGCCGCCAGGGGGAGATGCGCGCGGACAGGGCCCCGGGAGAGATTTCGGGCCTTTGGGGCAGCGGCCAGTAGTGGAGGACCAGTATTACGGCGACGGAAGGGATATAGACTATTATTACGACGGCGTGGGGCTACGAGGCTGAGTTCGGCGATGATGCAGGTTGGATGACTTCGATGGCAGGCGTGGAGGTCATCGAGGGGACTATGTGGGTCGTGGAGGAGTGCCACCTAGACAGTACGAGACACAGGATGAGAGGCGACAGCACTACCATCCGCATCACCGAGTTGAGGGTAGGCCCGAGCAGGGGCACTTTGGAGGAGACTGCAGGGTGCGGAAGCTGAAGATGCCGCTATTTACTGAGGAGGATCCACATGCCTGGTAGTTCACAGCAGAGAGATACTTCACGGAGCACCACATGACCGAGGTACAGAAGTTGGAGGCGGTAGCCATTTGCATGGAGGGGAGATCCTTAGGGTGGTTCCAGTGGAAGGAGAGGAGACAGCAGATTCGATGCTGAAAGGAGCTGAAGGACACAGTGTTGGAAAAGTTCAGAGATCCTCGTTTGGGAAACTTGCACGAGCAGTTATATGCCCTCAGGCAGGAGGGACCTGTGCGGGAGTACATAGAGAGGTTCGAGACCTTGGCAGGGAGAGTTCATGGCGTATCGGACGAGTCACTGGAGGGGGCACCTTCCTGAAGGGGCCGATGCCCAGTCTTAGAGCTGTAGTGAGACCCTACAAGCCCAGGGGCTTTCTGAGGTTATAGAGATGGCGCAGATGGTAGAGGACGCTCAGACAGAGGATAAGAGAGTCAGGAGCGGTTACGATGGCCAGATACAGAGGGGTACCCCGTCTGGAGCTGGAGGAGCTGGGACCACTATGAGGGCGGTCCAGAGGAGCAGGGAGAAGACGTGGGAGAAGAGTAGCACTACCCCAGCAGGGGGACAGTTTCGGAGGATGACGGATGCTGAGATGAGGGAAAAACGTCAGAAGGGTTTATGGTTCCGGTGTGATGAGAGGTTCACACCAGGCCATAGATGCGCGGGGCGCAAGTTGCAGGTTCTGCTGCTGGAGGATGATGACGTGGACGGGGATGGTGAGGACGAGAGTCCTGAGCAGGAGGAGGAGCCCGAGGACCATCGGCTAGACGTAACAGAGGTGTCCCTTAACTCTGTGGTAGGGTTCACACCAAACCACACCATAAAGTTGAAAGAGGAGATCGGCAAGCAGGAGGTGACCGTGCTGATTGACAGTGGGGCGACCCATAATTTCATCTCCAGGAGAGTGGTGGACCGGTTGGGACTACAGTTGACCGACTGTGGGAGTTTCAGTGTGATGATGAGCACGGGAAAGAAGGATAGTAGTCGTGGAGTCTGCAGGGGGTTGGTGCTGACCTTACATGGGATACATGTGATGGCGGACTTTCTATCACTGGATTTGGGGAGCACGGATGTCATCCTAGGCATGACTTGGTTGCAGACACTAGGGGAGATGACGGTGAGATGGTGAATTGGAAGCTTTTGCGGATGGAGTTCCAGGACGAGGGGAGGACGGTCACTCTACAGGGGGATCCTAGCCTTTGCAGGGTGGTAGTGTCATTGAAGACTATGCTGAGGACCTTACATGCTGAGGGAGGCGAATACTTGGTTGCGCTGTATATCATGACAGAGGGAGGAGTAGAGACCAGTGGGGAGCAGGCCGTGTCGGGGGAGGTGCATCGGATGTTGGCGCAGTTTGAGGAGATTTTTCAGGAGCCTCAGGGTCTGCCACCACCGATGGACCATAAGCATGCCATTGTACTACGAGAGGGGGTTTCCTCTATCAGTGTCAGACCCTATCGATACCCCCAGCACCAGAAGGACGAGATTAAGAGGATGGTAGCTGAGATGGTGGAGGCGGGAGTGATTCAGCCTAGTGTGAGCCCATTCTCTAGCCCCATGCTCCTGGTGAAGAAGAAGGATGGGAGCTGACGCTTCTGTGTGGACTACCAAGGCTTGAACAAAGAGACAGTGCCATTTAAGTTTCCCATACCGGTGATAGACGAGCTCCTGGACGAGTTACATGGGTCAGCCTGGTTCATAGATCTCAAGTCAGGCTACTATCAGATCAGGATGCGACGGAAGGATGTGCCCAAGACGGCGTTCAGGACGCATGAGGGCCACTACGAATTTCTCGTCATGCCCTTTGGTTTGACGAACGCACCAGCCACCTTCCAGTCTCTTATGAATAAGGTATTCCGTCCGTACCTGAGGCGATTCGTACTTGTTTTCTTTGATGTTATACTAGTGTATAGTCGCACCCTGGAGGAGCACTTGAACCATCTGCATGTGGTGTTTACGGAGTTGCAGTATCATCAGCTGGTGGCGAACAGGAAGAAGTGCCTATTTGGACAGCCACAAGTGGAGTACCTGGGACATGTGGTGTTAGCAGATGGGGTGGCAGCAGACATGTGGAAGATTGCGGCGATGCTGGACTGGCCGCGCCCTACCACTCTCAGGGGGCTGCGGCGGTTCCTAGGGCTGACAGGATACTACCGCATGTTTGTGAAGGGATATGTGACCATCGCCTGGCCGTTGACCGAGTTATTAAAGAAGGACCAGTTCCATTGGGGGAGGAGGCGACGGCAGTTTTTGAGGCTCTGAAGAAGGCCATGACTACAGTACCAGTCTTGACACTACCAGACTTTTTCAGACCCTTTGTGGTGGAGGCGGATGCATCAGGGCATGGGCTGGGGGCCGTACTGATGCTGGAGGAGCGGCTTATTGCCTACTTCAGACAGGTGTTGACAGGTAGTAACCGACTGCCGTCGGTCTACGAGAGGGAGCTGATGGCCATAGTCTTGGCTATTCAGAAGTGGCGGCCGTACTTGTTGGGGCGGAGTTTCCTGGTACGCATCGATCAACGGAGCTTGAAGTATCTATTAGAGCAGCGGATGGTAGCAGAGGAGCATCAGAAGTGGCTGCGGAAGCTGATGAGGTACTTGTTTGAGATTGAGTATCGCCCGAGGCTGGAGAACAAGGCGGCTGATGCATTATCTCGGCGAGAGGAGGCGGAGCTGGCGGCACAACGGTGTCCGTCCTTGAGTACTAGGGCCCGCTACAGCAGGAGGTAGAGCTAGACCCGGAGTTAGCAGGTATACGAGAGGCTCTTCTACAGGGGTCGACTGAGTTTTCGGGGTATTCTCTTCAGATGGGCGGCTGCTATACTAGGGGAGACTTGTGCTATCTAGGGCATCTGCATATCTACCGGCCATACTCCAGGAGTTTCACGACAGTGCCATTGGAGGACATTCTGTAGTCTTCAAGACCGACCAACGACTGACGACGCAGGTCTACTAGAAGGGAATGAAGAAGGAGGTGGCGAGGATAGTGGCAGAGTGTGACGTGTGCCAGCGTCACAAGTACCAGGCGAGGTCCCCAGGGGACTACTACATCCGCTATCCTTACCAGACAGAGTATGAGAGGACCTCTACATGGACTTCATAGATGGGTTGCCGAAGTCGGGTGGATACACCATCATTTTTGTTGTGGTCGACCGCCTTAGCAAATATGTGCACTTTGTTCTGCTTCGGCATTCTTACAGCACAGTATCAGTGGCAGAGGTGTTTGTGAAGGAGATCATTCGTCTGTATGGACATCCAAAGTCCATAGTCTCGGACCGAGACAAGGTGTTCCAGAGCAGATTATGGCAGTAGCTTTTCAGGCTGCAGGAGACGGCGTTGAAGCGGAGCACGGCCTACCATCCTCAACCGATGGTCAGACGGAGGTGGTAAACAAGGGTGTGGAGACTTATCTGCGGTGCTTCATTTTAGAGAATCCTAAGGAGTGGGCGCGTTGGCTAGCATGAGTGGAATACTGGTATAACACTTCATATCATACGGCGGCACAGACGACACCCTTCAGGATTCTGTATGGCAGAGACCCCCCTCACTTACTATATTATGGGCATGAGACTACCCCCGTGTCGGATGTGGAGCAGTACCTGGCAAAAAGGGACCGGATTTTGGAGGAGCTGAAGCTCCATTTGGCGAGGGCGCATCAGGTTATGAAGGCGAGGGCAGATTTACACCGTCGTGACGTACAGTTTGAGATATGGGACGTGGTGTACCTGAAACTGAGGCCCTACAGGCAGAGATCAGTGGCTCACGGGGCGAATGAGAAGCTGGCACCGCGTTATTTTGGACATTTCGAGGTTGAAGCAAGAATAAGGCTGGTAGCCTACAGGTTGCGCTTGCCCCCAGGATCGGCCATTCACCCTACAGGCAAAGATGCTGCTGTTCGAGGGAGATGACCTTAATGGATTGATTTATCATGCAGAAAGATTTTTTGCAGTGATCCACCTGACAGAGAATGAGAAAATAGAGGCGACTGGTATATGCTTTGAAGAAAAAACGTTATATTGGTTACATTAGAGTGAGCAGAGGTGACCTATGCCTTCATGGAAGGAGCTTAAGGACTGCTTAGTAGACCATTTTCGAGACACTCAGGGAGGACGCTAACAGGAGCAGCTTCTTGCACTTAGGCAAGAGGACATCGTCAGAGAGTACATGGAGAAATTTGAGATACTCTCAGGACACTTGAGGATGATATTTTAGAGGAGATGTTGGAGGAGACTGCTTAGTAGATCGTTTTCGAGACACTCAGGGAGGAAGCTTACAGGAGCGGCTCCTTGCACTCAGGCTAGAGGGCATCGTCAGGGAGTACATGTAGAAATTTGAGATGCTATCAGGACAAGTGAGGGTGATATTAGAGGAGATGTTGGAGGAGAGTATCATGGAGGGGCTCAAGACAAACATCCGTGCTAAGCTCCACATACAGAGACCGATGGGGCTGCTGGACATAATGGAGTTAGTCTAGATGATAGATGATCTGATCATAGAGGAGCGACGTGCCAATGGAGCAATAAACGGGATCACATTTCACACTCAGGCTACAACGGAGATACGAAAGCCCCAACCGGAATACGATCAAACGAGCCAAGAGAAGAATAGTGAGCTTCAATCGGACAACTGGTTTAAGCATCTCATATAGGCGAAGATCCAGATATACATGCTATAGGTTTATATTTCGATGTGGCATGAGGTTCGGACCGTGACATTGTTGCCGGGATCATGCTCTCCAGATGTTGATTGTCGAGGATGAAGAAGGCAATGCAATCGAGGATGAAGAAGGCAATGCAATTGAAGAGGAAGAGTCGGGATGGGACGAGCACCTCTATTTGGAGTAGCGTGCCTTATGAATTTCATGATACTACATTGAGTATAATGTGGTTCTTTGGTAGCAGAGTAATGATGCGATCACAAGTACTGGTGTCATTTTCGTAATATTCTGATGCAGTGGTAAATTTGTAATTTTGGGCAACAGAGGGTATTTTTGTAATTTCTGTAATTATGGGCAAAATTATAATTAGGTGATGGCTAGGGTCAGGGGGATTATGCTGAATTGTGTGAAGGAAATCACTAGAAGGGTGATAGAATCCTAGTTTGTGGAGAGTTAGTTAGACTTTTCTCTCGAGTCAAAAGCTAGTAGAGCGACCTATTGAAAGTGGCTATCTATCTTTATATTTCCATTTTATTTGCCATAAAAATATCTTCTTCCCCCTTAAATATACTCTTTTAACCCTAAAAATTCCACATTTGCCATAAAAATCTCATATTTTCACCTAAATCCTATTTTTATTCCATAAAATCCTAAAAAATCCTATCATTATGCACATATATAATCTTTATATGTGGTTTTCTTGCATAATTTGTCCACATACTTGCACGTCCATAAGGTCCCGAGTCGCATAAGTTTTTGCACCCGCAAAAATGATTTTTAAAACACTAACATGCATTAGGCCTATGTTGCACAAACATGACCACTCTGAAAGGGGCACGATACAATACGGCATGACACTGACACGTGTCCAATATGATAGTGATGTGATCCGGGTTTACGTGAGGCGGAGGTGGCAAGAGGCGCGGGTCAAGGCGTGGGTTCGGACCCCACTTGACCCGATAGGCGACTACTTCTCATGGCTCATTTATTTAATAGTCGGTTTAGCATTTAGAAGTGCATATTAGTCTTTTACTATCAAATTGATTAGGAGAGGGGTTTAAGCCTACGAGCCGACCTTAGTTTTGATTATCGATTATTTTGCAATTGAGGAGAATTATCTTTAGGGTTCTTGGGGGATTAACTCATTCCATCATCACAAGTTGGGGAGAGATCCACTCCAGAAAAGGATCAATTTATCTTCAATTCAAGCGATCTTTTCTATTCCACTATTAAATTTCTTCCCTTTCGTCCACAAGCTGAATTTATTCTTTTAAATTGAGCAGATCACATCAATTTGGTATCATAGCTTTCGATCCTATAGCGAACACGTGCGCAGTGATGACAAAAACTCTGTAGGCACGACTCGATGCAGAGATCTTGGGGTTGAGGAAGGAGATGACTGATCTAAAGGCCGAGTTGAAAACAGATCTGAATGCATTCTTGGAGGCGAACGTGAAGAGTATTTCTGAACAAAGTTCCCAAGAGATGAAAGAGGGGTTTGCAGAGGTTGCGAAGATGCTCCGACAACTTTTCCAACGAGATCCAGATCCAAAAACATCGGAATCATCAGATCTGGTTTCTCAGACGAATTCGAGGTGGCGGAAGAAGATCCAGGGCAACGGCGAAGGGTATCTGCCCCTATCCGACATCGGGGGAGGCGTCTCGCCCTCCTGGGGCGGCGACGAAGGCTGGCGGCCCCCGCCGGGGCCGCGAGAGGATTTCCGCCCCATGGGGGTGTCGCAACGTGTGGCCCCACCTAGGGGCCGCATGGAGTTTTCCGCCCCTGTGGGGGGGGGGGGCGACGAAGGCAGGCGACCCCATCTGGGGCCGCCGGGGGAGTTTCGCCTCCTGTTGGGGGGCGACGAGGGTAGGTGGCCCCACTTAGGGGCCACTGGTGTATTTCCGCCCCGTGGGTGGCATTGACGGTTGGCGGCCCCACCTGGGGGCCGGGGGGTGATCCGCCCCCTGGGGGGCGATGAAGTGGGGCGACTTCACGGGGAGCCCCGATGGGAGCAGGAGAGGCATCTGGAGCAAGACGACGAGTGGGAAGACGTAGGAGATCTCGCCAATGAGAGGGCCAGGGGAGGAGATCGAGGTTACGGAAGGCATCGTCCGGAGGCGCAGTGGAGGATCGAGGAGCCTCCTTATCAGAGACGCCAGCTAGGGAACCGGGAGGGGCCACCACGAGGTGACGTCAATCCAGAAAGTAAGATGAGAAAGTTGAAGGCATCCCTCTTTGATGGGAAGGATCCTGATGGGTGGTTGTATCAGATTGAGAGGTATGTTGACGTTGCAGGCTTCATCGAGGCAGGGAGACTGAGGGCTATAGCACTGAGTTTCGAAGGCGAAGCACTATCTTGGTACATGTGGACTCAGAAGCAGAGGCCTATATGTACTTGGAGGGAGTTGACTGAGTGCCTCATGGAGAGATTTCAGGAGATCCACGGGTGAGTGCTATTTGAGCAGTTATATGTCTTGAGGCAGGATGGGTCGGTGCAGAAGTATATAGAGAAGTTTGAGAGACTCGAGCTGTGTGGAGGGTTTTCTGACGAATCAATGGAGGGGAACTTAAAGGGGCGGAAGCCCGTGATTAGGGCTGAGCTGAGAGTCCAGGATCCTCAGGGGCTAACTGCCATGATGCGGGTGGCACGGAGAGTGGAGGACAGATTGGCTGAGGAGTGAAGGTCTTGGGGAGCTTGGGGCGGAGCATCTTTCCGCAGTCCAGCACCCACTCCGGCACCCAAGACCATTGCAGAGGTCCCAGCGATGGCCAAGGCAGAGGTGACGGAGACTAGGCCCGGGGGTAGACTCGCCGCATGACAGAGGCATAGATGAGGGAGCGAAGGGCTAAAGGCCTTTGCTTCAAGTGTAACGAAAGGTTCACACCTGGACATCGATGTGCTGGGAGGGCTATGCAGATGGAGGTTGCGGCAGAGGAGGAAGAGAAGGACGTAGTGTTACTCGACGGAGGCGAAGACGAGACAGAGTAGCCTTCACATTTAGATACAGTGGAGATTTCTCTAAACTCCGTGGTGGGATTTACTTCGTACACACCATGAAGTTGGTAGGGAGGGTGGCAGCTCAGGAGGTTACTGTGCTGGTAGACAGTGGGGAGACTCACAATTTTATTTTGCAGAAGGTGGTGGAGCAGTAGGAGCTACAACTCAGCGACACAGCGACCTTTGGGGTGATTTTGGGCATGAGTCGGAGAGAGTAGAGCAGGGGGGTTTGCCGAGGGGTGATATTGACCGTGCAGGGGGCTCAGATATTGGATGATTTTTACCCTTTGGAGTTGGGAAACGTCGATGTCGTGTTGGGCATGCAGTGGTTACAAAAGCTGGGCGACACCAAGTTCAACTGGAAGTTACTTAGGAAGGAGTACCAGGAGGAGAGCATGACAGTGGTGCTGTTAGGCGACCCTAGCCTATGTTGTTGTGCAGTGTCCCTCAGGTCCATAGCGCGGACAATGCTTGCGGGAGGGGAAGGCTTTATAGTGCAGTACCAGGAGTTGGGAGCAGTAGCGGAGGAGCAGAGGGTGCCTGCAAAGGTGGGGGAGTTGGACAGTTTTGAGCACGTGTTTCAGATGCCACAGGGGCTACCTCCTCAGAGGGATCATACACATGCTATCGTTTTGCGCGAGGGAGCGTTACCAGTTAGCGTGCACCTGTACAGGTACCATCACATACAGAAGGATGAGATTGAAAGGCTTATACGGGAGATGCTACAGGCTGGGGTGATACAGCCAAGTGTGAGTCCTTTTTCTAGCCCGGTATTACTGGTGAAGGATGGCAGTTGGAGGTTTTGTGTGGATTATCACGCCCTCAACAAGGAGACTGTTCCCGACAAGTTTTCGATACTGGTGATAGATGAGCTATTCGATGAGTTACACGGGGCGTCAGTCTTTTCGAAGATTGACCTGAAGTCAGGTACCACCAAATCAGGATGAAGGCGGAGGACATTCCGAAGACAGCTTTCCGGACTCATGAGGGACACTACGAGTTCTTAGTCGTGTCCTTCGGGCTGATAAATGCTCCCGCTACTTTTTCAGACACTCATGAACAAGATTTTCAAGCCATATTTGAGGAAGTTCGTGTTGGTATTTTTCGACAACATTCTGGTGTACAGTCGGACATACGAGGAGCATTTGCGGGATTTGGAGATAGTTCTACAGGAGTTGCAGGCCCACCAGTTGTATGCCAACAAGAAGAAATGCGCGTTTGCACAGACAAAGGTGGAGTATTGTGGCAATGTCATTTCAGCAGGAGTAGCGGCAAACAAAACAAAGGTGGATGCGATGCTAGATTGGCTGCAGCCGACGACGGTGCGGGCACTGGGGGGGTTTTAGGACTGACTGGGTACTACCGTAGATTTGTACAGGGATACAACACCATTGTCTGGCCATTGACCGAGCAGTTGAAGAAAGACAGTTTTCAATGAAATGAGCGGCCACAAAGGCGTTTGAGACATTGAAGCGAGCGATGACCACTGTTTCCGTTTTGGCTTTACCGTATTTCGGCAAGGCCTTTGTGGTGGAGACTGACGCCTCGGGGTACGGCTTGGGGGCAGTGCTGATGCAGGAGCAGAGACCGGTGGCCTATTTCTGCCAGGTACTGTCAGTGCGGGCTAGACTGAAGTCCGTATATAAACGGGAGTTGACGATTGTATTGGCAATTCAGAAGTGGCAGCCCTACCTATTGGGGCGACAGTTCATAATGCACATAGATCAGTGGAGCTTGAAGTACATGCTGGAGCAGAGGTTGGTCGCGGAGGAGCACCAGAGGTGGATCTCTAAACTTGTGGACTACAAGTTTGAGATTCAGTATCGATCCGGATTGGAGAACAAGGCGGCAGATGCTCTTTCACGCAGGGGGAGGTCGCTTGCGTCGCAACATTGTGTGTACAACTGTTGACGGATTGGGAACCACTTTGGAGGGAGGTTGATGCAGATGAGGAGCTGGCCCAGATACAAGAGGATCTCACCCAAGGGACAGCTGATCACCCAGGTTATGCGCTTGACAGGGGGAGGTTACTATTTCAGGGACGATTGGTGATACCTCGGACGTCGGTGCACATTTCTATGATTTTTCAGGAGTTCCACGGGAGCGCAGTTGGGGGGCATTCTGGGGTTCAGCAGACATACATGCGGATGTTTAAGGAACTGTTCTGACGGGGTATGAAGAAAGACATTGCGAGGATGGTTGCCAGTTGTAACATATGCAAGCGTCACAAGTACCTTGCCATGGCTCCAGCAGAGCTACTGTAGCCCCTGGCTCTTCCAAATCAGGTGTGGGAGGGCATCAGTAGGGATTTCATTGACAGACTTCCAAAAGCCGATGGGTACAGGGTGATTCTGGTGGTGGTTGACCGTTTGAGCAAGTATGAGCATTTTATCTCACTACAACATCCTTATACGGCAGTGACGGTGGTGATGGCTTTCATACGGGAGGTGGTTCAATTACACGTGTTTCCCACCTCGATAGTGTCAGATCGGGACACGGTATTTATGAACCAGTTCTTAAGGACCTGTTTCAAGTACAGGGGACTGCCTTGAGGAGGAGCACGGCCTATCACCATTAGACTGATGGCCAGACGGAGGTCGTCAACATGAGTGTCGAAACGTACCTCTGCTGTTTTACGTTCGAGTGCCCGAGGAGTTGGCATAGGTGGCTATCCTGGGCAGAGTATGAGTACAACACTTCCTATCACTCATCAGCCCAGACTACACTGTTCCGGATCTTATATGGGAGAGACCCCCCTTCCTTGATCTACTACAGGAAGGGAGCAACTCTAGTTTTATAGTTGGAGCAGTACTTGAGCGAGAGAGATGGCATCTTGGAGGAGTTGAAGAAGCACCTTACGTGGGCACAACAGTTTATGAAGACAAAGGCTGATGGTCATCGCAGGGACGTTCACTTTGAGGTTGGGGATCAAGTGTATTTTAAGTTGAGGCCGTACAAACAAAGATCCCTGCATAGGAGGAGAATGAAAAGCTGGCGGCCCGCTTTTATGGGCCTTACGAGATCTTGGCAAGGATATGCCCGGTCGCTTACAAATTGAATCTGCCTACATGATCGATATTGCACCATGTGTTTCATGTATCACAGTTGAGGCGGGCTATAGGAGATCACATGGCTACATCTACCCTACCACATTATCTGACGGAAGATTTGGAAGTGTTGCCGGAGCATTAGGACGTCTTGGAGGTGCGACGTGAGGGCGAACGGGGCACCGAGGTGCTGATACGATGGCGGGGACTTCTGGATCATGAGACGACTTGGGAGTCCTATAACACAATCCTTTCGCAGTTTCCTGACTTCAACCTTGAGGACAAGGTTCGTCTTTTGGGGGAGTGATGATGCGATCCAGGTTTACGTGAGGCGGATGCGGCGCACGACAAGAGGTGTGGGTCAAGGCGTGGGTTCGGACCACACTTGAACCGAGGTGTGACTTACTTCTCATGGCTCATTTCTTTAGTAGTGGGTTTAGCATTTAGAAGGGCATATTAGTCTTTCATTATCAAATTGATTAGGAGAGGGGTTTAAGCCTACGAGCTGGCCCTAGTTTTGATTATCGATTATTTTGCAATTGAGGAGAATTATCTTTAGGGTTTTTGGGGATTAAACTTGTTCCATCAACACAAGTTAGGGAGAGATCCACTCCAGAAAAGGATCAATTTATCTTCAATTGAAGCAATCTTTTCTATTCAACTATTAAATTTCTTCCCTTTTGTCCACAAATCTGAATTTATTCTTTTAAATTGAGCGTATCACATCAGATAACTCTACGATTAAAGTAACCATGCTATATATGGCCCAACACTATAACGATGCCCTATAAGTTATTTATGTCTCGCCAATAGCACCAACCTTAATCTTTTTAATGATTGGAGAATGGTTTTATCCACTTAATAAAATGCTCTATGTAAATCCTACTTCTTCACTACTCCTTCACTAACAGAATTATTCTCGCAAAAATAAATTCTTCTTTTTTGAAATTGAAAAATGCCAGGCATTTTCTAAAATACGAGTTAGATAATAAGTTATGAAGCACGGGAATGACACCGAGGCATGTCGAATTCTTAAAAAGAATGACATGGACATGGTAATACAATAGTGTGTATGTGTATATATAATAATGTACATTAGAACACAGTGATTTGGACACATTCTATTAAAAATAAAAATAAAACAATATAAAATTTCAATGAAAACAATTCATAACTTCTAATCATGTAACAAAATTAAACAAAAAGAATGGAAAATATAATTTAATGGTTACCGCTTCGTCCAAAACTAGACATAGTACCAACTATGTCAAGTGGGTGCATGAATGCTTTAGTTTAAAGCATAGAAAAACACATTCAGAATCACTTGATTTTTCATAGTTAAGCCAATCATAAGTTTGTAGATCAATAAACATGATTGGAATGGTTCTTATGATATGGCCACTGTGGAGTTATCACGAAGCTTAGTTTGAGAACCGTTCTCAAAGGATCGCTTCCATCCATCCACACACACACGCGCGACCTGATCCGTTGATCTTGATCTACACGGTTAGATTTACACTGTTAGATTAGCTTAACTATAGACCAATCAAGTGAGTCCAAACTTATTTGCTCATGGGTCAAGTGGTTACATGAAATGCGTTAGATTAAAAAGATACCATTTGATGCTTACAAAATAAGTTTGGAATCACTTGATTTTTAAGCATGTTAATCAAGAGGAACGGTTTTGATCGTAAATGGAATGACCTACCATAGAGTTCTCACAAAGCTTAGTTCGAGAACTATTCTCAAAGGATGGTTTCTATGAAATGTGTATGAAAGTATGTGTGTGTGTGTACATATATAGGAATGTGGGGCTCTAAAGTGTTTAACGTGTGATATGTGGGTTTTATTTAAAGCATGACATGGATCCGACATGTTACTTTTTTTGTTCTTTCAAAATGAAAATAGCCTTGCAGTATTTGATATGTTTTGGGCAAGTGACATGCTAGTGTTGGAGTCCAACACGTATCGAACATGGATAAGGCACTCATTTTGAAGTATACATGCTTCATAGCTAATAAGTAAGTAGACCACCTTGAAGAATGTTGCATACATATTTCATACAGAATGCACCCATTTGCTGTACATATCAGATATTGGATGTTCACTCCCTGGTAAATACTCGTTGCATGGGTCCTAAAATTTATACCTACTCCTGATGTATTGTAAACATATTTGTGGCTAAGAATTAGCAAGTAAATGTATACATGTTGTAATTTACAGTTCAAGTTGATAAGACACATATATATTGCTTGCCTACTTTGATGGCCAATGTCAATTTAGATTATATTGATTTCTTTAACTTACAGCGTATTGATTTCTATTACTAATAGGCTTATTTACAATATACTAAGTGTTTGATTTAACCATTTTAATGTTATAATTCATTATAGACATGTGCACATGTGTGCATACTCGAAGCAGCATTGTTAATGAGGTATCTACCCAATGTACTTAGATGATTTCTATAATATCAAAACTTTATCTTGCTATGAAAAATAGGTCACACACCAAAATGGGGTGTTAATGCTCTTTATGTAGCTGTGAAAATACAATATGAGTACTATTTTTATTTGACTCTTATTCCTCAAATGATGAACTAAAGACTGTAATACCATATTCTTAACAACGAAGCTGTAATTTCTCTTCCTAAGCATCTCCTCAAGCTGGCAATAATGACATTTTAGAAACTGGACCGGACCGAACGCCTTGATAGGTTCGACCAAAACCGCCACTTGGGCAATATGGATCGCTAGAGAACCGGAACAAGGCAAAAAACCAATTGAACTAGACATTCAATCGAAAAACTAGTGAACCAGCTAGTTCAATCAAATCCAAATCAAACCTGGCTCTAGAGAAAAAAATAAAAAAGTTTTTAAATATTAAATAAAAATTGACGACGGTGGTGAACATATGCCAATAAGTAGCGTTAATACCTTTGATCATGCATGCTAACCACTAGTACGTATTTCTAATTTTGATATGTAAAAGTATATATAGTATATGAATTCCATATATTGCTAAAAAAATTCTTCTTATATATAAGCTCGGTCCAAACCTTGTGAACCGGACGATTGAACCATAAAAGCCCAAGCTACCTACATCTCTAGTTTGGCCTCTAGTTCGGTCTTGACAACATTAGTTGCAAACAAAGTGAAACTTTTACGGAACAATGCTTTAGGGAAAATATCACTTGATTACGAGGACCATCATAAACATGACTATCTTCTTCTTGGTGATGACCATATCCCATATAAAATGACAATCGATCTTAATGTCTAACCACTCATGGACGACATTGTTGGTGTGATGTATATAACAGATTGATTACACATTACATCTTTATCTTTATCGGATCATAACTATGAAATTTCATATTTTACAGCAGAGACCATACTGATAGCATTTCACACTGTATATGATAGCTTTATACTCGGTTAAACACTTGATCTAGCAATGACATTTTATTTCTTCCCCAAGTTACTAGATTATCTCCAATAAAGTACAATATCCACTGGTAGATCTTTGATGAAGCTGATCACCAACACCCCAATTGGTATCAGAATATTGATGCGATTATTACTTATAGGCTGAGGAGGCGCGGGGCTGATTCGTAATTTCTGGTATGTTTTATGCAATTTTGAGTGTTTGGGGGGCTTTTGTGTAAAAGGGCTAATTTGGGGTTATAGCCATGGCCGGCCCTAGAGGTTTTTTTCATGCTTATTTTGAGATTGTAAACCCTAAGACCAAGGTGTCTTCTTTGGAGGATTAGACTTTCTTCTCGAATAGAAAGTTTGGATATCTCCCCATCTCGAATCACGGCTTATCTTTGTTATTTTCAGAATCTACATTAATACAAAAATTCCTCTTTTCTTCTTTCTTCCTTAAATCCCTATTCCACACAAATCAGCCCTAGAATCTATCAAAGTGGTTCCAAAGCAGTCGATCTATGGCGAACACAAGATCAACGGACAAGGTTGAAATGTTGGAAGAGAAGTTGGCAAAGTTTGAAGTCGATATCCATGATGTGATTAAGAAAAGCACCGACGAGCAAAGGAGCAAGTTGGATCGTAAGTTTTTGCAGCTCATGGAGGCCTTAGGGCAAACAAATCTGAAGATTGATGCCTTGTAGCAGCAGAGGGATCCAAAACAGATCGAAACCCTAGATCTGGAGAAAAAGGCAAGGACTTTAGCGAAGGAAAAGGAGAAAATAGATCCTCTTCGTGAAGGACTTCTTTCGGATGCGGATCTAGTACCTAATGATGAAGATTTCGACTTCCAAGAAGGCGAGATAGCACTACCCGAGATTTACGGAGGCCGGAGAAGCACAAGAGATACTGAAGGAGCGCAACACGGACCGTTGGGTGTCACATACCCCTGGCGAACCATCGGGGCGTCCGCGAGGCTGCGTGGTGCCCTGGCGGCTCGCCAGGGCCCGTCGGACCCTCCGGTGAACCGCCAGGGCTCGGTGAATGCCATGGCGGTTGTCTGACCTTGCCGGGGCCATCGACGGCCCGTCAGGGGCATTCGGGGCCCATGGCGGCCCGCCATGGCCCCCGGCAATTGGAGATGGGCCCCGGCAATTTTTGGAGCCTCTAGCAGCCCTTCGGGGAAGAATTGGACAGCGAGGAACCAACGGCGACGGATTTGATGGTCGTCGGGGTAATTAGAGAGCTGATTTCTACGACGGAGGACCTCGGAAGCGTGAGGCGGAGTTTGAGGGTTATGAAAGGTAGCCTAAAGAGGACCTCAAGAACTACGGAGAGAGAGGAGCTGACTGGGGAGGCGACGTGAGGCACGAGAGAGATAGAGGCCCTGGGTATGGGGGACCATGCCACCCTCCTTATCGACGACATGATTTTCAGTAGGGGAGAGGAGCTCCAGAAGGGTTTTCTGCAGAGAAAAGAGTCAGGAAGCTGAAGATGCGCATTTTCGAGGGAGAGGACCCGGATTTGTGGCTATACAGGGTCGAGAGATACTTTGAGGTCTCCATAATACCGGAGGAGTGGCTTAGGGTTGTTGGGGTCTTTCTGGAAGTTGAGACGTTGTCTTGATATCAGTGAACGCAGCATGACCAGTCTTTCAACACGTGGGAGGAGTTTACGGCGCTCTTGATGGAGCGATTTGGGGAGGTACATGCGGGCACTGCTTTTCAGAGGTATGCACTGAGGCAGGATGTGGCCGTAAGGGATTACATCAAGAAATTTGATATGTTGGTTAGTCAGATCAGTGGTGTGTCAGGAGAGTCGCTGGAGGGGAACTTCATGAAGAGATTGAAGCAGACTATCAGGTTAGAGATGAGGGCCCATAGACCGACGACTCTGCGAGCTTACATGAGTTTGGCGAGGATTGTGAAGGACATGTTGGACCAGGAAAGGAGGGCCCACGGGTCTTGAGGAGATCCTCCTTTCGGGGGCAGGCACCTGCAGGTAGGCCGAAGGCGGCCGTATGAGGAGCACCAGCTGTGGGGACATGAGCCAGCAGTGAGAGGGGCTGAGACACGACCAGAGGGGCAGGTACGACGGATGACGGAGGCGGAGATTCGGGAGAAGAGAGCCAAGTGGTTGTTTCAAGTGTGATAAGTTTTCTCCCGTGCACCGGTGTTGCGACCGTAGACTGCAGATACTGATAGTGGCTGACGAGGAAAATGGAGAGGATGTGATAGAGTTGGAGGCTGACGATGAGGAAGATCAGGAACACACATTTAGACCTGGTAGAGGTGTCGCTCAACTACGTGGTGTGGTTCACTACGAACCACACCATGAAGTTGCTTGGGCAGATTACAGAGCTGGAGGTGCGTGTTGGTCGATAGTGGGGCTACCCACAATTTCATCTCCCATCAGCTGGTGGAGAGGATGATGCTAGAAGTCAGCGACGTAGGCATGTTCGGAGTGGTGTTGGGGACAGGGCATGTGGCGCAGAGCAGTGACATATGTAGAGGGTTACTTCTTACTATCTAGGGGGTACAGACCGTGGCTGATTCCTCTCATTGGAGTTGGGGAGTACAGATATCATCCTGGGGATGAAGTGGTTGCAGACCCTCGTAGACATGAAGATCAATTAGGGGCTACTTTGGCTGGAGTATCAGGAGGGTGAACAGACCGTAGTTCTGCAGGACGACCCCAGTTTATGTCGATCCCAAGTTTCCTATAGAGTCATGACTAGAGCACTTCAGGCGGCGAGAGGAGGATTCTTGGTGGAGTTCCAGGGCTTGTTATTAGAGGAGGCCGGTGAGCGAGGAGAGTAGGAGTTGGCTCCAGAGTTGGAGGAGTTGCTCAGCCAGTTTGGGGGGTTTTTCAGACTCCGCATGGTCTTCCACCTTCACGAGACCTTGAGCATGCTATTGTATTGAGGGAGGGAGTTTCCCCTATAAGTATGCGGCACTACGATACTCCTAGGTGCAGAAGGACGAGATTGAGATGATGGTGGGGGAGATGTTGCATGCAGAGGTGATCCAGCCGAGCGTTAGTCCATTTGCGAGCCCGGTCTTGCTGGTGAAGAAGAAAGATGGCGGTCTTGCTGGTGAAGAAGAAAGATGGCAGCTGGCGTTTCTGTGTAGACTATCAGGCCTTGAATAAGGAGAATGTGCCAGATAAATTCCCGATTCCGGTGATTGATGAGCTGTTAGATGAGCTGTTGGGCCACTATTTTTTCGAAGATAGATTTGAAATCTGGGTACCATCAGATTCGCATGAGGACGGAGGATGTTTCCAAGATGGCGTTTAGGACACATGAGTGACACTGAGTTTCTGGTCATGCCGTTTGGCTTGACGAACCCCCCTGCGACATTCCAGGCCTTGACGAACAAGGGTTCTGCCCCTACTTACGGAGGTTTGTGTTGTTTTTCTTTGATTACATACTGATTTACAGCCATACTCTGGAGGAGCATGCGAGGCACTTGCAGGTGGTGCTGCAGGAGTTGCAGGAGCATCAGCTATATGCCAACAGAAAGAAGTGCCTCTTCGGGCATGATTAGGTGGAATATTTGGGACACATAGTTTCAACAGCGGGGTGGCGGCAGATGGGTCGAAGATTGCTGTTATATTGGAGTGGACATGCGCCACGACATTGCGGGGGCCTGCGGGGATTCTTAGGCTTGACGAGATACTATCGGAAGTTTGTCCAGGAGTGCAATACGATATCTTGGCCGTTGACTGAGCAGTTGAAGGACAACTTTTATTGGGGAGAGGTGACGACCAAGGCATTTGAGGCCCTGAAGCAGGTGGTGACGACTGTGTCCGTGCTAGCCTTACCTGATTTCAGCAGACCATTTGTGGTGGAGACAGATGTGTCCGGATATGGGTTGGGGGTGGTTCTGATGCAAGATCAGCAGCCGGTGGCCTATTTTAGCCAGGTGCTATCAGCCCGAGCACAGCGGAAGTCCATATATCATAGGGAGCTGATGGCGATAGTACTATCAATACAGAAGTGGCGACCTTATTGGGGAGAGTTTGTGGTATGGACCGATCAGCGGAACCTGAAGTACCTTCTGGAGCAGTGCATGGTTATAGAGGAGCATTAGAAGTGGCTCTCCAAGTTGGTGCACTATCAGTTCGAGATTCAGTACAGGCCAGGCTTGGAGAATAAGGCAGCGGATTCTTTGTCTTGCAAAGAGGATGTAGCAGATGTGGCGGCGATTTCTGTGCCGGTTCTATTAGACTGGGAGCCTCTGGTGCATAAGATAGAGGTTGATTAGGAGCTGACAAGGATACGTGAGGCTTTGCAGCAGTGATCTACAGATCATCTGAGGTATACACTGAGGGATCAGCTGCTGCTGTATCAGTGGCGGTTGGTGATACCACGTGAATCTTATCATATACCTGTGGTTTTTCAGGAGTTCTATGGTAGATCGGGGGGGTCACTCGGGGGTGCAGCAGACCTACATGAGGATGTCCGAAGAGCTATACTGGACAAGGATGAAGAGGGACATCGCGCATCTAGTAACTGAGTGTGACGTCTGCCAGCGTCACAAGTATTTGGCGATGGCTCCCGCAGGGCTACGTCAGCCCTTAGCTTTGCCAGTGGGTCTGGGAGGACATTAGTATGGATTTTATTGAGGGCCTGCCGAGATCAGAGGGCGTCACTGTCATATTTGTTATGGTGGACCGCCTCATCAAGTATGCCCATTTCATTCCCCTACGGCACCCCTACATAGCAGTGACTGTGGCTGCAGCTTTCATGAAGGGGTAATGCGTTTGCATGGGTTTTCGGCCTCTATTGTATCAGCTCGCGACAAGGTCTTCTTGAGCAGTTTTTGTCGGAAACTGTTCAAGGTGCAAGGGACCACCTTAAGGAGGAGCACAACCTACCATCCGTAGACAGATGGCCAAACGGAGGGGTAAATAGGAGCGTAGAGACATTTGAGATGTTTTGCATCAATGACGCTGAAGCAGTGGGCCAGGTGGTTGGCATGGGCAGAATACTGGTACAATACTTCCTACCACTCGGCGGCGCAGAGTATCCCTTTTCTCATCCTTTACATGCATGATCCTTCCCAGTTGATACACTATAGCCGTGGTGCGATCCATGTGTCTCAGGTGGAGGAGCATTTGGAGGAGACAGGATGCTGGAGGAGCTGAAGCGGCACTTGTTGAGAGCAAAACAGATCATGAAGACCAGTTCAGACATGCAAAGAAGAGATGTGCATTTTGAGGTGGGCGATAATGTGTACCTTAAGTTGCGACCGTACAGACAGAAGACAATGACACATAGGAGCAACGAGAAGCAGGCGGCTCGCTGTTACGGTCCTTTTGAGGTGTTGGCCAAGATTGGAAAGGGGGCATATCGCCTACAGCTCTCAACTACGTTCACCATCCACACGGTGTTCCATGTGTCCTAGTGGGGACCACACTTTATCACATACTCTTCCACCCATCCTGACCGAGGACATGGAGGTATGACTGTAGCCACATGAGGTTAAGGGTGTTCGTCATAGTGCAGCTGACGTTTAGGAGGTGCTTATCAGATGGCACGGCTTGCCCGATTATGATGCTACGTGGGAGTCTCAGGAGGTTATCCATCAGCAGTTTCCTGGCTTCCACCTTGAGGACAAGGTGCTCTTTTGGGGGAGAGTAATGATGCGATTATTACTTATAGGCGGAGGAGACGCGGGGTTGATTCGTAATTTTTGGGATGTTTTATGCAATTTTGAGTATTCTTTTCATGTTTGGGGGGTTATAGCCATGGCCGGCCCTAGGTGTTCTTTTCATGTTTATTTTGAGATTGTAAACCCTAATACCAATGTGTCTTCTTTGGATGATTAGATTTTCTTCCCGAATAGGAAGTTTGGAGATCTCCACATCTCGAATCGGGGCTTATCTTTGTTATTTTCAAATCTAAAGCAATACAAAAATTCCTCTTTTATTGTTCTTTCTTTCTTAAATCCCTATTTTCCACACAAATCAGTCCATAGAATCTATCAAATATCCAATAATAGTGAAATGAGAAGAGGCAATCCTTTGCCCGGGGCTCTTTAAAGGTATCATAAGATACAGTGAGCATCCTAATGTGATTGATGTTTACACAATTAGCCTTCAAATAAATCAGATTCGGATAGGTCGTTGATATTGATCAGGATCAACAAGATGAGATCCCAAGTTTTGAACAAAACAAACATTAGGCCCGTTGGAGGTGACAGGCTTGGAACCAATCATACATATCCTCAAGCTAATATGTAAGATAGCTTTGAGACGGTAAAAGACCACAGCAGCTTAGTGGAAGTGGGAGCTCAAATAGATCTTCAAATTATGATTACCTTGATGATCATCACCATTAACCATGATATCATCAATATGAACAACAAGAATAATGACGCCAATGGAAGTATGTTAAATAAAGTTAGATTGATACTAAGAACATTGATCAAGTCCATACCGCGCAACAACAATATTGAAGTAATGAACTTATCAAATCATGCATGAAGAGATCGTTTCAGGCCCTATATATAGCATTCTTCACCATGCAAAATGTATTCCCCTGCCCCAAACTGGTGATTTATCTATGGTGATCACAATGCCCTAGATTGGGACTCTAATAGCATGTTGAAATTTAAAAATAGCTAATGACTCAAACCTGTATTGGTTCCCTTTGTTTAACTACGAAAATACAATATGATTATCATTTTTATTTGACTCTAATATCTAAACTAGAAACTATAATTCCTTATTCCAAATTGAAAACTATAATTCCTATTCTTAAAATTAGAATTCCTTATATATGAACTGGAAACTACAATTCGTATTCCTAAACTGGAAACTTTACTTCATATTCGACATCATATTCCACCATCCAACTCAGGCGCAACATAGGATCTAACCATACCCGCCAAAGTCGAAGGTTTATTCACTGTTTGTGATCATCCTATGGCTTGGGTTGTGCACAGTAAAGCACAAATCACAGAATGAAAGCATACTTCAGCTAGTTTTCAAGCTTCCACAGTTACATACCATAATGCTGTTTTTCGTCCATAAGAAGCATGCAAAGAACTTACAAATCATTTGGTGGTTATTTCTAATGTTATGGTTCATGATCTTTCAGATTTTTAAAAATCCCTTTTTATCTTTATTTTTGGTCTCCAGGTGTATAGACTGCATCAGTTGAACAGAGCAGCTCAATTGGTGACTGCACTCTCCTTTTCAGTCAGAGGAGCTGAGACAACACCCCAGACCTTGGCAATAAACAGCTCATTGGGAACTTTACTCACTGTCCTCCAAATCCTTGGTGTCATCTGCATCTGGTCTCTCTCAAGCTTCCTCATGAGATATATTCCTTCTCCACAAGCCATTCCTGAATCCTGACATTCGACGAAGGATTGTATTCACTGTTTCTCAGAAGGCTTGGAAAATTCATCCGAAATGCGACTTGGCGAGCCCCTGAGGTTTGAAATCGGTGTATTTGAAGATGCCAAACCGGGTCGTGGACAGTAGTTTTCTTTTTCTTTGTGCCTCCTTCCACTAGTGAATCTTGAGAATCTGCTAAATTTACTGATGAGGAAATGCCATTAGTCTTCTGAGTTGTGCTCTGCTCTGACTGTGTATTCTGTACAGTAAATCACAACCAAAAGTACATTCAGTTGGTTTTTCCTGCAGAAAGATTGGCTGGGTTGTGAGGCTTGCACCTCTTAGACTAAGATCTCAGCTTGTTTCCTTTAAATATCAAATTATCAAATTTTACCATATGAGATTCTTTTTTTTTGAAGTTGTTTTTGTTCTCACTTGTAATTTTCCATATGTTCTTACATGAAAATATGGTTGGGTCTGGATCTCTTCAACCTGGAAAAATAGTGGGAGAGCTTCCAAATTCAGATTAAAATAGGCTAAATTTACAGAAAATACCTTAAAATTTAACAAATTTAAAATACAATCCTTACCTTTCAAAATTAAACAAAACCAACTTAAACTTTTCTTAGAGCACTCCCAAATTTGGGGCTTAATCCTAGGTGGAGGGGATAATTGCAAAAAGGAGGAGAGAGAGAGAGAGAGGACTCAACGGGGGCTTAAAATTTTAAGCCCTGTTTAGCCCTGTGTTCAGTCCCAGATGTGGCAGCAGACGTCTGATTCTTGTGAATCATACGTCTGGTGTTGGGGCTGAATCGGTCTTTATTCAGCATCGATCAGACGTCTGATTCAAAAATTCTTTTGAATCAGACGTCTGATCGTTGCTGATTCCGCTCCTATTCAGCACATGTTCAGCCCTTGATTCAACCCTCCATTAGATGAGAACATGGGCTGAATCTGACATTGCACAAATTTAGCCCCTGCTGGGATTGAACGATTCAGCGCTCCATTGGGAGTACTCTTAGTAGTTTAGCAAAATTACCTTCTATCTGTCAATATGTCTTATCACATATTTCATATTTCATATTTCATAAAAGAATTAATGTTTTCATGCTAAAGATGTTAAATAACGGATTAATGTTTTCATGCAATGTGTATCTTTCACCCGACTGGTAAATGTTTCCACTTGTTTTGAATAAAGTATTATAGGTGGCTTTCCCCTCGTTCGCCACCCAAAAAAAGGACAGGAAGTTCTTGCAAATTCACAAAGGATTAATATAACAGTTTTAGGGGCAGACATATAAAATGTTCTGCTTTATTTTCAAGTGTCAAGGGCTTGCAGTTGCATGCACGAATGAAGAGTGCTACTAGTCACATTTCACATTTTGCTAAACAAATTAAATTTTATTCACAAGTTTGCCATTATCTTAATACATATTTTATCCTAAGGTAAAATTCTAATTTTACCTTTTTTTCTCCACAAAACTACACTTCTCCTCATCTCTCTGCTGTTGCTGTCGTCGCCCCCCGGCACCTCCTCTCTGTTGTGCGACGGAGCCTAGCTCTACTAACACAGCACATCGGAATACACAGGATCGTGGAGACCGAGGACGAAAGATCAGCGACACAACAGAGCACAGTTAAGATTGGTTTTAGGCCGTGGACGGCCAAGGGGGAACGCCGATGAGCTTTATTACGAAAGGAGAGAACAATACAAATCTTTTCTACGTCCAACAAAGAAGAAGCACACAAGATCTCTCCAAAAGCTCACAATACAATCTCTCAAAGTTGGCTCTCACAAATGTCGGCTCTCTCAAAGGATACAATGGTTTACACACAAAACCCTAACCTAAAACTCCATATATATATGACCCTAGATTACAATAGGTGTCATCTTTGGCTATGAATTTCTAGGATTCAGATCCCGACAATTACAACATCCAATCCAATTACCGCTCTACGCAATTAATGCCGCCGCACTCTAGTGGGCCTCCGCCGCATCCTAGTGGGTCGCATCCCAATGAGCTCCCTTCGAACGAACGACCTTCCTTTTGTGTCGAACGACCGAAGTGCCGAGCCATGCGTCCGAGCCTTCCTCCCTTCGAGTCTCCATACGACCATTCGACGGAACACGGACTCTAACCGCATTACGACCCAACAACCCAATGCCGAGTGTTCTACCCTCAGACTCGAACTGACGACCGAATGACCATTTGCACCGAACGACCATCTGCGCTGTAGAAGCCAAATGCCTAGTATCCTCGTATCTGACTTGTGCAGAGTCAGATAGGTCAAATCCGAGCGCAGTCGAGTTACCTCTACACAAGATAACTCGTCTGCCAAACAACTGCTTCTCATACGCCGAATCGAGCCAACTTCTCCACAAATCTCCACTTTGCGAGATTCGAGCCTTTCGTCCAACGAACGGCCTTCACCGACCTTGGTAGAGCATCGAATGGTGTTCCCCCCTTATTTTGTTCCGAAGAACCGAATGTCCCAAATGACCAAATGCTTCGCCAAAGCTACAACCGTCTCCTCCTGAGACTGGCTGACTCTCTCGAGTCTCAAATGGCTCCACCGAGCCTCAATGCCCCTCCTGGGGTAAACGTCAACTTCTTCGAGGAACCACATTGAGCAAGTCCAAACAATGCTTGAACTTGACTCCCGATACAACCTTCATCAGCATGTCCTCCGGGTTGTCCTTCAACAAGTTGATATCATCGTCTTCTTCTCCCACATTGTCCCTGACAAAGTGGAATCTAACGTCGATATGCTTCGTACGAGCATGGAAGACCTGATTTTTAACCAAGTGAACTGCACTCTGGCTATCACAATGAACATCGTACCTCTCTTGGTAGACTCCCAGATCATCCATCAGACCCATCAGCCATATCATCTCCTTCACCGCTTCAGTCAATGTCATATACTCTGCCTCCGTAGTAGACAAGGCCACCGTAGACTGAAGGATACTCCGCCAACATATTGGAGCATCAGACAGGGTAAAGATATAGCCTGTCATTGATTGTCTCCCATTCAAGTCGCATGGATAGTCAGAATCTACATACCCAACAATGTGCGAAACATGAACACTTCGGCTGTATGTCAGTCCGACGTTGACTATGCTATTGATGTAACGCATGATCCACTGCATTGCTCGTCAGTGCTCGCTTCCCGGGTTGTGCATGTATCTACTTACCATGCTAACTGCATGTGATAGATCCGGTCGAGTACATATCATTGCGTACATCAAGGCCCCTACCGTATTGGCATACGGTGCGCTCGTCATGAGCTTCTTCTCCTCTTCGTTCTTCGGACACTGCTCGGCTCTAAGCTTAAAGTGAGGTGCAAGCGGAGTAGCTACGGTCTTCATCTTCTCACAGCCAAACTTCTGTACAGCAGACTTCAGATAGCGACTCTGTGAAAGATTAACAGTACCTCCACTTCGATCTCTTGTGATCTCCATCCCAAGTATCCTCCGTGCCTTGCCCGGATCCTTTTTCTCAAATATAGAACTCAATTTCAATTGAGACTTCAATCTCCGAATCTCCTCTTTATTCGATGAAGCAATGAGTATATTATCGACATAAAACAGAAGATAGATGAAGGACCCGTCATCCAACTTCCGATAGGACACACAAAGATTATAGGGACTGCGAACATACCATTGATCATCCGTCATAAAGCGTTCAATACGCTTATACCACTGCCGTGGTGATTGCTTCAACCCGTAGAGTGACTTCTTCAATCGACATGCACGACCGTCATCACTCCCATAGCCATCGAGCTGAGCCATATAGATCTCCTCTTCGAGCTCTCCAAACAAGAATGCCGTCTTGACATCCAGTTACACCAGTTCAAGGTTGAACTGTGCAACCAATGCCAACTAGATCTGAATCGAGCAATGCTTTACCACATGAGAAAAGACATCATTGTAATCAATACATTCTCTATGTGCAAAGCCCTTTGCTACGAGGCGAGCTTTATAGCGAACATCTTCTAATTTGACCCATTGCTTCTTGGTGTAGACCCATTTACACACAATTGCCTTCTTGCCCTTCGGAAGCTCCACGAGATCCTAGGTGTCGTTCTTCGCCAATGATTCCCTCTCTTTTTCCATCACACATCTCCACTGCTTCGGGTCTTTAGATTGCTCCACCTCACCAAATGAGTTGGAAACATCGATACATACTGTGGGAAAGGCAAATGAGACCAACTCCGAGTACCTTGCAGGTTTTCTTATCTCACGCCTCGACCTCGATACTGCTATGGAATCCTTGAGCTAAACGACCCTTGGAGACGATCTATCTCCACCAACTGAGCTTGAGCCACCAACTTCACCATCGACGGCCTGGAGCCCCCCTTCTGCTACATTTGGTGTGGGTCGATCTGAGTCGTCGATCGACCGTTGTGGAGTATCGGACACATTGTCAAAAAATTGCTTCAATTTTGTTTGTTCGACCTCCACATTTGGCTCATTCTCCTTCTTTAGTAACGCCGACTCATCAAACGTTACGTCTCTGCTCTGGATCACCTTCCTTTGTGTCAGACACCATATTCAGTATCCCTTGACACCACTGCTGAAGCTCAAGAAGATGTCTTTCTTGGCTCAAGCATTGAGTTTATCTTCCTTCACATCATAATAACTTAGACATCCCCAAACTCGAAGTGATCCATAGTCGGAAACTGGCTTTTCCGACCATACCTCCAAAGGAGCTCTTCCTTCTAATGTAGCAGATGGTAGCCGATTGACCAAGTAGGTCGCATATGCCAGGGCCTCTGCCCAAAACTCTTTCGATAGGTTAGCAGTTGACAGCATGCATCGAACTTTCTCTAGTAAAGTCCGATTCATCCTCTCTGCTACCCCATTCTGTTGCGGCGTACAACAACAGTGTAGTGTCTTTGTATTCCTTCCGATCTGCAGAACTTCTCGAAGAGATCTGACCTATACTCACCAACGTTGTTGTAGGGTTTTGATGGACCCTTAGGGCACATTCTGTGACCGTCCTAAGTCGGATGGACCACAGACGCAAAAGAATGCAGCGAAAAAAAATAGATACGTTAAACTATTTAACGAGGCCATAAGGTTCAAGACCTTTTAGACAGGATCTCTGCCAACTTGGGATGGGTCTGATCATCCCAAGAGGGAGCTAAGCTACTGCGATTAAATTAAAATAACTCTGATTAAATTTACATACCCGGAACCTTGCCTTGGTACAGGCAAGGTGTACCCCACCGTCTTTCGAGCCGCTCCCCGTCCCCCGCCGAACCGCTCTGCGTACCGAGGTGAGCAATCCTCTTGTCGTCGGCCAACCACGTGCCTAAGAAAGTTTCACCCGAGTGCAAACCTTCACCAAGATTTTGGGATCGGATCCGAACCCCTTCGTGGCTTTGCTAGAGCCCTTCAGGAGTAAGGCAGAAATTATAGGGATAAGAGAATATTTAATTTAAGCCTAGATCTGAGCGTGCTCCAACATTTTTGGGAGCCGCTCAGATCTTGAGCTTGGGACGAGTTTAGAGGAAGGGGCAGACCCATATTTATATAGGTGGCTGACCGCTCCCCTTTACTACACTTCCGATGTGGGACTATGTTTTTAGAGTTTAATAATTCAAGTTAGTTTGCCTTTCATAAAGGTCAAACTTTCATGAATTTTAACTCTCTCACCGTTGAGCTTCACATTTGATACAACCTATCAAATCGAAGAGGGTTGAACGGTGAACGCGTAGGAAAAAACGGCGAGTCAATCCGACGTCGTTTGAACCCTCAAACGTTGTCTCAAAGTTAGCCAAAAACCATTCAAAGATGAAAAATCCAATCGTAAAAAAAAAATCCCGGATTTCAAAAACCCTAACCAGAAAATTTGGGCTTGGTGTGCCTCTATTTTCGCTGGGTTCAGCCCAACACTTTGGGCTGACTTGTTTTAGCTCTAACTTGTCCATTTGGACTCCGTTTTTGACGCGGTTTGAACCTGCGTTTAGAACGGGACGATTCCGTCATCCATGTAACCTTTTCAACGCGTTTATTTTATTAAATATGGTCTTAAACAATTTAAGACACATTTAACTCCGTGTGCATCACATGCAAAATAGTCCCCTATCTAAGCTTAAAATATCAGTTGCATCAGATACAAATGATCTGAGGGAATACATCCCCCCAACATCACCCACTTGCACTCAGGATCATTTATCCCGAATGCAGAAGATAACTGCAAACTCTTTGCAGTGTTCTATCCCCTTGCATCAAATGCATATTCTCCCTAATGTTTCCACCTATTACTAGACGAAGGTCGCACTCTGTGTAAGACCCTACAGCCTGACCCTACTACATGTAGGGCTCGAAGCCCCAGACGGCAGTGACCACGAGCAGCAGTTGTCGTCTTTGTTTCAGTATCATACTTATGTGGTTAACTCATCGACATGAGTATTGTTGGGACCACCCTGACTGTGTCCGTGATGAATTCCGCAGTTATAGTCTCTTCGTCTAAACTATGTCGTTTAGTTCAAGCCTAGGATACGGTCAAACTGTCAACCCCAATAGCTCAAATCCGGTTAGTCTCCATCGATCTTTAGTTAAATAATGTTGGACTTCTTCCAACATATTCTGGCCAGAGATTTCACTAAAGACCGAACTAACTCTACGACACTAACTCCCATTGACCGGGAGAGACGAATCCTCTCTTGGTCATTACTCTCCTCGTACACTTCAAATGTCACCCAACCAAAGACCATACGACAGGCCTAGCCTCGAAGCTAAGTCAACTATCTAAGTAACATCGTTCACGCACATGTTCGTACAATGACGTCAAGTCATAAGACCAACTTGCCTACCATCACTAGGAGTTTGTCATTTACAGATTGGTCAATCATAACCATATGACAACTCTTGATGGGTCGTTCAGTGAACTCATTCTCCAATAAGTACCTGGGTCTCGTCTTCGACTTTGCCAAGTCAAACGATCATGAGATCATCGTCACCGCTATACGGTGAAGACTAAGACACAATGGTCTATCCGATGTTTCGATATCCTTTTCTCGAAACATCTACGACCACGAACCCTTTTAGACTTATGCTACAGACGGTCAAACATTTCTCCATGATCGATGTAATGAACCCAAAATTCATATACGTGTATTAATACGTATTTTTGAGCGTATATATGTGCGTATAAGTTTTGGGGAATCCTTATGTATTTTATTTAATTTTGTCAAGCTAAATATTATTTTTAAATAATTTAGTATGACATATGATTTTATTAAATAAAGTATATGGCTGGAATACTAATGTCTTGTTGAGTATTAAGTATTGTATGTGTATTAAGTGGGTATAGTTATTTTCCTAAACAAACAAAATCCCAATTTTTCCTAAGGGACACCTCCACCTTTGATGTGTCAAAATATCCTTGATCCTTACCTAACCCAAGTCTTGGTGGCATGCTTAAAGGATTTTAGGGAGATGAGGTGGCTACTCTAGGAATTAGAAAGAAGGTTTCATTCACTCTCTCTCTCTCTCCAAAAGATCAGACCGAATTCATCCCTTCCCCTTGCTCCATCGTAGACTTTAGGGAGGTTGAGCACCCATAGGGCTACACCACCCTCACTTTGCACACCCCCGTAGCATCACTGTCGTCGTTTTGGTGCTGTTGCTCATTCTGGAAGCCTGTGAAGGAGAAGAAAGATTTAGAGAAGGAGAAGGTTTGAAGAAGGAGGAGCCATAGGGATTTGGGCTACCCCCTTGTCTCTCATCACCCCTGAGGTAGGATTCCATCTCCAACTAGTATTAGAGTTGCATGCTTAGTTTCATGATTGTTGTTGTTGTGGTTTTACCTTTTCTTAAGTTAAATTCTGAGTTTTGTATGGTTGTGTGCGGTGAGCAATCCTGAGTTTGTATGGTTGTGCGCGGTGAGCAATCCTGAGTTTGTATGGTTGTGCGCGGTGAGCAATCTTGAGTTTTGTATGGCTGTGTGCGGTGAGCAATCCTGAGATTGAATGGTTGTGCGAGGTGAGCAATCCTGAGTTTTGTATGGTTGTGTGCGGTGAGCAATCCTGAGTTTGTATGGTTATGCGCGGTGAGCAATCCTGAGTTTTGGATGGTTTTGTGCGGTGAGCAATTCTGGACAGATTTACATGCTGATTGTTCTGCTTAGTCCTTCTAATCTAGACTTGAGTTCGCTCTGAAACTTTTATGGCCTAAAGATTTGACTGTTATCTATAACTTTCATGTTCAGAACATTTGTTAATTCAGATTTCAATTAAGAGTAAAAATTCAATCTTTACAACATGTCGGAATTTCATCCGGTCTATACACAGCTTGGCAAAACGTAGATCAGTCCCTACATACTCCATAGAAATTGATGATCTTAGTCTCGTTGGAAAGATAACAACTTTTTCTACAACTTTTTCTGGGTGCACGTTTTCGAGATTCTATCTGTAACATGTCCTAAACTAGCAATCTTTACAGCTCTTAGAATCTGTCTGAAAAACAGATTCGTCAGGTCTTACCAAACAATTCACCATAAATCACCCAGTTTATATTTCTGCATGAAAATTTATAGGTGAATCCAGAACAACTATATCTACAACTTTCCTTTGTATTATATGCATGTTTGATACAAAATTATGGAGTAATGTGTTTCTTAATCTAACTGTTCTGTTTTTCCAGCAAGTTGAAAGATTTGAATGTTGTTTTAAGCTCTTTTTGAGGTTAAACTTGCCATCAATGTTCTTAATTATTTCTGTTACATGGTGATATGTGGTTTATGTTCTTGGCACATGCAAAATGATGATGTGAATTTGGTTATATGTTTCATGTATATTATGAGAAATTAGAAAGGAAATGCACAAGGCGATGCATGTCCCAAATATGTGATGAACTGTGGAAAGAAAAGAAATGGAAGGTGTTATGTTTCATGAAAATGACTAAGTCCTCTTAAAGGAGGGTGACATGGGGTTTGGGGGAAACACGGGTAAATTATAGGAGTTAAGGAGCGAACAGATGATATGAATTCTCACCCACTGTATCACTCCCGAAAGGGCGAGTTGAAAGGGTTGGAGAGGCCACTGGTGTACTCGTGATGCACCATGACGGTAACTGATGGTTTGCTCCGTTTGTTCGACAGAAAAACCGAGATGAGTCTCGCTCTAGTGCCTTGCCCCGTTCGGGCATAGAGTTACGAGAGGCCCCTCCTGTGCTCATGTCGCTGGTTGCGGTATCACTTTTCACCCACCCTGGGTGAAGTCCGGCTCCTTAGCGTCCTACGGTTTATCCGAGTTCCAAAATGCTAACCAATGGATTAATTGTTAACCCTCATTATTCTTGCAGCAATGATAAATGTATGTGTTGTTTACTTGTGTTTCTTTACTATGGTTCTTTTATGTTGTATACCATTGTTGTACACCTTGCCTGTTGCACGTGCACGCTTTCATATGTTCATAACTATAGTTGTTACTTCCTTTACTACAGTAGATGTTTATGCCATGACATACACTCTGCCTGCTCACGTGCACCCTTTCCACACTTCTTGTAAGGATTAGTTGAGATATGTAATTCCTACTGGGTCACGCGTTGACGTGCCCCACCGTTGACTATTTCAGGTTCAGGTGTTGGAGTTGGTTGGCGGTTATGATGTGGAGCAGTGGAGTTCTGTGGATGAGTTAGGTTGGGATGGCGAGGGGAGAGGAGAGTGTGTCTGTACTTTGGGGTTTTGCTTGGGTAGTGACGAGATGATAATGATGGATGTATGTACAGATGGATGATGTATAGAAATTAGACTTTTCTTTGGGTTTAGCGTTTGTACAGTTTCCCTCAGTGTTTCTTTTTGTGTTTATGTTATTCGTTACTTGGTTGTGCTTTGGGAACATTACAGGTACTACCCCAGCAGTGCGCAGTGGACCTGCTACTTGTGTTTTTAATTTGGTATTTCCTTCGTAACACTCGCTGCTTCGGGAATACCTGATACGGATTCGTACTTATCGGATATCCCAGAGAGCGGGGCGTTACAACCGAGATACTCATCTCGATACATGTTTGACCTTGCATTAAGTCTCAGGACTTACCTAAGTTAATATCTAGTGATAACTACATTATGATTAACTTAGATAAATTTATACCAACCAGCTTACTGTTATTTCGAACAAGATGTTTGTACAATTACACAGAGAAAATTGCCTCGAGGGCATACATATCTCGCTACATCTCTCACTTGCACTTGGGCCCATTTATCTCGGTATCTCATACCTTATTTTACACATAAATCTTTCTAGACTTCATGTGGTAGAGCCTTCGTGAGTGGATATGCTAAACCGTCTACTATATAGACTTAAGGGGGTTTCTATGTTTATCTTAGACCATTCATTTGAATCTCATTCAAATAATTTACTTTGGTCCTTTGGAATCCATTTAATTTTCCTGGATCTCATCTAGCTCATCGTACCTTTCGACAATAATTTTTAATAAGTTATTGGTCATTTTAGACGGTTCATATTTAAAAGTGTCAAACTCTTTTTACCACTTTATCAAAATATGTTCCATCCCCTTGATGACTCGCATGTGTTTTATTCACTCCCACTGACCTTGAAAACTCTCTGGCTAATTCATATATGTTCGTTCTTCTAAATCATATTTAGAAAACGAACTATAAATGAATGCTCCAGTTTTCATGGTTATCATGAGCGTTTACATCGAGTTCAATCCAAGTAGATCTGTACGCATCTGCTGGCGAGACAGTTTCATCATAATCCGTTTATATGTGTAATGGCCCTAGTGCCATGTACGCTATGGTATGTCTATTTGATTGATGAATGTAGTATACGTATACTTGAATGAGTACATATTGTGCATGTGTGCCTCCGTAGTGTATATAGGAATGGTGTGGTGCATATAGTAATTATGTAGTGTATATAGTAATGATGTGTTGGAGGACCTATTTGATACTAATAGGTGTATATGAGGTAGTAAAATGATTGGCATTGTCGGATTTATGCATTTGTAGTGAGATTTGAGTTGATGGGTGTGTATAGTAAAACATACTATTAATATTATTTTAATGTGGATTAGTTTAAGAATTATCTTGTGAAGATTATGATAAGAGATTATTACTATGATTATTTAATGAGATTCATTGGTGCTAATTATTCGTATTATTATTAGTAAATTTGGATAATGGTATTATTGTAATTAGTGGGGGTGTGTGCATAGTAGAAGGGCAAACTTCTAATTAAGTATGTGGTTGAGTAAATAGAGATGACATGTGTGTGGATATGTATAGAAGAGATATTTTTATTAAGTGGAATGGCAAACTTGTAAATAAGGTGTTCCCATTTAATTATTTCTTTTGTCCTACTTTCTACAAACTTCTTTAATCATCTTCAAACTTTTTTTATTTGTTTTCTTTTCCCATTTTCTCTTGCCATGGCTGCCGAAATTCCCAGGTCAAAGCAAAAAAAAAGGGAGGAGAAAAATAAAGCAAGAAAGAAAGAAGAAAGGAAAGAAAGGAAAGAAAGAAGAGGAAGGGAAATCCTAAAGAAGAGAGGAGTTGGGGGAAGAATAAGATTAGGGTTCTTGGAGCTTGATGGTGGAGATCCAAGTGGAGTTTCATGGAATTGATGGGGGAGACTACATCATCCTAGCTTTGAGGTAGGAATTCATACTCCCTTTAGTGTGATTAGTGCAAGGTGGATTTCATTGATGCAAATTTGTTTCAAATTTCAGAAATCTGTCCCCTGTTTAACTGATGATATTTGTTATTATTAATTCAAATAAAAATCTAAAAAAATTATATTCATGTAGTTCATGGAATTCTACCCCAGTTTCATATATAATTTGACATGTGTTCAGTTCAAGTATTTGGAGAAAAATGGTTTTGTTTGCAACCTGGCAGAATTCGGCCTGTTTCGACACCCCGTACTAAAATGGTGATAACGGCCAAGATACTTAATGAAATTAGATGATTTGGGATACTACGTAAATCAGAAAGTCCTAATATACAACTCTTGTTTTATACATTTTACCCAGTTTTGACTGTAGCTATGCGTAATACACTGATTTAGTTTAGGCAGTTGTACTGTTTTTCTGCAGATTTGCTCTCTGTTGTTAGATGAAGCACCATATATCACACACACATGATTATTTTTTGAAATTTGGTGGACATATGTAAAACGGCCATATCTACAACTTTCATTTACATTGCATTATTATATTCCATACAAAAATATGGAGTAAAATGCCATTCAACCTGACTATTGTGCAATTCTAGCAAGCTGAAGTGTTTTCTAGTGTTTCAAATGATGTGTTATGGCTAGTTTTGTTACTATCATCAATGAATATTATCATTAACTAAAAGGAAGCTTCATGATGCTATTTGTTAATGACATTGTAGTGTTAATAACCATGGTAATAATGCCCCTCAGGTGTTTGTGGGAATGTTGAGGTGAAATGGTTATTAGTCTTATGTTGAGGTGAAATGTTTATTAATATGTTTATGTTGCTATTAGTCTTATGTTGCTATTGGTTTCATGCTATTGGTTTCATGCTATTAGCTTCATGTTGCTAGAAGAGGATGACATCTTGCTAGTAGTATTATGTTGTTTTCAATTGAATCGATGACTTTGTCATTATGCCATCCATGTGTTTGTGATAATGTCTACATGTAGTTAAGTATGAAATGAGGGAGATGCTTTGCATAATTTGAATACGAGTGAATTGTTGTGGTTGTAATATTATATGTTTTGAGAGGATGGCGTGATGAGGTTGAAATGGTTAGTTCCATATGTAGAAATGGAAAGAGTAATGTTTCATGAACATGTGAGAGTGAGATAGCGTTTCAGTCCTCCTATTGAAGGGTGACATGGGTTGGGGGAATTCCGAAGCATCGGGTAGGCCTATGGGATGGACTGGTTGTGGTGTCTTGTGGTTTTGTGTGGTGGGTACACTTTCACTCCTGACGGGCTAGCGCGGTGGGGAGTGTAGAGTGGTACCCAAGGCTCCTGACGGGCTAGGGCGGCGGGGAGTCCTCTTTGCTCTCCCACACAGTTGGGAGAGGTCCATTCCCATACGTCGTATTCGATATTAGGGTTCCAAAAACTAACATTGTATGTAATTGTTTGACTGACTCTCTTTTGTGATTTAGGCGTACTTGTTGTTAATTGGTGTACTAGCGTCACCCCTCCCCTTACACCCCATACTATGATTCTGTTCTCATTTCCTACGTGTGGTACTATTGTTGCTTTCTTTTATCACACATGCCATGTTTATTTGTAGCGCTTCCACTTGTAGCATTGTGCACCCACTAGTGGCATTAGTGTGTGTTGTGTTTAGGTTGGAGTATGGGATTCCTACTGGGTTACGCGTTGACGTGCCCCCGTTGACTTTTCAGGTGTGGTTCTTGGTGTGGGAAGCAGATGGAGCAGTGTAGATCTCTGGGTGAGACTAGAGCGTGGGGTGATGAGGGGAGAGGAGAGAGCTATGTGTACTTTGGGTTTTCTTTTGGGGTGAGAGATGCTTGTACTATATGAATTGATGCATTGGAATGCTTGAGATGTATATGAAATAGTTCAGTGTTTAGTTTTTAGTGTTTCTATGTGGCTTGGTCTCGTTCTGTGTTTATTGATAGGCTGTTTCGTTGAACACTGCATGTACTATTCCTAGCAGCGCACAGTGGCCTGCCAGTTTCTTTTGTATCCTCTTTTTTCCTTCGTAACACTCGCTGCTTTGGGAGAACTGGGATGGATTCGTACTTTTTGGGTATTCTGGGAAGCGGGGCGTTACAATATGAAGTAGGATGAAAACGTTCTCAACCAACGTTAACTGTACTTCACTACTTTCTTTCTGCACCAATCTTCTAAACTCGAAGAATTACTTGCAAACAATAAGAAACATTTTCTTTGGGCACATAAAGTAAAGTCTATACTTCATTTACGTGCATGGACCATTTGCATCAAGTTGTTAATCGGAGTCTCTACTCTAAATTTCATCCTGGAAGTTATTTTTAGACCATCATCGACTATGATGTCTAACTCGACTCTTCGTCTCACGAGACTCGAGTAATCCTTTAACTTCCTAACGATTGATTAATGAATATCCTATTGATAATGTTCTTATAGAACCTTATCAAAACCTAGGCATTTTTATCTGGTCTTTAACCCAGAGGGAGGACTATAACTCAGTCACTTTGCCATGACTCGCACTATGTCTAACAAAGTGCGATTCATGCTCTCTAACACATCCAATATGTTAAGATACTTGACCTGAGAGAAAATCACATTTTCTTTTATTTATGCAAGATTTATACAGCTAAGTATTTGACTTTTCGATCTAATCGAATCATTTCAAATACTTTTGTCATTTTGTTTTCTATTTTATTAGACTTGTGTTTCATCAAAAACACATGTCGTAGTAATAATAAGAACGACGTATCCTAACTAACTTAGACTTGGGTCCGGGTACATCAGTATGTACGAGACTATGAGTTCAACAACTCATTCTCCCACTGTTTTACAGAAAGATTTTCGGCCATCATACCTTTGAGAATAAGGTTAACAAGTGTCCGTAGACTTCATAATACGAGATGTCAGACCACTCTTTATGTGACTTGTGAAGCTTAGTCTCTTTGGTACGGCCTAGTCTATTTTGTCATATAAGTTTATTACTATCTTGCGTATTCATATATTAACATTTAATATATTATAGTTATTCCAAATTACTAACATAAAACATCGCTTCAGAAGCAAAGTGACGACATTCGTAAAAAATGCGTTAGACGTCTTTTGTATAACAATTATTCTGAAATCGTGACATCAAATATGTCACATTTTCAGTTCCTTCTACTTACGCCTTTACTAATAATAAATAAAACTATCTTTCTCAATTTGACCTTTCTGAGTGCCTTCTTCCTTTTCTAATTCTCATTTAGATATTAAATGTCTCAACAAAAATTTAAATGGCTATGCAAGCATCTCATGTATCCAAATGCCTGAGCTTTGCAACCTTGAGTGTAGCTCAATAAGTTGCTCGTCTCAAGATCCGGTTGGGATACATAGTCTTGCACCGCCCATGCACTCATATTCGATTCAAACAGTTTGATCGAATTTTCGAACCTTACGGATCGAACCTGCTTTCCATACAACCTTGAGTGTCGCTCAACAAATTGTATGGAGAAACTTGCTATTGAACATCAATATGTTCCAGCTGCCCATATAGAGGCGAGTGTCATGTAGCGTGCATTTCTTGTGTTGGACTCAGAACTTAATGAAATCACATTCCTTAAGTCTGTGCTAAAGAAGGTCATTTTGATGTCAACGAGAATATAATTTATTCTATCAATTAGAGTTTAACTTGATATTCCATTAACCAACCTATTTGACCATTTAACTATTCTCTTAGAATATTATGTTTTTGATTCCATCGGTAACCTTAGAACTTACCCTAGTTTAGCATATGTTCAGGTTTTTAAATATAGATAGAATGGCTTTTATCAATCTATATCCTCCCACTATTTTTTGATCATTCTAAGCCTTAATATTGAACGATTTAATCGGATTAAATTAATGGGTAAGAGATCCAATCACCCTGAGCCTAACAACCTTGAGCGTAGCTCAACAAATTGCATGACTCTGCAATCGGTAGATGACTCTTCATCAATCATATCGGATATGACTCTCTTATCGGTTTTTACACCTAGCCATTTATGATCATGAGTGTGCTCATCCAAATCACAATGACTAGTCTAGTCAGACCCTTGTTTTCTTGTCTAGCCTAACTTACGTCGGCGCTCAGTGTATTCACGAAACGACGGTTTGGGTCAAGTCTAGACAACATCATTAGATTAACTTACGCCGACACTCGGTGTATTCACGACACGATGGTTTGGGTCAAATCAAGATTACATCATATATATTTAAGAAGTTGATTTCTACAAGGTTGCCATATCACAGCTTGAGTGTAGCTCAACAACTGGAACATGAGTCCTATAGTTGCCAACCCCTAAAACAAAGAGGGTTACGACTAATCTTGAAGAAGATTATTAACGTATTTGACTTAGATATAGTCCAGGGTGTCATATAATAATGATTCGCGTCATTGCGGTCCAGCGGAACACGGCCAGGGAATTGACTAAGCCAGGATCACTTATCCCTTAGACTAGCTAGGGTGATCCAACATACTTAGCCAAGCACATTGACCGGATCATGGTTCATTGAATGAAGCTTGTCATTTTTATATGCGTGCCATAGACTAAAAGGTTTTTATTAACAACTAATTAATCCTATCAACTAGTTGAATCCTTAAAATTCAAAATTTTATAATTTGTTAATAACTTTTATTAAGTCCTTATCAACTATAAGGTTCACGTGTTATACTAATCGTTATTAGAATTCAATAAATTCATTTACAACGCTTTAAGCGTAGTCTTTGAATGAGAATTATTATTTATAACGATTAAAATAATAACAGTCGTTAAAGAGACTACCCTAATCAGGAATTAGGTCTCAAAAGGTTGTTAATGATTTATTAAAACATAGTATGTCATTAAAATTCATTTCATAAATTTTAACGAGTTCTTAATGACTAACCTAAAAGGGTTGTCTTGTGTTATCAAATAAGCGACAAGAATAACATAGCCATTAAGCATAAACTACACTAATTTTAACGCATAAAATGAGTGTCCAACTATTTAACAATTAAATAGAAAATGTTATAAACGGGCTTTGGAGGCCCAACCCGTTAGTGGGTATCCACCCATTATGTAACCCTATTACTATAAATACAGGGCTACGGGGTTCCGTAGCTGCTATGGTTTACAACACGTTATCAGCACGCTCAAAGCTAAGCCGAACCCCTGCCGACGGACGGACGCGACGGACGGACGCGACGCGAACGGGCTTCCTCCACCGAACGTCGCTAGATCCGGCGGGTAGGATCTAGAGGTAATCCTGAAACCCTAGATCTAAAATTTCATATGCGCATATGTCTAGATCCAAAATTCTTGGATCGATTGTTTAATGAAAATCAAGGCTTTTATTGTTTAAAAATCAACTTTTTACAATAAAAACGTTTTCTTTGGAGATTAAAAATGGATTTTTTCCACTAAAAATTGGATTTTTATCCCCAAAAACCATGAAACCCTAGGGGATTTTCTCGCCGGAACACGAATCCCCCCTAGATCTCGCGCCAAAACCCTCGACCCCCGCCCGAAGCGGCGGCAAAACCCTCGCCCGCCGCCCGAAGCGGCGGCAAACCCTCCCCGCCGCCGCTGGACGGCGGGCGGACCCGCCGCCGGCCGCGGCGGGCCCACCCACGCCGCCGGAAGCGGCGGGCCCCCAACCCCGCCGCCCGCAGCGGCGGGCCCCAACCCCCCGGCAGCCGCTCGTATCGGGTCCCCCGGTGCGCGCTCATGCCCGGAAACCCTAGCTGCTTGAAGCGGCAATCCGCGCGACCAAAAAAAACCCTAACTAGGGTTTCACACCGAAAATTTCTTCGATTTTCAAAACTTTTCAGATTTAAATTACGATTTCTTTTTCGTCAAAATCTGTTAAATTACACAATTTTTATTCATCGCATTTTATTCGGATTATCTGATTATTTACGTTTAATAATTAGGAAGATCATGCGACCGCTCTGCCGTTAGTTAACTAACCTAACGGTGTTTGACGTTGCCTAGTGGTCCAATAATTATTAAACGAAAAATTTTCATTTCCATTATAAAATGCCTGTGATGATCAATTGTCTGTGTTGATCGCCTGCTATGATATTAAATGCCTGCCGCATTTTTCTACGATGTGATGTATATTTTTGTTGCCTCTAGCATGAATTTCCACTTAAACACTATAAATGCATGCGTAGAAAATTATATGCCCGTCGCATATTTAATGTTCTGTAATAAACATTTTATTTAGCATGCTAAAATCTTTTTGATGTATTTTTAATGCCTGTAGCATAAATATATGTCTGAGATAAAATTATTTATATACCTGCAGAATATAAATAGCATGTGTATACATCATAATTGTTTCCATTCTGGTTAATTGAGCACAACTTTTTAGTTTACTGTATTTATATTATATGTATGATGTGCTCATGACATGACAATATTTCATGACAACAAACCAATAATGATTTCAATAAATTTTAACATCATATCCTAGTTGACAAAATGAACCTGGAGTTCAAAACCAAAATGAACCTGAAGTTCAAAATCAAATCAAAAGTCAACACCCTTTCACACTAATAAATATTAACAAGTACGATGGCTTATACGAAAAACATTTATGCGATTTCTTTTAGAAATACGCATTTCGCGGTAAATAGATCTCTCAGATCCACGGTCTGTATAAACCGATATTGACACCAGCAGTTGTCATAACACCGCCAAACTCCTTTGAGTAATCTCACTTTAGTATGATTCTTGAATCTAACCTTATTTTTTTAAGCGTACGCCCGAAGTCGTGGCTTAATAGATAAGTGAGAAATTATAAAATTCGTACCCACGTAATTGTTTCCCCTAGAGTATGATCCTATATCCACACAATACTTGAATGACTCAATAAAAATGGCCTGAAGACCATACTTGAGTTTTCAAATAGACCTTTATAAGTCTATCATAAACTAGAAAGTGGAAAAATAGAGACTAACTCATTTCCCGTGTATGTGTCTACTTCGTAAGACCAATAATCATTCTTCCTTATAAACGACAATAAGGAAGACTGAAAACAGGGGAGGTCTTGAATAAAAATGAGAAAGGGAAGATATGATGTACCTCGATATGGAGTATGGAATGGCAACCCAATATCAGACCAGAAGCTCTGACAAGACCCATAATGCTTTTTGCAAAATTAATGGGCATTAACGTACGCCATATAAAAATATATACATATCTAGTCTAAACGACGAAAGTCAAATTGACAGTATGTATAATTCGCTACTTCCCGAGGACAAATAAATTTTGAAAATAAATTTGATCTGTTGTCATAATATGAGTCTAAAATGAGCACAATTGTGGACGTATATTTTATACAACCCACATCATACTATGAAACTTGTTGCTCTAACATAATTATTAGTAGTATTCTCTTGCAGTATATATGTGCTTTTTACGCATTTTATTTTACTGTAAATGATTTGTCATCCTGAATACTCCTAAAACGAGGATGCCATGTACTCTCTGAAACTTATAAAGTTTCAAAGGATATTCATCAAAATGAAATCCCTAATGACTCAAGAAACCAATAAAGCCTGAAGCTTTATCCAACTATGATTCGCATAATAGTCATTGTGAAGATGTAATCCTTCACAGTTTGAACAGAGTTCACCTATTACAAGGACAAAATTAACTTGAGCATTTTAATGGACGTTCAAAAGTCCCACATAAATTCGAACAGAGGAATTAATTTGGAACACCAGAAGTGTCCAGAATCGACCAACTTTGGATCGATGTCACCCTGGATTGATGATGTAAGACATCATTAACCAGACGAACCCGAAGATTCTTCAAAAAAGGGTGAAACTCTCATTATCCCATTCAAAAGGGAAAAATGATTACGAGATCATCTCCGTTCACATGGACATTGACTCTCATCACTTCCTCAAACGAATTTAAAATGATATACTATCATTAGTAAAATGAGACCTTTAGGCCTCTTGAGAGTATTTGAGGGATAAAAAGTGGACTCACACACTCCCTTCATATGGCTGATGATGTACCTTAGAGTACTCATCTATATATCCTCTTTAAATGGTCATAATCAAAACCTTGTTATCCAACCGCAGTCCAGATTATTATTAATCACAACGGACATATTACATTACTAGGATATTGGTTGGGCTTTTACTTACCCTCATACCACCCCCAAAAATGCCGCAGTGGAACTTATTCATCGGGACTAACCCTCCTAGATGAATATGTTCCGAGATCCCCAATCGGGGGAGGCATTAGAGCACATCTTATAGATGGAGCCTTGACGGGTTCATATCCCTAGTTCTATGCTCAACTTCATTGAAGTCGAGCTTATTGCGGATTTTTGGGATAACACTGGGAAATCAATTTAACTGGAAGAAAATTGAACACCCTGAAGCTTTGTGTTCACACCCAGTAATGGGTTATATGTAAATCATTAAAATGATTTAAACGGATTACTTATCCACTAGAAATCCAGTTGTAAGGTGACCACGTGGGAGCATGCAAACCATCAGAACGCCTCCTTAGAAACTATTTATATGAGCCTGATCACCTCATATAAACAGTTTCCGAGAACCCCTAACGGGGGAAGCGTTTAGTGCACATCTTATCGATGGAGTCATGATGAGTTTACATCCCCATATCACCACTATGGACCATTTAAAACATTAATACCTATGATCTGATTATCATGAATAGTGATGAGATCCGAAAGATCCACATTTATGAAACTGTTAAACAGTTATCAGACATAGCTACCGACAATATAAATATTGTCAAATTCACACATCCCTGCTACTAAAAATCCAGCTAGGATTGACATACCAACTTTATGGATGCAATCTACCAGTAGCAGAAGTGGATATCCTCAATGGATGAGAGGACATACCACGAGACCCTAAAACAATACCACCACAGGAAAGTGAGCTCATCTCCATATCCTCTCCCTTTCCAGAACCTCCAGAAGAGATAAATCTGGAATAAATTGAATAATGTACGTACACGGAGAGGTATTTGGATAAAACACACTTGTCGACAATTACTCACATTTCATTTTGCCATTGATATCGTTCACAATCTCCGTTTCCTGAAGCAAACGCAGAAATTTGGCCAAATTATGTGGAACAAGGCAATAATAAGTTGAGCTGGACTCACTTATGAAATGTGAAGTGTTTGGACCTGAAGTCCTGATATCAAAAGATATCAAATCTGTGGGCTACCGAGTATTGTATAAATAAATAAAATCGTATGCTATAAGCAAAACGCTATAGCCTTAGAGGTTTATTTCGCAGAAACCAGGAAGTAACCATGTAAGATGAGTTTAACTCACTTGCAAAATTAATCAAACTGATGCATCAGGCTCCCTGGTTATGATTGCGAAACCCATGCGATTAACAAAGATAATTTTAGGCTATGTTGCTATGGATGATGTGACAACATACCCTTATGAATTATCATCTTGAAGATGAAACCTTCATCCTGAAGATGAAACCTTCATCCTGAAGATGAATTATCATCCTGAAGATGAAACCTTCATCTTGAAGATGAATTATCATCCGGAAGATGAAACCATCATCCTGAAGATGAATAATCATCCCGAAGATGAAACCATCATCCTGAAGATGAATAATCATCCAGAAAATGAACAATCATCCAGCAGATGAATTACCATCCAGAAGATGAAATTATCATCCAGTCGATGAAGAAACATGGAAAATTGCAATCCACCAATACACCTACTGGTTGTAAGGATGCACATTAGACCCCTTCCGTTCGCTGGAAGAGGGGAAGGATATCCTAGGTCCTGAAGTGCCTTACTTAAATGTCTTTTGTACACTCCTTTATCTGGCAGTAAACACTTTAACCAGATACAGTGCAGCGCCTGCAGCGCACCACTGGACCAGAGTTATGTAGCTTCTGCGCTATCTCCAAGGGTCAAGGATCATACAACATGTTAAATGTATTTGCAGATACATGTTACAAATCATCGCGTTGACTGCAACAAAGAAGCGACCAACTCCTGGAGACCAGCAAAGCATACTTCCAAGGAAACATCAATCCCACCATCCCGAGAGGCTCATCAATCCAAGAAGCAAATCATAAGTATGCACAGCCAGGTCCTGCAGTACCTCGCAGACACAGTGAAGACTGGTCAGAGACGTGATGCTACCTACCGAGTCTGCAGACCACTCCTCCTCAGAAGAGATCCCTCAGATTCAGTAGCTGTCATAGATGAGCGATACTTGTATAGATGAGCGATGTCTTGTATAGGTGAGCGATGCCTTGTACTTTGTATCGGAACACTGTAAGAGATTGATGTATAGTTGCCTAGGAGATTTGCAAGCCTGCAGCTTGAACAGATCAGGGGGAGTCAAATGTAGTGTTGTACTCTTTTCCCTTGGCTATTGGTTTTTCCCACTGAGTTTTCCATAGCTAAAGGTTTTAACGAGGCAAACTCATTGACTCTGGATCCAGAAGTATCCACCCCCTAAATACTTCCACTAATCAGGGGAAGTTACGGAAACTGTACTCTTTTTCCTTGGCTATTGGTTTTTCCCACTGGGTTTTCCATAGCTAAAGGTTTTAACTAGGCAGTTATCCCTAACTTAGGATCCAGAAGTATCCACCTCTAGTGATATCCATCGATCAGGGGAAGTTACAGAGACTTGTACTCTTTTCCCCTAGCCATTGGTTTTTCCCACTGGGTTTTCCTTGGCAAAGGTTTTAACGAGGCAAGTACTCTTAAACTTGGGATCCAGAAGTATCCATAGACCCATGATCAGATAAGCTCTATGAACCATGAAGCGTTCATCACGGCTTACAACAATGGATGGATAAGGGGAAGTGTTATAAACAGGCTTTGGAGGCCCAACTCGTTAGTGGGTATCCACCCATTATGTAACCCTATTACTATAAATACAGGGCTACGGGGTTCCGTAGCCGCTATGGTTTACAACAGAAAAAGGTTTATCTAATAAACAATAAACATGCATTCTTAAATTAACACTTAAATTTAAAATTATGATTTTAAAACATTTTATTTTTATCTCATAAAAATATAATAAAAAAACTTGTTTTAAAATCATCATAAAATTTGCATGCTACTAAAAATTTTATCGCATAAAATTTTAAATCATTTTAAATCATTTTAAACTTCTTCACACTCTCCACCACCATCTCCTCTTTGATGCAGTCGTTGCTTGAGTTATTAAAAAAATTCAAAATCATTCTCGTGTTTGAGAACCTGAGCAATGATTTTAATTTTTTTTGAAAAAATAATTTTTGGTACTCACGCATATATTCCGAGCATCACATATGGTGTTAGGGGATATATGCCAGAGTATCACATATAGTGTTTAACCCTGAAAGTTCGAGCATGTTGATTTTTCATAGTTTGATTGAGTTTTGTTGAGTTTCAAATTCTTTTGGGTTTAGTTGATCTTTTAATAGATTTTATGGATTTAAATAATTTTTTTTTGAATTTTTTTGGGTTAAATTCTGGTAGTTAGGAGGAGATGGAGGAGGAAGAAGAAGAGATGCTGAAGGAGGTAGATGGAGAGCTGGTGGAGGTGTTAGAGGATGACGAGTTAGAGGGAAAGATATCGTGGAGGAGGAGTTGACGGCGGAGAGGCGGAGATGGCGGTGACCGGTGGACGGAGAAAGAAGTTGAGAAAGAGATGGAGATGGATAAAACAGGAATTTTTCTTGAAAGAATATGTTATTTATGAGTTGAGATATTTACAAAATAGAATAATGTTAAAAAGATGGCATCTGAACAACTTGGGACATATGTACTGACGTGACAGCCTCTCATTGGCCGTCCAAAAAACAAAGCAAATTACCTTTTGAGCGGCCAATGAGAAGCCGTCACGTCAGCGCACCTGATCCAAGTTGGCCCAAATGACATCTGTCCTCTATTAATCCCTTTAAAAAACTTGTAGTGTGTCTACATTCAGCAAAACATGCAATGTGTACATCAGCGCTCCATAATCAACTTCTTTGAGCAAATTCCTCCCATCACAGCACTTCCCTATTTTGCCCTCCATGTGCCCAACCAAGATCGCCCAGGATGTTCTCTCCCTCTCAAATCTTTTCAAAAAATTAGCCGTTAGACCCCTCGATCAACCCCTAAAACAATTCAAATCTCCCGCTAAAACAATCAACTCCCTTCTCCGAAAATTCTCAAAAACCGGCATCCCACTCCTCACCGCCCTCTCAATCCATGCCCACACAATCAAATCCAACAACACCTCGGATCTATTCTCCTACAATCTCCTCATCTCTTCTCTTTCCTGCTCTGATCAACTCGACAGCGCCCGCAAGCTGTTCGAAGAAATGCCCGAAAGGAACATTGTTACGTACACCATAATGGTCGATGCCCACATGAAGCGCGGCCTCATCTGTGATGCCCTGGACTATTTTGAGAGAAACCCGTGTCAATCGGTAATCTCGTACACTGCTGCAATCAACGGGCTGGTCCTAAACGGGCAAAATTTCAAAGCATTATTGTTTTTCCGGCTAATGATTGGTGATGGGTTGATGCCTAATGGGATAACATTCACCACTGTCATTAGGGCTTGCGTAATCTCTGGATATGATCCTTTATTGGATAACATTGGGGAATCTATAGTTGGGTTGATAGTGAAGACTAATTTTTCCAAGAATGCATCGGTTTCCAATTCCTTGATCACTTTCTTTTCAAAGATGGGGGAAGTTGATATGGCAAAGAGAATCTTTGATGAGATGACGGAGAGGGATGTTGTGTCGTGGACTGCCCTTCTTGATGTATACTTTGAGGCTGGAGACTTAAAAAATGCTTGTCAAGTCTTTGATTCAATGCCAGAGAGGAATGAGATCTCTTGGAGCACAATGATAGCGAGGCTAAGCCAGAATGGTGAGCATGTGGAGGCTTTGCATTTCTTTGATCGGATGGTTCGTGATGGATATAAGCCTAATGGCTCATGCTTTGCCAGTGTGCTCAGTGCATCTGCTAGCTGTAAGAGTTTGCTGTTTGGCTGTAACGTACATTCTATTGTAGTGAAATTTGGGCTGGAAGTCAATTGTTTTGTCGCTAGCTCGCTCATCAAAATGTACTCAAAATGTAGGAAATCTCATGTTGGGCGTCAGGTGTTTGATTTGGTTTTGGAGAAGAATATAGTTGTGTGGAACTCGATGTTAGGAGGCTATACCTTTGGTGGCAGAATAGAGGATGCCGAGGAGATCTTTAGACAAATGCCTGCCAAAAATATAGCTTCATGGAATGCGATGATTACGGGTTATGATCTAAATGAACGATACGGAAATGTTTTGGAGACCTTTGGTGAGATGTTGTCCTCCGGAGAGTTGCCAATCGGAATGACCTTCTCCAGTGTTCTCCATGCGTGTGCCAACTTGCCTTCATTGGAGAATGGCAGGAAGCATCATGGGATGATTATCAAACTAGGGTTAGAGACAGAAGTATATGTTGGCACCGCATTGCTGGATATGTACTCAAAATCTGGAGATATTGAAAGCTCGAAGAGAATATTCTTTAGAATGCCCAAAAGAAATGAGGTCTCTTGGACGGCGATGATCCAAGGGCTTGCAGACTGTGGGTTTGCTGAGGAAGCAATCAACTTGTTTGAGGAAATGAAGAAAGCTGACATCATTCCTACAGAAACAATGTTCCTATCCGTTTTGTTTGCTTGTTCTCATTGCGGGTTGGTGGACAGAGGGTTGCATTACTTTGAATCTATGGAGAAAGAGCATGGGATCTTGCCAAATCCGAGACACTATACTTGTGTGGTGGACTTACTATCTCGAGCAGGGCTTTTGAGAGAGGCCGAAGACTTTATTGGAAGGATGCCTGTCGAGCCTGAAGGTAACTGTTGGGCAGCTTTGTTAAGCGGTTGCTGCACTTATAGTAATGAAGAGATTGGTGAGAGAGCTGCCACGAAGCTATGTGAATTGGGGAAGGAGAGTTTGTCAACAGGCTATGTCTTGCTTTCGAACCTATATGCTTCAATTGGGAAATGGAACAAAGTGGCAGCCGTAAGGAAATTGATGAGGGAGGCAGGAGTGAAGAAGGGGGGAGGGAGCAGTTGGATTCAGATTAGAGACCAGTTCCATCCGTTCTATTCTTGGGATGCAGACCACATAGAGTCCTTAGAGATATATAGGGTTTTGGAGCTCTTGATGTCAGAAATGGCTAAGCTTTAATCGTTGCAGTTTCACCTACATATAGTGCATACCGACTGACTTTGGCATTCTTTGCATTGAACGTTTCTCAGTCTCTCCAGGCACCCAGATTCCTACGGTTGATACATTGTAACGTCTTTTAAGTCCTACAATATAGAGTTAATGGCAAATGATATCTATATGCAGTTAGAACTCTCTATTCCATCTTCTAGGCTTTTCCAAGTTATAACGCGGCAGAAGCTTTCGTCTATCTTCTCTTACAATCCCATCACAAGAGCAGCGCAGGATGAATTTATCTCAATGCAAGAGGGGATTAAAGCTCACTCATAGAGTCTAAATGAAATCTCATCTTCAGAATTGTAATTTGCTTCATTACAAGAGGCAAGGTGATGCGATTTGGGGTGCAGCGGAAATCAGTGGCAAACTTGTAATTTTGGGGATGGGGGGATGGGGTATTTATGTAATTCTGAAAAATCAGTCCACTATATATATGTGGGGCTGTGGTTATTGTGGGTCATGTTGACATTGAGTGAGAAAACCCTAGAAGTAGATTAGAACCCTATTTGATTGGAGAGTACGGATATCCTCTCGCATTGGTGGCTTGGGAGAGCAGTCGTCCTCTTGAAAAAGGCTAACTATCCCTTCTACTCCCAAAATTATTAATAAAAATATGATTTTTTTCTCCCTAACTTCCATCCAGATTGTATCAAATTGGTGTCAGAGCAAGATTCTGATGGCGACGACGAGAAAGGTTAAAGCTTTGGAAGAGAAATTAGGCGAAGATGAATGATTGAAGAAAGCAATGGAGGAGATGAGAATGCCAATAACATCAATCGAATCTGGGATGGAAGCCCCATTGGATGCCCTAATGGAAAAAATTTCTGCAATCGATCACAGCCCACTACCCGAAAAAGAGACAACGAAACCAGATCTGGACAACGACAAAGACAACCGCTCATATTTTGGACAAAAGGAGGGATTTTTTACAAATGGAAAGGAGAAAGTCGATGACTTTATAGAAGATCAACCACCTAGCGGCATAAATCTGAGGCAAATTACGCAATTTTTGACCGACAACAAAGGAAAGGTCGTCATCCATGAGGAAGAGCAACCACCAGAGTCGGATCTAGGGTCTCATGGCCCTTGGAGAGAAGTGACAGGGGGCGGAGACCCTTGACAGGGCCGCCTGGGTGCAGTGGCCTCGGGGAGGGCCGCCCTGGGCCTAGTGGCCCTTGGGCGGATCGCCCCAGTGCACACGAGCCCTGGGCAAGCTGCACAGGGGCCCACGCACATTGGGCGGGCCGCCCCGTGTTTGGAGACATTCGGACGGATTTCCGGGGGCCGTGGGCTCTTGTTTGCAGATGGAGACCCTTTTGGGCCTCAACGACATCGCTTTAGGTGCGAGGGACCTTTAGACATATTGGAAAAGACAGTGGCTTCCATTCAGGCTTCGAGGAAGGTGAAGGAGATATTGGGTGACCTGACGACAGTCGAGGAGGGCTGCGAGGCTTTAACTGGGCCACAGTAGGCCCACAAGAGGAGGACGACCCATGGGACAACGGAGGTGGGGCTCGAGGGAGGCCGATGACAAGCCACATGAGGCTGCTTCTCTATCGAGACCCATAAACAGACTTTGGGAGACAGTAGATTCCTTTGGTGACTGTGGAGACGACCACTATGGCTCTGAAGATGGATGAGGAGACCCAGATGGATGGAATGATGGATGGTGGGACAACTATGCAGCTGCATGAGTCCAGAATGGAGGTTTTGGACACCCAACAAATCTACAGAACACCTATCAACAATTCCACTACAGGCAGCCCAATCAGAGAGTAGGACCTGGGGTCTTCTGCACTAAAAACATGATCCAGAATCTGAAGATATCAATATTTAAGGGAGATGATCCTTATGGATGAATTTACCGTGCAAAGAGAGTTTTTACAGTAACCTGTTTGACAGAGAAGGAAAAGTTACAGGCAGCTGGAATATGCTTTGAAGGAAAGGCATTATCTTGGTTTTAGTGGAGAGAGCAGAGGTGACCTGTGTGTTCATGAGAGGAGCTCAAAGACTGCTTGGTAGACCAATTTTGAGACATTCAAGAGGAAACCTACATGAGTAGCTCCTTGCACTTAGGCAAGATGGCACTATCAGATAACACATGTGAGAGATTTGATATGCTCTTGAGTTAAGTGAGTGGGATATCTGATGCGACATTGGAGTGGAGTTTCATGAAGGGGCTCAGGACAGACATCCGAGCCGAGATTTCGCATACAGAGACTAGGAAGGTTGATGGACACGATGGAGCTAGCCCCGACGATTGAGGATCGGCTCATAGCAGAGCGACATGCCAATGAGGCCTGGAACGGATCTGCTTTTCACAGCCAGGTACCGACATGGGGTAGAATGCACCGTCAAGAGGGATTTGGTCCAGTAGGGAGGAGTGCAGCAAGACGTTATCGAAAGACAATTCACGAAGGTGACAGAGGCTGAGGTACGGAACAAACAAGCTAAAGGATTGTGCTTCAACCGTGATAAAAAATTCACCTCAGGGCATCGATGTTGAGACCACTCACTCTAGTTATTGAGGATAGATGCCGATGATGATGAGGTTGAGGATGATGAGATAGGAGGAGATGAGCACCCCTATTTGGAGTAACATAACCATAGATTCATGACAATATTTTGAGGACAATGTGATTTTTTAAAGGTGAAGTAATGTTAGTTGTAGTGGAAGGGGACGTCGGCAATTTGGGCGCATCAAGTGCATTGACACTCTATAGGGGAGCCATGATCATTGTGGAGCAGGTTGCCAGGGAAGCGTTGAGCAGTGTCATTGCTCACACTCATGCCACAACAGAATGTTAGAAGCCCTAGCCAGCGACGAGTCTGGCTAAAAGAACATCGAACCTTAGCCCGACAGTAGGTTCAAGTGACTAACATAAATAGAGCTCCAGAATAAGCATAAGGACTTTTCTTTTGATGCGACGAGAAATTCACGCCAAGACATCACTATCGTAATCGCGCTCTCCAGATGCTGCTGGTTGAATATGAAAAGGGTGAGGGCATAGCAACTGTATAGGAAGGACCAGAAGGGGACATGCACACTCATTTGCACTAGCATGGTCCACTGACTTCTTGACAGCACCTTAAGGACAATGTGGTTCTTTGGAGGCGGAGTAATGACACGATTTTGGGGTGCGACAGATCTCAGTGGTAAACTTGTAATTTTGGGGATTATGGTGTATTTTTGTACTTACGGACAAATCAGTCCACTATATATATTTTGGGCTAGTGTTAGTGTGCCTAGAAGTAGATTAGAATCCTAGTTGATTGGAAAGTGCGGCCATCCACTCGAATTGGTGGCTTGAGACAACAGTCATCCCCTCGAAAGAGGTTAACTATCTTTTGTATTCCCAAAATTATCAATAAAAATCTGAAGTTTATCCCTAAATTTCATCCGGGTCGTATCAAACGGCATGCAATAATCTTGGTCTTTCTGTTTGCCGTAAGTCCTCATAAAGTTTTCGTTTTCCCTTTAGCATAAAATGTTGGAATCTTAGTCCAGTGCTCTGATTTATTTGTGGTGTTTTCACTTCAAAACACTTGCAATAGCTTGAGAACGTTTTCATGCACAAATTCACCATCTTGAATCCCCCCCATTGATAATTGGAGTTGCCAATTTCTTTTGCTTGAATTGTATGAATAAATGTGCAATGATCATCATGCTCCATATCCGATTGCAGTTATTCTTCGATTGATAACTGTTGCTGCTAGGAGCAGAAGTATTGAAGCTCTAAGATTTTTTACTGTACACACTTGCATTATACATCCATGCATATGCATTGAGACTAATAGTTCTGAAATCAATCTACTGAGCTACACAAACATTTTGGAGAGGTGTATGCAGAAAGATACACTTGAAACTGCACTTTAAGGAGCACACAAATCAATCACGTGCATAACAACATGTTTAAAGTCCATCACCTTCTTGCAGTACAGTTCGGAAGGGAAGCATATGGTTACAGAGTAAGAGTGCTCAATCCCTTAGCAAGTGTAGTTACTTGACTTTGTTAGAGCCCTGATTACCTTGCTGTTTCTTTGCAGGCAACCAATGCTCGAGGGTTCAAGAGTGCCTTGTGACACTCCATAGGATTTCCAGCAGAAGGCCTCTTGGAGCCCACGGGAGTCATAATCAGGCGATAGCTGAACATTAATTAGATTGACATCAGTGCATGGCAAGCTATCGCTGCAGGCCAGATGCACAGGTTGATATGAATATGTTCCAGTGATTCCTCTATATGTGATGTCGGAGATAGCCACTGCATCTGTCTTGTTCTTGCATGACCTTTTGTTGCAGTAGTACTGATTAATCACAATTGGAATCTCAACTTCCGAGACCCGAATGTTAGAGAAAGTCACATTCTTGACAGACCCTATGCCTCCCTGTGGATAAAGTCTTACGATTTACTTGAATTTGCTGTTCTCCTAATAACACAATATCAATTTGATTGCAAATACCTGCCATGTTTTGATCCGGACTCCAGATAGTGCGTTTTGCACTGTGATGCTATCAACAGTGACATTTGAGATACAAGCAAAGCTGCTGCCTTTCCCAAGGCCTCCTAAGCTGTATCAAGACACTGTATGTTAGCGGATGACATTGACAGAATTGTTATTTCTTACAATGGTCTAGGTAGCCGTGGGCAAAAGAGAGGTCATCAAAGAAATCGGTTAACCTGGCCAAAATATTGGGGGCCAATCTTACAATTTTGAAGTATAAGTTCACCTAGATGGGTAATTTTCTTTTTCATCTATGTATCTCTTTTTCATCTTTTCTGAATTCAGATCTTTCTAATTATCTAAATTCATGATCATCAGATATCAAACATAGAGAATAATCGTCTTTTCCTTTGATCATTCATTTTTGGCAATAAAATAAATGATGACAATTGGTGTGATCCTGCTTACTTTAGAAGAGCCTGTTTTAATGTAGATGTGAATGCTGCATGGTGGGTACAAAGCCCTTGTGGAAATACTTTGAATATGTGTGCTATGTCACAATTCATCATTCAGAAGACGCGTCTGTTAAAGATAGAAGTTGTAGGTTTGAGGTATGCCCGATCCATAGGGGAAAACAGAGCCTTATGTTTGTGTTAGATTTGGGCATGTTGAATTTGAGAAAAGAATTTGAGAGAAGAAGAGATTAAGAGTAGACTAGAGTAGACCTTGTGAGAGTTAGGCTTTATCTCAAATCAAAGCTAGGAGAGTGGTTCTCCTCTCGAATTGAGGCCCCCATATCCCTTGTATTTCTCCTTTTATCTATAAAATTTGATTTTTATCCCCCAAAACCCTAGAAAATCCTATCAAATTGGCGTCGGCGCTATTTGATCCGATGGCAACAAGAAAGATGGAAGCTTTAGAGGAAACGCTCGATGTCAAGATGGACAGATTGAAAAATCCTACCAATCGTTGCTGGAAAGATTGTCTTCAATCGAATCTACGGTGAAGATGTCAGACACGTGGATAAGAGCTTCGATGGAAGCCCTAATGGACAAAATTTCGAAGATGGAACGTCGTTCTTCGCCTGAGAGGTCAGATCTGAGAGATGACGGTAACAAAAACCCAGATCTAGAGAAGATCTAGAGAAAATACGGAATCTTTGACCAAAGGAAAGTATAAAAACAACAACTTTGAAGACGATCCACCACCGAAGTCAATTTTTGGGCAACCTGGCCCTTGGAACGAAGCGCTGTGAGCATGGGAGTACTAACCAATAGGCAGCGGGCCCCGGAAAATGCATTGGGGGCCCTTTGGGCCCCGCGGCCTGTGGGAACCCCTCTCGACAGCTGCTGACCTACAGCAAGGCCTCCAGGGGCCTCGCAGCCCCTGAGCATCCTCGCCAGGGGCCTCGCATCCCCTGGGCGTCCTCGCTAGGGGTTGGCTGCCCTTGAAGGGTGGTCTAGGGCTCTCGAGCCCCAGGCAGCCTTGCCAGGGGAGACAAATTGCTGAGGGGTCGCCAGAGACCTCATAGCCCCAAGGCTACACTGCATGTGGCTGGCGACCCCTAGCTGGGCCGCTTGGGGCCTCGCGGCCCTTGGGCAAGCCCACCAGAGGTTGGGTGAATCCCTCTAGGGTTGCACGATCCCTCGCGGGTCCTGGGCGGCCCGTCCAGATGTTTGAGACCTCTGGGCAAGCCGATGGGGGCCCATCAATGGTGGGGAGCACTTCCAAGGGTCCCACGGCCCCTAAATTCTTGGCGATTAACAAGAGTGACTTCCCTTGATGGGTGATGGACCTTGGGGAGAGCTTGGAGATTACTATGGCGCCTACCTGGGCTATGATGAGGACGTCAGAGACCCGAAGTGACCCGAGGACGATTGGAAAATGATGGAATGGCAGGAGAAAGCCAGTGGGGAGACTTTGGAGTCCATCAGAATGCCTATCCGCAATTTCACTTTGGCCAGATGAGAGGGAGAGAAGGACAAGGGGTATTCGGCTTAGAGAGCAGGGTCAGGAAGATGAAATTGCAGATTTTCAAGGAAAGGGTACCTATGGATGAGTTTATCGTGCAGAGAGATACTTCGTGCTAAATCGCTTGACTAAGGAGGGAAAGACGTTGTCCTAGTACCTGTGGAGGAAGCAGATGCAATCAATGTGGTCATGGAAGAAGTTCAATAACCGCTTGTTGGATCGCTTTCGAGATACTCAGTGTGAAGATTTACATGAGTAGCTCCTTGCACTTTGGTAGGATTGACACAGTTTGTGACTACAGAGAGAGGTTCGAAACACTCTCAGGCCGAGTCAGTGGAATACCAGAGACGACACTGGAGAGGAGCTTCATGAAGGGCCTAAGGACGAGAGCAGACCTCCGTATACAGAGACTGAGAGTGTTGATAGAGACAATGGGGCTGGTCCAGATGATCGAGGATAGACATATATCAGAGCGGGCTATCAAGGGAGGAGTGATTGGAATCACATCTCGCACTCATGCTGCTGAAGAGACCCAGAAGTCTCAACCAACGATGGGTCAGACACTTCAAGCGAAGAGTGACGAACCTCAAACAAACATCAAGTACTAGCATCTCACACAGAAGGACATTTTGGACAGGCACGCCAATGTGTTATGCTTTTGCTGTGACGAGAGATTTGCGCCGAAACATCATTGACAAGATCGTGCTCTGCAGGTATTGGTGGTCGAAGAAGAGGAGGATGCAACCACTGGAAAAGAGGAGACATGAGGGGAGAAGCATCTCCATTTAGAGTAGCGTGCCTACGAGATTCATGACACCACCTTGAGGACAAGGTGGTTCTTTGGAGATGAAGTATGGGATGTGAAATTTGAGAGAAGAAGAGATTAGTAATAGACTAGAATATATCTTGGGAGAGTTAGACTTTATCTCGAATCAAAACTAGGAGAGCGGTCCTTCTCTCGAATTGATGCCACATATCCTTTGTATTTTTCCTTTCATCTATAAAATTTGATTGTTATCCCTAGTTTGTTAGGGTTTTGTTGTTATTATTTTTTCTTTTTAGGTTTTTGGATCCCCTTATTCATGGCTATTTTTAAACGAATCCTTTAAAACATGTTATTTACGATTTGGTCCCCAAATTGATTAAGTTACTTGCAAAGAGTCCTCCTAGTTGACTTTTGTTGAAAATTAAGATATATTCCATTAAAGTTAATGAAATATATGATGTTTTAACCTTCTTTTCCTCCTCATCTTCAAACTTCTCCTCCAAACCCCCACCACCCCCTCCACGTTCTCCTCCTCCAAACTGCCGATGCTCCTACCCCCTCCTCCAAACCATTCTCGCATCCCCTCCGCATCCCCCACGACCCCCATTCTATCTCCTCCTCCAGTCCCCTGCCGCCGCCACCTCCACCAAACTGCCCCTACCTCAGCATCCTTGTCTCTAAAACCCTCTCCCCCTCCTCCCCCTAAACATCCGTCTCCTATCTCCTCCTCATCCTCATCCTCTCCCCATTAATCTCTATTCTTTCTCTTCCATCCCCAATCCAACCCCTATAAATTTTCCAACCCAAACCAAAAAACCCATTGTTTGAAACATGATACCCAAATAAAATGAGTTTAGTTGGATATAACCAGGTTTGGTTAGTATTTACCTGGATCTCAGTTAAAATTTGGATGAAAAAAGTTAATGGGGGCTCTTTTCGTGTAACGTAATCAATTTAGGGGATCAAATCATAAATAACATGATTTGGAAAATTAACAATAAATAAAGGGACTTATATATTAAAAATGTTAGAACTCAAAAGAAAGAGTAACCATGGCTCAAAGCTATGGTCCTCTATTTATTCATTCATATGGAATACCAAAGGGCATGTAATTCCAAAGGTACCCATTATGCTAACTAAATGGGGAGTAATTGAGGGATAAAGTGGTGGGGAGGCTAAAAGCCTCCCTCGCTCATAACACTCCTCCTTATCCATCCATTACTTTGGTCTTAGCATATAAAGCTAAGAGGGTGGATACTTCTTGATCCAGAGTAATCGTGGTTGCCTCGTTAAAACCTTAGCTATGGAAAACCCAGTGGAAAAAATCAACAGCTTAAGGAAAAAGAGTGCAACCCACATGTTACTCCCCCTGATCCGTACAAGCTTCAGGCTTGTAGGTCTTTCAGCTGTCTCATACTGATTTCTTTTACAAGTTTTACAAAAATACATCTTGGTAAAGACTTAGTAAATAAATCAGCTAAGTTGTTGCAGAACTAGATCTGCTGAACTTTGACCTCCTTGTTCTTTTGTAGATCGTGTGTCCAGAAGAATTTGAGAGATATGTGTTTCATTCTGTCGCCTTTGATGTAGCCCTTTTTGAGTTGTGCAATGCATGCAGTGTTGTCTTCAAACATGATAATGGGCTCAAGATCACAAGTCTTCAGACCAGTGGTAACAAGGATGTGTTGGACGACGGAGTGAAGCCAAAAACACTCTTTGCTTTCTTCGTGGATCGCAATAAGTTCAGAGTGATTGGATGATGTTGCTGTTGTGGTTTGCTTTACCGATCTCCATGAGATAGCAGTTCCTCCGTAGGTAAACACAAAACCAGTCTGTGATTTTGATGTATGGGGATCCAATAGGTAACCTACATCAGCATAACCAAGTAACTGGGAGGAGGCACCTCTCTGGTAGTATAGTCCCAGATCTATAGAACCCTGAAGGTAGCGTAGAAGATGCTTGACTTCGTTCCAGTGACGCTTTATAGGCGCAACATTGTGTCTGGCAAGAATATTAATTGTGAATGCTATATCAGGATGCGTGCAGTTTTCCAGATATAGAAGTGCTCCAATGGCACTGAGGTATGGTACTTCATGACCCAGTAACTCCTCCCCCTCTTCCAGCGGCCGGAAGGGGTACTTAAGGACATCCAGTGATCTCACGACCATAGGAGTACTTAAAGGATGACATTGTTCCATTCGAAACTTGCTTAGAAGTTTCCTTGTATAGTTTGATTGGTGTAACAGGATTCCACCTCGTAGGTGTTCAATCTGTAAGCCAAGACAGTACCTCATTTTGCTTAGGTCTTTCATTTCGAAGGTATGCTTTAGGCTTTCAGATATCTCATTGATCTCTGCAGAAGATCCTATGAGATTTAAGTCGTCCACATATACTACGACGATGACAAATTCTGTTCCCGTCCTTTTGATAAAGATACACGGGCAGACTTCATTGTTTGTGAATCCTTATTGTGCAAGGAAAACACTTAGTCTGTTATACCACATTTTTCCTGATTTCTTAAGACCATATAATGATCTTTGAAGCCTTACAAAGAAGACGTCCTAAGGTCTCTCTATCATCTCTGGGTGTAAATTAAACCCATCTGGAAGTATCATATAGATTTCTTTATTTATATCGCCATATAGATATGCAGTCATAACGTCCATGAGCTGCATTTCTAGGCTTTCCAGAGATGATAGGCTAAGCAAGTATCGGAAAGTGATCACATCCATGACCGGGGAAATGTATCTTCAAAATCAATCTCCGGCCTTTTGGAAAATCCCTGCGCTACAAGGCATGCCTTGTAGCGTACGATCACATTTTCTTCATTTTTTTCTAATGAAGACCCACTTATATCCCACAGGTTTAACACCTACAGGTGTTTGGACTTCTGGTCCAAAGACTTGTGTTTCAAGAGGGAGTCCAGCTTTACTCTTATTGCCTCGTCCCACTTTGGCCAATCTACTCTGTGTTTACATTCCGCTAGAGATCATGGTTCGACGTCATTGTCGTATTCAGCGACGTGAACCAGCAATAGCGAACGCAAAGTCATTGTCAACGACTGTGCTACATCTGTCCATTATCTCTCTAGTACGTACGTAATTTAATGATGTTTCTCCTATCACTTCCTCTGTAGAGGAAATAAGGAGGGGAGAGGTTGCTGGTCTGAGCTCAGCATCATGTGGAGGGATCATCCTAATATCTCCAGGAATCTTTCTCTTTCGAGGAACTTTATCTTTTGAACCTGGCAGTCGTTCTCTTTTCAATTGAGGTATAACCAATTCTGCTGCCGGTGGATTGCATCCATCTTTGGGGATGTTAATCCTAGCTGGCGTGTTGGCAGCAGGGACGTGTGAACGAACAATCTTCTGGTTTTCCGTAAATTTATCCGGTAGTAAATGTATTGTGTTCTGAATGTGAAGGATTTTCATGCTCTCATCTTCACATAGATTAGTACGCGGATCATATAGAGACAAAGACTTGTTGTCCCAAGAAATGGTCTCGGAAGCATCAGGCTTCTTAGACTGCGTGCCTAGTTTTGGAAAAGTTTTCTCATCGAATTCACAGTCATCAAAATGTGCCTTAAATGCGTCCCCGTGAGAGGTTCCATGTATCTAATAATAGAGGATAAATCAAACCCAATATAGATACACAGATGACGCTGAGGACCCATTTTGGTCCTCTGAGGTGGTGCTATTGGGACATATATCGCACAACCAAACACTCTCAAATGAGAGATATCTGGTAGTGCACCATATGCTAGTTGCATCGGAGATAATATATGGCCACCAGAGGGCCGTATTCTAATAAGCGATGCGGCATGCAGTATAGCATGCCTCTAAGCATCCACATGCAACTGGGATTGCATGAGCAATGGACGTGCAATCCATTGGAGTCTCTTTATAAGAGACTCTGCAAATCCATTCTGGATGTGAACTGTGCTACAGGATGTTCAACTTTGATACCCGTTACCCGGCAATAGTCTTCGAAGACTTGAGAAGTGAATTCGTCCGCATTATCAAGAAATAATTTCTTGATATGGTTATCGGGAAAATGAGCCCGCAACCTAATTATTTGTGCCAATAGCTTTGGAAAAGCTAGGTTGCGGGTGGACAATAGACACACGTAAGACCATTTTGTGGATGCATCAATCAGTACCATAAAGTACCGAAATGGGCCAGTTGCAGAGTGAATAGGCCCGCAAATGTCGCCATGAATTCTCTCTAGGAAGCCTGGAGACTCTAATCCCACTTTCAGGAGGGATGGTCTCGTTATTAGTTTTCCCTTAAAACAAGGGGACAAGGAAACTCATCCTTTTGAAGAAACCTCCGGTTCTTCAAATTATGTCAAGATTCAGTGATGCGGCATAACATAGTTGATCGGTGACCAATTCTATTGTGCCAGAGTTGAAATTTGGGCAATGAAAGGTACTTCTGGTGCTCAGTCATATTGGCTTCTATATGGTGAATATATGTGTGGTAGAGACCCGACAGGAGTCCCTTAAATCGTTCGTAGATGGTCTTCTGGCCATCTTTTTGACGAGTCACATACATATATTCAATGTTTTCTTCATCTCTAGTTTCTAAGTGATACCCGTTAAAATGAATATCCTTGAAACTTATGAGATTCCTATTGGATTTTAGAGAGAAAAGTGTATTTTGTATTTTGAGTCTTCTGTTATTTGGGAGCAATATGATTGCTTCACCAGATCCTTCGATTATATTGGACAGTCCTAAAATTGTGATAACAGGACCGTCATATTTGTTTAAGCTATAAAAATAGCATGGATCGCGAAGGATGCTGTGCGTCGAAGCACTGTCCATTAGGCACTCACACTTCATCTATATTAAGCAAAGTGAAAATTTATTTGAGTAATGAAAATTGACATTCAAATTAAAGTTCATTTATAGCAAACTACATATGAAGCTACATTTATTTTAAATGCATAGAAAAACAGAGGATAAGGCTCAATCGAGCAGATCATCATTCTCGAAGTCTTGTGCAGTGGACTTGGTCGGAGTTTGAACATCCGCCAGGTTTGTTTCAGGGGGAAGCTTCAGGCTTGCCTGATACAGGTCCTGGAGGTGGCGAGGAGTGCGACAGTTTCTGGACCAATGTCTAGTCATGCCACATCTATGGAATTTGTCCTCCTAGTTCTTCTTTGGAATTAGCACTGGACCAGTGTTCTTATGCTTCCATGTGAAGTTTTTCTTCCCCTTGTTGTTGTTCTGGGGTGGTGCACTTGCTGGCTTCATTGCAGCTTTTCCTTTGTTATTTCTAGCCTTCTTCTTGTTTTTCCACTTCTGGGGAGAAACATGGTGGGCTTCAAGGGGCAGTGACGGAAGGGCACAGATTATGAGTGGCAAGTAGTAAGTCTCTATTCTGCTCTACCCTAAGAAGGTAAGAGAGCAAATCAGAGAACTTCGTGAAGTTGCATTCACGGTACTGTTGCATGAGGATTGCATCTTTCTCGTGGAACGAGGTAAATGTCTTTTCCAACTGCGATGCTCCAAGACTTCTTCACCACACAACTTCATGCGTGAGGTGATATTATGAAGTGCCGAGTTGTACTCAGCAACGGACTTATAGTCCTGAAGACGGAGATTTTCCCACTCATAACTTGCACGTGATAGTATGACATCAATTTGATGCCTATAACGTGCCTCCAGCGCTGTCCACAACTCAAGAGGGTCTTCTACTGTTAAGTATTTAGCTTTTAAGGTCCGATCTATGTGTCTCCTGATATAGATAATGGCTTTCGCCTTATCCATGTCGGAGACAATGGTAGTAGAACTGCCAGCTGGCTGGGCCGCTGCAGGGGCCTTAGTAGTAGTTGTCTCGGCTGCTGCGGGGGCCAAAATTGAGTGAAGGAGTGCAATTGAACGCAAATGGAACTTCAGGTCCACTCGCCAGCTCAGTTAGTTCTTTCCTGCCGCGTCAAAGACCTCGAAATCGACGCTAGCCAATTTTGTCATTTATCTATACAAATAAATACACATGAATTAATATTTGTGAAAAATAAATTCACGCAAAGTAAATAAACAGTCATGTGGGGATCGGCCAGATACCTTAGAAACAAAAATGTCCAAAAATGTCCGAATACATTTCATAAAAATGAAATACAAAAGAAATGAAAAATACAACTTGGAAACCCATTTTGGTTCGCAGCATAATGCAGATTTCATCTCCGTCTTCAATTTGGCTGAGCTCCGATCTTTTGGCATTTTACATTATAACCTCACTACAATTCCTCTCAAAACAGAAAAAGAAAGCGAGGAATATAAAAAGGTGTATCTCAAAATGGCCGATCACAAGACTGAATTATTTACAACATCCACGCAATTTATAGATTATGCAACAAACACATGCACAAATAATTACGCAACATCACAGGCATATCAAAGTTAATTTAATCAACATCGCACGCAATATATTGGAGAAATATAAAATATTTAATAATTACTTGAGCCACGTGGAGACATTTCATGCACCGTTAGGTTAAATAACTAACGGCAGAGCGATCTCAGGACCTTCTATAATTATTAAATAAAAAATCTAATTAATCCAAATTATGCAGGTAGTGATGTTATTGATATAATATGGACAAAAAACAAATAACATCCCAAAAAGAATATTAATGCAACCCATCAATTTATCTAGATTTTTCAGAATTTCCAGTAATAACCCGGTATTTTCTGATATTTTTCTAGATTTAATTGAAATTTTCTGAGTTTAAATTTATATTTAAATCAGAAAAATAACATAACCCAATTATTTCAATAAAAGCCTTAGACTTGTTGCGGGCTTCAGGCCCAACAGCCAATTTAAAATATGCAATTGGTTTATGTGGGCTTCAGGCGCAACCTCCAATTAGAATCTATATTATTACTTATAATAAGTGGGTTAATAGGCTAATAACCCATATGTTTAGTGTTGAAAATAATATTTCCCAATCCCCAATTAGATACAGCCCCCAAAACAATGAAATTGAAAACAATTTCATCTCCACCAATCCTCAAAATCGTCATCTCCCCCAAATCCCCAATTTCGGTCTGCCAATTACGTCGGCATCAAGGAGACCTACTTCGTAGAAATTAGCGGAGCATCTGGAGGCCCCTCCTGCCCCTGACCGGGGGGCAGAGCACAAGGAGGAGCCCCCCGACAGGGGGGGTTGGCGCATGAAATGAGCCCCTCCGACGGAGGGGCGGAGCCTGCAAACGGAAGGAGAAACCCCCCCATAGGGGGGAGACGCTGGAGAGCCCCCCGATTGGGGGGGGTCGCCGTAGAGAGGAGCCCCCCAACGGGGGGTGTCGCCGGAGAGCCCCCCTGACGGGGGGGGGGGGGGGGGGGGGGGCTACAAAGAGGAGCCCCCCGACCGGGGGGGGGGGGCGCTACAAAGAGGAGCCCCCCGACGGGGGGGGGGGGGGGGGGGGGGGGGGGCGTCGCCGGAGAGCCCCCCGACCGGGGGGGGGGGGGGGGGGGGGCGTCGCTACAAAGAGGAGCCCCCCGACGGGGGGCGTCGCCGGAGAGCCCCCCGACGGGGGGGAGGGGGTTGGGGGGGGCGCTGCAGAGAGGAGCCCCCCGACGGGGGGGGCGTCGCCGGAGAGCCCCCCCAACGGGGGAGGGGGAGCACAGGAGGAGCCCCCTCGACTGGGGGGTGGTGCGGCGACCGGGGAGATTTGGGGACAAGTCCCCCTTCGGGGGAGGAAATTTGGGGTGAATTTTTTTAAAAGGAAAAATCTGGTATAAACCCCAAACTAGGGGAATTTGGGTGAAAAACAGTATTGGTTTTTAATTCTATTTTTTTGATATGTTGATTTGAGTAAATCAATCAACATACATATGTAATAAAATAGAATACGGTCCATAATATATATCTACGGGATTATAATTTTACATCTAGATCAAAGATCTAGGAAAGAACAAATAAAATATGTTGATAAAAATCCCCGCTCCTGCAATCCGTGAAAGAAATCAGTCGATCGTCGTCGCAAAAGCTTGGCCGCAACTACAAGATTCCTTCGCAAGATGGAAATTTTGTGGGAAAATTTTGTTGGCTCAACAAAATTTCTCTTAGAGTGAATTCATGCTGATAACGTGCTGGAACTCAAAAGAAAGAATAACCATGGCTCAAGGCTATGGTCCTCTATTTATTCATTCATATGGAATACCAAAGGGCATGTAATTCCAAAGGTCCCCATTATGCTAACTAAATGGGGAGTAATGGAGGGATAAAGTGAAGGGGAGGCCAAAGGCCTCCCTCACTCATAACAAAAAAACCCTTTTCCTGGGCCTCCCTCACTCATAACAAAAAACCCTTTTCCTGGGGAGGCCAAAGGCCTCCCTCACTCATAACAAAAAAACCCTTTTCCTGGGAAGGGGTTTGTTTGTTTGTTTTTTTTTTTTTCCTTTTTTTGGGTTTTGGGTTTTTTTTTTTTTTTTGGGGGGGGGGGGGGGGGGGGGTGGGGGGTGGTTCTCAAAGGAGTCAAAGAAAGCTAAGCCAGCAGCCAAATGGAAACATAGTGCCAGTTAAAATTCATCCTACTACAATTTGAGAATTGATCTGTTCACCTGATTCCATGGCTAGGGTTGCAATCAAGATGGTGGATGTTGATGTTGGCACACCCAGTTTGTATAGATACACAATCATCACCTGAATTTTTTTATAGTCAGAAACATGTATTTTCCTATCCTAGCTAAAGAATTCTGTCGTAAATATGCTAGGCCTTACCACATCCGACATTGGAATGCTTGATCTCCACATCTCGAGTGTTTTGTAGGTGAATGCCATCGGTGTTCGGGCTGTCCTGTGGGGAAGAGATTGTGATGTTCCTTACCTTGATTCCTCGTGAACTGTCAAACTTTAGGTGGCATAGTGGACTATTGATGATACAAATATCGCGAACCATAACATTGTAGCTCTTGTAGAATCTAACTGCCTGAAACAATAAAAGAATCTTAGAACATTGGGAAGAAATGATATATAGATGAAAAGAGAGGGAAAGAAATGATCCATACAGTTGGTCTCATCTCTGACAGTGAATGTTTGGTTACTTTCTGGACAACAAAAGAAGCAGTTCAGGGAGCATTCTAATTGGTGGATGCACAATGTATTTCAATATGTGTGCAAATGGAAAGAGATGTTAAGTTGGAGGTGCATTGAAATTGGATAGCTTCATATAATGATTTGATCAAAGCTGACTTGTTGAAATAGTTCAGCAGGTTTTAGCCACACTCAACCAGACCTTGTAGAACCTAGGAGGGGTATAGTTAGAACCCAACTGCACTAAATTGCTTTGAATCATACAGATCAGTATTGTGAGTGCACTCATATTAGCATTCATAATAGCTGTAGTTAGGATAGTTCTTCTCCTTACCTTAGTGCTGTGAGGAGTTAGGGAGGTGCTCCACCAAGCCGAGCCTTGGCCATCTAGGGTACCACTCCCTTGGATTGTGAAGTTACTAACCCACTTCAAGTTAATCCACTGGAAGAGACTGGTCTTTGGCCAGGCGGCCGGATTTGGAGGTGCTATGAGAGTTCCGTCGATCTGTCAGTTTCAATGAATATAACAAGATGTCAATTTTCTCAGCGGTAGAAAACAGTAACTCTCAAGCGATAAGCATGCTGAAAATATATAATTAGATAAGAACTAATAACATGAGATGGAAGTTTGCATTGTCCAATTACAAGATACAACAATAGTGAATATGAGTAAACATTTAAATTAAAGGAGACAATAGGACCTGGAGAACAAGATGAGGCATACAGGGACCCTGGAGAGTGAGTGGTCTTAGTAGAAACTTGTACCCTGATTTCATCTCTATAGTTGCCCCAGGCACCTCACATGCTGATTTCCATGCTGATATAAGCGCCTGTCCATATATATCAGTGTCATTTGATCATAAGTAATAACACGAATTACATATATAATATTTTTTGATATGAACAGACATAACTAACTTGAAAACCACTGGTACATCGGACAATGTGGTTCATGTCACATGTACTAAGATTGTTTATTATTAAGAAAAATGGTTAAACTCAAAATTCTATTCGAAGAACGTGGTTCATTGTTCGTGTAAAAAATCATTTATTATGCCATAACTGGATATACACCAAGACTTCAGGAGAGAAATAAAAAAAGTGGTAGTGATGCATGTAAATAGTTGGAAGAGCGCATAAAGCTTTAAGATAAAACTAATTTATAGTGTCTAAGCAGAATTCTTATACCTTGGAGTCATCGGAAACTCCATCACCCATAGCTCCAAATGACAGGATATCATAATGAGAAGGTAGAGGAAGAGTGGAGATGTTGCGATGATCGTATTGCTTCCCATGATTTCCATGCCTGTGACCTCCATGCTGCCACCCATTGCTAGAAATGGATGACAAAAGGACCATAGTAGTGAGCAAAAGGAAGCTTCTGTCTCTTTTCATGTTAACTACCTGTTTCCAGTTTCTGCTTCAGTAGCTTCTGCCTGGGGTTCTTCAGTTTGTGGCTTCTCTCTGTAAGGCTGTGAAGCATAGCATATATGTCATAAGATTACATCCTTGGGCTTGCTTTAAAATGCAGAGGTAAAATGACCACATTGTCCTCAACATCTTTGCCGTCTAAGCATTAAACATCTGTATTCTGATATGATCAAAGGTTTCCGTTGATACTTAATCAACATAATGTTATCTGATTGTTAGGTTCCCAGATAAAAAGGTCTAAAGCCTTGTGGCAAAGCATGGGAACTAAAAAGCATGGAAGAAAGGATGTCAACGTGAAAGGTTTTATTCCTTCTTTTTTCTTTTTCTTTCTTTATTTAGGAAAAGACCGTAAGATAACAATGTATATTTTCCGTTGTTTTTGTTCGTGTCTTCCGAAGAGTTAGATCAGCCGGAGATTGCCTTGTTTGATTGGAAAGGTGTAGTGTTTTGTCTAATTCCATTTTTTTTGGTTGAATCAGAAAAAAAGACGAAAAAGCAATCCTACCCTTAGGCTAAAACACGGCCATATACAGGATTTTCCTAACAATACCAAGTAGGAATATATGTTTCATGTGGATCAAGTCATCAAACTACCCAGTATCTGATACACTTTTAGTTTGAAGCTGTAGCAGTGCTATGTAGTTGTACAAGCAGTTAGGATTTTGAGACAACAAAACACAGTAGTACAAGTTTAATACAAAAAAACTTGCACATGACCGAAGTTTATATATACTTGGATTTGCAAACTGAAAAATATTAGTGTCATTCAATATTTATTAATTATTTTTACAATGGCATGCCAATAAAACACATATCATTGAGAATTGGAGTTTATCAAGTATGGATTTAATGCAGGATTATTTGAATTAAAAGTTTACCTTATTTTTTTAACCTTTTAAAAAGTAATTTAAAAAGGACGTTATGCTGGAGGAACTAAATATAATAAAATATATAAACTGCAAGTCAGAAAAGGAGAGTCTAGTTAATAGTTCAGTCATCTGATTGCTTGCTCTATGCATTTTTCTTTCGTGTGTTTATACTTGGATGCAAGTGATCACAGGGAGAGAAAATTAATGGGTATCTAAGTTTTTTATATACATGTTTGTTACTGAAACTCTTGTGATCTTAGTTGTTAGATATTCTTCTTTCATGAATTATTACTTCTTTCATGAATTACAACTCCTCTACTAATGTTAGTCAAGGTTTGCAGGAACTCTATGCCAGAGAGTGATACTGAGAACCAATGCTCGTTCCCGAGGTAAGGTTCAGGATCATCTAAACATCTCAACGAAGTTACGCTCATGATTAGTGACTGTACCTATCATTACTTGTCTGCCTGTTTGATTGTTTCAATGATTTTGAAAACCTTGAAAGGTTCTTCAGAAGGGATGGAAGGCTCTAAATGTTAGGCCATTGGAAAAGGTTGCAATGTGACAAAGAAAGGGAATGTTTCCACTATGTCATTCTTATTGTTCCCTGGATATCATGGGATCTACCCAAAAGGGATAGAATTCAAGTGCTAGCACTGAAAACTTGGAGCCAATTAGCCGAAACTTTGAGTTGGAAAGGGACCAAACAAAAAAGCATATGGTTTTTATGGGTTGTTTTCATACAGAAGGTGGGTTGCATGCTTTCTTATTTAGTGGTGTGATGCACTGATCTTTTTCTCAAAACTTTTGAGTTCTTTTTTTTCTGCTTTATGAGAATGGGCAGCAATAGCTTTTGGTTCCTCAGCTGCACATGGAGGCAAGCATGCTGGATTCTAAGTGGGAGGGGGTCACAAAAGTTCATGTTAGCTAAGATGTGCATTTGTTAATGATGTAACTAAAGCTTGGTCTTTTGCCCAAAAAGAATGAACTTAGATCTACAAGAAGAGAAATAGAGTTATATCAGTTCTAGGCTGCCCTTGGGTCTAAAGAGAAGTCCAATACAGTTTTAGTATAGGCTATGCTAACCGAAATGCAACCCTAACCCTAATTAGAGAAGCCCAGTTGTATAACCTATAAAAATCTTATACAAAAGCTGACATTATATTGGGCTGGGCCTGATTGTAGGAAACCTTATGAAGTGTATTTTTCAAAAAAAGCTTTTTTGACACTAATTTATAAATGGGATTAATGGGTATCAGATGACACTTGACCAACTTGAATCAGGTGTGCTAACATGGCTGACTCTCATTAGCCTTCCAAAAAGCAATTGCTTTTTGGACGGCCAACGTGACGCCAACAAGTCAGCACACCTGACCCATCACCTTTATAAATTTCAAGTATTATCCAACTCTAATTTGTTGCCATCAATAATTATAGCACTTTTGGAAGCTTCAGCCACGTATTGCATCACACCAACCGGAAACCTACCTAAATTCAATGCCGAAAGTGAAAGGGATGACTCAAAATTCAAGCACGCAGTTTGAATGCTGCAAGCATGCAAGATATTGAATGTGAATGCTGCATTTTCCCTTCAAACTGTCCATTAACAGACCAGAACAAAGTAGAAATAATTCTCTCAATTTTTTTTTTGTTTTTTGAATTCACAAGCTCTTTTGGGGGCAGAAACACCACAATTTCTCAATATTGTTATCAACATAAGGTCAGTTCAATGGTTTGTTTTATATTTGTTTTGGTTTCTTCTGATAGATGAAGTTGGCTTTTTGATTACCAGTGGTATATGTTTCAATTGACAAGGCTAGATCATCTAATTTTTGATAGCTGGTTAAAGATGATTTTTTAATTAATTCCAAACAACCCTCTCTTAAATATTAGGAGTAATGGGAATAGAATTTTTACTTCACTTTATGATTCTTTTTCCCCCTTATCTTTGATTACATGCCTTTATTTGCAGTAGATTTGTCATAGATCAGTCTCTTGCAGATAATACTTTTTCTGAATCAATTATCTGAACTAAACCGCTCTGGTTGCAGTGCAGTTGTTTGATGTAATGCGTACAAAGAAATAAATCTTGAGGTCTCGGACTTTGGGTTGTCAGTTGCAATATACATACACTAACAAATAACGCCGTCTTCGACTATAGAATCAAGATCGATTTTAACACAATGGACGACTCGAACAACAATTGGACTCCCATGATCATGCTCATATTTTTGACCTTTTGGACTTGTGCAATGGGAGATCCGAGAACAACCGTTGCGGGTCAGTTTTGCAATGATACCAGAGCCGCTTCAGGTGCTGTTCTAGCCGACAATTTTGTTCCTGCAATGGATAATCTCAGTGCACAGGTGAGCGCAAATGGATTTGGGACAACAGTCGTTGGGAAAGGCCCGAATGCAGTCTTTGCTCTCGGCCAGTGTTTGGAAGACCTGGGGTCCATCGACTGCAAGCTGTGCTTCTCTGAAATCAGATCGCAGCTGCCTAAGTGCTATCCTAATACAGGTGGTAGGCTGTTCTTGGATGGGTGTTTTGGAAGGTACGAGAACTACCCATTTTTCGACGAGGTGTTCGACTCGAAGGATAGGCAAATTTGTTCTTATAACAGAAACAGTTCAAACCCACAAAGTTTTCATGAAGTGGTCAGAGAGGCTGTTGGCAATGTGTCTCTGGAAGCTAGAAAGAACCGGGGATTTGCCGTTGGCTCGGTCTCAAATTTCTATTCAGTAGTTTTTGCACTTGCTCAGTGCTGGGACAACTTGGGAAAAGAACAATGCAGCTCTTGTCTTAAGGCTGCAGCTTCGTCTATTCTTTCGTGTTCGCCTGCCACAGAAGGTCGGGCACTTTATGCCGGTTGCTACATGAGGTATTCAACAGGGCTTTTCTGGAACGTAAACCAGGAAACATCAAGTTCTAATGGTATGTTCGAAATGCTTAGCTAATTAGTTTTTGTTTCGGCTAGAACTGCATTTTAGCTCTCGTTCTTGTTATACCTCTGCTTCCATAATTTATACGCTTTACATCTTTGCGGGACTGCAATTGTAGTACTCTTTTCTTATGTTGAAGACTTCAACAAAGTTTCATATCACCGTAGTGAATGTTACCTTCTATGCAAGAAACAGTCCATGGGTTCCAAACACGCGATACCCCAGACGGATCACAAACAGACTCCCTTAACAAAAACATGAAAAAATTTCCTGGGAACAACCCTCCCATAAAAGTAGAAATATTACATTAATCCTAAGGCTGAAATTACAGAAGAATATACATAACCGTACACGAAGAAGGGGGTAGAATTAGAATATAGGGATAGAGAATAAGCACATAAGGAGATAAGTGAAGCTAGGCGATTATACTAAAATCTAAGCCCGCGTAAGTGGTTCATTCTCTAATGCACTTGGCAACCGAGAGTATAGGCAGCAGTGAGGTTTGGATTTGGATAAGTTATTAGTTTTATTTTCTAAAACACATCAACTTTCACCGTTGCAACCTATGGGCACCCCTCAAGATCGCGTAAGGTTTATGGGATAATGATGTTTAGCGATTGGTCGGCTTCATCTTTCGTACAGCTTCTCTATTCTTCCACTTTTGCTAATTGTTGCTTTGGTGTTTGTTTATCAAAATATGGACTTACTATCTTTCAAATTGTATATTGTGTGCGCCGATCGGAAGCAAGCAGATCACCGAAGTATCTAGCACGAAGAACAAATAGAGAGAGCATACAAAAGATTTAGGTCGTCTTAACGACGAAGGGAACACTTGTCTTAACGACCAAGAGAACACTTCTCTTGATTTCAATTAGGAGATACAAAAGGCACTCAACTACTCCTAAGAAATCCTCACATTGGCTCTCTCATAGATGGCTCACAATGATCCTATGGAATTTCCAATAAGACCTTATACAAGTTTTCTCAATGCTTCAATAGAAGCTCAATTGGATTCCCAATTTTCGATTTTCGATGCTAACAATCAAAGCCATTGCTCTCTTTTTATAGGGCTAAAGGGGGAGGGGGTTGGTGCACCAACCCACCATCAACCTCCCTTCGGTTGGTACACCAACCCAAGAAAAATCAAAAGACAGCCCAATGGGGCTGCCATTGAGCCAATTATCACAAATCTCCACCTTGACGAGATATTAGGTTTATGTTACACAATCGACCATCAAAGCTCCTCCTCGGTGAGAATCATCTTGTGTTTCCATCATCTTGCCTCGAAAGGCTCATATGACTCCGCAGAGTCTCATTGCCTCAGAAGGGGCCACCAAAGTCATCTCATATCGTCAACATACAAGTCGATCCATACTCGAACTTGACTCCAATATCGACCTTCATAAGCTCGTCCGTCGAACAATCACTAGTGCAAAGTAGCTCCACCCGACCTTGGCTTCATCAGTCATCGTTGATTCCATCTCATCACACCAATCTTTCCTTCATCCACATAGGTCACCACTGTGCTCCATCTCACCGAACATGGTTGGAGGCTCATCACACCTGACAAAGAAAGCAAATAAGACCCTTCTTATAGGTTGGCATCTCTCATACCTTGGTCTCCAAATTTTGATAGAATCCATCTGATGTGTAAGTTGTAGGGATAAGGTATCTCCACCATACTGACTTGAACCATCACCTCTATTAGCACCACCTCTCCGAAGATCATCCAATGATGTCTTTGGTGCGTGCGAGCTTAAGTCGGTAGCTCGCTCATCTGGAACTCTCGTTGTCTTCATCATCACCATACCATCCAAGTAATAGAAGTTGCCTTTGCGCTTCTCCTTCATCAGGATCATTGCTCCTTGTATCACCTTCAAAGCGCCGTCCTCCATAGTCACTTTGCAACTCTTGGCTTCAAGTGAACCAAGCGATATCAAATTGTACTTCACGTCGGACACATAATGAACATCGCATATGTCTCGTGTGACACCATCACTCATCTTAATGCGGACCGTGCCAATGTCCGCCGTCGTACATGCTCCATCGTCTCCAAGAAGGACTTTGCGCTTACTACCTTCATGGAAAATAGTAAAGTACCCTCTGTGGGGTGTCATATGAAATGAGCATCCCGAGTCGAGAATCCATCCCTCCTTCATTACCCCCTTCACAGCGCCGACAAGGACCCACTCATCAACCTCCATACCTTTGACGATGTTGGCGGTAGCCGCTTTCTTCTTCTTGGCCTTTGTGCACTCCCTCGCCCAATGTCCTCTTTTTTTGCAGAAGGGCATTAATCCTTCTCGATGTCGGTGCGTAAAGCTCTACTCTTGTCCCTCATCTCGGATATATGGTTCCCTTTGCGGCCTCCACCTCTTTCATTGCTCCGACCTCTAACCACGGTAAGCGCTTCGGACCCTTGGCCCCCTCATCTTCTTATCATCCTTCTTTCTAAATTCATTGCTTGTGAGAGCGTTAGAAACTTCAATGAAGGTGATAGATTCTTTACATTAGGTGAAGATTGAAACGATGTGCTCGTAGTCTTTATGCAAGGAGTTGAGGAGAATCATCGCCTTGTCCTCATCTTCCACCTTGACGTCGATATTCCTCAGATCTGTGAGGAGTTTGTTGTAGTAGTTAAGGTGTACTTCAACTGAAACTCCTTCCTCCATCTTGAGGCCAAAGAGCTTCTTTTTTAGGTGTAGACGATTCTGAATGTTCTTCTTCATATACTTCTCACCAAACGCATCCCATAACGCTTCCGCGTTCGTCTACTCCATGAAAGGGTACTTCTTCTCCTTTGTCAAGTAGAGTCGGATCGTGCCGCAAGCGGTCCGGTTCATCATCCTCCACTCCGAGTCCGACGTCGTAGTCGGCCTCTCATCTAGTACTTGATCTTAACAAAGTTGGTTCAAGATGTCAAGTACTTTGCATCTCCACATGCTGAAGTTGATACGCCCATCGAACTTTGTATTGGATACGATAGTTTGCGTTGTTGAAGATTGCGCCATTAGAGTAGACGGATTATCGTTGCCATCTTTGCTCATCTTCGTCTGATCTTCGTCGTCAAAGCTTCGATACCAATTGTTGTGCGCCGAGCAGAAGCAATCGAGATCGTCGAAGTATCTAGCACGAAGAACAAATAGAGAGCATACGAACAAAAGATTTAGGTCGTCTTAACGACCAAGAGCACTTGTCTTAACGACCAAGGGAACACTTCTCTTGATTTCAATTAGGAGATACAAAAGGCACTCAACTACTCCTAAGAAATCCCCACAATTGGCTCTCTCATAGATGGCTCAGAATGATCATATGGAATTTCCAATAGGACCTCATACAAGTTTCCTCAATGTTTCAATAGAAGCTTAATTGGATTCCCAATTTTCGATTTTGATGCTAATAATCAAAGCCATTGCTCTCTTTTTATAGGGCTAAAGGGGGAGGGGGTTGGTGCACCAACCCCCTTGGGTTGGTGCACCAACCCACCACCAACCCCCCTTCGGTTGGTGCAACCCAAGGAAAACCAAAGGGCAGCCCAATGGGGCTGCCATCGAGCCAATTATCACAGTATATGAATTATGTGTTTATGTTGACGTTTGAGTTTCTTTTATGGTTGACTGTAAAAATTCTCAATTAGTTGTGCACTTTCTTAATTTCCATTGGGATTAGGTTAGAAGTGAGAGATTCAAATTTCTTTGAGAGTAGGAAAGTTGGTGGCTGTGTTCCTAATTGTATTGAGATAGACCTCTTTGGTTGAGAGAGAGAGAGAGGGAGGGCTAGTGTAAAGAGATTGCTTCAGTTGGGAGCACCAATTGTGGAGATTGATATTCCTGGGGGGCATTTAGGTGGTGGACAGGACGGATTTCCCAAACTACCAACAAATCAGATTGTTTACTTGGCTCTTAGTCTCAATTTGTCGTTTCCTCTCATTATTTGATTTGATTATAATTGTCTGTGTTATTCATTCATTTTTTACACACGCATCATACATTCTGTTTCATTTTGTGTTGCAACTTGCATCACAACTGTACACGGTTGACAACTCTTAACAGTGGTTATGGCATAGTTTCTTCAATGACATATTCTGGATGCGTGTAAAAAACTTACACAAATCACTTTTTGATCCTATCTGCACACCCTCCCTCCTCCTCCACTCCATCCAACTTGGGTCCCTTAGGCACTATTGTACCTAAAATAGTGGACCTTTCATATAGACCAAGACCTTCATCCCAGGGGGTTTGCATTGAATCATCGTACTACATGTTTACATGTTTATGCAGAATGTATAATACCCGTGTCACCATTGTTAGAGTTTAGCTCATAAACTCTAGTTGTATATATGTGTCTAAGTACGGGTATACTTAGTCATTACCAGGGAATGTTGTAACACTTGTTGGGACCATATAAATAGTATCTTATGTTTGGGGGTTTTTTTGGTTCATCCAAAAAAGGGAAGGAATAAGAAAGGAATAACCTAAACAAAAGGGGCTAGGAAAGAGTGAGAGCTTTGGAGAAGGAGAGGTAAGGGGTTGAGGATTTGGACTTAAATCTTTGTATGGTGCCTTGGTGACTTCTAATAAATCTTGGGTAATTGCTCTTCTACTCTTGTGTATGCTCTTGCTTGTTTTATTTCTCTTCTCTTGCATATGTATTGTGGGTTGATTGATGGAGATCAACAAGGTGTTCTTGTAGTGGAAGTCTTGCTGACATGGGCGTAACTACATTTAACTTGCCCTGGGCAGCTGCCCAGGGCAAGAAAATAAGAAAATTATTATTATAAACTTTAACAAGGAGCTACTCATGGTCATATTGGCTATGACGTTGCATTCCTAAGCTTGACATCCTGGGTTCGATTCCCAGTGATTTGTTTTCAGTTTTTTACATCTACAATTTTTCAACTATCTAATTTCTTCATTGTTTCCGGTTAAATTGTTTTTGATTTGTTTCATTACAATTCTTTTAACTATCTAAAATTTTTATATTTATATAAAAAAGAAAATCACATGCCATCACTGGCTGCCTATGGCCCAATGGATTAGACGTTGGTTAGCTCCTTGTATCGACATCAGGCAATTCGCTTTTCATTTGGTGCTTATTAACATTTCTTACTTGTGTATTATTTTTTGTAAGTTTTTTTAGTTGTTACTTATTATAATTTTATTATAATTTGTATTTTAAAGCTCACTTTGTATTTCGTCTCCTAGTAGCGTTACTATTTCCCCTTTTTAATTTTGATTTTTATTCCTATGCTACTACAACACGCAAGGGCGGAACTATGTACAACTTGCCTTTGGCAGCTCACGACATGAAAAAAATAAATTTTTTATTATGTATAATCACCATCTATCTCTGACTTTCTTCTCTCTCTCTATCACATTACCTTGTACTTCTCTAACTCTTTTCTCTCTCTCTATCTCATTACCTTGTACTTCTCTAACTCTTCTCTCTTTAACTCTCACTCTCTATCTCTAAATTAATGTAAAAAAATCTATATAGATTATTATTTCCTTATGATGTGTGTATATATGTATTAAGGTAAAAAATCAATCTTTAAGTATTAATTTGTTTATCAAATATTATTTTCATATGCATGCTTGTCTATATGTATGATACTATTTTTTAACTTAAATAGACATTTTATATGTTATATATATATATATATCATATTTTGAATATATTTATAACACTATTTTGTAGCTACTATCAATAAATAATTAAAGCATCTTATCGTTTAATTTTTTTTATTTAAAAAGAATTCTTTACATCTTTTTTTGCCCCGGGTAAAAAAATTTCCCGGTTACGCCACTGCTTGATGATCTCAAGTTTACCGAGCTCATCTTGCTAGAGATCATCTCGGCCGAGCCAATCATCCGAGCCGATCTCGATCCAGGGCCCATCTTGAGGAACTGAGGTCCAACAATTAGTATCAGAGCTTAGGTTTTTGTTATCCTTATTTCTACCCATTTGGATCATTTTGGGTGAAGAAAGTTTTGTAATTTCTGGATCTTTGAGTTAGAGAAATTTGGTGCACACAATGTGTTTGACAAATGGCATCTAAGGAAACTTTCGTTTTTGGAGAGATTAAGTTTGAGGTATGAAGTTTGATGGTCGTATGATGCGGACGCATCCGACGGCTATCATGAAGGGGCGGGTCCCCCGTGGTGACTTACGTATGGCGTAGGAGGCGTGGTACCACATAGTGGGTTAGTCTATGGGTATTCTAGTCTTTTCAGACTAGATTAGTAAATCTCCTCTTTTCTATTTATTAGGGCTAGCCGTCTTTCTTATTTTTCTTTATGCTTATTTTGTAAAGAACTTATATGCATCTTTTATGAGGGGTTTTAGGCTTTTGTTCCGTGCAACAAAAGTTAGGAGAGCGAGTCTCCTCTCGAAAGAGACTCATTTATCAATCAAATCTTCGTTCTTCGCAATCTAAGTTCCATAAAAATTCCACTTTTTATATTTTTTTCCTCTTTTAAATCTGAAATTAATTGATCGATCCTCTAGACCATATCAAATTGGTATCAGAGCGGTGAGATCCGATGGCGACGAGCACGAGATCAAAGACGGATAGCGTGGATGAGAAGGTGCAAGGGCTTCGAGAAGAGTTCAACCGGAGATCGAGGGGTTGAAGAAAAACCCTAGGGGAGTCAATCAAAGATCATACACATTCACAAGAGGACATCCAAATCGAACTTCGGGCCATGCGAAGAAAAACCGCACAGACGGGACGCGATCTCCAAGGATTGAAGGAGGCAACTTCAGATTTGAAGTTTTTGAGAGAAGCCATATCATCGATTCTGGAGATAAGAGCAATGCTTCAAGCCCTAATGATGGAGAAGGGAGGAGATCGGGGCAAGAAGGTCCAAGGGGAAGAAAATCAGGACGAATCGACACTTGAATTGGCAAATCAAGGGCCCTCGGAGATTGCGACGGCTGCAGAAAACTCCCTAGGGTTGGCCGCAGCCCTTACAGGCTCAAACAGACTCGGCCGGCTTCAGACAGAGGCCGGATGGCCCAGAAAAGTGGCGGCAGGCCCAGCTGGGCCTGCAGAAGCCTCGGCAGCCCATCTGGGGCTGCGCCAGGCTCTGCAGGCCACCTGGGGCCTGCAGAGCCACCGGGCATGTAGAGCCACCGGTAGGCCCAACTGGGCCTGCCGCAACTGCGGCAGGGCCCAGCAGGCCTGCCGCGGCAGCTGCAGGCCCAGTCTCTCCTGCTGCGGCCACTGCAGGCCCACACAGACCTGCAGCAGCCACAGTAGGCCCAAACAGGCCTGTAGCAGCTCCTACATGCCCCTAGGAGCCTGCCACAGCGCAGACAGCCCCCTGGGGGCCCGCGGCAGCGCAGACATCACCATGGGGCCCGCAGCAGTTCAGGCAGCCCCCTGGGGGCATGACGGAGGAGGATGGGCCCGGGACACGACGATTGGGGCCCCAACGGCCCAATTTTGGAGACCGGATGCTTACCCACATGTACCGAGACCGCAGGTTGATCCCAGACAGACTTTTGAGGGCTTCCAGGGCGTAGGCAAGGCCAAGGAGGCTATTTTCGGGGTCGGACGGCACCTATACAGCCGCACAGAGGAGCAGGAGGATCCGTGTTGGCACGACAGTAGGAGTTTCCAGGGTACCATTGCCAGCCTGAGGCGTGGGAGAGACCCGTTTGGCCTGAGGAGTTATACGGGGTTGACGGGGGAGGACCAGTGGAGGCATTCGGCAGAGGATTTGGCCGGGGGAGATGACCGCGGCAGAGATGTGGGACAACAGGGGGACATCAATGCAGACCGTCGACTGATGAAGCTGAAGATGCCGATTTTTGACGGCACGGATCCGGACGGGTGGATCTATCGGGCAGAGCGCTACTTCCAGGTGATGAGGTTGACGGAGGAGATTCTGAGGGCCATCGGGATCTATTTCGAGGGCAAGACGTTGGCATGGTACAGATGGAAGGTGGCACAGACCCCTTTTCGCACTTGGGAGGAGCTGTCAGCATTGATCATTGATCGATTCCAGGAGACCCCAGGGGGAGATTTCTATGAGCAGTTATCCGCTTTGAGGCAGGAGGGGACGGTGAGAGATTATGTGGAGAGGTTCGAGATGCTGAACAGTAGAGTGAAGGGGGTGACAGACGAGGTTATGATTGGGAACTTCATGAGGGGGTTGAAGCCCTCTATACGAGCAGAGTTACGAATGCAGAGCCCAGGGACACTGGAGGATGTCCTTTGCCTGGCCCACAAGGCGGAGGAGAAGCATGCGGAGGAGAGGAGGTTACGAGTGAGTGGCTGAGGAGCGAGCATGCGGAGGCAGAAGAGCGGAGTTGGGCAATGTTGACATCATTTTGGGCGTGCAGTGGCTGAAAAAGCTGGGAGACAGGCGGGTGAACTGGAAGCGTCTCAGGATGGAGTTCCACGAGGGGGACCAGACGGTGGTGCTCACGGGGGATCCGACCCTATGTTTGTCGCTGGTGGCTTTCAAGGCCATTACTCGGGCCTTACAAAGAGAGGAAGGTGGATAATTGGTGGAGTGCCGTGTAGCTGGAGTTGAGCATGAGCCACAGGCAGGGGTTCCCGAGGAGGTCGAGCAGGTGTTGGAGCAGTATCAGGAGGTCTTCCAGGACCCATAGGGGCTACCGCCGGTGAGGGGGCACGAGCATGCGATAGTTTTACGGGATGGCGCAGCACCGGTGAGTGTGCGACCTTACCGTTATCCACATGTGTAGAAGGATGAGATAGAGCAGATGGTCGGTGAGATGTTGCAGGCTGGGGTAATCCAGCCCAGTGTTAGCCCGTTCTCGAGCCCGGTACTGTTAGTAAAGAAGGACGGAAATTGGCGCTTCTGCGTAGACTACTGAGCGCTGAATAAAGAGACGGTGGCTGAAAAGTTCCATATTCCTGTTATCGACGAGCTACTGGATAAGCTGCATGGATCAATTGTCTTCTCAAAGATTGACCTGAAGGCGGGATATCATCAGATCCTGATGAGACTAGAGGACGTTCCGAAGACAGCATTTTGCACCCACGAGGGGCACTACAAGTTTCTTGTCATGCTTTTTGGCTAGACGAATGCTCCGTCCACGTTTCAGGCATTGATGAACAATGTCTTCCGGTCGTTTTTGAGGAGGTTCATACTTGTCTTCTTTGACGACATTTTGGTCTACATCAAGACCATGGAGGAGTATGTGGGCCATTTGAAGGTGGTGTTTCGGGAGTTATTGGTGCACCAGCTGTATGCAAACTGAAAGAAGTGCAGTTTTGGCCAGAGGCAGATAGAGTATCTCACGCATGTGGTGTCGGCCACATGGGTAGCAGCGGACATGGCGAAGATAGAGGCAATATTGGACTGGCCGGTACCCACCTCTCTGAGGGTGCTGCGGGGATTTCTCGGACTGACAAGATACTACCGGAAATTCGTGAGGGGGTATAGCACTATTGCACGACCACTGACCGATCAGCTGAAGAAAGATGGGTTCCAGTGGGGAGAGGAGGCGACCAAGGCATTTGAGGCCTTGAAGGTGGCGATGACGACAGCCCCAGTATTGGCACTACCTGACTTCAGCATCGCGTTTGTAGTGGGGACTGATGCATCAGGCATTGGTCTGGGGGTGGTTTTGATGCAGTTAGGTCGACCGATGCCTACTCCAGTCAGGTGCTTTCAGCTAGAGCACGGCTGAAGTTTGTGTATGAAAGGGAGTTGATGGCGATCGTGTTAGCAGTTCTGAAGTGGCGGCCTATCTGATGGGGAGGGAGTTTGTAGTCAGGACAGATCAGCACAGCCTGAAGTATTTACTAGAGCAGAGGTTGGTGACATCAGCGTTGGCTATCCAAGCTGGTGGGGTACCGGTTTGCCATTGAGTACAGACCAGGGTTGGAGAATAAGGCAGCTGACGCCTTATCGCGCAGAGAGGAGGGGGTGCACTTGAGGGCACTCTCGTTACCCATGTGGTTAGATGGGAAACCCATGCTGCAGGAGGCAGAGGCCGATCCAGAGTTGAGGCAGATCCATGAGCAGCTGCAGGGAGGCGGGGAGGCCCCGAAGGGGTACTCTCTAGAGGGACGAAGGCTGTTGTACCAGGGGCGGTTAGTATTACCACGGGCGTCAGCTTTCATACCGGCACTATTTCAGGAGTTCCACAGTTCGGTGGCTGGAGGACATTCCAGGGTACAGCAGACATATATGAGGATGTCCCGAGAGGTGTACTGGCCCGGTATGAGGAAGGCGATAGCCCACTTGGTTGCCGCTTGTGACATCTGCCAGCGTCACAAGTACATGGCTATGGCGCCGGCCGGGCTGCTGCAGCCTTTAGCGCTGCCTGAGCGGGTCTGGGAGGAGGTGATGATGGACTTCATCGATAGGCTACCCAGATCAGAGGGGTACACCGTGATCTTCGTGGTGGTGGACAGATTGAGTAAGTACACCCACTTCATACCACTGAAACACCCGTACACGGCGGTTTCAGTGGCTACAGCTTTTACTCGAGAGGTGATACGGTTGCATGGGATTCCAGCGTCTATAGTGTCAGATAGGGACGGGGTGTTCATGAGTGGGTTTTGGCGGGAGATATTCCGTGTCCAGGGGACGTTAAAGAGGAGTACCGCCTATCACCCTCAGACTGACGGGCAGACGGATGTAGTGAACCGCAGCATCGAGACGTATCTGCGGTGTTTTGCGTCGGAGACACCGCGGCAGTGGTATCGGTGGTTGGCATGGGCGGAGTATTTGTACAATACTTCGTACCACTCAGCAGTAGGGACAACACCTTTTCGGGTGTTGTATGGGAGGGACCCACAAGAGTTGCTTTAGTTTGGGGAGAGGCAGACATCGGTATCACAGGTGGAGGATTACATGGGGAGCGGGAGAGTATGCTGGAGGAGCCGAAGAAGCACTTGTTATGGGCTCAGCAGGTGATGAAGGCTAGAGCAGATGGACATCGCCGTGATGTACACTTTCAGGAGGGCGATATAGTATATCTGAAGCTGAGGCCATACCGACAGAGATCGCTAGCGAGGAGACGGAACGAGAAGCTGTCGGCTAGATTCTATGGACCCTTTGAGATTCGGCCAAGATAGGCCAGGTGGCTTACAGGCTGAGGCTTCACTCGACAGCTACGATACATCCAGTCTTTCACGTGTCGCAGCTTCACCAAGCCATTGGAGAGCAGACGGTGTCGTCTACCCTACCGCCCACTCTTACTGAGGACATGGAGGTGCTGCTGGAGACATTGAAGGTTTGGGCCGTTCGTCAGGGACCGAGCGGGCGCAGAGAGGTGCTGATACATTGGGCGGAATTGTCGGATTGCGATGCGACATGGGAGGCATACAGTGTGATCCAGGAGCAGTTCCCAGACTTCCACCTTGAGGACAAGGTGGCTCTTTTAGGGGGTATTGATGCAGACGCATCCGACGGCTATCATGAAGGGGCGGGTCCCCCTTGGTGATTACGTGCGGCGTAGGAGGCGTGGTACCACGTAGTGGGTTAGTCAATGGGTATTCTAGTCTTTTTAGACTAGATTAGTAAATCCCCTCTTTTCTATTTATTAGGGCTAGCTGTCTTTCTTATTTTTCTTATACTTATTTTGTGAAGAACTTAAGGCATCTTTTGTGAGGGTTTTTAGGCTTTAGTTCCGTGCAACAAAAGTTAGGAGAGCGAGTCTCGTCCCGAAAGAGGCTCATTTATCAATCAAATCTTCGTTCTTCGCAATCTAAGTTCCATAAAAATTCCACTTGTATATTTTTTTTTCCTCTTTTAAATCTGAAATTAATTGATCGATCCTCTAGATCGTATCATCGTATCAACTTCGGATTATGACAAATAAGGATAATATATGTTCTTATACAATAAAGACTAAAGGTTACTTTGTTGGGGAAGCTGAAGAAACCGGAAAATATCAAAGATGATGAATGTGCATATATAGATAAAAGGACGGTTAGCACAATATAATTATATCTCTCGGACGATGTCCTGTACGATGTTAGTGAATAGAAAACAGTAAAAGATCTATGGAAAAAGCTTGGGAAGTTTTACATGTGGAAGTCTTTATCAAACAAACTACACTTGAAAAAGCAACTCTATAGGTTGAAGATGGAGTAAGACAAGGATGTGTTGGAACACATGAACATCTTTAATAGATGATTTGTGACCTCTTAAGGTTGTATGTGAAGTTTGATGATGAAGATAAGTCACTTTTGTTGTTCAGTTCTCTTCCAGACTCTTATGATCCTTTGTAACCACTCTATTGTATGGAAAAGAGACTTTGAAGTTTGAAGAGGTGACCCAAGATATAATCTCGAATGTCGCAATGAAGAGATCCTCCAAGGATGATTTCAATATGGAAGGACTCATAGTCAAAGGAGAATCGAGTGATATAGGAAGAAGCAAAGAAATAGTCAAAGACAAGAAATGTGTTGCATGCTTCTATTGCAAGGGTAAATAGCACTTTAAGAGAGATTGCAAACGTGACAAGCGCAAAAGGAGGTGAAGAAGTCGAAAAATGAGGATTCAGCTATTGTGGCTTTCAAAAGTGAATGGGATCTCCTTTCCATCTCTCAAGATATCTCATCTTCTCATGTGTGGATTTTAGATTTAAGTTGTTCTTATCATATGTGTCCAAATCGTGAATGGTTTGACACTTATGAGGCATATGATGGTGGTTCGGTGTTGATGGAGAATGATGCACCGTGTAAGACAATTAGGATGTGGACCGTAAAAATCAAGATGCATGATAATGTGGTCCATACATTAAGAGGAGTTAGACATGTACATGCACTTACGAAGAACTTAATTTCTTTAGACATGTTTGAGGCTAAGAGATGCACTTTCAATGGAAAGCATGTCATTCTCAAGGTGTCTAAAGATGTCTTGGTACTAATGAAAGATACAAGAGTATGTAACAATCTTTACAAGCTCAATGGAGATACCATTTTGGGTAGAGCCTCAACCCTACGATAGAGAAATAGGATGATTGTATAAATTTAAGTTGTGGCATATGCGATTGGGACACATGAGCGAAAAAGACATGTATGAACTTCACAAGCAAAGTTTGCTGGAGGAAATGAAGACATGCAAGCTAGATCTATGCAAGTTTTGTTTGGCAGACAAACAAAGGAAGGCGTCCTTCAATACCATAAAGATAGAATGCAAGAGTAAATGGGTTCTTGACTACATTCACTTCAATGTGTGAGGGCTAATCCCGGTTATGTCAAAAGATGGAGCTTCTTACTTATTAATGATTTCTCAAGAAAAGTTTGGGTTTATTTCATAAAGCACAAGTCCGAGGTCTTCTCTAAGTTCAAGGAGTGAAAAACGGAAGTTGAAAACCAAACTGGGAGAAAGGCGAAGTACTTGTGAACTGATAATGGAAGAGAATACCGAGATAAAAAGTTTCTACAACTTTGCGAGGATAAAGAGATCAAAAGATATTTCATCGTAGTAAAGAATCCTTAACAAAATGGCATGGTCGAGAGGATGAATAGAACTCTCGTGGAGAGTGCTAGATGCATGAGGCTTCTTGCATGGTTGCCAAAGTCCTTTTGGCTAGAGGCGGTTAACCATGCTTGCTATGTTGTGAATAGATCACCTTCAAAAGCTCTTAATCTCAATGTGACCGAAGATGTGTAGAGTGGTAAGTAAGTAGATTACAATCTTCTAAAGAGAATACAGAGATAAAAAGTTTCTACAACTTTGCAAGGATAAAGAGATGAAAAGACATTTCACCGTAGTAAAGAATCCTTAACAAAGTGGCATGGTCGTGAGGATGAATAGAACTCTTGTGGAGAGTGCTAGATGCATGAGGCTTCTTGCATGGTTGCCAAAGTCCTTTTGGCTAGAGGCGGTTAACCATGCTTGCTATGTTGTGAATAGATCACCTTCAAAAGCTCTTAATCTCAACGTAACCGAAGATGTGTGGAGTGGTAAGTAAGTAGATTACACTCTTCTAAAGGTATTTGGGTGCCCGACATATGCACATGTTCCACATGATGAAAGGTCCAAGCGTGATGTCAAGTTACACAAATGTATCTTTCTTTGTTTTGAAAAAGGAGTGAAGGGGTACACGTTTTGGGATCTGGTCAATAGGAAGAAATTGTGTAGTAGGGATGTTGTCTTTGATGAGGCTTCTATGCTATCAAGAGATCTTGAAGATGAACAAGAAGGTGATGGCAAAGGAAAGAAAGCGGTCAAAGAAGTTTCATTCGAATTGGATGGCTTGGGTAGAACTCAAACTTTACAAATGGAAGAGGGGAATAAAAGTCATGATTCGAAATAAGAGATCCATCAAGAAGAGCCATATAACATTGTTCAAGGAAGGGTGGCAAGAACCACAAAGCCTCCTAATATGCTTGGATGCGAGTAAGTGGAAGAGGCTCGTTATGCTCTTGCCATTAGTGATGGTAAGCCTGGCTCATTTCAAGAGGTTATGGATTCACATGAAAGAGAAGAATGGTTAAAGTCGATGGTGGACGAGATGAACTCTCTCCACGAGAATTCCGTGTGGGAGTTGGTGCCTAAACCAAAGGACCGTAAACCGGTGGCTTGCAAGTGGATCTATAGGGTGAAGGAACTATTGCATGAAAATGACAAACCAACTTTTAAAGCAAGGTTGCTAGCAAAAGGGTACTTACATAAAGTTAGGATGGACTATGATGAAATATTCTTTTCGGTTATGAAGCACACTTCAATTAATGTACTCTTGGCTATAGTGATGGAGTTCATTATGGAGCTTGAACGACTTGATATGAAGACGACTTTCCTTCATAGTGAGTTAGAGCAAACAATTTACATGATACAGCCGGATGGGTTCAAAGAAGTGGGCAAAGCAGATTTTGTTTTTTGGTTGAAGAAATCTCTTTATGGACTCAAGCAATCGCTAAGATAATAGTACAAACGATTCGACTCCTTCATGTTATACATTGGATACTCAAGAAGTGAGTATGGTTATTGTGTTTATTACAATGTCCTTGATGATGGTTCTCCTATCATGCTACTTCTTTACGTGGATGACATACTTATTACATGTAAACACTTGTCAATAGTGGATGAGATCAAGTCTAAGTTCAGCCAAGAGTTTGACATGAAGGACCTTGGGGCGGCCACAAAGATATTGGGCATTTAGATAAAAGAGAGAGATATGCTAGAAAGTTGTGGTTATCACAAAAAAGATGTCTCTAAAGTGATGGAGATGTTGTCATGAAAGATGCAAAACCAGTCTCCACACCACTTGCTTCTCATTTTGCTTTGAGTAAAATGTAATATCCAAAAACGGTGGAGGAAACTGAGAAGATGAAAGCATTACTGTATGTAAATGCGGTAGGATGTTTGACGTATTTCATGATATGCATAAGGCCGGACATAGCCTAAGCGGTTGGTGTAGTTTCCAAATATATGTCAAATCTGGGTAAAGAGCATTGGAATGCAGTGAAGTGGATTTTGAGGTATTTGAAAGGTACCAAAGAGTTGGATATTATGTTTGAGAAGAAAGATGACTCATATATTGTAGTTAGATATGATGATGCGGATTATGCTGGGGATCTTGACAAGAGGATGTCTACCGATTATATCTTCAAACTTGCTAGTGATCATATTTGTTGGAGGTCAGTGCTACAATCCACAATTGCAATATCTACAACGGAGGCAGAGTACATGGCAATTACGACGACGTCCAAGGAAGCTATTTGGTTAAGAGGTTTGCTTAATGAACTTGGGTTGGAACAAGAAAACATCCAAATATTCTCGGATAGTCAAAGTGTATTTTGCTTGACTAAGAATCATGTCTATCACGCAACGACAAAACACATTATGGTGATGTATCATAGATTTCGTGATTGAGTCGAGGATGGTGAAATCTCTATCGAGAAGGTGCACACTGATGAGAATGCGACGGATGTATTTACCAACCCGGTGACAAGGGAAAAGTTTAAACATTGTCTAGACTTGCTACACATCTTTTTGTGCTAGAGATGCGAAGAAGCACCTCTCCTCGTGTGGATGAAGGTGCGATGTTGGTGGGTGGATGAACTCACCATGGTCGAGGTGTATGCGATACCTTGTTGATCTTCTAGTGGGTGTGGAAGAGTTTTCTCACTAAAGTGGAGATTGTTAGAGTTTGGCTCATAAACTCTAATTGTATATATGTTTCTTCGTGAGTGGTATACTTGTACATTACTAGGGAATTTTGTAACCCTTATTAGGACCATATAAATAGTCTCATATAAATAGTCTCTTATGTTTGGGGGTTTTGGTTCATCCAAAAATGGGGAGAGAACAAGATAGGAATAACCTAAACCAAAGGGTGCTAGGGAAGAGTGAGAGCTTTGGAGAAGAAGTAAGGGGTTGAGAATTTGGGCCTAAATCCTTATATGGTGCCTTGGTGACTTAAAATAAAGCTTGGGCAATTGCTATTCTACTCTTGTGTGTGCTCTTACTTGTTTTATTTCTCTCCTCTTGCATATATATTGTATTGGGTTGATTGGTGGAGATCCACAAGGTGTTCTTGTGGTGGAAGTCTTGCCGATCTCAAGTTTTCCGAGCTCATCTTGCTAGAGCTCATCTCGGCCGAGCCCATCATTCAAGCCTATCTTGATCTGGGGCCGACCTCGAGGAACTGAGGTCCAACAACCTGTTAGGAACCACCTTGCATCATCCACCCAACATGCGCCAAAGCCACATGCATAATTTTTTCCAATTGGCAAGTTTGACACTGCTTGTTTTTTAATTTTCCTTGATTTGGCTATGTTTCGCTTGTATCAATCCACTTAAAAGATCCAAAAACTTGTCGATGTTCCCATCCTCTTTCTCTTGCTGGCACCTTTGTTCTTTTTTAATCTTTGTTACTTTTGAGGTATTACCATCGTTTATTTCCGTTGGTTCATTTATAAAAGCCTTTCAATGCCCAGGAAAAAGCAACTTCTTGTGGATCATACTGGGTGTTTCACTTGGTGGCTTTTTGCTGACTATTGTTGGTATTGTGGTTTGGAAAAAAGGTTGCTTCCAGTGTAATGGAAAGGGTAGTTCTCTTAGAGGTGAGACATTTAAGTAAGCAATAGAACCTGAAATACTTGCATAATTATTTTTATTTATATATATTTCTCTTAAGTCATACTATAGCAGTCAGATGAAATTTCTTGCAGATTTGTATGGGCCGGATCTGCCTGCGGCTATCTCTCAATCAAACCTGAGTTTCAGATATGAAGAGCTCAAGAAGGCTACTAAGTACTTCAGCCCATCAAATAAACTTGGTCAGGGAAGCTATGGGACTGTGTACAAGGTACAAAAGTGACTAATGTAAAATAGAAGTACCTAGCCTTGTTTGCGGTTCTTTGAGCATCTCATTCTTTATAGGCTGTTCTCTCCGATGGAAAAGAAGTTGCCGTGAAGAGACTGTTTCTGAATACAAGAGAGTGGGTTGATCAGTTCTTCAATGAAGTCAATCTGATAAATCAGGTCCGCCACAAGAATCTTGTGAGGTTGCTGGGTTGCAGCATAGATGGCCCCGAGAGTCTGCTTCTTTATGAATACTACAACAACAAGAGCCTTGACCTGTTCATATTCGGTAATTCCTTTTCTGTTTCATTCGCTAATTAATCGCTTCGTACGTAGACTATGCTTTCCTCTCACATTGTAATATTCTCGTGCATCTTATATGTTCTCCTCATTTACATGATAAGCATACCAACAAGGTTGTGTACATATGTTTGTCGAGAAGAAAGAATTTTCACTCCTACCTGTGCAGATACGGCATCAGTATCATTCAAATTTATCTCCTCTTTGACCTAAAACCAAGAGTATGCCTCGTAATATTATTGAATAGAACCTCAATGTTGGAATAACATCGTATACCTGCTGTTTTGTTGGGTACACTTTCAGAGAATAGGGAAAGAACGTCTACGATGCTATTACAGCCAACCATTGCTGTAATATGAAGAATGACTAGAGCCTATTGTCTTAATTTTAGTAGTGATTAAATTCATGAATACTTTAGAGGTTATTGATTGTTTTTTGCAACATAAAGTGAGGGGGAGTCTGAATGTAAGTGACCGAAATAGTGTTTTAATTGCCTAGACACTTAAGCAGCCACTAAAGCAATTTTAAGGCAATAGCATTTTTGCGTAGAGATGCTTAAGTGGTCTACTGTTTGTGTCCTTAAATAGAAAGACCGGTTGATGATATCAGCGCAGACGAACTCTACGTAATGCCATGCTTCCCTCCATCGATCGTCTCAAGATTGGTGCAACACCGATCCTGAGGTCTGATCAGAGGCTGGTAGAACTGCAGTGCAGGGCTGCCTTAGTTAATAGCCAACCACTCATTTTCTCATAGGTGTGCATGAGTTAAACTACAAAATTTTCAATTATTTTTCTAACAGAAACTTAGCCTTAAATCATATCGTCGTCATCATCTTAGCCTTCATCCCAACAATTTAGGGTCGACTTCATGAACCAATAAAGAGAGAGAAAATAATAAAATAATAATATTAACAAATAAAAAGAAATAACAATAACAATAATAACAGTAATAATGATTAATAATAATCACAAATAAATAATAATAATAATAATAATAAAATAATAATAATAAATAAACACATAAGTTTAAAAAATCATGTCAGATGTTATTTATGTGAGATATCAAACATAGTCCCACATTGGCTAGACAAGGGGATTGATGGGTGTATAAATATGAATTATATCTTCATTGGTACGAGGCCTTTTGGAGAGAGCCCAAGAACAACACCATGAGGAGCCTTGTGAAGGACCCAAAGTGTACAATATCATACCAATGTGGAGATTGAATTGTCACGAGTTCATATTTATTAGACCCCAACAAGAGGTATCAGAGCCAGACCCCTAACTTAGCCGATGTGGGATTTGAGGAGCTCTCGTGCCCGCTGTCGAGAGCTGCCAAAGATGTTATATGGATCCAATCCCCATGTGGAGTTGGGCTCTCGAGTATTGATTTGGACTTCACGTAAGGCATCTGTCTCCGCACAGTGAAGATGTGACTCGATCGAGCATGTAAGACAATGTTTGAGATGTAGATTGTGAGATATCAAACATAGTCCCACATTGGCTAGACAAGGGGATTGATGTGTGAATAACTATGGAATTGAATCTCCATTGGTATAAGGCCCTTTTAGGGAGAGCCCAAGAACAAAACCACGAGGGAGCTTGTGAAGGACCCAAAGTGGACAATATCATACCAATGTGGAGATTGAATTGTGGCGAGCTCATGTATAGACCCCAACAATTTAACCTATCAAAACTATCTATAAACAAAATTTCACATGAGTTCGGTATGCTTCACACATCATCGAATGGCGATAAAATCGAAGTTCCATAATTTTATTAAAAGTGACTAATTTGTCACCCTCTTGATGCATAAGTAAAAGATACCGAAATCATTTGAATTTGTGTTTGCATATATTTTAAATGGTCTAGATTAAATCCAATGGAATGGATTTATGGGTTGGGTTCATAATTTTTTAATTTAGGGTGTTAAGTTTTCATTCACAAAATAAAGAAAATTTTGGTATCCCAACTATAAATAAAATAATATGAAACATGACATGTAGCTAAGCCACATGTGTGATCTCAAAAATCTCACTCTCTTTTATTTTTTCTGACGATCGGAACCATTCATGTACATCTTTATATTCAAAAAAACTAAAAAACCAAATATTTAATTAAACCCAAAAGGTTTTTCTCATTCATTCACCTATCGCAAATTTAATCGGTTTTGCGTGAACAAAATTTTTGCCATTGATGGATGAATATGCAAAACCTTTTAGGTTCACATAATATTTGGTATTTTGGGGGTTTAGACTATGAAGATCCAACGATTCTGATCTAAATATTTGTTCTCTTCCCCCAAGTAGTCCATTTAGATATTTTTATCTTTAAATTTTCTCATTAGTTACTACTAAAACAAGTAACTGATCATATCTGGTAGGTGAATATTTTGACCTTGGACTAAGTATTTGCTGATAAATAATGAGTTAAGCTTTTTGCTCAAAGCTTGCGAGACAATAAGTTGAGCAAAATATTAGTGTTGATTCGGCTCCTCTGATGTTCAAATTTGTTCGGATGAGATCCTTTTATCTTTGTTGAAAGGTCCATGTATAGGAATCGATGATGAGTATTTAAGTAAATTTACCCATAGCTTTAGTAATTACGTAATTTATTTTAATGAGCCGTCTTCGTAGATTGTTGTTAGGTTAATGTTGAAGCAAGTATCTAACCGTACCTAGTAGGTGAATCGTTCGGCATTGGGCTAATTATTTGTGAACATGTAATTGGTTAAGCTCTTTGTTCATAGTTTGCACACTCCTATGTACAAAAGGTTGGTTGTTTGCACACTCCTATGGACAAAAGGTTAGCTAAGCCAAATAGGGAGTGGGACTGTTAATTTGGCTCCTCCGATGCTCATATTTGTCTTGGATAAGCACATGTAAAATTATGAAATATGAGATAATATTAGAAAGTTTAGAAGCTGAGATAACTTTGTCTTTTTTGGAAGGTTAATATATAGGATTCGACATAGGTATTTTAATAACTTTGTCACTCACCTTATTAATTACCTAATTTACCCTGCTTGACTATCTTCGTATATTATTGTCATGGGGTTGAGCCCTATGTGGCTTGTTGGGCTTTGTTGAGCTTAATGGGCATTAGAAGGCTATACCAAGAGTTAGTTTGAAGGTGAAGGAGTAATATTAGATTATTCCTTAGTTATCAATAATGATTAGGACAATTAGCTAGTCATGGCAACTAAATGGAAGACAAATTAGGCTGTAGACCATAAGTGACTATTAAAAAGCGCTTAAGAGACTGCTTAAGCTGCTAGGTAATATGGTTGCTTCAAGCTAACTCATTACTCAACCAAATTGCTAACTGTAGATTCTAGTGCTACAATATCTAGTAATTAATTCTACGAGTCCTAGGTTTTCATTGGATTATCTTTTGCTGGATATCGATGTGTTGCTTAATGATATTCATCTACCCAAATCTCTTGCGTGTTTGCATTGTTTTCTTCATCTAGATTAGGGGCATTAATAGGATCACTACTTGCATTATTGTTTTTATTAGTATGTGCATTCCTTCATTTTATAATTAGTTCGTTTTTAATAGGTCTCATATAACTTAATAGGATCATTACAACATGATCATTATCCATATCATTCTAGGTTAAGTTTGTATTATATTTGTGTGCTTGGTTTCCCATATTAGCATTTATAAGCTCTTTAGGTGAGTCCTACGTCAAAAACATTCGTAATCAATCATTACGATTTTCTTGTGAAACTGTGTTTTGTCACGTATTAGCGAGCATATGTTTACCTGAAACCTAACGTGTCCTACGTCAAAAACATCTAACGTGTCCTACGTATAGTATCTCTTGTCGTGTACTAACAAGAGTTCTTTGCACTAGTCTTGTCGAAGTCTAGCAAGTATACCTGAAACCTATACTTATATCACCAAATCTTAGCAAGTATGCCTAAAACGTACTTCGTAGCATATGTTTACCTGCCTTATTGTAGGTATAGTAAGTATGCTGAAGCTCATCTCGTAGCACGTGAATATCTTTTACAATCATTACGGGTTGTCTAGATTGTATCTCAATTATCTTTAGCACCCACCAAGACATAGAGTTGATAGCCACATGCGCTATAGCACATGGTTCTATATCGTGCGAAGCATCAATGATCATGTTTGCTTCATTCTTGCTTATGCTATACCATCCACTATTTCCTTGAACCTTGCCCAAAAGCTTTCACCTTGGGCTCTGATACGATTTTTCAATGAAGGCATGTTAGCTTCATTGGTATTTGGCAAAATGATTATGAAACCCCATTTATCAGAAAGGAACACACACACACACACACACACACACACACACACACACACACAACCCCCCCAACACACATACACACCCACACCCACACCCACACCCACCCACCCACCCCCACCCCCCCCCCACCCACCCCCACCCCCACCCCCCAACACACACACACACCCCCCCCCCCCGCGCGGGTGCCGCATTGAAATCTTGGGTCGAAATGTATATATCTTGTAGTGTTTTGGGAAATTGGTGATTAGCTTCTAAATGAGCTAACCCCTCATATATATAATATCCCCTGATTTGCTTTACACACACACCCTACTACAAATAACACTCAATACTCCCCCTCAAGATGAGCAAAAGATATTTATCATGCCCATCTTGTTACAAGCATCCTCTACTCCTTTAGAGTTTAACCCCTTTGTGAGGCAATCTGCTAATTGCTGTCCAGAGGTAATATAGGAGATCTCCAACTGCTTTTTATCCAGTCTCTCTTTAATGAAGAACCTGTCAATCTCTATGTGCTTTGTTCTATCATGTTGCACTGGGTTGTTGGCAATATTAATTGCTGACTTGTTATCACACAACAACCGCAATGGTCCCTCTCTCAGCAGGTGTAGCTCATGTAGGAGTGATCTCAACCAGATCATCTCACAGGTACTAAGCACCATAGCACGGTACTCTGCCTCTGCAGTGGAACAAGCCACCAAATCCTGCTTCTTGCTGCGCCAAGAGACCAAATTGCCCCCAACAAACACACAGTAGCCCGAGGTCGATCTCCTATCATCTAGGCAACTTGCCCAATCTGCATCACAGTAGCCTGTCACATTCATGTGACCATGACTACCAAATAATATGCCTTTTCCTGTACTATTCTTCAGATACCTCAGTATCCTGAAGACTGCCTCCATATGTCCAGTCCTAGGATCATGCATGTACCTACTTACCACACTGATAGCATAGGCAATGTCAGGTCTAGTATGGCATAAGTAGATGAGGCGTCCAACAAGTCTCTGGTACCTCTCTTTGTCCACTGGCTCCCCTGATTGTGAATGCAACCTATGATTCTGATCAATAGGAGTAACTGCTGGACGACACCCCAACATACCAGTCTCTGTCAGAAGATCCAGTGCATACTTTCTCTGTGAGAGAACTATACCCTTCCTGGACCTGGCAATCTCCAGTCCAAGGAAGTATCCCAACTGTCCAAGGTCCTTGACCTCAAATTCTCTCGCCAACCTCACCTTCAAGTGAGAGATTCCCTCTTCATCATCTCCAGTGATAATGATATCATCAACATACACAGCCAAAAGAGTGATCCGTTGCCCTGAATGTCTATAGAATACAGTATGATCACCATTACTCTGCTTGTAGCCCATGGTGATAACTGCACGCCTGAACCTGTCAAACCATGCCCTTGGAGATTGCTTCAGCCCATACAAGGACTTGTCCAGTCTACACACCTTTCCCACCGTCTGTTGTGTGCCAAAACCAGGTGGAACCTCCATGTATACCTCCTCCTGTAAGTCTCCATGCAAGAAGGCATTCTTTACATCCAACTGATGCAATTTCCATCCAAAATTCGCTGCACAGGATATCAGTACTCTCACAGTACTCATCTTTGCCACTGGGGCAAATGTCTCATCATAATCAATCCCATAAGTCTGACTGTAGCCCTTGGCAACCAGCCTCGCCTTGTACCTGTCCACATTCCCTTCTGCAGTTTGCTTTACTGTGAATACCCACTTGCAGCCCACAGCCTTCTTCCCTGCTGGAAGTGAGACAAGTCTCCATGTCTTGTTCTTCTCCAATGCCTCAAGTTCTTCGAGCATTGCTTTCTTCCACTGGGGATGTTGCTTTGCCACTCGCCAATCACTTGGTATAGGGATAGACTGTAAGGATGAAATGATAGCCCTATATGCAGGTGTAAGAGAGGCGTAGGAGACATGATTAGCAATATCAGTCTCATATCCATACCGTACAGGAGGCCTGCCGGCATTGATACGAGGCTCCCTACGATATGCAAGTGGAAGATCTAAACTAGAGGAAGGCAAAGAAAGGTTACCATCCGTGGTAGGAGAGGAAGGCAGTAAGGAGGTCGGACTCGAGCAGGCGTGATAGACTGATCAATCTCGACATGGGGCAGTGGAGCTAGTGGTTCTTCAGTGGGGAAGATGTCTCCTTGCTGTTCCCCATCGCCATGACTATCCTTCTGTCTCCTGCTATATTTCCTGCCATACAGCCTGGCTTCCTCCTCTTCCATCAAGGTCCTTTCTTCCTCCCTGCTATCAGGACCAGTACCAGTAGGCCTGACAGGGCACGGTATAAGTCCAACCACTACCCTCCTGTCATCAGTCTCCCCCTCTCGACCAACCCCTCCTGTGCTTGGAGAGGCCCCAGCATCAAATACTGATGTAGAATCTGTCAGTCCTCCATAAAACGGTTCAGTCTCCCTGAACGTCACATCCATGCTCACAAACAGTCTCCTTTCTGAGGGACTCCAACACCTGTAGCCTTTCTGATTTGAAGGATACCCAACAAATATGCATTTAATTGCCTGAGCATCCAGCTTCCCCACAGAGGGTCTATGATCCCTCACAAAGCACGTGCATCCGAACACTTTTGGTGGAACTACAAAAGCGTTCTTTCCCATAAGAATCTCACATGGAGACTTCATACCAAGGATCCGTGAAGGCATCCTGTTGATAAGATATGTGGCTGTCATCACTGCTTCACTCCACAGTATCTTAGGTACATTCATGGTGAGCATGAGTGACCTAGTTACCTCCAACAAGTGTCTATTCTTCCTTTCGGCAACTCCGTTCTGTTGGGGGGTGTTGGGGCAAGTGGTTTGATGAGTTATCCCACTCTTAGATAGGTAGGATGCAAACTCCCTGTTTACATACTCTGTCCCATTATCCGTTCTCAAGACACGGATCTTGGCCTCATACATATTCCTGACACTTCTATGGAAGTCCTGGAAACACTTCAGCGCTTCACATTTGTTTTTCATCATATAAAGCCATGTCATCCGAGAATGACAATCTATGAAGGTGATAAACCACCTGAACCCACTCACTGAAGTCACTGGGCATGGCCCCCAAACATCAGAGTGAATAAGATGAAATTTCTCTACACTCCTCATCCCTACACTAGGATATGACGTCCTAGTGTGTTTCCCAAATTCACATGCATCACATTTTAAATTCACTTCATTCACTCTATTCAAAATATCTGGATACATTTTACTCAAAGTATCAAAAGGTAAGTGTCCCAACTGACAATGCAACAAAAGTACATCCCTTTCCTTCTCTCCACAAACGACAGCCAGTGCAGCATCCCCACTAGCTCTGTCAAGATACCACAGTCCATCACGCCTGACGCCAGTCCCAAGCCTCCTCCCAGTCTTCCTTTCCTGCAACACACAATGAGTGGAGTCAAAAGTGATGCTACAATCGAGATCATCAACAATGGAGCCAACAGATAAGAGGTTGACTGGAAATGATGGGACGTGAAGGACTGAAGAGAGGCGTATAGAGGGAGTGCACTGAATAGTACCAATCCCTCTAATGGGTTGGGACGTGCCATCAGCTGTCTGAACGGTTTCATGAATGGTATGTGGTTTATATGTGGAAAATTGTCTATATGCTCCTGACACATGACTAGATGCACCTGAATCAATAATCCACTCTATATGATCTCTACATGAAAGGGCTAATCGGTTACCTGAGCCTGTGTGAGCGAAGTGGGCAAAGTTACCGAATGGCGAGGCAATATCCCCAGTCTGGTCTGCATGACTCTCCGAGCTCTCAGTAGTAGACCTGGACTGTCTCCTCTGCTCTAGGTCTGAAGCCTCAGCTGGCGTGGCCTCGATCATCACTGTCTCCTGTCGTCCATCAGTTGTGGCAAAGTTGGCCCGTGGGCCACCGCGACCTCGTCCACGGCCTCCACGGCCCCACCGACCTCCTCCTCTACCTCCTGTGCCACGTCCTCGCCCACTGCCCTTCTGTGGGCAGTTGAAGCTCAGGTGCCCCTTCACCCCACATGTGTAGCACTCTCGATCCCCGCTCACTACTGCCACTGCCGGTACAGCCAGTGCAGCCCGAGTGACCTGAGTACCCTCATCCTTCATAACCCTCAGTCTGGTCTCCTCCTGTGCCATTGCAGCTATGGCCTCCTCCAGGGATGGGATGGATGATAGGTGACACATACTCGCCCTCCTGACCTCAAAGTCTCCATTCAGGTTCCTCAGAAAGTGTGTCACACGCCTACGCTCCACCCACTTCCTGTGTATCGCAGCGCTCCTAGGATCAGGCAGATCAATAGGGTCATAGTGATCTATCTCTGACCAAAGCCTCTTTAACTCCGCAGAGTAGGCTAGAATCGTCATCTCCCCCTGCTTCAAGGTGTCGACCTTGCCCTGAACCTCCATCATGAGCATCACATTCCCTGCTCCAGAGTACATTTTTTCCACCATACTCCATATCCCCGCAGCACTCTCTATGGCCTCCACCATACCAGCAATGGGTGGAACCATCGATGTCATCAACCAAGCAGCCACCAGTGAGTTGGTGGTGCTCCAGACTTTCCAATCATCCCCATCCTTGTCCAGCGGTTCCTTGCACGAACCCAGAACGACGCCTTCTAACCCCCTCGATCTCAGAATGAGAAGCACCCTCCTGGACCAACTGAGGTAATTCTTCGTCCCTTCCAATTTCACATCATTGGGCATTAATTCCAGCTTCTGCACGGGACGAGAAGGCGTCGATCCACTCGAGGATCCCAACTCCTTCGAAGCAAGCAGCTTCGTTATCTCTCCGATGAAGGCCTTCATGTCCGCTGAAGTAAGATTGTCCCCCATCTCTCCTCAGATCCGCAGATCTCTCCTCTCTTCCTCCTTAGATCCGCAGATCTACTTCTCTTCTTCTTCTTCTAGGGCATACCCTAACCGTAAATCTATGGAGTCATCTTCATGGCTCGACCATAGATCTAGGGTTAGGGTTTTTGTGGATCCTCCTTAGTAGCAGAGGATCAGCAGCAAACCAGAATCAGCAGCGGCAGCGGACAGCAAGGCAGGTGGCGGAGCTAGTGGGCGGAGGCGGCTGCGCAGATGGCGGAAGCGGCTGCGGCGGCCTGCGGGTGCGGCGGCTGCAGCGGCCTGCACCGCAGGCGAAGACGGCGGATGCCTACGAGAGCAGCGGCGCGCGCAGCCTGTGACGGAAGCAGCTGCGGCTGAGGCGGCATGCGCCGGCGGCGGCTGCGGTGGCCTGCGCCGGCGGCGGCGGGTGCGGGGGGGGGGGGGGGGGGCTTCGGTTGGTGGAGGCGAGGGTGTCGGGGCCTTCTGGGAGTGTGGGCGACCGCGGATGGGAGGCGGGTGGCCGCTGGACGAGATTGGGTGGAGGCGCAGAGAGAAGGAGGCGGCGGGAGGGTTAGGGTTAGGGTTTTGTTTCTTTTTCTTTCTAGGGCTCCGATACCATGTAGTGTTTTGGGAAATTGGTGATTAGCTTCTAAATGAGCTAACCCCTCATATATATAATATCCCCTGATTTGCTTTACACACACACCCTACTACAAATAACACTCAATATATCTCTATATCCATCTTCTTTCCGTTTCAATAGGGGACCAAAACTCCATCCGTTTGCCTTTTTGTCTCTGTATTGTTCTGCACTTAAATATTTATAAACTAGATTCGGGCCACAACTTCAACCGTATAAACTTCCTCATTGTTGAACTGAAATAAATCAAGTGTTATTTCTCTGAAGGAAACAAACAAGGGTTAAAAATATGATTAATGGTACCAGTGTGAGTCAATGATTGATCCCATCTGCACAGTAAAGCTCATGCCAAAATCAATTTAGAGCATGAAACCAATTTATTTATTTAATATATTTGGGCATTGTACTTGTTAACAGGAATTATAGGTTGCACATTTGAGGAGGCGTCATATTTGTTTTGGCCAGCCATTATCTTTCAGATTTGTTAACACGATTCACCTCAATTATTTGCATATCAAGCTAACGTATAACCAGTAGGGTTAAAGTATTATATATGATTAATTTTCCATATTGGGGGCCATTACAATACAAGCTAATTTTTTAGAGCGATTTAAAAATATGCTCAAGACTTCTATAAAACATAAATAGAAAAATACGAGATATTTTAGGAATTCCCTTTTTTTGCATTTGAGCTGTTTTTATGCAGAGAAACTTGAGCTGAAAATCTTAAATATGAATGTGTTGTTCATTGCTTAATTCTAGCTTGTTGATCTTTGTGAACTGTTATGGCAGATCTTGTGCACTTTTTATCTCCCTTTTCAAACGTAATTTCTCTGTTACGAGTTTAAACAATGGGCATTGATTACAACCAAACAATATTGAGCCTGGCCCATAATATAATGTAATTTGAACTGTGGATCTTGTCTCCGCATGAATGTATCATCTCCGTCTTCTGTTACAGCTGCCATGCCAAGTAGATTGTGGAAAGTCTGGTTTCTCTTGAATTAGGAATTTGATCATTTCAATATTCATGCCCATCTATTCTCCTTTTAGTACCAATTTAGCTGTCTAAGAAATTACCCATGGATTTCATTGTATATTTCCTCGTTAAATCTTTTGCTGTTATTTGCCCACTCTTTAAGATGGAACATAGTCGGCATACCCGGCGTACAAATTTCTACCCGTGGGGTTGCGGGGTTGCAAGGGTGGGGTATGTATGTGTGCATGTTAGGGTGGGAGATGAGATGCCTTGCAATCTCACTACATGAAAAGACTATATATTCTTCCAGTTTGCATCTAACTGAGATTTGCCTTAAGCTCGTCATTAAAGTGTTTTTAAGTTGTCACAATTGGAAGACATTGACTAGCGGAAAATACTTTTGCAGGTGAAAATCATAAGCATTTAGATTGGCAGCTAAGGTTTGATATCATTAGAGGAGTCGCAGAAGGTCTGTCTTATCTTCATGAAGAATCTGAAACTCGAATCATTCATCGAGACATTAAGGCCAGCAACATACTCTTGGATGAGAAGTATAAGCCCAAAATAACAGATTTTGGTCTTGCAAGATCTTTCTCGCGGGATCAAACTCATCTTACCACCGGAATAGCTGGAACATTGTAAGCCATCTTATACTCGTTTGCTAATACAATTTAGGACCCGACAGAGATGTTCTCTTAATGTTGTAGAATATCTTGGTTCATGTTCCTTCTTTTCCTGTGAGCAATGTTTTTCAAGTTCTTGGAATACATGAAGAATGAACTCTGCTTCAGTGTTGACAAAAGCAATCTTATGCGCTGAGGTGGATGCAGGGGTTATCTAGCTCCGGAGTATATTGTGCATGGGCATCTCACAGAAAAGGCAGATGTATACAGTTTCGGCATTCTGGTTTTTGAAATCGTGAGCGGTAAGAGATGCAGCAATCCACTAGGATCACATGCAGGGCATTCACTTGTAGCACAGGTAATTTTATTATTTCTTACTACGATTCCCACTCGTGCATAAGCTGATGAATTGCATGTTTACCATTCATTTATCGACCAAGGGTAAATAGATCAGGAGTTGATATGCAGCTATTGCATGTTATATTCTCTTGGATTCTTCCTATGTTAAGTTAATTTGCAGATGTGCTTCCGTCTTTGAAGTCACAGGAGCATTTCATGCTTATGAATGAAAAGCACAATAACAAAACAGATAGAAATGATAAAAGATAACTGACCATTAGGATCACAGTTGAGATGTGTTTGGTGTGCATTCTTTGAAGTTGTCAGTAGTAAGGTTAGATGTCTCGGTTTCGGTCTTTTGGGAATTTAGGTTTAGGTTTCGGTTTCGTCCGTTTTGATGACTTTGGAGTTTAGTTTCGTTTCGTTTCGTTTCGTCCGTATTGGAAGTTTCGGTAGTTTCATTTCGGGTTTCGGTTTCTGTTTCGGATATACTTTATATACATACACACACACAATGACGTATTATAAATATAGTTATATGGTATTTATACGTATAAATGCATCAACAATTTATACTAGATATATAGTAATACAAAAATTTTAGCCAGAACTTCTCTCGGACCCAAGTCGGCCCTTCATTATTTTATAATATAAAAGAATAACATTACAAAATTGATGAGGCATAAATCTGAACTCATAATACAACAAATGAATAAAATAAATCAAAAGATACAAAAATGAATTAAAAATACAAAATACAAAAAATCTCATTCTAAGTTAGTATCATCCAGATATGGTGTAGATTAGTAATGTGGATAGCGATATTGCTTCTGTTCTGACCCTAAAAATGATATCATTATGTTATCATATGCGGAGGGTCGGCTCAGCTTGGTAAAAGGCATGTCATGACTGTCATGACTTCACATTTGAATTGTACTTGTATAGACTATTATAACCTGCATAGACATCATAGTGTCCATACGGTGTGCACTAATGGTCATGACTACCTGAGTATATATTGGAATACGATCCATAAATGGCAGGTCTATCATAACCTGCATAATAATCAAAACATTGATACCCATAATAATTAGACTATCTACCATATGTATCAGTCCTCTTTCTTCACTTTGATGTAGCCTATCATGATCTTTGTACCTATGCGATGAGTGTATCATAAGCATGGTCCACACTTCTTTGAGTAGGGTGTTTGTATTCCGAAGCACCACAACATCCATCTGTAGGACTTTGTTAATTGAGAGACGAATCATCATCACTTTTTCGTCTAGTTACTGCCTTCGTTCGTGTGATTTACTTGGTTGTGACTCTGTCGCGACTGATTGCTTTTTGTCTATTCTAATCTCTGCAAACATTTCTTCTAACCAAGGATGGTCTCAGTGTTGGATCTTAAGATGTCAAATAAAACACTAAGGGATGCATAGTGTTTATGCAAATAATAAAATCATCTAGAAATTCTACTTAAGAAATTAATTAGAGCTACCCAATTAATCATTAATCAACAATATTACTTGCAACAATGGAAACTAATAGCGAAAGCACAAGCAATGAATATTCAATCATAAAGAGAGAGAGACACAAACAATTAATATACGCTGCTTCAGATACATCATATCCTACATCTAGCCACATGGCCTCACAAGGATATAAATCCACTAAGCATGGCTTTAATAAGACAGAATACAACACGTCTGTAATAAGACAAACACCTCTCCAATGAAAGAAATACACCTCACAAAATAGTGAGAGAAAAATACTAACAAACATTTTGTACTTATGGCACAATGATGAAGCACTTGTGTTGATTTGTTGTGGCTATAGTGGTTGATTTCCAATTGATGAAAAAAAGAAAGCTTTTGAGATCAAGAAGTTTGACCAAAAGAGATTTGAGAACCTTTAAAACATAAGGCCGAAGAGAGTGTTTTCTTTTGAAAGAATTTTAACCCAAAACAATTTTTCTCTTGAAATTATTGATCATTCAAGTCATATTTTAAAAGCTTGAACAATGCTGTATATATAATATGGCAAAAATCAGATGAAAACTTTTTACCAAAAAGCTCTTAAAACGGTCAAAACGTCTAATAAAAAAGCTACTGTTTGAGCCCAATGACTAGTACTAGTTGACTATAGTTGCTGGACTAGTCGACTAGTATGGAGCTAGTCAACTAGTTCACCAATAGTGGTCGACTAATTCAGCCTGGTAGAATTTCACGCGAGCATTAGTCGACCACATCACAAGAACGAGTCGACTAGTTTTCTGCTATTCTTGCATGGCTATAAAAACTTAAGAAATACCTTATAAAATGATTTTAAAACATTTTAAAAATATTTTTAGTGTGCTCCTAAGTGTGTGTGTGAGCTTTAGCAAAGACTTTTAAATACTATCAAGACTAAATTAAAAATTACATCAAAAATAAGATGTACATGAAGTTCTTGCTACAATCTTGAAGTTCATCCAATAGTCTTGGTTGCTTTGGTCCCCGTTGTCTTTAATGGCTCCATTCTTCCTTTTTATGCACGTTTATTCATCATCTACACATCTATACTCGTGAAATCATTAGTACCTAATATATTTGCTCATCATCAAAACTAACAAAGGTGACTTAATATTCAATATCCTCCCGCTTTGATGATGACAAGCATATAACATATAAAATATGAAAATCATGAAATGAGTGCATATGTATGTGTAGTAATCAACATTCTCCCCAAATCATATTTTATATCTCGCATCTTTCTTCCACCGTGCCATATTAAAAAGGAATGGGGCAAATGAATTTAGGGACTCAATATTCAAAAATCTCTCTCCCCCCCCCCTAAAAAGGTGATCTCTCCTCTTTGGAATATAAAAACAATCTCCCCCATGTAATTATGTGCATGATGTTAAGATTATAAAACTAAAATGATACCACAATGAAAAATCAAATAGTTATACCACAGTATTACTTACAAACTTATTAACTTCCCTGAAAATATACATAAAAGGCATTTAGGCCTCCCCTTAATTCATGCATATTCTTTGAAGTGCAAATTGGGAGCTAGCTTCTAATCCCATTAAATATGAGTACTTGAAAATAAACAAACTATATCGGTACCATTTTTCTTTTAGATCTATGGGGTTAGTCAAAGGGGTTAATTAATCTTAGATATCGACAAGATAAAAGTTTACAAATGGAATTACCCAACTTAAACTTAATCAACAAATATCACTTGCTAAGAGTATGCAGCAAAAATAAACAAGTAAGAGATAAAGAAACAATCATAGAAAGTGGATAGTAAATGCAAACACGAGATATACCCTGGTTCGGATACACAAGTCCCACTTGGCTTCACATATCCTACTCTAGCCACCAGAGTCCCACTCGGCTAATTTCACTATTTTCAAATAATACAATTACAAAAACCGTCTCTTCCCAAGAGGTCTTTCTTACAACGGATTTCTTTCCAAGAAATAAACAACTCACCACCTCAACACTTTGATTATTTTCACTTATTCTTTTTGAATGAATACACTTTTACTTGTAGGCTTGCTTTGAAGCCTTGGTGTAGATGTGATGGCTTTAGTGTTGATCTCTAATACATGATAAAGTTGAAAGCGTTGGGAGAACAAAAGATTTGACCAAAAGATTTAAGAAATCTTTAAAACATAGGCCAAAGAAAACTTGAGGGCTTTTGAGAGAGCTGTAGAAATACGTTTTAAAACTTATTTTTTGCTCATAAAATTCTTGCTAAAAGTCCCAACAAACCCAGCATATATATGTGTAGAAATCCGTTGAAAATCGTTTCCAAAAACACCCTACAACAGATTGGAAAAAAAACAGTTTTCTGTTTTCTCTAACGGCTAGTTGCTAGTCGAGTAGAGTACAAGGATTAGGCGACTAATGACAGCTAGTCAACAAATCAATACACTCTAGTCGACTAGCCCAGTCAAGATAGAGCAGCCAATTTTCAGCCATGATTAGTCGATTATAGTTCAATTACTAGTCGACTAGAGGGCTAGCTAGTCGAATAGGAAGTATACACTAGTCAACTAGTGCTACAGTGATTAGTCCACTAAGAGATCATATGACAAGACAAAATCTGGGTAGTTGATTTTTGATGTACTAGTCGTTAAGGCCATTTATTAGTCAAGTAGAGGCATCTAAATTCATAACTTTTGAGTATGAAACCAACGATATTTGTTATGAATAAATTTCTATTAGTTCTAAATTATTTTCCTAAGATTTCATGTGTGTGTGTGACATCTTCAAGGCCCCTAAGAAAGAATAAAATTACAACAAATATATAAATGTCTTCAATGCCTTGGTTTATTGTAGGCTTTAGCTCCATGATCTAGTCTCATCAATTCTTTTTGATGACTTGGAGTCACACCACCATCTAATGTTTGTCAAGCTTGAATTGATATTGATTTGTTGTCCTCCATGCTTGAGCAAACTACACTTGGTCTTTAAGTTCCTTTCACATTAAAAAAAATTCATTAAACCAAAACATAATGTTTGCTCTTCATCAAAACATGTATTGGAGAATCCAATACCCAATATGCTTTTGGGTTAGATTTTGTTTCAACTCTTATCTTGATTGGTAGTTAAGGTTGGCCTGGGGGTTAGCCCCAGCTCTTATCAATTCCTGTGGCATAAATTGCCACGGGAGTTGGGAAAAGAATGGTGAGTGCATATTAGTATTATTTGATACACTGACCCAGCTATAGTGAAGCATAGACACGGGTGGGTGTACCAGGATAGCACAGATACAACGGGTAGGGTGACACGACTATTATAATATAATGCAGTTTATTTTATGTATCCATATACACGACGAACAAATCTAAAAAGTGACATCAAACGATATAATTTCTTAACACACAAATTAGATAAATTTATCACTTCATCTTATAGCTACATTTTCCCGTTGCATTTAGCTTATGCAAAATCATGTATAACCCACAAAACTACATGCATCCCTACAAAAATACGAATATCCCAACAAAATACACGTAGAGAAGTAATCCTTCTTTATACGCATCTAAAACGTATTGAAAAGTGTCACGCACGTGTTTTATAATTGTCCAAGAACTGTACATATATGAAAAGAGTGTCATCGTGTCGGGTACGGGTGCATTTTCATGATAGAAGCACACATGCTGCATAGCCTAGCTTAAACCTGGGGTTAGCTGATGTTGGCACGATACTCGAAAGCCCAATATTGCATCTTAACTAATTATTCTCAACGATACCGATCTGTCATGACAAATTCAACAACAACCATGTTGTCATATTTCAAACTCTCAATTTGTTATGCAAAACTAATTTATAGTTTGTAAAACATGATGAATGCATCCATTCAACTGTTAATTATATAGCAAGCAATATATGAATGCCTATGGCTAATCTTTTTCGGGGCTCCTTTGCAGATGTGGAATTGTCATAGGGCTGGAACAGTGGCACAGATCATAGATGAAAGCATTTGCAAGGAAAATGTTTGGGATGAGATCCTTCATGTGGTGGACATCGGATTGTTATGCACCCAAGCCAACCCACGCAGCAGGCCGACAATGGGGAAGGTGGTCGAGCTGCTGAGGGGTAACGGGGGGAGCAAGGGGGAGCTTGTTCTGACCGGCCCTCCATTCTCAGATGTCTCTGTGGTATGCATGCAGTAAACACGAAAGAGATTGCTGTTTTCTGCCAGTTATTGGATGGTGTTTTTTGTTACTAAATGTGACATGTATTGTGTTTTTTGTTATTACAATTAGGAAATAAAAAACGAGCAGAAGAAAATAATTTCATTATGAAAGAAAATTGCTGGGATCTGAGGAAATAAAAATATTTTTTTTCACACAAATGTTGTAATCATAAAACTACTTACTAAAGAACTCTCTATATTGCATCACTAATTGTTAAATTTCTGAGTGTATAAGCAAGATATCTCATAATGCAATGATAGAACAAAGCAAAGCAAGAGTTTAGATCAATATCATCAATAGAATAAATGTTTTTTTATCTCCACCTCAGGACAACATCAGCTAATTTTTATTAGTGGATTTACGGCAAAAATCAATATAAAAACCCCCCACAATAAAATCAACTTACAAAATTTATCCAAATAAATATTTAAAATATATATACGAGGTTAGAATGATAACAAGTAGATGTGGGGAATTGATTTGCACACCCACCATTTAAATCTGTACACATACCACTTATTTACAAGTTTGCCATTACTCTCGTGCACATAAAACGTATTTACAAGTTTGCAACTGAAATTATTCACCGTGCACTCGCATGTCCAAATTTACAAAAATGCTAATGTGTGTGCGCGGTGAGTAAAACGGCCGCTCGAAGGGTGAATGGTGACGGGCGGTAGCGCCAGCCCTACCTCCGACCTCCCCAGCCCTGCCCCCCAACCTCCGACTTCCATGACACCCATATCCCTATTCCCATGTTCCCTCCTCTGACCTCACCACCTCCTATCCCTCTTCCCCCGACCCATCCTCCGACCTCTCTAACCCACATTTCCCTCTTCCCCCGTCCCCTACGCCGCCCCCCTCCTCAGCCCTCCTCGGCCCCCTCCCCCTCTTCCGACCTCCCTAGCCCCCCTCTCCCTCTACCCCGCCCCCTCTTCCGACCTCCCCAGCCATCTCCCCCTCTTTCGACCTCCTTAGCACCCCTCTCATTCTTCCCCACAGTCTATTCCAAACCCTAGTAAATTATCGTCGGAGTCCTCATTGTCGTCAGGGGAAGGGGGCACGAGTGTAAAATGTAATGCCCTGAAAGCTACTGCACAAGTACTAGAGGGGGGTGAATAGTACTTTAAAAATAACAAGGAGTATAATTCCTAATTATCGTGCAAACTACTACCAACAAATGCGGAAGCTAAAATAGACAACAACAAATATTCAATGCAAACAATTGATATGATGGGTTCGGATCCACCCAAGTCTCCCCGACTTGTTCCCGGTGATCCTACGTCCCAGAACACCCGGATCCCTCCGGATACTTAGGTTAGAAACCCTAACCCAAGATTTCCACTATGAATACCTTGTGAAAAACCTTCACAAGATCAAACCATACAATCAATAGCAATAGTGAATCCCACAACCCGGGATCACAACCTTCTCTCACAACCGAGAGAATCAATAGCAATAAAAGAGTTTATATGAAATAAACAACAACTTACCACAAACCCTATACCTTGAGTATTCTTACCAAATTAGGGTAAGGAGGGATTTGAGGAAGGAGAAGTCACCAAGACCTAGCACCACCAATATGAGCAGCAATGGGTGCCTAGGAATGAATAGGAGACTTGAATCAAGCAATAGCTTGGATGGCTCAACAAGAACAAAGTTCTTTCAAGATGGATTCTAGATCTCAAATGAGGGAGAGAATGATTTCTTGTGAGGAACAGAGCTTTGGAAATGAGTTTTAATCTCCAACTCTTTCAATCTGAATAAGTCTCTCAATAGCAGCTCTACCCTTGAGAGAAATGACCAAGCTTCGTATTTATAGGGTCCCACAAAATCGAGCTAGGTCATCTCCCAACGGTTGGAAATTTGGGGCAATTAATCGATCAAAGAACAACCACTGACCGACTAGTTCATCAACTAGTCGGTCGGTGAAACAACATGAACCGACTAAAGGATGAACAGTGAACAGATGAAATTTCAGACCTAGATAACTAGTTGGTCCAAGAAGACATTCCGACCGACTAGTTTCTCAACTAGTCGGTCGGGTAGTTAACTTAGATTGACTAAGAGTCAAAAACTATTAGTCTGAATACAAACTGATTTAGTCGGTCCAAGAACAAATGTTGACCGACTAGATCATCAACTAGTCGGTCACCAAACGTTCTTAGACCGACTAACGATAAATAGTAACTCAGGTGAAAAATTGGCATGTACAGTAAAGCTCAACTAGTCGGTCTAAGAAGCATCACTGACCGACTAGTTCACCAACTAGTCGGTCGGTGAGTCAACTAAGACCGACTAACTGTAAACAGTAAAGAGCTTAGAATTTGGGAGACAAACTAGTCGGTCCAAGAAGCTTTTCCGACCGACTAGATCACCATCTAGTCGGTTGGTTCTTCTTCTTGAACCAACTAACATGCACAAGAAGTCCCGATTCGAAGCGCGATGCTTCGGGGAAGTTTGAATGGACTTCTACTATGATCCGAGCTCTAAGATAGGAGCGATATGAAGATTAAATGATAATACCTACTCAAGGCTTAACATTCTAAATAACAAAGCTAGAAGACTAAATATAAATCTAGACAAACCGTCTTCAAACGCTTCGATCGAATCTTCATGACTTCAAAGTTGGTCCCAAAAGCTTCAACGAAGCTTTAGGCATATGAATACGTGTTTTGAGAAGTCTTGAGACGTCGCTTTGGATGTTCACGTGAATTTGGCGACGATCTCCATAACTGCGCTCACAAAGTGTTAGTTCACGATTTATTTATGTTTGCTCATCATCCAAAACCAAATCCGGGGAGTCCAATACTCAACATTCTCCCCCTTTTTGGTGATGACAAACCAACATAAATAAAAAAAATAATGATTCAAATGTAAAATACTTACTCCCCCTGCATTGATGACACGTTAATTCCAAATTGAATAAATATAATACGCATCAAGCAGAAGTGAGAAATATAAAACATGATCCAAGTATTGAAATTTAGGATCGTAATCCATTTTTATCTTCACTCCCCCTGAATCTAACATTATAAATTAGATTCATGGACAATAGAGTTAAATTTTCATTTTGCCCTTGTCATTATTACTATCTCTCCCCCTTTGGCATTATCCAAAAAGAGTGGGGGGCATACAACGACAACAACAAGGCTAAAGAAAATCCAACATCGAGAGTCGAAGAGTACGACGATGGTTCAAAAGACACCAAGGAAATAAAATACTTGAAGAAAATCAAGGTGTGCCAAATTGACCATTATCCAAAAGCGATAAATGAAATCATCAAAATACCAAATATAATTCACTTATTGAGTAAAGGAACGTGCTCTCCAATCTCAACATTTTGGTTAAATTAGTGCATGGAAAACAATTCTATGTTTTCATAGAAATAAATTCTTTTTAACTAAGTCATTATCGTCGAGCGACGAATTCGAACATCATAGACATTAAAACGAATATAAAATGTGCACAACGAAGTAAAAGAGAACAACGATGTATATATATATATATATATATATATATATATATATATATATATATATATATATATATATATATATATATATATGAAGCAACATGAGTACAACCAAAAGATACATTGACTCCATAACATCAAAGGCACAAAGTACATCGACTACATCAAAATGTCACATAGTATATCAACATCAAAATGTCACAATCCATCATCGACATCAACAGCATCAACATACATCCAAAAATGATACAACATCGACATCACACATCAACACATCCAAAAACATCAAAAACACCACCAACCCTGTCCTAACCCAAAACTCTCTCTAAAAGATGAATCATCCAAGGAGCATCGGAGAGTCCTCCAAACAGACTCTCAAGAAGGAGTGGTAGGATCAGCAGTCTCCTTAGGTCCAGTCGAAGGAGTGGACTCAGGCTCTGCTGGGAGGAGTGGTGTGTCAACAGAAGCAACCGTCGGGGCAGGAGTGGAAACATCAACAACAGGCTCAACGGTAGAGGCACCAACAGGAACGTCAACAGGAGCAGACGTCTCTGGAGCAGCAGTAGACTCATCCATTGGAGCATAAGACTCTGGAGCACCTGAAGAAGTGGCAGCTCCAACAACGGATGTGGTAGCAGCAGCAGGAGTGGCCTCAGCGCCACGAGCAAGAGAATCAACGAGCTCATCGATATCCTCATCATCCATCTCCTCATCCTCAGAAACTGGAGGATGGACCTCAACACCAATAACACGAGCAATACGACACAGAATCTCCTCGGTACGAGCATACCGAGACTCGAGACGACGAACAGAACGAGCGAGATCATCAAGTGTGGTGGGAGGTCTAGGAGCAGCAGCTGCAGAAGATGTGCCCTGAGAAGCTGAAGGAGTCGTCCTCTGCACGTGACGGAGTGCCGCAAGAGATTTCTTGACGGTCGTCGCGTTCAGGGGAGGACCAAGTGGACGCTCATCGTCAGGAGGCAAAGGCACGTGGAAATGACGAAACACCAAAGTCAGCAGACAAGGATAAGGGATATGCGCAGATTTAGTGGACTTGCGAATACACTCAAAAGAGTCCATCTTATCGAGTATAATGCGAGCCCAATTAATCTCGCAACCCAAGAAAAGAGCGTAAATCAACTTGAGGAAGGGCTGGGATGGCAGAGATGATGAGCCGTACTTTGGAAGTAAGCACGACTTTAGGATAAGATTGAGCACCCAAGCATTCGGCTTAAATGACTTCGATGGGACACCAATGAAAGCAGGAGGGATCACATGGAAGATATCGGCGAGAACGGACTGATCCAACGAAGAGATATCATCAACAGAAATATCAGACGGGAGGAGACCAGACGACGAACAACCAAGCAACTCCCCCAAGATTCCTGCCGTGAGAACTATAGGAGTCCCCAAGACAGTAGTCTCGATGGAGTGGGTCTCACCGTACTGTCCCCGGGTACGGTTCGCATAGAAAAGTTTGACCAGGCGAGGATAGGGTCGAGAGTTCGCCTTAGGGTCAAAGCGAAGGTAGTCTAGTAGTCCACTATAGGAAAGAAGATCTGCTAAGCCAAGGAAGTCAGAGAACTTAACGAAATGCTCCAATAACAGCGGGCAATGTTCGATACGGGTGTATGCCGCTAGACACAAAGGGTCATCGCGACATAGCGAGATATCGACACCACCAGCTGGCATCGGAGCCTTTCCCTTAGGCTTATGTGAGCTAGAGCGAGGTGGAGGAGTGGGTTCCTTATGGCTAGGCTCATCCTCGGGTCTAAACTCAGTGTCAGAATCAAATGGTGTAGTGGGGGTATGGAGTATAGGCTTCCTAGACTGAGAACGTCTACTAGGTTTGGCGGTCGCCGTCCTCTGCTTCTTCAGAGGAGGCGAAGACGATGAAGGTTGAGTTGTTTTAGGTCGACGTTTGGGTTTCGAAGTATCCCTAGGGTGTGGCTCTATGGACATAGGAGATGCATCGGAGGGAGTGATCAGAATTCTCGTTCTTGCCATAAGTGTGACAAAACGAGATCAAGCAATGCAAGAAAACGAGATCAAGCCCTAGATTCGAAATAAGCTTAAACCGAAACCCTAGGAAGTGAAATCGACCTAGAACGAAGCCCTAGATGCAAGAGAGGAGAGGAGGTATACCCTAGGAGGAAGATCGACGGAGATCCACGGCCGAAGTTGGTCGGAGATCGACGAACGGCGGCAGAATCGACGGAGGAAGATGAAGGGTCGGGGGTTTTAGCTGGAGAGGAGAGAGAGCGTTGATCGGTTAAAATGAAAAACAACCGATTAGAATAGGTATAAGTCGGTCGACAAGCGAAAAGACACGACTGTCCCTGAGCACTTAGTCGGTCACAGTTCAAGCACTGACCGACTAGATGACGATCTAGTCGGTCGGTCAATGAGCTTGAACCGACTAAGTCGAAACAGCCGACAGATGAAAAATTTAGGGCTAGAGTTAGTCGGTCTAAGTTCAAGTACTGACCGACTAGTTTTCATTCTAGTCGGTCGGTAAGTGAACGTGGACCGACTAAATGATGTCAGTAGCAAATGAAAATAATAAGCTTGAACTAGTCGGTTTGAGTTCATTAGCTGACCGACTAGATGTGCATCTAGTCGGTTGGTTGATGAACTGAGACCGACTAGATGAGTCCAAAAATAGATATATGAGTTCTCTCCTAAATGTACTTGGACGAAACATCGTAAACCTCTCAAAAATCATCATACTACCCCATTAATCATCGAAAAACTTAAATGCGACGTTCAAGAGTAAATTCGAGCATAAATTCCAAAAATTCACAAAAATCCCAAAAGAATCCAATAAGTCTAGCATGAATAAATATAGCGAAATAGAATAGCATGTAAGATTATTGAATAAAAATGAATCCTATATCTCGGATTCACCCATAATCCCCAATTCTCGACGCAACCGCACACATGAGTCCTCCTTTAGGGGTTTCGTGAAAATATCGGCGATTTGCTTCTGGGTTTCAACGTACACTAATATGATGTCCTTTTTAGCAACATGATCATCTAAGAAATGGCGTCGGACATCTATGTGTTTAGAACGGGAATGGTGCACCGGATTCTTTGAAAGACAAATGGCACTTTGGTTGTCCACCATGATAGGGCTAGTATCACAATGTATACCAAAATCCTTAAGTGTGTGTCTCATCCAAAGAACCTGGGCACATGCAGCACCGGCGGCAATGTATTCCGCCTCGGTGGTTGAAAGTGATACGGAATTTTGCTTCTTGGAAGACCAAAAGACAAGAGAATTTCCTAAAAAATGGCAAGTGCCACTAGTACTCTTCCTGTCGGATTTGCATCCCGCATAATCAGCGTCACTATATGAGACTAACTCATACGTGCTAGATTTTGGATAAAGTAATCCAAAGTCTAAAGTGTAACTTAAATAGCGAAAAATACGTTTTACCGCTACTAAGTGAGAATCCTTAGGTTGAGACTGATAACGAGCACAAATACATACGGCAAACATAATATCGGGCCTACTTGCGGTAAGAAAAAGTAAACTACCTATCATACCTCGATATAGACGAATGTCTACATCTTTTCCGCATGTATCTTTATCAAGATGCGTAGTAGTGCTCATTGGAGTCTTTTTCCCTGAGGCACTCTCCATTCCAAATCGCTTTAGCAACTCCACCGTGTACTTTGTTTGGTGGATGAAGATTCCATCGTTCATTTGGTGAATTTGGAGACCTAAGAAATATTTGAGCTCACCCATGTGGATCATCTCAAATTGTTCCTTCATAACATTAGAAAACTCTTCGCAAAGAGCGAAGTTAGTAGCACCGAAAATGATATCATCAACATAAATTTGAACTAAAAGTATATCATTATTCGAATGCTTAACAAAAAGTGTAGAATCGGCTTCTCCCATTTTAAAATTCAAATCCAAAAGAAAATTCTTTAGGCGATCATACCAAGATCGAGGAGCTTGTCTCAAACCGTAAAGTGCTTTCTTTAGTATAAAAACATGATTTGGAAAATTTTCATTAATAAAGCCCGGAGGTTGAGAAACATAAACTTCCTCAACGACATCTCCGTTTAAAAATGCACTTTTTACATCCATTTGAAATAGTTTGAAATTTTTATGGCATGCAAAAGATAACAATAATCTAATAGATTCTAATCTAGCTACCGGAGCGAAGGATTCTTCGAAATCGATACCTTCCTCTTGTCGATAGCCTTGAGCTACTAACCAAGCCTTGTTCCGGACGATGATTTGGTTCTCGTCGGTTTTGTTCTTGAAGATCCACTTCGTTCCTATAACGGTGTGGTTCTTCGAAGGCAATGGAACAAGCTCCCATACCTCATTCCTCTCGAATTGAATGAGTTCCTCCTCCATGGCAAGGATCCAAGCACTATCTTCGCACGCTTCATTTATATTCTTTGGCTCAATCGAGGAGACAAAGGCACAATTGGCGAAGTGGTGGACTTGCGATCTCGTCTTGACTCTATCATGAATATTGCCAATGACTTGCTCATGGGGATGGTCACGAACGCTATGAAGCCGTTTGGGAATTCCTTGATCACTAGGAACATTCTCAACAACTTCATTAGTCGGGTTAGTATCAATAGAATCAATAGAATTAATAGGGTTAGAATTACCAATTGAATCACATAAGACATCCATAGAGTCATCATCATTAGTAATTCTAGTTGGAACAAATCCTTCATTAAATGAAACATGAAGCTATTCCTCGATCGTTGAGGTTTGTTTGTTGTATATCCGGTAGGCTTTGCTACGAGAGCAATACCCAACAAAAATCCCCTCATCGGATCTTGGATCGAATTTGTCCAAACTACCGTACGTGTTCTTAATAAAACATTTTGAACCAAAAACACGAAAATGTTTAACTTGAGGCAACCTACCAAACAACAATTCATAACAAGTTTGTTTAGTGCCGGGCCTCAAAAGTATTCTATTAAACACATAGCAAGCGGTGTGTACCGCTTCCACCCAAAATTGATGGCCAAGTTGGCTATCATCAAGCATAGTGCGAGCACACTCCACTAGCGTCCTATTCTTTCTCTCAACAACACCATTTTGAGGAGGTGCGCGAGGGAATGAAAAGGTGTGTGTAATACCAACTTCATCACAAAATGTCTCAAAAGACTCATTCTCAAATTCACCTCCATGATCACTACGAATAGTGACAATGGTGGTTCCTAAGAGATTTTGTACTTTCTTAACAAAAATTGTGAAGTTTTCAACAGCTTCATTTTTATTACATAATGAAAATACCCAAGTAAACCTAGAAAAGTCATCAACGATGACAAGTCCATATCGTGCATTTCCTAATGAAGCAACTCTAGTTGGCCCAAATAAATCTAGATGTAATAGCTCTAGTGGCCGCTTAGACGAAATGCTTTTCTTAGGTTTAAACGACGATTTTGGAAGCTTGCCTCGTTGACACGAGTCACAAAAGCTTTTCTTTTGAAAGACAAGCTTAGGGAAGCCTCTAATAGAATTTAACTTGGAAAGCTTAAATAGTGTTCCAAAGTTCACATGACCAAAACGTCAATGCCATAAGTGTTGTTCACTTGTGTTGGCAATAAGACATTGTTCATGTGATCTTGGAAGATCTAGGATGTATATATCCTTATGGCGTGTGCCGGAAAACAATAATTCATTATTATCTTTTCTTAAAATATGGCACATTCCTTTCACAAAGCTAACTTTGTAACCTTTGTCACAAAGTTGACTTATTGAAATGAGATTGTGGGTTAATCCTTTAACAAGGTAAACATCACATATAAGGGGTTTAGAAGGATTACCCACTTTACCAACACCTATGATGGTTCCGCTCTCGTTGCCTCCAAAGACGACGCGGTTTCCATTAGCAATGGGAACCACTCCGGAGAGCAATTGAGCGTCACCCGTCATGTGTTTTGAACACCCGCTATCGATTATCCAATTTCCTTTGGAGCTAAATTTAAATTTTTTGCTCCTTTTCTTTTTCTTTTCCTTGAGTACCTAAAGATAGATAATTTCATATCATGGTACCCAAGGTCATTGGGTCCAAGGGATTAGACCTTTGGAAGCCAAGTCCAATTGGACTTAGACTTCCCCACATAATTAACACTATGCACAACATCCGAAAAATAAGCATTCATGTAAACTTGTTTTTCATTCATGCTTGTGTCCTTTGGGCTCCAAATTGTGAATATTTTGGGAGCCCTCATCCTATTGGGAGCATGCATGCTTTGTTGATTTCTACGTGATGCATGTCGTGGATAAGTAAAAGGAACATGATGAAATGGTGCATATGGATAATTATTCATATGACGATGTGGGTGAACATATGCATGTGAGGGAACACGTGCGTGAGGGTGTCTCACATGTTGTGCACGTGCCCGTGAATGTGTAGCATAGAAATCATCATATGAGTGAGCCGGTGGAGTAGGACGTGTGTTCCTACGCGGCATGGTATTTGTGTACATGTAGATATGACCCTTCTTTGGAGGTCCACCCAAAGTGGGTTTCTTTCCAAAAGAGGGTGTGGACGAGGTGGAAGCACCATTGGTAGATGAACTACCAATAGAGTGTTTGCTACCACTCGTTGAGTCACCGGAAGTTGGCCTAACAAAAGTAGTGGCCGATTTGGATGAATTTCCCATCGTATACCCCAAGCCAATGTGGTGATTGGCCGGAAGTAAGTCACTTAGGATTTTATCCAAATGGTCCTTACCCTTATTGAATTTATTAATACGGCTTAATGTGTTCTCATATTTCTCGGTGAGAGAACGCATAGAAGCATCCAAAGTGGATACTTGCGATATGAGCACATAAACACGAGATTTAAGATTCTCATTCTCAATACTCAAAGTCGAGTTTTGAGAAGTCAAATCCGCTATCTTGTGTTCCTCCGGATCCTCAATGCTAACATGTTCAAGTTGAGTCTTGAGATTAACAATCTCATTCTTCAACCCTTCAACAACGGTGTCGTTGTTGGTGATAATAGTTTTAGGCGAGGTTTGAATGCTAGCTAAGTCATCTTTTACTTTAGTATATCTATTTACTAATTTAGTATACTTAGACCACAATTGAGAATTAGCATTCCTAAGGTCATCCATTGTTACCTCATCGCCTTCGTTGTCGCTATCATCGGAGGAGGCATCTTTATCTTGCTCCTCTCTAGCCATGAAGCACATGTGTGCTTGCTCCACTTGCTCATCATCCGACTCTCCGCTAGATGAATCATCGGAGTCGGTGAATGTCCCGACAAGCCCCTTTTTGTTCCCTTTCTTGTACTTCTTGGACTTGTCGTACTTCGGCGCCTTCCACTTTTCCTTTTGCTTGTTTTGTGGACAATCCGCTTTGATGTGTCCTGGCTTATTGTACTTAAAGCACAAAGGGGAGAGGCGTTAGTAGAAGTAAATTTAGATTTGCCTTTGAAGTTACCTTTTCGGAAGAAGCGATTGAACTTCTTTGCCATGAGGGCAATGGATTCCATGTCCATTTCGTCTTCCGAGTCCTCGTCATCGGTAGAGGTGGATGGAGCCGCCTTGAACGCAATCGCCTTTTTCTTAGGCACGTCTTGGTTCAAGTAAGACTTCATCTTCTCTTGTAACTTCACCTTGCTATCCTTGCGTACCTCGTATGACATTAAAGTACCCATTAATTGAACTACGGTATACTTGTTCATATCGTTACCTTCCTCGATGGCGAAGGTACGCTTTTCCCAACTAGAAGGAAGTCCTTCTATAAGCTTCGAACATTTCTCCTTTTGGGTGTGGGTTTTGCCGAGAGCCTCTAACTCGTTTATGATGTCGACGAAGCGAGCATAATACTCCTTCATCTTCTCACCCTGTAGCATATGAAACATCTCGTAATCTTTATTAACTACTACTAGTTTAGAGTCTCTTACCCTACTCGTCCCTTCATGTAAGATGAGAAGGGAGTTTCAAATTTGATATTCCCTCTTACATGTGCATATCTTATTGAAGTCCTCGGGCTCCAATGCGCATTGCAAGGCGTTCATTGCCTTGGCATTGCTTACCTCCGTGGCGACCTCCGCAGGTGTCCATTTCTCGAAATCTTCTTCGGCGGGTTCGACATACTCCTTCATTGTGGTCCTCCATAGTGAAGCACTCCAGAGGAAAGTTTTCATCCGGCATTTCCAGTACCCGTAGTTGGTACCGTTGAAGAATGGAGGCCTCGTTGAGGAATGTCCTTCCATTACCGAAGAAGCTCCTTCACGGTTCTTGAAGGTGCTATAATCTGGAGGTGGACGCACGGTCTTGTTGTCGTTGGCAGACATAGCTTAGTATCTGGCTCTGATAACAAATGTAATGCCCTGAAAGCTACTGCACAAGTACTAGATGGGGGTGAATAGTACTTTAAAAATAACAAGGAGTATAATTCCTAATTATCGTGCAAACTACTACCAACAAATGCGGAAGTTAAAATAGACAACAACAAATATTCAATGCAAACAATTGATATGATGGGTTCGGATCCACCCAAGTCTCCCCGACTTGTTTCCGGTGATCCTACGTCCCAGAACACCCGGATCCCCTCCGGATACTTAGGTTAGAAACCCTAACCCAAGATTTTCACTATGAATACCTTGTGAAAAACCTTCACAAGATCAAATCATACAATCAATAGCAATACTGAATCCAACAACCCGGGATCACAACCTTCTCTCACAACCGAGAGAATCAATAGCAATAAAAGAGTTTATATGAAATAAACAACAACTTACCACAAACCCTATACCTTGAGTATTCTTACCAAATTAGGGCAAGGAGGGATTTGAGGAAGGAGAAGTCACCAAGACCTAGCACCACCAATATGAGCAGCAATGGGTGCCTAGGAATGAATAGGAGACTTGAATCAAGCAATAGCTTGGATGGCTCAACAAGAACAAAGTTCTCTGAAGATGGATTCTAGATCTCAAATGAGGGAGAGAATGATTTCTTGTGAGGAAAAGAGCTTTGGAAATGAGTTTTAATCTCTAACTCTTTCAATCTGAATAAGTCTCTCAATAGCAGCTCTACCCTTGAGAGAAATGACCAAGCTTCGTATTTATAGGGTCCCACAAAATCGAGCTAGGTCATCTCCCAACGGTTGGAAATCTGGGGCAATTAGTCGATCAAAGAACAACCACTGACCGACTAGTTCATCAACTAGTCGGTCGGTGAAACAACATGAACCGACTAAAGGATGAACAGTGAACAGATGAAATTTCAGACCTAGATAACTAGTCGGTCCAAGAAGACATTCCGACGGACTAGTTTCTCAACTAGTCGGTCGGTCAGTTAACTTAGACCGACTAAGAGTCAAAAACTATTAGTCTGAATACAAATTGATTTAGTCGGTCCAAGAACAAATGTTGACCGACTAGATCATCAACTAGTCGGTCACCAAACGTTCTTAGACCGACTAACGATAAACAGTAACTCAGGTGAAAAATTGGCATGTACAGTAAAGCTCAACTAGTCGGTCTAAGAAGCATCACTGACCAACTAGTTCACCAACTAGTCGGTCTGTGAGTCAACTAAGACCGACTAACTGTAAACAGTAAAGAACTTAGAATTTGGGAGACAAACTAGTCGGTCCAAGAAGCTTTTCCGACCGACTAGATCACCATCTAGTCAGTTGGTTCTTCTTCTTGAACCAACTAACATGCACAAGAAGTTCCGATTCGAAGCGCGATGCTTCGGGGAAGTTTGAATGGACTTCTACTAAGATCCTAGCTCTAAGATATGAGCGATATGAAGATTAAATGATAATACCTACTCAAGGCTTAACATTCTAAATAACAAAGCTAGAAGACTAAATATAAATCTAGACAAATCGTCTTCAAACGCTTCGATCGAATCTTCATGACTTCAAAGTTGGTCCCAAAAGCTTCAACGAAGCTTTAGGCATATGAATACGTGTTTTGAGAAGTCTTGAGACGTCGCTTTGGATGTTCACGTGAATTTGGCAACGATCTCCATAACTGCGCTCACAAAGTGTTAGTTCACGATTTATTTATGTTTGCTCATCATCCAAAACCAAATCCGGGGAGTCCAATACTCAACATGTAAAAGAGGAATAAGTGGTATTTGCGCATAATGTAATTGAATGGCAAACTTGTAAACAAGTGGCATGTGCGTGGTAGTAAAACTGTGGTGCGCAAATCAATTCTCGTAGATGTGATCATTGATCAGTTTAGCTAACGTAATTGTCTATTATTTGACCAAGAAAAGTAAAACACATATTTTATACTTTGTGTTCCTTTTCATCTGATTAAAACGAAAATGACATGTCATTTGTACCTAATCAAAAAGATCAATTGACATCTATTAGCTATTAATCTTGAGAGTTACTTTGCGCACCGGCCATCGTCGGAGTCCTTAAATTTTTCGAAAAGTAAAGAAACTGTCATTTTCAAACAAATCGAAATACCCTGCCAAAAATTACTCCCCTCACATACTAAATTACTTATCACACACAACAAGCAAAATAAAATTACTCCACGCATATAACAAATTACTCACCGCGCACACCCCGCTTGAAAACTTACTCACCGTGCACATACCACTTCTTATTTGTTTTTTTAAAAAAATTGCTATAATTCAAAGGGTTGGTAAATGATATGGAAAGGTTGGACGAGCTCTTGGAAGTGTTTGAGTCCATGATTGTGGATCATAGACGATGCAATGATGAGAAATTCAAAGCGAAGACCATGCAATCTTCTGGATGCTTTTTTGAATTCCAGTGAAGCTACAAGGGTGAAATATTTTTGAGGGATTGTCTCCATTGTAATTTGATGTGCATTATTTACTTTCTGCATTTATTGAGTGGGCGTGCTTCATTTGCTTTCTTTGCTCCCGCAAGATCTGGATAGGGTGAGATTGTTTGCTGTTGTGTTGATCAGATTTTTGTTGGTTGTACTTCCTAGCTAGTCGTAGGATTTGCTAGTTTCGCAAGGGATCTTTTCGCTGCACAAAATCCATTATTTAATTTCTTTGCCATGTTACAATTTTAATCATATACAAAGAATGCAACACCACGAGACTTCCGTGATGGATGCATTTTTAAAAAAAGAAACAAATAAACGATCCTCTATGGAGTATCCATGAATAGCCAAGGAGATATTTTTCCATGGGAAAAATGAACTTCTAAAAAAAGAAGAATACCCCCACATGAAATTCCCATGAAGAACATTTTATTCGCCCACAGAAAGCCAACTTATACGGGCAATGTATGCCAATTTAAAAAAAATTATAAACAACATACTATAGGATCCAAATACCTTAATGTAATTTTGTATCGCCAATAGGATTGCAATTTACTGGCATCTATATAATTTTAACTATATAAATAAGTTAAACTTAGATGAAAAAATTACAACACACTTTTTCCCCATTGTCGTTAGGGGAAAGGGGCACACTAGTGTAAAAGAGGAATAAGTGGTATTTACGCATAATGTAATTGAATGGCAAACTTGTAAATAAGTGGCATGTGTGAGGTTAAAACGGTGGTGCGCAAATCAATTCCCGTAGATGTGATCATTGATCAGTTTAGCTAACGTAATTGTCTATTATTGGACCGAGAAAAGTAAAACACATATTTTATAATTTGCGTTGCTTTTCATGATTAAAATGAAAATGTCACGTCAGTTGTACCTAATCAAAAAGATCAATTGACATCTATTAGCTATTAATATTGAGAGTTACTTTGCGCACCAGCCATTTTGCTCTGTGCACAGACCGCTTAAATTTTTCGAAAAGTAAGGAAACTGTCATTTTCAAAAAAATCGATATACCCCGTCAAAAATTACTCCCCGCATATACTAAATTACTCATCACGCACAACAAGCAAGATCCGGATAAGGTGAGATTGTTTGTTGTTGTGTTGATCCGATTTTTGTGGGTTCTACTTCCTATCTAGTCGTAGGATTTGCTAGTTTCGCAAGGGATCTTTTCACAACACAAAATCCATTATTTAATTTCCTTGCCATGTTACAATTTTAATCATTTACAAGAATGCAAGATACAAACCATAACACCACGTGACTTCCATGATGGATGCATTTTTAAAAAGAAACAAATAAACAATCATCTATGGAGTATCCATGAATATCCATGAGTATAAGCATATTCATCCTAGAAAATTTTTTTCCGTGGGGAACAGAACTTATCTCCAACCCATCCCTCAAAATTTGGAGGGATGGGGTGGAATATTCCAAGAATATTCCACAAATGGAGGGTGGGAAATGGAGGGTGCTCCAACCCAACCCTCCATTTTTCCTATGCATCTTATCATTAATATTATGATAAAGTAAACATTCCATTATTATTAATATTATCTTAATATATTTTAATTTAATAAATTTATAATTAGAAAGGTCTCGTTGAGAGCTTTAAAATAAGCCTAATATTTACTATTTTTATTATATTATTAAAATAATAATTTATTAAATTAAAGTTAAAAATATGGATAAATTTGTAGGAAATTATAATTAAAGTTAATGTTATGAATCAACTACTGGGGGAGGAGCCCCCAGCTCTTTATTTATAGGCAATAGGGGAGAATACAAATATAGGCTACAATGATATGGGCCTATCTCTAGGATAGCCCAGAATCTCAACCAACTACGGTTAAATAACCGTTCACAACACTCCCTCTTATCCAGCCATAGGTGTGGACTCTCCTCGAGAATACTTCAGGATTCTAAGTATAGGAGAGTCTCACATGGGTGGATACTTCAGGATCCTGAGTTGGTGAGATTTGCCTCGTTAAAACCTTTAGCTATGGAAAACCCAGTGGAAAAAACCATAGTTAAAGAAAAAGAGTACAAACTCTACCTAACTCCCCCTGATCTGTACAAGCTCTCAAGCTTTCAGATCTCTTAGGCGTCTCATTCCAATCTTATGTACAAGCTTCCTAAAAGTGGCAGTAGGAAGGGCTTTAGTGAGCAAGTCTGCAAAATTGTCACATGATTGCACTTGTCTGATGTCGATCTTGCCATCTCTCTGTAGCTCGTGCGACCAGAAGAACTTTGGTGAAATGTGCTTTGTTCTGTCGCCTTTGATGAAGCCACCTCGTAATTGAGCTATGCAAGCAGCATTGTCTTCGAACATTGTAGTATGTTTGAGATCTCCAGTCTTCAGTCCGGTCGTAGACAGGATGTGGTGGACAACAGAGCGTAACCATACGCATTCTCTGCTCGCTTCATGGATGGCAATGATCTCTGAGTGATTGGATGAGGTTGCCGTCAAGGTTTGCTTGATGGATCTCCAGGAAATGGTTGTCCCTCCGTAGGTAAACACTTACCCACTCTGTGACTTCGCTTTGTGGGGATCATACAAGTAACTTGCATCAGCATAACCAGCAAGTGTAGAGGATATTCCATTTTTGTAGAAGAGTCCCGAATCTGTAGACCCTTGGAGGTAGTGCAGAAGGTGCTTTACCCCGGTCCAATGGCGCTGTGTGGGCGCTGCACTGTATCTAGCTCGCAAATTTACTGCGAACGCTATGTCGGGATGCGTGCAGTTTGCTAGATATAGTAGTGCTCCGATGGCACTCAGATAAGTGACTTCTGGACCAAGTATATCCTCACCCTCTTCCAGCGGCCGGAAGGGGTCTTTATGTGCATCCAGAGATAGTACCACCATAGGTGTACTTAGTGGATAACATTGGTCCATATGGAATCTTTGCAACATTTTCTTCGTGTATGTTGTTTGATGTAATAGGATTCCATCTTTTATATGTTCAATCTATAAGCCAAGGCAGAATTTCGTTTTGCCTAGGTCTTTCATTTCAAATTCTTTAGTTAGGCTTACAGATATCTCGGCGATCTCTTCAGGAGATCCAATGAGATTTAGATCGTCTACGTAGACAGCAATTATTATGAATCCTTTTCCCTTTGTTCTTATAAAAATACAAGGGCAGACTTCATTGTTTGTGAATCCTTGTTGAACAAGGAATTCACTGAGTCTGTTGTACCACATTTTTCCTGATTGTTTGAGACCATACAATGATCTTTGTAGCTTAACTGAGTAGACATCCCGAGGTCTATCTTTTAGTTCAGCATGCATAGAAAAGCCATCAAGAAGTTTCATGTATATCTCTTTGTCGATATTGCCGTATAGATATGCAGTCACACCATCCATTAGCTGCATATCTAGGCCTTCCTTTGCTGTTAAGCTTATCAGGAATCTGAAAGTGATTGCATCCATGACCGGGGAGTATGTTTCGTCATAGTCAATGCCCGGTCTTTGGAAAAATCCTTATGCTACAAGTCTAGCTTTGTAGCGTGCAATCTCATTATTTTCGTTTCTTTTTATTACGAATACCCATTGTATCCCACAGGTTTGACACCGGTAGGTGTTTGGACTATTTGCCCAAAGACTTTGCATTTCTGAAGCGAGTCCAACTCGGCTTCTATTGCCTGATTCCACTTTGGCCAGTCATTTCTACATTAGCATTCAGCAACGGAATGTGGATCATGATCATCGTCGCTTCCGGCGACGTGAATGGCAATGTGAAACGCGAGGTCATCGTCGACGACTGTACTCTTTCTGTCCAATACCTCCCCTGTACATACATAATTTAATGATATTTCAGTTTCTCCTGGCAGTTCCTCTGCAGTGGATTCCGGGAGGGGAGAGGGTATGGAAACGAGCTCGTTTCTTTGTGGGGGTATCGTCCCAAGGTCTTCAGATATTTTTCTTTTTCTTGGATTTTTATCCTTGGAGCCTGGTGGTCTGCCTCTTTTCTGTTGAGGTGCAGCCACTTCTGCTGCTAGTGGATTGCATCCATCTTTTGGGATGTCAATCCTAGCTGGAGTATTTACAGCAGTGATGTGTGATCTGACAACCTTCTGGTTGTCAGTAAACGAATCCGGTAATCTGTGAACTGTGTTCTGGATGCGTAAGATCTTCAGGATCTCATCATCACATTGTTTTGTTACCAGATCGTAGTGGGTCAGGCTTTTTGTATCCCACGTTAACATTTTCTTCGCGCTAGACTTTTCAATGTCTAGGCCCATTTTGGAGAAATAAGTCTCATCAAAGTCACAGTCTTCAAGACGTGCCTTAAAAGCGTCCCCCGTTTGGGGTTCTATGTATCTTATAATGGAGGATGAGTCAAACCCTACATAAATACCTAGTCGACGTTGAGGGCCCATCTTGGTCCTCTGGGGTGATGCAATGGGGATATAAATTGGAGCAGCCAAAGATTCTCAAGTAAGAGATGTTCGGCGGCGTTCCATATGTAAGTTGCATTGGAGATAGACTTTGACCTCCCGAGGGTCTTATTCTTATTAGTGATGCAGCATGCAGGATTGCATGTCCCCCATGCATCCACCGGCAACTTGGATTTCATAAGCAATGGACGTGCAATCCATTGGGGTCTTTTAATTAGCGACTCAGTTAACCCGTTCTGGGAGTGAACATGCGGCACTGGATGTTCAATTTCTATTTCTGTTGCCTAGTAGTATTCTTGAAATGAATGAGAGGTAAATTCCCTCGCATTATCCAGACATATTTTCTTTATTTGATTGTCTGGAAAATGCGCCTGCAACTTTATTATTTGTGCCAGGAGCTTTGGAAAAGCTAAGTTACAGGTTGAAAGTAGACACACATACGACTATTTCGAAGATGCATCAATCAGTACCATGAAGTATCGGAAAGGCTCACTAGGGGGTGGATAGGTCCACATATGTCTCCGTGTATTCTTTCAAGGAAGCTAGGAGACTTGATATCCACTTTAAGTGGTGATGGCCTTGTAATTAATTTACCCTTGAAGCAGGGTACACAATAGAATTCTCCCTTCTGAAGAATCTTCTGGTTCTTCAGGTCATGCCCGTGGGATTGTGATAAGATGCGATGCATCATCACAGATCCGGAGTGGCCAAGTCTATCGTGCCAAAGTAAGAATTTGGCTGATGTCGGGCACTTTGTTGAGTATTGATTCCCCGGATTTGGTTTTGATGATGAACAAACATAAATATCGTGAACTAACTCTTTTTGAGCACAGTTATGGAGATCGTCGCCAAATTACTACGAACATCAAAAGCGACGTCTCAAGACTTCTCAAAGAGCGTGATCGTGTGCCTGAAGCTTCGTTGAAGCTCAAGGAGCATTATTGAACTCAAGAGATTCGGATTGAAGCTTTGAAGACGGTTCGTCAAGTTTATTTATATAGTCTTCTAGCTTCTTTTCGTACAATGTAAAGCCTTGAGTAGGTCTTACATTATTAGAGCGAGGATTATCATAGAAGCCCATAGAAACTTTTCCGAATCTTCGCGCTTCATTTCGCGGCTTCTAGTGCATCTTAGTTGGTTCAAGAAGAAGGACCAACCGACTAAATTGTCATCTAGTCGATTAAGAATCCTTCTTGAACCGACTAGATCTCCTTGCTCAATTCAGCTCATTCACTGTTGACCAATTAGTCGGTCCAAGAAGGTTCACCGACCGACTAGTTGTCAAACTAGTCGGGTTGGAATCCTTCTTAGACCGACTAGTTATGCCTTCATTTTCACAGCCTGAGCTACTGTTTATCGTTAGTCGGTCAAAGAACAACAGTTGACCAACTAGTTGTGAAACTTGTCGGTTGGAATTTGTTCTTAGACCGACTAGTTCTCTTGTGTTCAGCTTATTGGATTTCATCTGCTTAATCGGTCAAAGAACACTCACCGACCGACTAGTTGACAAACTAGTCGGTTGGCAAGTCTTCTTAGACATGCTAGTTCTATATTCCCTGAACTATCTTTCTTGGTTATCAACCTCTTAGTCGGTCCAAAAAGAATCACCGACCGACCAGTTGAGAAACTAATCGGTCAGTGATCCTTCTTAGACCGATTAAACTGCTTCAGAATAGAGCCGTTGGGGCATTTAATGCCACGAATTTTGTGACCGTTTTGTCTCTTCCCTATATAAGGTTGAGTGCTTCCAACCAGGGATTCAAGGCTGATAATAGAGACATTTTCACATCCAAGAGAGGAGCCATTCAATCTCATTTCTAAGCTCTCTCTTCTCACAAGAATCTCTCCCTCAACTTCTTGAGCCCTAATTCCTCAAGAGAGATTCTCTTCATTGTGAGCTTCTCAAGCTAAGAGCTTGAATCCAAGTCGCCATATCCTCCCTAGCCATCTATTACTGGTCATCTTGGTGGAGCTAGGGTTTGGTGACTTCTTCTTCCTCAAAATCCTCCTTGCCCTAAAATCGTAAGTTTACTCAAGGCATAGGATTTTGTTGGTAAGTATTTCATTGTTTCATTTACTTTGTTATTGAAAGTTGTTCTCTCAGTTGTGAGAGAAGTGTGTGATCCTGGGTTGTGGGAGTCACATTTTCATTTGTGTATGATTTGATCTTGTAGAGGTTTTCTACAAGAATTTCATAGTGCAAAACTTGGGTTAGTGGTTTCTAACTCAAGTAGCCGGAGGGGATCCGGGTGGTTGGGACGTAGGATCACCGGGAACAAGTCGAGGAAACTTGGGTGGATCTGAACCCGTTATATCGTTTGTTTGCATTGTTTATTTCTTGTTGTTTGTAGTTATTCCGCATTGTTGTTTGTGTTTGCAAAATAATTAGGAATTATACTCTTAATTATTTTAAAGTACTATTCACCCTCCCTCTAGTACTTGTGCAGTAGCTATCAGGGCATTACATTTGGTATCAGAGCCAAGTTCATAGCTATGACAAACAACGACTATAGCGTCTTCAAGAATCGTGAAGGATCTTCTTCGGTGATGGAAGGACACTCCTCAACTAGGCCTCCCTACTTCAACGGTGCCAATTACGGGTACTGGAAATGTCGGATGGAAACGTTCCTCCAGAGCACTTCACTATGGAGAGCCACGTTGACGGAGTATGTCGAGCCCGATGAAGAAGATTTCGCGAAGTGGACTACCGCGGAGGTCACCGCGGAGGTAACCAATGCCAAGGCAATGAATGCCTTGCAATGCGCTTTGGAGCCCGAAGACTTCAACAAGATATGCACATGTAAGAGTGCATATCAACTCTGGAACTCACTCCTCATCTTGTATGAAGGAACGAGTAGGGTAAGAGACTCCAAACTCACTGTTGTAAATAAAGAATACGAATTATTTCACATGCAACAGGGTGAGAAAATGAAGGAGTACTATGCTCGCTTCGTTGACATTACCAATGAGTTGGAGGCTCTTGGAAAGACTTACACCCAAAAGGAGAAAGTCTCAAAGATTATTGATGGACTTCCTTCTTGTTGGGAAAAGCGTACCTTCGTCATCGAGGAAGGTAACGATATGAATAAGTATACTGTCATACAACTAATGGGTACCTTGATGTCTTATGAGGTACGCAAGGACAGTAAAATACAGATGCAGGACAAGATGAAGTCGTACTTGAAACAAGACGGGCCAAAGAAAAAGTCGATTGCGTTCAAAGCCGCTCCATCTACATCTACCGATGATGAAGAGTCGGAAAACGAGTTGGACATAGAATCTTTGGCCGACTTGGCAAAGAAGCTCAACCGATTCTTCCGAAAAGGTAACTTCAAGAATAAATCAAGATTTATTTCGACTAATGCCTCCGCTTCTTTCTGTTATAAATGCAACAAGCCAGGACACATCAAGGCGGATTGTCCTCTCAACAAACACAAGGAGAAGTGGAAGGCACCCAAGTACGACAAGTCAAGAAAGTACAAGAAAGGGTACAAGAAAGGGCTTGTCGGCTCATTCACCGACTCCGAAGAGGACTCCTCAAGTGGAGAGTCGGATGATGAACAAGTGGTGCAAGCACACATGTGCGTCATGGCAAGAGAGGAACATGATCAAGAGACCTCTTCCGATGAAAGCAAGGATGAAGGCGATGAGGTAACGATGGATGACCTTAGATTAGCAAACGAACAAATTTGGTCTAAGTTTTCTAAATTGGCTAATAGATATATTAAGACTAAAGATGAGCTAACTAGTCTCCAAACCTCACCTAAGCCTATCATCATCAACAACGACACCATTGTTGAAGGTTTGAGAAATGAGATTGTAAATCTCAAATCTCAACTTGAGCTTGTTCATATTGAGAATTCGGAGGAACACGAGATAGCGGATTGGATTTCTCAAAACTCAACTTTGAGTAATGAGAATGAGAATCTCAAGTCTCGTGTTTGTGTACTCACATCGCAAGTGTCCCCCTTGGATGCTTCTATGTATTCTCTCACCGAGAAGTATGAGTGCATATTAGGCCGAATTAATAAATTCAATAAAGGTAAGGGCCATTTGGAAAATATCCTAAATGACTTACTTCCGGCCAATCATCACATTGGCTTGGGGTATAAGATGGGAGACTCATCCAAATCGTCCACCACCTTTATAAGGCCAACTTCCGATGCCTCAACTGTAAGGACCCTGTCTATGGGGAAAACACTAGAGGGGGGGTTGAATAGTGTTTATGCAAATTTAAAAGGAATTTACGCCAAATAAAATGCAATCCAACAAATAGTACGGAATAGAAAAACAACCCAAAGAGAAACACACGCAAACTCAGATATGTTTCAAGGGTTCGGATTACCCAAGTCAACTCCCGACTTGTTCCCGGTAATCCTACGTCCCTACCACCCGGATACCACCGGATACTCAAGTTAGAACCCTAACTTGAGGTTTCCTTAAAACCCACTTGTAGCAACCCTACAAGTGCAATCGAATACAATCGATGTCCTTGACTCCCACAACGAGGGAGCAAGCAAAAACCACTCTCACAACCGAGAGCACAATTCAAATAAAGAAGTTATGAAATCTGAAAGCAACACTTACAATCACCTATGCCTTGAAGTAGAACTTGAAGGAGAAGTGTGATGTGTGTTGAAGAACTCTCTTGCAAGAGAGGAGAAAAGACCTTTCTCTTGACTGCACCAATTGCCTAGAAGATCAATCTTTGGTTCTAGGTTGGAGAGCAAGAGAACAAGATTTGGAAATACTTAGAGCTTTGGATTTGAAAGCTTTGATCTTTGGAAATGAAAGCTTGAAGGATTTTTGCAATGAATGAGTAACCTTCCAATGAAACAGTAGAAGCTCTATTTATAGCTTTCTCAAATCCACAAAACAGTTTAGGCAAAAAACCCAATCGAAATCCGTGAGAAAAATCTCAACGGATATAATCTGAACTCGCGACAGTCGACTGTTGAACAATCCACAGTCGACTGTTGCACAGTCAGTAAGGGTAGGTGAGAATTCATAACGGTAACTTACCACGTGGACAGTCGACTGATGAAGCAAAGACAGTCGTCTGTTAAACCAACAGGCGACTGTACATTCTTCGACATGCGACTAGCCGAGAGATGAGTAAGTTAGACAAATACTAGAAATCTCACAAGATACAGGACAGACGACTGATGCAAGGAACACAGTCGACTGTTAATCAGAACAGGCGACTGTATAACCTTAAACAGACGACTGTCACAATCATGATAAATTTCCAGAGAGCTGAATCAAAGAATTGATTTACTGACAGGCGACTGTTGCAGCATAGACAGTCGACTGATCTAATAGACAGTCAACTGTATATACAGCATAAGTCGACTGGCCGTAGAAGAGAGATCAAAACAGAGTTTGGGCAAGGATAGACAGGTGACTGATGAACCATTCACAGTCGATTGTCACAAGGACAGGTGCCTGTGAATCGTTCAGCAGTAGCCTGTGCGAAATAATCAGAGAAGGACCAAAACTGCATAGTAATAGTCTGTGCATAACAGGCGACTGTAGAACAAAACACAGTCGACTTTTTTTGAGACAGGCGACTGTAAACTGTTCAGCAGTCGGCTGTTATGAACAATCCTAGCACAAACAAAAGAGAATTGAATTGAGATCAAAGGACAAAGGTCTATAGATGTCCTATGACCGAAAGTAGATGTGTGTGAGTGCTCCATCAAAGCTCTACTTCTAAGCTACATACTAGAAGAGATAAAAGAAAAATTACATTGACGAATAATCTCTTCTTTCCATCGTATGAGCTTGAAGTCTTTACGGAGCTTCAATCATCAATCTACGATCATCCAATTCATATCATTTGCCTTCAATCACGTTTATGAGTCATCCATTTCTAGTTGATCTTCATAGTAAGCTTAGGCAATGGATTAACTGCAAAATAGGGGATTAGTCACAAGTATTTATGTTTGCTCATCATTAACATCAAGTAGGGAGAAGTCCAATACTCAACATCAATTAGTGGGAGTAAACACCCCATGGATAGTTCTTCTACCAATGGTGCTTCCACTAGGTACACTTCCCTGCTTGGAAAGAAACCCACTTTGGGTGGACCTCCAAAGAATGGTCATGCATTTATGTACACCAAGACTATGCCACGTAGGAACACACATCCGGAAGATCGGAACAAAAACCGAGCAGAGCGACGAGTAGGAAAAGTCGGAGTCTTCCTCTTGGAAGACGAAGCATGATTAGCAGAGGAAACAACAGGAACATGAAGTGGAGTCTGGGCATTGGAGGTCCGAACCAAAGAGGGTTTTGGTGTGAAGCCAGGAGGAGGAGATACACAAGTAGGAGCAGATACCTCAGAGGTAGCAAACATAGCCTGAAGCTCGGGAGGAATGGGACACCCAAGATGCTTAAAAGAGATTAGCTGAAGCTTAAGTAAAAGAGAGAGATTATCATCCAAAGAAACGGAGAGAATTTCAAGAGCAGAGACACGAGCGTCCAACTAACGAAGAAGGAACTCAGTGGACCAAGAAGGATGCACAGCAGGCCGAGAAGAGTGTTCAACAGCATGCACGGAAGGGATATGGTCACTGACAGAGATATGAAGCGGCTCTCCCGAAGATTGAGGCGAAGAGGGAGCCGGATCAGGTTTTGGTGAAGGAACAGGCTCATTGAGGAAGTCGAGAGAGACATTAGGGAAGAAATGATCGAAAAGAGCCATGGCCGAGCACGGAGCTAGGGCAAGAAACAAAACAAACAAACCCTAACAAGTCACGAGATAGACGGAAGCGACCTAACCTCGTTGAGTGACAGAACAAAAAGCAACGACTCCTCGAGATTGACGCACGAAAGGGAGCGAAATTGACGGCAAAGGAACATCAATCGAGCGGGAAAACACACAGTCGAAACGGAGGAGAGAGAATCGACGAGGGGAAATGATCGCGAATACAGACTATATATTAGGGGAAATCAATCTGAGCCGTTGGATCAAGGAATCGACGGCTCGGATCAAATCACATGAACCGACACAGCATATGACAGTCGACTGGAGAACAAAAGTCAGTCGACTGAATGAAGTGATAAAATTAAAGCTCAGAAAGATGAGCAGTCGACTGGCAAGTATAATGCAGCCGCCTGTCCACTGGACAGTCAACTGACATATACACAACAGTCGGCTGGCCGAGAATTAATACAGATCACAAGAAAAACAGAGAACACTGTAAAAATTCGACAGAGAGTACAGTCGCCTGATAACTAAATTGCAGTCGCCTGTTAAGCTAACACTCGACTGTAAAACAATCATCAGTCGACTGTACGAAAGATACCAATTTTCATATAGAGGATATAGAGTAGGGCAGTCGACTGTCAAAAGAAAAACAGTCGTCTGTCCTGGTCCAAAAATGCACAGTGAGATAAAAATCCAGAGAATAAGAACACTCACCCTAGGACCTATACTCTAATCACAAATACATCTTAAAATCATTATGAAAATAATAAATCCATTGAAACACAAATTACTCCAATCAACTTCGAAAACTCATGAAATCAAATAAGTCACAATTGCCTTTCTTAATCTCATAAAACAATAAATCACATGAAGAAAGACAATCAAAAATACGAGCTCAATAAGGAGTTATAGCATGAAAATTGAGCTTCTAGATTTCAGATTCACCCATAATTCCCAATTCTCCACGCAACCTCACAAATGAATCTTCTTTAAGAGGTTTAGTGAAGATATCGACAATTTGTTTTTGGGTTTCAATGTACTTTAAGATGATGTCCTTCTTAGCTACATGATCATTTATAAAATGCTGTCTCACGTCTATGTGTTTGGTACGGGAGTGGTGTATGTCACGTCCCGCTTCCCTAAAATGGAGGCGAGACGTGAAAAGGTCCGCACGAGAGTGGAGCTGTGAAGCCCCAAACCCGATAAGCGTCAATAAAACATAAGCAGGTCCCTGTAACCACAAACGGAACAACAATAATAACACAAGGAGAGACAGAAATAAAATCTCATATCTCATAATTTGCCCAACATGAAAATTAAGTTCAACATCCAGAAAAGCCACCAGGCCAAAAGAAAGAGTCTAAAGGCCCAGAACAAGGCCAACAAAAGGAGCAACGTAAACAGAGTATGGGTGCCACGCACCGACAACAAAACAGCAGTCTAAACAAAAAGGGGAAAGCTCAACGAAGACACTAGGACTGGTCCCCAGTGTCCACGTACTCCTCGCCAAACACAGACTCGGGCACGTCGTCCGCAAACACCTCGTCCTCAACAACGGACTCAGGCTCGGGATCTAACATGTGTCACCCAAAAGAGTAAAGGGGCACATGTCAGCAAGTCTAAAAGACTTGGGCAAGGAAACTGAAGGTAAGGTAAACTAGCAACCTAGCAGATATAGTATGATGCATGGCATGTCAAGTATAGTATGGAAGTGACAAGTGAAGGGAAGTACAAGTAGCAAGTATGTCACGGATAACAAGTAAAACACGGACAAGTACAAGTCAAGTGGTTCACGTCAAGTGAACAGTCAAGTAAACAAGTTGTGCACAGAGATTCCGCATGTTGGCTAGAGTGGCTGATCGGGCCAACTCCTAAGCTCAGGTGACCGTTTATCTCTACCCCTCCACGTGTATCGAGCCAGTGAATTACCCCGAACACGGAATGCTCGCTTCTGGAACACGAGCCAGGAAGTGTATTTAACGTGTATGGCGTAGGGTTATGCCTGCAACGCAGGTGCCTAGCCGGAAAACAAGTAGGTCGGGCATTGGCTATCAACCAACTCACGTAGCCCGCTTCTGGAACACGGGCCAGGAAACACAAGTATTGTAGCGTGTGCTACGAATGCGACATACAACATGGATAGCATGGATGACCATTTATTCGCGTACCGTTAATCAAAATTAAACATGACATGATAGTTATGCAACACGATAAATGACGGTCCTAGCTTCGTTGTCAAGTTAGTTCCGGAATTTGCGCCTAGGCGAGTATCATTTCGTCGCCTAGTCTCTTTTACGCATACAACAAGCAAATGGCCTAAAACATGGCCTAAACCCTAAGTGGCAAGTTTCACTTGCCTGATACCTGGGTTGACGAGCAACGAAGATCGTCACAAGCTAAACTACGGATGGATCACTATTATAGCAAAATAATTATTAGAACAACGATTCTAAATCGGTTTCTTATTAGAACCCTAATCATCTAATAATCCATTTTATTATGGTTTCACAATGTCAAGGTGGGTTATGCTAAAACTAAAGGAATCGAGTATTACCGTGAAGAAGCGAAGGAACGATGCCGAGCAACCACGGCAACGGAAGAACGATCCGGCTCAGATCTGGAAATGAGGGAAAAATCTGGAGAAATGGGGTTTTGGGGGATTTTGGGTGATTTGATGAAAGTTTGAGGAAGATGAGAGGTAGAATGTGTTAAGTGAGGGTTTGGATGATGGATTTTGGGCTTGGGATGAAGGAATAAGGGTTTGAGGTAGTAGGGGGCTCAATGGGGGAGAAATTAGGTTTAGAGTTGAAGAAGATGAAGAAGAAAACGTTTGGGAGGGGTTTAAATAGGAAAGGCTGGCGGCTGCCCAGAAATTAGGGTTTCGACACTGATTAGTCGGTTAGAGAACAACCACTGACCGATTAGTTTGGGAACTAGTCGGTCGGTTGACCAACGCAAACCGACTAAGTCCAAACAGTAACTCCTGTACAAAAATAGGATTTAGATTTAGTCGGTCAAAGAACAACTACTGACCGACTTGTTTGGCCTCTAGTCGGTCGATGAACGTTCTTAGACCGACTAAGAATGAACAGTAACTGGTACCAAAAATAGTTAATGAGTAGTCGGTTAAAGAAGCATTGCTGACCGACTAGTTTGCAACCTAGTCGGTCAACCAACGTTCTTAGACCGACTAACGATAAACAGTAACTCCTGATAAATTTACAAAGCCAACTAGTCGGTTCAAGAAGGTTTTCCGACCGACTGGATCGTCATCTAGTCGGTCGGTGCCCCTTCTTACACCGGCTAATGAGCACCAAAAGTTCCGAAATGGAGCGCGAAGCTCCGGGATCGATTCCTAAGACTCCTAGGCTTGATCTAACAATAAGATATGACCGATATGAAGCCCGTCAAGAATGACTTACTCCGAAATCGACGATCAACGGAAGAAGCAAAGAAAATACGACGAAACGATCGAAAATGAAAGCTACGGGGACGAAAACCACACATGAGGAAAAAATCCACTAAAACACATAATATAATATAATAAATCCAGATACATGAAAACCAGTCGTTACATCCTCCCCAACTTAAGAAAAATTCCGTCCTCGGAATTTCCCAACACTCACGTGTCCGGGAACAAAAGTGGGAAACGCTCTCGCATCTCATCCTCATTCTCCCAAGTAGACTCTCCAGGCGAGCCGTGTCGCCACATCACCCTCACAAGATTGACAACCTTGTTCCGAAGTGACTTCTGACGCCTTTCCAGAATCTGCACAGGATGCTGGTCATACGTCAAATTTGGGCGAACGGCGATCTCCGAGAAGTCCACAGCATGAGATGGATCGATGATGTATCGATGAAGCTGCGACACATGGAAAACATCGTGAACTCCCTCCAAAGATGGCGGCAAGGCTAAGCGGTAAGCTACTTCGCCGACCCTCTCGAAAACATCAAACGGTCCAATGTATCGCGGGCTCAACTTCCCTCGCTTCCCAAAACGAATCACTCCACGATTCGGGGAAATCCTCAGAAACACATGATCGCCCGGCTGAAACTCCAAAGGACGACGTTTCGCATCCGCCCAATGCTTAAAAAGGTCTTGAGCAATCCTCAGCCTCTCCCGAATGTTCCTGACGACCTCCACAGCCTCCACAATCATCTCGGGCCCCAACAGCTCCCGATCGCCAACGTCATCCCAACTCAATGGCGATCGACATTTCCTCCCATACAAAGCAGCGAAAGGCACCATGCCAATCGACGTCTGGTAGCTGTTGTTATAAGAGAACTCCACCAAGTGTAGATGGTCCTCCCACGAACCCTTGAAATCCAACATGCACGCCCTCAGCATGTCTTCCAAAATCTGAATCGTCCTCTCGGACTGGCCATCTGTCTGTGGATGGTACGCCGTGCTGAAACTCAGACGCGTACCCAAACTCTTCTGTAAACTCTGCCAGAACTGAGATGTGAACCTCGTGTCCCTGTCCGACACGATACTCACGGGACTCCATGAAGTCGCACGATCTCCTCCATGTATCTCCTTGCTAGTGCCTCAGTGGACTGTCCTACTCGGAATGGAATAAAATGTGCAGACTTGGTCAATCGGTCTACGATCACCCAAATCGCGTCATTCTGCTTCGGACTCCGAGGTAGTCCAGTCACGAAATCCATAGTGATGTGTTGCCATTTCCACTCCGGAATCGAAAGCGGTTGTAGCAACCCGGCCGTACGCTGATGCTCCGCCTTCACTTGCTGGCAAACCAAGCACTTGGCTACACTCCGAGCCACACTCCTCTTCATGCCATGCCACCAAAAGTTCAGATGAAGATCCTGGTACATCTTGGTCCCACCAGGATGCACAGAATACGACGAACTGTGTGCCTCCACCATCAACTCCTCTCTGATATCCCCAGCTGGCACACACAACCTGGCTCCAAACCTCAGCGAGCCATCCTCATAAATCAAAAAGTCGGTCCGTAGACCAACTTCAACCTGCCCTCGAATCCTTACCAATTTCGGATCTTCGGCCTGACTCGCCTTAATCCGATCCACGATCATTGACTACACCTGCATGTACATCAACGAAGAAGCCTCTCCGGAAAGAACAATCTCTACGTCGGACCCGCAAAAATCCTGCTGCAACCTCCACTGCGAAGTCAACATCATCACCGCGGGAAGCCTACTCAAAGCATTTGTAACCACATTCACCTTGCCAGGGTGATACTGCAAATCAATCTCGTAATCTGCCATAAGCTCCAACCATCGACGCTGTCGCATGTTGAGCTCCTTCTGGGTAAAAATATACTTCAAGCTTTTGTGATCGGTGAAGATTTTCACTTTCTCACTCAGCAAGAAGTGCCTCCAAATCTTAAGAGCAAACACAACGGCAGCCAACTCCAAATCATGTGTCGGGTAATTCTTCTCATGAGCCTTGAGCTGACGAGACGCATACGCCATAACATGCCCGTGCTGATGCAACACACAACCGAGACCCTTGCCAGAAGCATCGCAAAAGATCTCAAATCCACCGCTGCGATCAGGCACAACAAGAACAGGGGTAGTCGTCAGTCTCTCCCTCAGAACACCAAAGACATTCTCACAATCACCCGACCAAACAAAAGGTACATCCTTCCGCGTCAACCTGGTCATCGGCTCAGCAATACTGGAAAAGTCCTTAATGAAACGCCGATAGTATCCCGCCAAACCAAGGAAACTCCGGATCTCAGACGCTGACTGCGGAACAGGCCACTCTCTGATGGCCATAATCTTCTCAGGATCCACTGAAATACCATCTCCAGTTACCACATGCCCGATAAAAGCAACTCTATCCAGCCAAAACTCGCACTTCGAAAACTTAGCATACAAACGATGCTTCCTCAAAATCTCCAATACCGTCCTCAAGTGCGAGGCATGCTCCTCCTCCGACTTTGAATAGATCAGAATGTCGTCAATAAAGATAACGACAAACTTATCCAAGAAGTCGTAGAAAATCAGGTTCATCAGATTCATGAAAACTGCGGGTGCGTTAGTCACGCCAAAAGGCATAACCACAAACTCATAGTGTCCATACTTCGTCCTGAACGCTGTCTTCGGAACATCATCCTTCTTCACCTTCAACTGATGGTAACCACTCCTCAAATCCAATTTAGAAAACACCCTCGAACCTCCAAGCTGATCAAAAATATCATCGATGCGAGGCAACGGGTATTTATTCTTGATGGTCACCGCATTCAACTCCCGATAGTCCACGCACATGCGACGTGACCCATCCTTCTTCACCAGTAGCACCGGTGCTCCCCACGGAGACACACTAGGGTTGATATAACCCTTCTGCAAAAGCTCATCCGGCTGCTTCCGCAATTCCTCCAACTCAGCGGGTGCCATACGATAAGGCGCCTTCGAATTGGCTGCGCTCCCGGAATAAGATCAATAGAAAATTCTAAAGCTCGATCAGGTGGCAAACCAGACATCTCCTCGGGGAAGACGTCATCAAAATCTCGCACCACAGCTGACCTCTCCAACTCCATCTGCATAGCCACAATCTCCACCGGCCTGGCCCGAAATCTGACAGGACCAAGCGAGCTGCTACCACGGCTGAACTCAAATACTGGATGTCCGGGAATCTCGAACACCACCTTCTTCCTCCGACAGTCGATCGTAGCATAGAAGCTCGCAAGCCAATCCATCCCAAGGACCGCATCGTAGTTGATGATGTCGTGGACAATGAAATCAGCACAAAGCTCACGTCCACAAACCACCAACGGGCAAGAATTGCAACCACGATGCACCGAGACCGCACCGTTCCCTGTGACGATATTCCAACTCTTAGGAAGAGAGGACGTCGACAAGGAATGCTTCTCCACGAAGCTTCGGGCCAAAATGCACATCGACGCACCTGAGTCAAAGAGGACTCATGCAGGAAATATGCAAACCAAAACCACACCTAGCAAACAGTCTAACAATCAAATCCTATTCTAGCAACAAACATGAGCAAGCAACCAACATAATCAACATTCAAACTAACTAAGGAAGAAAATAGCTAGAATGAGCGTTACCTGTAATAACCTCGTCCACGGCCATGCTCTCCTCCTCAGTCATCAGAAAGGCCTGCCTTCTCGGCAGAACAGCCTGCCGAAAGGCCTGTCTCTGTGGAACAAGGGGTGCTCCATGTCCAACGGGCACAGGGGCTCTCTACTGCAATGGCGGTGCTGCAACAGGTGCCCTCCAAGGCTGCTTCGACCTCGGACAATCCTTCATGGCATGAGTAGGATCCCCACAGACGACACACTGGCCCAGGAATCTCCTACACTGATCCTTAACGTGCCCGGTCCTACCGCAGAAATGGCAAGTCTTCAGAATAGGCCCTCCTGGCCTTTTGAACTGAGCTGGCTGATTAGGCTTGAAACCAGGCCTAACCACCGCTCTGGCCTGCTCCATAGGCCTCTTCCCAGCACCAGAAACATGTCCCCTCCTCTGACTTAGGTTCAGCTCCTGTCGCCTTGCAGCGACCAGAACCTTCTGATAAGAGTCCAGATCTCTGACTCAGGTTCAGCTCCTGCCGCCTTGCAGCGACCAGAACCTTCTGATAAGAGTCCAGATCAGAGGAAGACACAAAACTCTGGAGCTCCAAAGCAAGTCCCTGCAGGAACCTCTGAGCCCTCTCATCAGCATCCTGCACCATCTTCGGTGCGAACCGACTCAGCCTAGTGAACTCTTGGTGGTACTGGTCCACCGTCAAGCTCCCTTGCTTCAGATCAATGAAACGCTGCATCATCTCCTTCTTAGCAGCCTTCGGAAAGAACTCCTCGTCAAACCTGGACTTAAAGGTAGCCCAAGCTATCGGCTCCACCAGCATCTTCTCTTCCGCATCCCACCAGTTCCGAGCATTATCCTTGAGTTGCCTCTTCGCCAAATCAACCCATCCAGCCGGGGTGATCTTGGCCATCTTTAAGTTATCCTCAATGTTCCGAATCCACTCATCGGCAGCTAGAGGACCCTCAGACCCATCAAAATATGCTGGACCCAGCTCCCGAAATTGCTTCGCTCCCGGCTCGGAGCGAGGGGCCTCCGGAGTCGCCCGAGGAGCTCGACCAGCCGGAGCATTCTGGACTTGCAGGAGCACGCCTTGCTGCACCTGCATCATCTGAAGCATCATCCGCATCATCTCCCCATTGGTGGGTTCCCGCTCAGGCTCCTCGTCATGAGGGGGCGCACCACTACCTCCAACACGGGTGATTCGTCTTCCTGCCATCTAGTGACACAGAAAACGAAACAATTAGACTCATAGCTTATGACTCGGACGTCGAACTTAGTTTATTGGACATTCTAATATTATTATCGCTATTCCGACAATTCGCAGGTACAGAAGGACCTGCATGGGCCACCAACAAAACCTGTCACGCCCCGCTTCCCTAAAATGGAGGCGAGACGTGAAAAGGTCCGCACGAGAGTGGAGCTGTGAAGCCCCAAACCCGATAAGCGTCAATAAAACATAAGCAGGTCCCTGTAACCACAAACGGAACAACAATAATAACACAAGGAGAGACAGAAATAAAATCTCATATCTCATAATTTGTCCAACATGAAAATTAAGTTCAACATCCAGAAAAGCCACCAGGCTAAAAGAAAGAGTCTAAAGGCCCAGAACAAGGCCAACAAAAGGAGCAATGTAAACAGAGTATGGGTGCCACGCACCGACAACAAAACAGCAGTCTAAACAAAAAGGGGAAAGCTCAACGAAGACACTAGGACTAGTCCCCAGTGTCCACGTACTCCTCGCCAAACACAGACTCGGGCACGGCGTCCGCAAACACCTCGTCCTCAACAACGGACTCAGGCTCGGGATCTAACATGTGTCACCCAAAAGAGTAAAGGGGCACATGTCAGCAAGTCTAAAAGACTTGGGCAAGGAAACTGAAGGTAAGGTAAACTAGCAACCTAGCAGATATAGTATGATGCATGGCATGTCAAGTATAGTATGGAAGTGACAAGTGAAGGGAAGTACAAGTAGCAAGTATGTCACGGATAACAAGTAAAACACGGACAAGTACAAGTCAAGTGGTTCACGTCAAGTGAACAGTCAAGTAAACAAGTTGTGCACAGAGATTCCGCCTGTTGGCTAGAGTGGCTGATCGGGCCAACTCCTAAGCTCAAGTGACCGTTTATCTCTACCCCTCCACGTGTATCGAGCCAGGGAATTACCCCGAACACGGAATGCTCGCTTCTGGAACACGAGCCAGGAAGTGTATTTAACATGTATGGCGTAGGGTTATGCCTGCAATGCAGGTGCCTAGCCGGTAAACAAGTAGGTCAGGCATTGGCTATCAACCAACTCACGTAGCCCGCTTCTGGAACACGGGCCAGGAAACACAAGTATTGTAGCGTGTGCTACGAATGCGACATACAACATGGATAGCATGGATGACCATTTATTCGCGTACCGTTAATCAAAATTAAACATGACATGATAGTTATGCAACACGATAAATGACGGTCCTAGCTTCGTTGTCAAGTTAGTTCCGGAATTTGCGCCTAGGCGAGTATCATTTCGTCGACTAGTCTCTTTTACGCCTACAACAAGCAAATGGCCTAAAACATGGCCTAAACCCTAAGTGGCAAGTTTCACTTGCCTGATACCGGGGTTGACGAGCAACGAAGATCGTCACAAGCTAAACTACAGATGGATCACTGTTATAGCAAAACAATTATTAGAACAACGATTCTAAATCGGTTTCTTATTAGAACCCTAATCATCTAATAATCCATTTTATTAGGGTTTCACAATGTCAAGGTGGGTTTGCTAAAACTAAAGGAATCGAATATTACCGTGAAGAAGCGAAGGAACGATGCCGAGCAACCACGGCAACGGAAGAACGATCCGGCTCAGATCTGGAAATGAGGGAAAAATCTGGAGAAATGGGGTTTTGGGGGATTTTGGGGGATTTGATGAAAGTTTGAGGAAGATGAGAGGTAGAATGTGTTAAGTGAGGGTTTGGATGATGGATTTTGGGCTTGGGATGAAGGAATAAGGGTTTGAGGTAGTGGGGGCTCAATGGGGGAGAAATTAGTTTTAGAGTTGAAGAAGATGAAGAAGAAAACGTTTGGGAGGGGTTTAAATAGGAAGGGCTGGCGGCTGCCCAGAAATTAGGGTTTCGACACTGATTAGTCAGTCAGAGAATAACCACTGACCGACTAGTTTGGGAACTAGTCGGTCGGTTGACCAACGCAGACCGACTAAGTCCAAACAGTAACTCCTGTACAAAAATAGGATTTAGATTTAGTCGGTCAAAGAACAACTACTGACCGACTAGTTTGGCATCTAGTCGGTCGATGAACGTTCTTAGACCGACTAAGAATGAACAGTAACTGGTACCAAAAATAGTTAATGAGTTAGTCGGTTAAAGAAGCATTGCTGACCGACTAGTTTGCAACCTAGTCGGTCAACCAACGTTCTTAGACCGACTAACAATAAACAGTAACTCCTGATAAATTTACAAAGCCAACTAGTCGGTTCAAGAAGGTTTTCCGACCGACTGGATCGTCATCTAGTCGGTCGGTGCCCCTTCTTACACCGGCTAATGAGCACCAAAAGTTTCGAAATGGAGCGCGAAGCTCCGGGATCGATTCCTAAGACTCCTAGGCTTGATCTAACAATAAGATATGACCGATATGAAGCCCGTCAAGAATGACTTACTCCGAAATCGACGATCAACGGAAGAAGCTAAGAAAATACGACGAAACGATCGAAAATGAAAGCTACGGGGACGAAAACCACACATGAGGAGAAAATCCACTAAAACATATAATATAATATAATAAATCCAGATACATAAAAACCAGTCGTTACAGTGTACCGGATTCTTGGAAAGACAAATAGCACTTTGGTTATCAACCATGATAGGGCAAGTATCACAATTGACACCATAGTCACTAAGAGTGTGTCTCATCCAAAGAACTTGTGCACATGCAAGACCCGCGGTAATATATTCCGCTTCAGTCGTGGACAATGACACCGAATTTTGTTTCTTAGAGAACCAAGAAACTAAGGAATTTCCTAAGAAATGGCATGTGCCACTAGTACTTTTCCTGTCGGACTTGCATCCGGTAAAGTCGGCATCACTATATGAGATTAACTCATACGTGGTAGACTTAGGGTAAAGTAACCCATAATCTAGGGATTGATTGAGATAACGAAAGATTCGTTTAACCGCAATCAAGTGTGACTCCTTAGGTCTTGCTTGATATCTAGCACATATACATACGGAAAACATGATATCAGGCCTACTAGCGGTTAAGTAAAGTAAGCTACCGATCATACCTCGATATAGACGAATGCCTACATCTTTTCCGCTTTCATCCTTGTGTAGATGAGTAGTAGTACTCATGGGAGTCCTTTTGCTTGAAGACGATTCCATCCCGAATCGCTTAATAAGCTCCCCTGTATACTTTGTCTGATGTATGAAAGTGACATTCTCCATTTGTCGAATTTGCAATCCAAGGAAGTAGGTGAGCTCTCCGATGTGGCTCATCTCAAACTCATCCTTCATAGACTTGGAAAATTCTTGACAAATATTAAAGTTAGTAGAACCGAAAATAATATCATCTACATAAACTTGAATCAAAAGAATGTCATTTTCATAATCTTTAATGAAGAGTGTAGAATCAACTTCTCCCATTTTAAAACCTATATTCAAAAGAAAGGTCTTGAGGCGATCATACCAAGCTCTAGGAGCTTGTCTCAATCCATACAACGCTTTCTTAAGTTTGAAAACATGGTTTGGAAATTTCTCATGAATAAAACCGGGAGGTTGAGAAACATAGACTTCTTCATTTACAAATCCATTTAAAAATGCACTTTTAACATCAATTTGAAATAATTTAAAATTCTTATGGGATGCAAAAGATAAAAGCAACCTAATAGCTTCTAATCTAGCTACGGGGGCAAAGGATTCTTCGAAATCAATACATTTCTCTTGCCGGTAGCCTTGAGCTACTAACCTTGCTTTGTTCCGTGTGATTACCTCGTTTTCATCCGTCTTGTTCTTGAAGATCCATTTGGTCCCAATAGCTTGGTGACCACTTGGAAGAGGTACAAGTTCCCAAACTTCTTTTCTCTCGAATTGCGCTAGTTCTTCTTCCATTGCCACTATCCAAGAGCTATCCTCACAAGCTTCTTGAATGTTCTTTGGCTCAATGGTAGAGACGAATGCGCAATGGGAGAATTCTTCAATTCTTGATCTCGTTCGAACACCCACACCAATATCTCCAATAATTTGGTTATGGGGATGGTTGCGAACGGTTGGATAAGCTTTGGATAAACCTGGATCACTAGGAACAACTTCAACATCTTCGTTAGAAGTGTTAGTCTCAACAATATTATCATTAATCTTAACATTATTAAGAGAGTCACAAAGAATCTCTACATTATCATCATCAACATGAGGAAAGTCAAAATCTTCATAGAAAGATACGTGAAGTGATTTCTCAATCATTGAAGAAGTTTTGTTGTATATCCGGTAGGCTTTGCTACGTGTGGAATATCCAACAAAAATTTCTTCATCGGATCTTGGCTCAAATTTGTCTAAATTACCAAAGGTGTTCTTTATAAAACATTTTGAACCAAAGACACGAAAATATTTCACTTGAGACTTTTTATCATAAAACAACTCAAAACAAGTTTTGTTTGTTCGGGATCTCATTAGGATCCTATTGAGCACATAGCATGTCGTGTGCACCGCTTCTGCCCAAAATTGTAGTCCTAAATGACTATCATGGAGCATAGTGCGAGCACACTCAATAAGAGTCCTATTCTTTCTTTCTACAACACCATTTTGTGGTGGTACACGAGGAAAGGAAAAGTTATGAGTTATCCCGGAGTCTCACGAAACTTAGTAAAAGACTCATTCTCAAATTCTCCTCCATGATCACTACGAATAGTGATAATGGTGGATCCTAAAAGATTCTGAATCTTCTTTGCAAGTTTGGTAAACTCTTCATGAGCTTCATTCTTATTAGTTAAGAAAGAAACCCAAGTAAATCTAGAAAAGTCGTCAACGACAACTAGTCCATGATGATCATTACCTAAAGAAGCGGTTCTAGTTGGCCCAAATAAATCTAGATGAAGAAGTTCTAGGGGCCTCTTAGAAGTAATCCCTTCTTTAAGCTTAAATGAAGATTTACTTAGTTTACCTCTTTGACATGAATCACAAAAGTTTTTCTTATTAAAAACAATCTTAGGAAAACCTTTGACTAGATCATGCTTAGCTAACTTATATAAGTGCTTGAAGTGAACATGACCAAAACGGCGATGCCATAATAGTTGTTCACTTGTGTTAGCAACTAAGCAATGTTCTACGGTTTTAGGTAAGCTTAAATAATAAATATTTTTACACCTAATACCCAAAAATAAAACATTTGAATCACAATTAACAATAATACACAATCCTTCTCCGAAGTTAACCTTGTAACCTTTGTCACAAAGTTGACTTATGAAAATGAGGTTGTTACATAAACAACTAACAAGATAAACATTAGTAATTAGGGGTTTGGAAGGATTACCAACGATACCTACTCCAATGATGGTTCCCTTTTGATTACCTCCAAAAGTGACAGTTGCACCATCTTTGATGCTAATCACTTCGGAGAGCAATGAGGGATCTCCCGTCATGTGTTTGGAGCAACCGCTATCAAGAATCCATCCTTTCTCTTTAGAGCTAATAAGACTTTTATTGCTCTTCTTCTTTCTCTTGGGTACCTATATAATATACCATAGGCTTATGGTACCCAATGTTTGTTGAGTCCAAGGGGATTAGCCCTTTGGAAGCTAAGTCCAAGTGGACTTCTTCTTCCTAACATAGTTACTATTTCTAATTATATCATGAAAGTAGGAATCAACATAAGCATTCCTAACATTTAGAGTAGTGTTCTTAGGACCCCAAATAGTGTAAATCTTGGGAGTCCTATTCCTAGTTGCATGCATATGTGTTGGATTTCTATGTGGTGCATGCTTCTTAGGAACATGATTTCTAGCATAAAGATGTGGTGGAGGATATGCATTGTACATTCTAGGATGATATGTATTCTTGGGAACATGCATATTATATGAAGCATATTGATCATGCATGACATATGGAGAATTAGCATACATGAAAGAATGATGCGTATGAGCATATGGGTGTGTGGGAGCACGTACATGAGTATTTCTCATGTGTGGTTGTGTAGGTGTCTGTGGGTGCGAAGCATAAAATGTGTCATGATTATCCACTTGTGAAGTAGGATGTTTTCTACGTGGATGAGTATTAGTGTACATATAAGCATGGCCTTGCTTTTGGTTTCCACCCTTAGTGGGTTTCTTGTCAAAAGGAAGAGAAGGTGATGTGGTGACATTCTTGGTAGGATTGCTACCTATAGTGTCTTTGACACCACTTGTGGATGCACCGGAGGAAGGCCTCACAAAATCTATAGTGACACCACTATAGGAGGTGCGATCATTAGATGCATTCGCTTTTACAAATCCAAGACCAACACGATGTGTGGCCGGAAATTGGTTTGCAAGCAAATCATCCAATTGTCCTTGTCCCTTATTGAATCTCACAATGCGGGAGGACATGAGCTCATATTTCTTCTTTAAAGAAGAAATGTTGGTATCCAAAGTGGACACCCGTGCTTTGAGCTCGTGCACTTGGGTTTTAAGAGAATCATTCTCTAATCCCAATTGTGTGTGACGGGTAACTAGATCACTATTGTCCATGGGATGTGTTTGATCTAGTTGAGATTTGAGGGAATTCACCTCATCTCTCAAAGTGACATTTTGAGAAACTAATTGCTTTCTCAAGAGTTAAAGTATCAACAATGGTGTCATTGTTGATAATGCATGGAATGGATGACTTCCTAACTTTTGACTTCTTTAAGCTAGAGTATCTAAGCATTAAAGATTGGTATTTAGCAAATAGTTCTTCATTAGCTATACGAAGTTCATCCATTGTTACCTCGGTGTTATCCGTATCGGAATCACTCTCATCCTAGAGTGGGTCTTCAAGTGCCATGAAGCACATGTGGGCGCTCTCACCCTTATCATCATCGGAATCGATTGATGAGTCATCACTTGAGTCATCAAAGGTACCGACGAGTCCTTTCTTCTTGTCTTTCTTGTTCTTGTTGGACTTGTGGTACTTTGGTGCCTTCCACTTTTCTTTGTTGTTTAGCATTGGGCAATCCCTCTTGATGTGCCCTGGCTTATTACACTTATAACAAAGAGAGGAAGTAGCATTAGTAGACTCAAAACGTTTGTTGGCGGGAAATTTACCTTTGCGGAAGAAGCGTTGGAACTTCTTCGACATTTGGGCCATTTCACACAAATCCATCTCGTTCTCGGATTCATCACTTTCAGAGGATGATGAATTGGCGTTGAACGCCAAAGCTTTCTTCTTGGCCTCCGAGGGATTCATCATGGCTCGAATCTTCAATCGGTTATCCCGTCTTACTTCGTAAGACATAAGAGTCCCGATGAGATTCACCACGGTGTAGTTCTTCAAGTCATTGACCTACTCAATGGCGATTGCTCGTCTTTCCCATTTGGAGGTCATCCCCATGATAATCTTCCTTAGTTTTTCAGGTTCGGTGTAGATTTGGATAAGGGCTTCCAATTCGTTTGTGATGTCAGTAAAGCGTCCGTACATCGACGCAATGCTCTCATTTTCCTGCATGTGAAACAAGTTGAAGTTTTGCACGGCAACATATAACGTTGAAAGCTTTACCTTATTCGTTCCCTCGTGGGTAACGATGAGATGGTTCCAAATTTGATATGCACTCTTACATGTGCATATCTTGTTGAACTCATTCGGATCCAACGCACAATGAAGAGCGTTCATTGCTTTAGCGTTGTTGACTTCGGCGGACTTCTCGGAAGTCATCCATTTCTCGAAATCATCTTCGGAGGGCTCGACGTACTCCTTGTGGAGAGTTCTCCAAAGAGAAGCACTCCTAAGGAATGTCTCCATCCTACACTTCCAATAACCAAAGTTAGTACCATTGAAATGTGGAGAACATACCGTAGATTGACCTTCGAAAAGTGTGGACGCTCCATCACGGTCGTGATTGTTGTACGTAGGCGGTGGAGGAACGTTGTTGTTGTTGGATGCCATAGATAAAACCTTGCGCTCTGATACCAATTGTAAGGACCATGTCTATGGGGAAAACACTAGAAGGGGGGTTGAATAGTGTTTATGCAAATTTAAAAGGAATTTACGCCAAATAAAATGCAATCCAACAAATAGTGCGGAATAGAAAAACAACCCAAAGAGAAACACACGCAAACTCAGATATGTTTCAAGGGTTTGGATTACCCAAGTCAACTCCCGACTTGTTCCCGGTAATCCTACGTCCCTACCACCCGGATACCACCGGATACTCAAGTTAGAACCCTAACTTGAGGTTTCCTTAAAACCCACTTGTAGCAACCCTACAAGTGCAATCGAATACAATCGATGTCCTTGACTCCCACAGCCAGGGAGCAAGCAAAAACCACTCTCACAACCGAGAGCACAATTCAAATAAAGAAGTTATGAAATCTGAAAGCAACACTTACAATCACTTATGCCTTGAAGTAGAACTTGAAGAAGAAGTGTGATGTGTGTTGAAGAACTCTCTTGGAAGAGAGGAGAAAAGCCCTTTCTCTTGACTGCACCAATTGCCTAGAAGATCAATCTTTGGTTCTAGGTTGGAGAGCAAGAGAACAAGATTTGGAAATACTTAGGGCTTTGGATTTGAAAGCTTTGATCTTTGGAAATGAAAGCTTGAAGGATTTTGCAATGAATGAATAACCTTCCAATGAAACAGTAGAAGCTCTATTTATAGCTTTCTCAAATCCACAAAACAGTTTAGGCAAAAAACCCAATCGAAATCCGTGAGAAAAATCTCAACGGATATAATCTGAACTCGCGACAGTCGACTGTTGAACAATCCACAGTCGACTGTTGCACAGTCAGCAAGGGTAGGTGAGAATTCATAACGGTAACTTACCATGTGGACAGTAGACTGATGAAGCAAAGACAGTCGTCTGTTAAACCAACATGCGACTGTACATTCTTCGACAGGCGACTAGCCGAGAGATGAGTAAGTTAGAAAAATACTGGAAATCTCATAAGATACATGACAGACGACTGATGCAAGAAACACAGTCGACTGTTAATCAGAACAGGCGACTGTATAACCTTAAACAGACGACTGTCACAATCATGATAAATTTCCAGAGAGCTGAATCAAAGAATTGATTTACTGACAGGCGACTGTTGCAGCATAGACAGTCGACTGATCTAATAGACAGTCAACTGTATATACAGCATAAGTCGACTGGCCGTAGAAGAGAGATCAAAACAGAGTTTGGGCAAGGATAGACAGGCGACTTATGAACCATTCACAGTCGACTGTCACAAGGACAGGCGCATGTGAATCGTTCAGCAGTAGCCTGTGCGAAATAATCAGAGAAGGCCCAAAACTGCATAGTAATAGTCTGTGCATAACAAGCGACTGTAGAACAAAACACAGTCGACTGTTTTTGAGACAGGCGACTGTAAACTGTTCAGCAGTCGGCTGTTATGAACAATCCTAGCACAAACAAAAGAGAATTGAATTGAGATCAAAGGACAAAGGTCTAGAGATGTCCTATGACCGAAAGTAGATGTGTGTGAGTGCTCCATCAAAGTTCTACTTCTAAGCTACATACTAGAAGAGATAAAAGAAAAATTACATTGACGAATAATCTCTTCTTTCCATCGTATGAGCTTGAAGTCTTTACGGAGCTTCAATCATCAATCTACGATCATCCAATTCATATCATTTGCCTTCAATCACGTTTGTGAGTCATCCATTTCTAGTTGATCTTCATAGTAAGCTTAGGCAATGGATTAACTGCAAAATAGGGGATTAGTCACAAGTATTTATGTTTTCTCATCATTAACACCAAGTAGGGAGAAGTCCAATACTCAACATCAACTAGTGAGAGTAAACACCCCATGGATAGTTCTTCTACCAATGGTGCTTCCACTAGGTACACTTCCCCGCTTGGAAAGAAACCCACTTTGGGTGGACCTACAAAGAAGGGTCATGCATTTATGTACACCAAGACTATGCCACGTAGGAACACACATCCTACTCCACCGGTTCACATGTATGATGATTTTTATGCTCCACATCCACGACCACGTGCACACCATGTGAGACACCCTCACACACGTGTTCATCCACATGCATATGTTCATCCACACTATCATATGAACAATTTTTATCATGCACTATTTCGTCATGTACCATATGCATATTCATGACATGCATTTCCTAGGCCACCACCTCATAGGCCACATGCATCACGTAGAAATCAACAACGTATGCATGTTCTCAATAGGAATAGGGCTCCCAAGACATTCACTATTTGGGGCCCAAAGGACACAAGCATGCATGAAAAACAAGCGTATATTAATTCTTATTTTATGAATGTTGTGCACAACGATGATTTTGTTGGGAAGTCTAAGTCCAATTGGACTTGGCTTCCAAAGGTCTAATCTCTTAGGACCCAATGTCCTTGGGTATCATGGAATGATATTTTTATCTTCAGGTACTCAAGAAAAAGAGAAGGAGCAACAAATCAAAATTTAGCTCCAAATTATGGTTTCTAGGTTCAATCCACAGTGAGATACCAACCCTACCATCTCCTTGATTTACAAAGTTTTTCATTCAAATGGAGTTGATGGTGCTTAAGTGATGCACCAAAGTAGGGGGGGCTTAATGTTGTAAGTATATTCTTACATTTGGTATCCATGTGTGTTGAATGCAAGTCGATGCCACTTTGTGTTTTAGACTATCTCATGCATATCTTGATGCTAGTTTTGAGCTTATGTTATAATTCTTATCTTTCTTATGCTCATGGCATTCCATGCTTATTATTGACTCATTTAGTGAGTATCTCGGAATGCATGCTAGTACTATGGTTCTTTTGAACATTGTTTCAATTAGTATCCTAGTGTACTAGAATTGTGTATGCCATAAGTTTTATGAAGTTACTATCTATTTTTGGCATAACACTTTTGCATGATATTGATAGTTGATATTCATATTGTTTTAATCACCTTGTCACCTCACATCGCATACTTCACTTAGATTTGGTATGCTTATCCTTTGTGATCCTTTTCGATCGATGTTGTGACATTTGGTGTTGTATGATGTGTGCATCATGTTGCCATTCGTTTCTTGTGCACATTGTATTTATGTCTCTGATATTGACTTTGTTGCTCGATGATTATTTTGTTTAGATATAATTGTTTGTATGAAAACATAGAATTGTTTTCCATGCACTAAATTCACTAAGAATGTTGATATTGGAGAGTATGTTCCATAACTCAATATGTGAAATTGATTTGAGTTTTGATGATTTCATTTTTTTGATTTTCGACTATGGTCTCATTGGCACACTTTGATTTTCTTCGTGATTTTACTTTGGTGTCATTTGAACCGTGGTCGTATTCTTCGACTCTCGTGCTTTTATTTTTAGCCATTGTTGTTGTCGTTGATCTCCTCCTGCTCTTTTTGCTAATGCCAAAGGGGGAGAGAATTAATAATGATGATATGCTAAATGGAAATTTAAAGCAATTTCCCGTGAATCTAATTTGATATGTTAGATTCAGGGGGAGTGAAGATATAAAAATGGATTTAGATCCTAAATTTCAATAATTGGATTCACATTTTATACTTCCCTCGTCTGCTTGATGCGTATGATTATTATTTAATATGGAATTAACGTGTCATCAATGCAGGGGGAGTAAGCAAATTTCATTTGCATCATTATTATTGATTAACATTTATGTTTGTTTGTCATCACCAAAAAGGGGAGAATGTTGAGTATTGATTCCCCAGATTTGGTTTTGATGATGAACAAACATAAATATCGTGAACTAACTCTTTGTGAGCGCAGTTATGGAGATCGTCGCCGAATTACTACGAACATCAAAAGCGACGTCTCAAGACTTCTCAAAGCGCGTGATCGTGTGCCTGAAGCTTCGTTGAAGCTCTAGGAGCATTATTGAAGTCAAGAGATTCGGATTGAAGCTTTGAAGACGGTTTGTCAAGTTTATTTATATAGTCTTCTAGCTTCTTTTCGTAGAATGTTAAGCCTTGAGTAGGTCTTACATTATTAGAGCTAGGATTATCATAGAAGCCCATAGAAACTTTTCCGAAGCTTCGCGCTTCATTTCGTGGCTTCTAGTGCATCTTAGTTGGTTCAAGAAGAAGGATCAACCGACTAGATTATCATCTAGTCGGTTAAGAATCCTTCTTGAACCGACTAGATCTCCTTGCTCAATTCAGCTCATTCACTGTTGACCAATAAGTCGGTCCAAGAAGGTTCACCGATCGACTAGTTATCAAACTAGTCGGTTTAGAATCCTTCTTAGACCGACTAGTTATGCCTTCATTTTCACAGCCTGAGCTATTGTTTATCGTTGGTCGGTCAAAGAATAACAGTCGACCGACTAGTTGTGAAACTAGTCGGTTGGAATTTGTTCTTAGACCGACTAGTTCTCTTGTGTTCAGCTTATTGGATTTCATCTGCTTAGTCGGTCAAAGAACACTCACCGATCGACTAGTTGACAAACTAGTCGATTGGCAAGTCTTCTTAGACCGACTAGTTCTATATTCCCTGAACTATCTTTCTTGGCTGTCAACCTCTTAGTCGGTCCAAGAAGAATCACTGACCGACTAGTTGAGAAACTAATTGGTCAGTGATCCTTCTTAGACCGATTAAACTGCTTCAGAATAGAGCCGTTGGGGCATTTAATGCCACGAATTTTGTGACCATTTTGTCTCTTCCCTATATAAGGTTGAGTACTTCCAACCAGGGATTCAAGGCTGATAATAGAGACATTTTCACATCCAAGAGAGGAGCCATTCAATCTCATTTCTAAGCTCTCTCTTCTCACAAGAATCTCTCCCTCAACTTCTTGAGCCCTAATTCCTCAAGAGAGATTCTCTTCATTGTGAGCTTCTCAAGCTAAGAGCTTGAATCCAAGTCACCATCTCCTCCCTAGCCATCTATTGATAGTCATCTTGGTGGAGCTAAGGTTTGGTGACTTCTTCTTCCTCAAAATCCTTCTTGCCCTAAAATCGTGAGTTTACTCAAGGCATAGGATTTTGTTGGTAAGTATGTCATTGTTTCATTTACTTTGTTATTGAAAGTTGTTCTTTCGGTTGTGAGAGAAGTGTGTGATCCCGGGTTGTGGGAGTCACATTTTCATTTGTGTATGATTTGATCTTGTAGAGGTTTTCTACAAGAATTTCATAGTGCAAAACTTGGGTTAGTGGTTTCTAACTCAAGTAGCCGGAGGGGATCCGGGTGGTTGGGACGTAGGATCACCGGGAACAAGTCGGGGAGACTTGGGTGGATCCGAACCCGTTATATCGTTTGTTTGCATTGTTTATTTCTTGTTGTTTGTAGTTATTCCGTATTGTTGTTTGTGTTTGCACAATAATTAGGAATTATACTCTTGATTATTTTAAAGTACTATTCACCCCCCTCTAGTACTTGTGCAGTAGCTATCAGGGCTTTACACACTTCAGGTGCTCCGTCAGGTTTGCTTTCTCTCTCCGAATTTTTGTACGGTAGAGGCCTGATGAAAGGCTCTCAAAATGTTCAAGTATGGTTTTAACTCCATTTTCTTGAGACGTTACATACAGTAATTCATTTTCTTTTACATTGGCTGTTTCCAAGTGGAATCCGTTAAGACGGATATCTTTGAAACTTAGTAAGTTTCACTTGGAATTCGGAGAGTAAAGTGCATATTTAATATTTATTTCTGTTCCCTTGGGGAGCAACAAGGTTGCATTCACAGAACTTTCAATAATGTCATATGGCCCTGAAATTGTATTTACAGGGCTCTTATACGGTGTAATGCTATGGAAATAGCATTTGTGCTGAAGGATCGTATGTGTCGAAGCACTGTCTACCAAGCAGTCATGAGAGCATCCCATCTAAAAAGATGAGTAAACATTTGCATTCAGAAAACTAAATTTTATTCAACAGAAATCAAATTACATTAACAAGCTCTCATAAGATAAATTGTTCTGAATAAAATGCTTAGATAAATAAAGAAGGCTAATCAAGCATGTCATCTGATTCGAAGTCTTTTGCTGTGAACTTGACTGCATTGTTCGCAGCCACCAGGTTTGATTCAGCATTCTTTTTCTTGCTTTGTTTATAAAGCTCCAGGAGATGCAAAGAGGTCCTGCACACTCTGGACCAGTGGCCTTGCATGCCACAACTGTGACACTAGTCTTCCCAATCCCTCTTGGGTGGGGGTGCATCATTTTTCTTGTTGTCATTCCTGCGCCAGGTGAACTTGCGCTTCCCTTCATTCTTTCGCTACTGATGTACATGGCCATTGGCTTTTTTCTGTTGTCCCCCTTTCAGTGGTCTTTCTTTTCTTTTATTATCTCTCTTCTTTTTGAAGGAAAAGGAATGGTGAGCTTCTGGTAGAGGGGTAGTGCTGGGAGGGCGCATATTGTGAGTGGCGAGAAGAAGCTCTCTGTTTTGCTCGGCCATGAGTAAACATGACAGCAGCTCTGAATACTTGGTGAACTTGCGTTCACGGTATTGCTGCATGAGTATCGCATCTTTTTCATGGAAAGACGTATACATCTTTTCCAACATGCGATCTTCTGAGACTTTCTCACCACACAACTTCAGGCGTGAGGTGATGCTAAAAAGTGCTAAGTTGTACTCAGCAATGGACTTAAAGCCCTGCAGTCTCAGGTTCTCCCACTCATATCGTGCCCTTGGGAGTATAACATCTTTCTGATGTTTATACCTGTCCTCAAGGGCAGTCCATAGCTCAAGTGGATCTTCTACCGTAAGGTATTCAGCCTTTAAGGTCTTGTCCACATGGCGGCGGATATAGATGATGGCTTGCGCCTTCTCTATATCGCTGACATTTTATTTTTCTGTTACAGCAGCAATGAGGGACTGTGCCCGCAGGTGAAACTTTACATCTAGCTACCAGCATAGATAGTTTCTACCTGATCCATCCGGCACTTCGAAATCAACGCTTGCAATTTTAGCCATTTATCTAGCAGAGCACAAACATGCATGAATTAATATTTTAATCAAAGAAAACTTTTTCATGAAGATGCAATATTTAATGAAAAGCTAAATGCGTGGATCGGCCAGTCCCACAAGAAAGAGTCCAAAGTCCATACAGTCCAAATTATACAAATTTGCAGCTTTAAAAAGAAAATACAACTTTGGAAACCCCGTGGGTCCCATACGATATCTCCAGCTTCAAATGTGGCCTCCGTCTCCTTGGAAGTTGGTCTTCTTTCTTTGACATTTACATAAATTCCTCACTACAATTTCTCTCAAAAATAAAAGAAAAGTGCGGGAAATAAACTGTGGGACTTAAACGACCGATCTAAAAACCACATTTAGCCATTCATGCAGAAATATTGTGCTCATCAACATTTTCATTCACAGACATCGCAGGCAGTTATATTCGCATGAGGATAAAACATTTAATCACTTAATAATTATTGGACCGCTGGGCAACGTCATACACCATTAGGTTAGGTGACTAACGGCAGAGCGGTCGCAGGATCTTCCTAATTATTAAGTTTTAAATACAATGCACAACCACGCATATAATATCCAACAGAATTTGCTAGTGATGCAAAGCATGTAAAGATGATTTTTACAGAAAAAATGATTACGATGCAAGGGTTGTATAGTAAGTTGGTTTAATCAATCAAATTGAATAAGAGCCCAAAGTTGACATTTTTGTTGTAGAAGGAAAAGGGTTTTCCTTTTTAAATCATCCCAAATAACCCCCAAAAGTCCCCAATAAACCCTTATATGCCCGTTAATTGCCCCATAATGCACCGTGATTTTTCACGAATTTATAGGCCCTTAAACGTCCTTTTTAAATTAAATTTGGATACAATAAGCCTATTAAAGCTTATTTTTAGCCCCTTTAATAGTAACCCCCCCTTTTGAAAAATAGTCTGCGGGCCTAAAGCCCGCAGTCACGCTGTGGGCTTCAGGCCCGCAGTCACAATCTCTCTCCTTTTTTTTGAAAAGTGGTCTGCGGGCCTGAAGCCCGCAGAGTTTCTGCGGGCTTCAGGCCTGCAGTCTGAATTTATTTATTTATTTTTTCTCGAAATGGGCTTCTGGCCCATTATTGTTGAGGGGCGGCGGCTAAGGTTAGCCGTCGCCGCCCCTCACTGTAGCACCGTGAGGAGCCCCCCTCCGGGGGGTCTGTGGCGGCGCCGCCCTTCAGGCGGCGACAATGGCCGCCCCCCGCTTCAGGCGGGGGGGGGCAGAGGGGGCGAACCGCCCTACGGGCGGTGACAGAGGGCCGCCCCCGCTTCAGCCGGGGGGCTGGGGGCGCGAACCGCCCTGCGGGCGGTCGACAGCTGGTCGCCCCACGCTTCAGGCGGGGGGGCAAGGGCGTGAACCGCCCCTTCGGGAGGTCGGCAGAAGGCCGCCCCACGCTACAGACAGGGGGGCAGTGGCGTGAAACGCCCTTCGGGCGATCGGCGGCGCCCTCCTTCAGGGGGTTGTTTTCGGGACATGGTAACGCCGGCCCCACCTTCGGGGAGGGGTGATCGGCGGTGCCCCCCTTCAGAGGGGGCTGTTTCGGGACATAGGAACGTCGCCCCCCCCTGGGGGGGTGATCGGCGCCCCTCCTTCAGGGGGGCTGTTTTCGCACAGGTGACGTCGGCCCCCTTCGGGGGGGGGATCGGCGGCGCCCCCACTTCAGGGGGGGCTGTTTTCGCGCAGCTGACACCGGCCGCCCTTCGGGGGGGTGGTCGGCGGCGCCCCCCTTCGGGGGGGTTTCGCGCAGTCGACGGAAAAAGGGCGCAGCCCCCCTTCAGGGGGAGGGGGGCGATTCACGCGACGGTGCGACGCCGCAGCCCCCCTCGGGGGGTTTCGCGCGGCGGCGCGAGGCCGCAAGTCCCAATGGTTTGGGGGGAATTGATTTTTGGAAGAGAGAATTCGTCATTTATGGGTAATAAGCAATCCCCATTATCGATTTAGCGAGATCTAGGGGAAGAGCAATCATACGTATGATAGAAAAACATCGTTTTTATCGATTTTAGCTCTATATCCGTCCTCCGGATATAGCGACGGTTGAACGAAGCCCTACGCGGATGACGACGCTCGATTGAGGAAGTCTTGCACCGCGCGCGTGGATCTCCCGTCTCCTTTCGCCTTCGCAACGAACGAAAAATTTGTGTAAAAAATTTAGAGGCTCGTGCTGATAACGTGTTATGAATCAACTACTGGGGGAGGAGCCCCCAGCTGTTTATTTATAGGCAATAGGGGAGAATACAAATATGGGCTACAATGATATGGGCATATCTCTAGGATAGCCCAAAATCTCAACCAACTACGGTTAAATAACCGTTCACAACAATTAAGTAATTTTTTGTACATTTATAGGAAATTACAAATTTGTCTAAATCTAATTAAATTAATTTCAATTTTCCTAAAAATTACAAAACCTTCCCCTTTCAACTTTTTTCTTTGCATTTTCCCCCTCCCACCCCACCGGCCATTTCCTCTCCCTTAGGCCAAAATTGGTGTGCTACTGTTCACGAACGCTAAAAGTGGCGTACGTTTGCCGGGCGTTGGAGCAAACTGCACGCAAGATTTGGCGTGTGGTTGGAGATGCTCTAAAAGAAGAAGAATACCCCAACACGAAATTCCCGTATGAAGAACATTTTATTTGCCCACAGAAACCCAACTTATACGGGCAATATATGCCAATTTAAAAAAAATTAAAAACAACATACTATCAATCGGATCCAAATACCTTAATGTAACTCTGTATCGACAATAGGATTGCAATTTAATGGAATCTATATAATTTTAACCATATAAATGAGTTAAACTTGGATGCAAAAATTACAGTTATTGTGAAAATGCAAAGTTGCATCAGCACACTTTTTCCCCCATCAAAAGGCTGCAGTTTATAAACAGACGGAACATCAAAATACTAAGATATATGTTGAGAGAGTATCGGTTGTGATATAGTAATACGAGTCAATACAAATTATGACATAAATCATTCACAGATTCATCTTTCCATGGCAATTATCAATTTCACAAGAAATAGACACTCATAAAATCAGAATTAAAAAACAACAACCAGATCAGGTCTTGAACGTCAAAGTAAAAGAACTAATAATCAAAATAAACAAATTGAAATCCTAAGAAATTAAGGTACAAGAGGGTTGTCTACTAATTCAATAAAATAAATACAATAAAATTGCTTCGATCGGCAGAGGCCAAGAGCACTAAAAACAGGATGGAAAAAAAAAGCAAAAGAAAGAAAGAAAATGCAGTAGGCCTCTGTAACAGCATTAAGCAGAGGGGGGCGGTGGAGAGGGTACTGTCGCCGCGGAAGATGGGGGTTGCTGGGGAAAAGGGAAAAAGGGCCGCCCATAAACATTCGGAAACTGAAACGGGAACTGAAACGGCAGAGTCGGCGGCTGCTGGTTTCCTGACTGGCCTCCTTCTGGCAATGACGTGGTTGGCGGTGGCTTATTGTTGTCGTCATGGCCGACTTGGGGAAATGGCAGATTAGGGAGCAACCCCGAGTCCCTTGGAGTGGGGGCGGTCGACGTCCATGCAGGCCAAAAATTGGTGATGTTTATGAAACTGTTGATTATGTTGGTGATGTCCATCTGGAAGTTTATCGTGTATGCCGGCGTCGAATTAGGAGATGGTGCTGGTGCTGCAGCATGCTTCCGGTGATGCGGGGCCGGCGGCGAGGGGGCAAGCGACTGGTGGTGTTGGGCAGGCGGCGATGGTGCATGCGATCGGTGATGCTGGGCGGACGGCGTCGAAGGAGATGGTGCTGGTGCTGCCGCATGTTTCCGGTGATGTTGGGCTGGTGCCGGGTCATGCGATGATCGGTGATGTGGAGCCGGAGCTGGGGATGGTGCCGGCGGCGTCGGGGCATGCTTCCGGTGATGTGGAGCTGGCGCAGGGGCATGCGACGACCGGTGATGTGGGACAGGCGAAGGGGCGGGCGACTGGTGGTGTCCAGAAGGCGGCGAGGAGGGGGCTTGCGATCGGTGATGATGGGACGACGGCGTCGGGGCAGGCGATTGGTGATGATGTGGGGCTGGCGGCGACGGGGCAGGCGATTGGTGATGATGTGGGGCTGGCGGTGACTTGTGATGAGGAGGTGGAGCCAGAACAGGGGAAGCAACGGGGCTCGACTGCAAATTTAAGGAACCCAAATTACATACAAAGAAGTATACAAAGGAACGAAAACAAGAAACTGCAACTAATTATGTATTGGAAGATATGATTTAAAAACGAAAACAAAAATCCATATTCAGACCTTACGGCGACCTGCTCCGGCTGCGGTGGCTCCTCCTCCAACGGCGAGGACAAGCATCGCAATGAGCACAGCCTTCACGACAATGGTTGTCAATGCCATGCCGACGATCGCAATGAGCAAGAGAGAATATGTATAACGAATTGATAATATCAATTTCGAGACTCTGGGATATGAAGGAGAGAGGTGGATTTGGTCCTCTTTTATAGTCGCTGAAGGGGATCAGAGTCCGAGTTCCTTTAGAATTCCATCCGTAGGCCAATATTGTTATGGATTTATCAATAATCCAATTAAGATTGAGTCGGAATCCAACACCCATCAACAGTAATTTAATTTAGTTTGGTAGGATTTTTGATCTCTACTAGGAAGTAGACCACGGTCGGGGGAATTCCTCTTCCGAACTCTTGTTTTGCACTTGGGTTGAATTTTATGTAATTTCCAAGTAATTAAATTTTCGTTCCATTAATCCTATAATCTGTGTGCAGTTATACTTGAACATAAATTCTTGGCTAAATTTCCAGGAATCAATTTTGATTCGTGTTATTAATTCAGGATGAGAGCTTTGGATACGCTGGTCGAATTACCAACTCACACCAGGAATAGGGAATAAGAAACCCCCCATAACTACAGTTAAGTTTTATTTTTTGTATGAGCAAACAAATACATCCAGCCCATCCAAGACAATGGTTTATGCCCAAGAGAATTTACTAATATAAATTAATTAAGCCTAATTACAAGGCCTAAACCTATTCTTAATCAAAATGTTATTTTCTGAGTGTTGTTTCAATGCACTAATCCCGAATTTTTTACAGTGTCGACGGCCTAAAGTTGCAATCTCCATTGTACTATGTGTGTTTACTGTTAGTCTTTCATCACCGATCATCCAGCGATCTTGCCTGCTAGGGCACAAAAAAAAAACTTTGTTTCTTTTCATATTACAAAACCTCGAGATATACATTTTGTCACAGATGTCCCTCAAGAAGTTAACAAGATAAATAACAACTCTGAGCACTAATCATATAGCTCCTTGATAACCGACACCAGCCTAGACTAAATATGATAAGAAAAATCATTTTTCTGTTGAAATCAAAGCCTGGAGTCAATTGCTTATGGGGATATTCATTGGAATCTCACGAAGAAGGCAATTTGCATCTCATAACTGAATTGTTGGCTGGTTGTATACCAAAGTTTCCCAGTGAGAACTTACTAACTTCACCAATGCACATCAAGCCTTCTTAGAATCAGCAATGTCACCATCGTAAGGAGTATCCATGAATATCCATGACCATGAGTACATGAATATTCATCCAATGAAATATTTTTTCCATGGGCAATATGAACTTCTGAAAAAAGAAGAATACCCCCACACAAAATTAAGAAAAGCTATTTATGGGCTTAAGCAATCACCACGAGCCTGGTATGCAAAACTAAGTTTGGTTCTCATTGTGAATGGTCTTAAGAGAAGCTCTGCAAATCCGACCTTATTTTTTAAGAGAAGTAAGTCTGGCATCCTTATCGTTTTGGTATATGTAGATGATAGTGAGAATACTGGTGATGATCAAGCCGAAATCTCACGACTTAAAGCATTGATGCATAGAAGATTTGCTATGAAGGATTTGAGATTATCAAAATATTTTCTTGGGTCGGACGTTGCCTATTCTAATAAAGGTATGTTTCTTAATAAGAGGAAGTATGTTCTTGACTTATTGAGAGAAACATGAAAGATGTGTGTTAAACCGTCAGATACGCCTACTGATAGTGGTGGTGACAGTACGCCTTCTGATAGTGATGGTAAGCTTGACGCTGACAGTGAGTTATATCCGGATATTGAAAAGTTTCAACGCTTGGTTGGTCGACTGATTTATCTTACTATCACTCGCCCGGATATTTCATATGTTGTAAGTTTGGTAATCAGATTTATGCATTCTCCAACTGTCAATCATATGAATGCGGTTAATAGAATATTACATTATCTAAAGGGCTCACCTGGAAGAGGTATTTGGATGCGTCAGAATGGACATAATGACATTACTGCTTATACTGATACTGATTGGGCGGGATGTTCTGTTGATAGAAGACTACAATAGGTTATTGCACATTTGTTGGTGGAAATTTAGTCACTTGGAAGAGTAAAAAGCAAAATGTGATAGCTCGATCAAGTGCAGAAGCAGAATATCGTGCAATGGCCTCCACGACGAGTGAAATAATTTGGATTCGGGCTCTTCTCGATGATTTAGGTTTTGGTTCGTCTCGACCTACAATGATGTTTTGTGATAATCAAGCGGCGATTCATATTGCATCAAATCTCGTTTTCATGAAAGGACAAAACACATTGAAGTAGATTGTCACTTTGTGCTAGAGAATGTGCAAGCCAATACTATATGCACTCCATTTGTTCGTAGTGATCAACAACTGGCTGATATCTTTACCAAAGGTTTATCCGCTCCTAAATTCCAAGAGATATTGTCCAAGATGGGCTCTATCGACATTTTCGCGCCAACTTGAGGGGGAGTATTGAAAGAGAGAGAGAATAGGGTTCGTTGGATCTTTTCTACGTGTGGTTAATTTGATGAGCACATATGTAGTTGTTACTATGTTTGGATTTAGGGTTTTCTAGCCTTATAAATATCGGTGGCTACCCTCCTCATTGTAACACAATTGAAATAAGAAATTCTTGTAATGCCCTACCAGCTACTGCACAAGTACTAGAGGGGGGGTGAATAGTACTTTAAAATAATAAGGAGTATAATTCCAAATTAAATTGCAAACAACTACCAAATCAATTTGCGGAAGCTTAAATTGAATGACAACAACAAAATTAACAATGCAAACAAATGATGTTAATGGGTTCGGATCCACCCAAGTCTCCCCGACTTGTTCTTGGTGATCATACGTCCCAACCACCCGGATCCCCTCCGGATACTTAGGTTAGAAACCCTAACCCAAGATTTCCACTATGAATACCTTGTGAAAAACCTTCACAAGATCAAATCATACAACAACGGCAATAGTGAATCCCACAACCCGGGATCACAACCTTCTCTCACAACCGAGAGAATCAACAAGCAATATAAATGAGTTATATTGAAATAAGCAAACTTACCACAAAATCCTATACCTTGAGTTTTTCTTACCCAATAGGTGAAATGATGGATTTGAGGAAGATGAAGTCACCAAGACCTAGCACCAAGGAAATGACCAGCAATCGGTGCCTAGGAATGATTTGGAGACTTGGATCAAGCAATAGCTTGAAGAGCTCACCAAGAACAAGCTTCTCTCTAGATGGATTCTAGATCTAGAAATGAGAGAGAATGGGTTTCTTGTGAGGAAGAGAGCTTTAGATTTGAGTGAGAATGGCTATCTCTTTTGATCTCAATGAATCTCTGAATGGAAGCTCTTACATAGATAGAAATGACCTAGGTTCGTATTTATAAGGTCCCATAAAAACAACTTAGGTCATTCTCCAACGGATAGAAAACTGGGAGAATTAGTCGGTCAAAGAACAATCACTGACCGACTAGTTCATCAACTAGTCGGTCAGTCAAACAGCATGGACCGACTAAGAGAGGAACTGAGAAGAAAGAGAATTTCAGACCTAGAAATCTAGTCGGTCCAAGAAGACTTTCTGACAGACTAGTTTCACAACTAGTCGGTCAGTCAGTGAACGTAGACCGACTAAGAGGCAAAATGAAATAGTCTGAACACAAGTTGACTTAGTCGGTCCAAGAACAAAAGTTGACCGACTAGATTGTCAACTAGTCGGTCACCAAACGGTCTTAGACCGACTAACGATAAACAGTAGCTTAGGAGAAATTTAGCATGAACAGTAAGTCACAACTAGTCGGTCAAAGAAGCATCACTGACCGACTAGTTCACAAACTAGTCGGTCGGTGAGTCAACGTAGACCGACTAACTGTAAACAGTAAAGTCCAAGAAATTAAGGAATCAAACTAGTCGGTCCAAGAAGAGTTGCTGACCGACTAGATCACCATCTAGTCGGTCAGTACTCCTTCTTGTACCAACTAATATGCACAAACAAGTCCGAATCGAAGCGCGACGCTTCGAGGAAGTTAGAGTGAACTTGTAGTAAGATCCTAGAGCTACGATATGAGCGTTAAGAAGATAGAAACGTAAGATATACTCAAGGCTTAACATTCTATATATCGAAGCTAAAAAGACTATAAATAAAACCTTAATAAACGGTCTTTGAGAGCTTCGATTGATTCTTCATAACTTCCAAAACGGCGCAAGAGCTTCAACGAAGCTTTAGGCATGAATACGAGTCTTGGGAAGTGTTGAGATGTCGTTTTGAATGTTCTCGTGAATTTGGCGACGATCTCCAAAACTGCACTCACAAATTGTTAGTTCATGGATTATTTATGTTTGCTCATCATCAAAACCAAATCCGGGGAGTCCAATATTCAACATTCTCCCCCTTTTTGGTGATGACAAACCAACATAAATAATAATCAAAAATAATGATTCAAATGCAAAATACTTACTCCCCCTGCATTGATGACACGTTAATTCCAAAATGAATATATATGAATTGCATCAATCAGATGAGTAAGATAAATAAAGAGAATCGATTTTCGAAATATCGGATTTTGAAAATCCTTATATGTATCTTAACTCCCCCTGAATCTAACATATCAAACTAGATTCTTGGAAATTGAGTTAAATTTTCATTTGCGCTATTTATTATCATTATCTCTCCCCCTTTGGCATTATCCCAAAAATGGGGGGCATACAATGACAACAACTAGGAAATGGAAAATCCAACATCGGGAGTCGTAGACAATGACGATGGAACTAATTGACACCAAAGGAAAAGCGATAAAAACAAATCAAGGTGTGCCAAAATTGTCCATTATCAAAAAGCGATAATCAAAATCATCAAAGATACCAAATAATTTTTCATTTCTTGAATAAAGAAACATACTCTTCAATATTCAATATTCTTGGTTAAATTTGTGCATGGAAAACAATTCTATACAATTATAGAATTTAAATCTATTTAACCAAGTTTGCATGCGTCGAGCGACGAATTCACACATCATATGCATTGAACGAATATTAAATGTGCACGACGAATTAAGACAAAGAGAAACGACGATGTATATATATAAATGATAACATCATGAGTACATCCAAAAAGATATCGATACATCAAATGCAACATACCCATCAAAAAGGAATACATCATCATCATCCACATCAAAATAAATACATCATCATCATCCACATCAAAATATAACATCATCATCGACATTATCCAAAATACATCAAGATATCATAACCCTCATACTCTATCCTAACCCAAAATACTCTCACTAAGATATATCATCAAAAGCGTAGTGGAGAGTCCTCGGAACAACGATCACGAGGAAGTGGCTGGATCTGCAGTGTCCGTGGGTCCAGTCGACGGAGTGGACTCAGGCTCTGCAGGGAGTAGAGGTGTCTCAACAGACGTGATCGTCGTGGCAGGAGTCGAGACGTCAACGACGGGCTCGACGGCAGATGTATCAACAGGAATATCAGCAGGCTCGGCAGCAGGGTCAGCAGCAGGCTCAGAAGTCTGAAGTGCTGAAGCAGAAGGCTCTGGAGCACCGGAAGTGGTGCCATCTCCAGGAGCAGAAGAGGTAGCAGCAGCAGCAGCAGCAGTGGCCTCATCGCCACGAGCTAAGGAAGTGACAAGCTCGTCAATCTCCTCATCGTCCATCTCCTCGGCCTCAGAGACTGAAGGAGGAAGATCAATCCCCATCATCTGAGCCATACGGCAGACGACCTCCTCGGTACGAGCCAAACGTGACTCGTGCCGACGAAGAAGGCGTACGACATCATCCAATGTGGCAGGAGGAGCGGGGGCTGCAGCAGCTGAGGGAGTAGACTGGGAAGCAGATGCGGTAGACCGCTGCACGTGACGAAGCGCCGCTAGAGATTTCTTAACAGCCGTCACGTTCAGAGGAGTACACAAGGGACGCTCATCGTCAGGAGGGAGAGGGACTCGAAAATGACGAAAGACTAGAGTCAGCAGACACGGATATGGAATATGCGCAGATTTATTGGTCTTGCGTATACACTCGAAAGAGTCCATCTTATCGAGTATCACGCGAGCCCAATTAATCTCGCACCCCAAGAAAAGAGCGTAGATCAATTTCAAGAACGGCTGGGATGGAAGTGAAGATGATCCATACTTAGGGAGAAGGCATGACTTCAAGATCAGGTTAAGGACCCACGCATTCGGCTTGAAAGATTTCGATGGAACACCAATGAATGCGGAGGGGATAACCTGGAAGATATCTGAAAGAACTGACTGATCCAAGGAGGAAATATCATCGACGGAAATGTCCGAAGGAAGAAGACCACAAGACGAGCAACCAAGAATCTCCCCCAAGATTTCTGCCGTGAGAACTATAGGAGTTCCCAAGACAGTAGTCTCGATGGAGTGGCTGGCATCGTACTGGCCTCGAACACGATTGGCATAGAACAATTTCACCAAACGAGGATATGGTTTAGGATTGGCCTTGGGGTCAAAGCGAAGATAATCAAGAAGGCCAATATAGGAGAGAAGATCAGCAAGGCCGAGAAAATCAGAAAACTGAACGTAATGCTCTAACAACAGTGGACAGTGCTCTATACGGTTGTATGCTGCGAGACACTGAGGGTCATCGCGGCACAACGATATGTCTACACCGCCGACTGGCATAGGAGCTTTACCCTTAGCCTTACGGGTCTTCGGAGGAGGAGTAGGTTCCCTAGGGCCAGACTCGTCCTCAGGCACGACTCAGAGTCAGAATCTGGAGGAGTAGCAGGAGAGTGGGGAATGGGCTTTTTGGTCTTAGATTTTCTGTGTTTTACCGATGCCGTCCTCGGCTTCTTAGGAGGAGGTGAAGATGGAGAAGCTTGGGTTGATTTGGCACGACGTTTAGGCTTAGGCGGATTCCTAGGGTCGGAAGGCCCTATAGACATAGGAGAAGCCCCAGAAGAGGCGATAGGAATCCTCGTCTTTGCCATGGTCGAGGCACGACGAGTACAAGCTAAAAACGACGGAAGATCAAAAACAACCTAGCACAAACCCTAGAAGAGAGAATCCGAAACACAAGCCCTAGGTTAAATTTGAAACCCTAGGAGCTAGAACTTGAAATCAAGGAGAGCAAACCCTAGAATAGGAAATGAGACCTAGGAGGAGGGGGGTTTTACCTAGGAGGAGGAGACGACGGCGGCGGACGGCGGCGATGGCCGGAGTCGACGGGAGTTGAAGGGTCTCGAGGGGGGGTTTGGGTTTTTGCGGGCTTGAGCTGAGAAAACAACCGACTAAAATGATTATTAGTCGAAAAGAATTGAGCTTAAGTCGGTCGGGAAAGGAAAAGACACGTTTGCCCTAACACACTTAGTCGGTCACAGTTCAAGCACTGACCGACTAAATTACGATCTAGTCGGTCAGTCAATGAGCTTGAACCGACTAAGTCGAAACAGAGGCAAACAGGGATTTTTAGGGCTAGAATTAGTCGGTCGCAGTATATTCACTGACCGACTAGTTTTCAATCTAGTCGGTCGGTAAGTGTACTGTGACCGACTAAAGAAAGAAAAAGATAAGAGTGAGATAGAAGCTTGATCTAGTCGGTCTGAGTTCACTTGCTGACCGACTAGATGAGCATCTAGTCGGTTGACAAGTGAACTGAAACCGACTAGAAGAGTCCAAAAATTGATAATTGATTTCTCTTCACAAATCACTTGGATGAAACATCTTAACACTCTCATTAGTCATCTAAATTACCCCATAAAACGTCGAAATCTTAAATACGACATTGAAATACGAATTTGATCATAAATTCAAACATATCACTTAAAATTCCCAAAAATTCAATAAATCTAGCATGAACGAAATATCGCAAAATATAATAGCATGCAAGATAATTGAATGAAATATGAATCCTATATCTCGGATTCACCCATAATCCCCAATTCTCGACGCAACCGCACAAAGGAGTCCTCCTTTAGGGGTTTCGTGAAAATATCGGCGATTTGCTTTTGGGTTTCAACGTACACTAAAATGATGTCCTTTTTAGCAACATGATCATCTAAGAAATGGTGTCGGACATCTATGTGTTTTGATCGGGAATGGTGCACCGGATTCTTTGAAAGACAGATAGCACTTTGTTTATCCACCATGATAGGGCTAGTATCACAGTGAATACCAAAATCCTTCAAAGTGTGTCTCATCCAAAGAACCTGGGCACAAGCGGCACCGGCGGCAATATATTCCGCCTCGGTGGTTGAAAGTGATACAGAATTTTGCTTCTTGGAAAACCAAGAGACAAGAGAATTTCCTAGAAAATGGCAAGTGCCACTAGTACTTTTCCTGTCGGATTTGCATCCCGCATAATCGGCATCACTGTATGAGACTAACTCATACGTGCTAGATTTCGGATAAAGTAATCCAAAATCTAAAGTGTAACTTAGATAACGGAAAATACGCTTTACCGCTACTAAGTGAGACTCCTTAGTTTGAGACTGATAACGAGCACATACGCATACGGCAAACATAATATCGGGCCTACTTGCGGTAAGATAAAGTAAACTACCTATCATACCTCGATATAGACGAATGTCTACATCCTTACCGCCCGTATCCTTGTCAAGATGCGTAGTCGTGCTCATTGGAGTCTTTTTCCCGGAAGCACTTTCCATTCCAAATCGCTTAAGCAACTCCACCGTATACTTCGTTTGGTGGATGAAGATTGCATCGTTCAATTGGCGAATTTGGAGACCTAAGAAATATTTGAGTTCGCCCATGTGGCTCATCTCAAATTGGTCCTTCATAACATTAGAAAACTCTTCGCAAAGAGTGAAGTTAGTAGCACCGAAAATGATATCAACAACATAAATTTGAACCAATAAAATATCATTATTCGCATGCTTAACAAAAAGTGTAGAATCGGCTTCGCCCATTTTAAAATTCAAATCCAAAATAAAATTCTTTAGGCGATCATACCAAGCTTGAGGAGCTTGTCTCAACCCATAAAGAGCTTTCTTTAGTTTAAAAACATGATTTGGAAATTTTTCATTTATGAAGCCCGGAGGTTGAGAAACGTAAACTTCCTCAACGACATCTCCGTTTAAAAATGCACTTTTAACATCCATTTGAAATAACTTAAAATTTTTATGGCATGCATATGACAACAAAAGTCTAATCGATTCTAATCTAGCTACCGGAGCGAAGGATTCTTCGAAATCGATACCTTCCTCTTGGCGATAGCCTTGAGCAACTAACCGAGCTTTGTTCCGGATGACGACTTGATTTTCGTCGGATTTGTTCTTGAAGATCCACTTTGTCCCTATGACGGTGTGGTTCTTCGATGGCAAAGGAACAAGCTCCCATACCTCATTCCTCTCGAATTGAATGAGTTCCTCCTCCATGGCAAGGATCCAAGCACTATCTTCGCACGCTTCAACTACATTCTTTGGCTCTATTGATGAGACAAATGCACTATTGGCGAAGTGGTGGACTTGAGATCTCGTCTTGACACTATCATGAATATTGCCAATGACTTGCTCATGGGGATGGTCGCGAACGGTATGAAGCCGCTTGGGAATACCTTGATCACTAGACACATTCTCAACAACTTCATTAGTCGGGTTAGTCTCAATAGAATCAATTGAATCAAAAGACTTAGAATTTTCAAACGAATCACATAAAACATCCATAGAATCATTATCATTTGAAATTCTAGAAGTAGTAGAATTCTCATTAAAAGAGACATGAAGTGATTCCTCGATCATAGAGGATCTTTTGTTGTATATCCGGTAGGCTTTGCTACGTGAGGAATACCCAACAAATATCCCCTCATCCGATCTTGGATCAAACTTGTCCAAATTATCATATGTGTTTTTAATAAAACATTTTGCGCCGAAAACACGAAAATGTTTAACTTGAGGCAATCTACCAAACAACAATTCATAGCAAGTTTGTTTGGTGCCGGGCCTCAAAAGTATTCTATTAAACACATAGCAAGCGGTGTGTACCGCTTCCGCCCAAAATTGATAACCAAGTTGACTATCTTCGAGCATAGTGCGAGCACACTCCACAAGCGTTCTATTCTTCCTCTCAACAACACCATTTTGAGGAGGTGCACGAGGGAAAGAAAACGTGTGAGTAATTCCAAGATCATCACAAAAATTTGAGAAAGACTCATTCTCAAATTCACCCCCATGATCACTACGAATAGTGACAATGGTGGTTCCGATGAGATTTTGTACTTTCTTCACAAATATTGTGAAGTTTTCAAAAGCTTCATTTTTATTACTTAAGAAAAATACCCATGTAAATCTTGAATAATCATCAACGATGACTAGTCCATATCTTGCATTTCCTAAGGAAGCAACTCTAGTTGGCCCAAATAAATCTAGATGTAATAGCTCTAGTGGCCGTTTCGTAGAAATGCTTTTCTTAGGTTTAAATGAAGATTTAGGAAGCTTGCCACGTTGACAAGAATCACAAAAACTTTTCTTTTCAAAAACGAGTTTCGGAAAACCTTTAATGGAATTTAATTTCGAAAGCTTATAAAGTGTTCCAAAGTTCACATGTCCAAAGCGTCGATGCCATAAGTGTTGTTCACTTGTGTTGGCAACGAGACATTGTTCATATGACTTAGGAAGATCTAAAATATAAATATCTTTATGGCGTGTGCCGGAAAATAATAATTTATTATTATCATTTGAAATATGACACAATCCTTTCGCAAAACTAACTTTGTAACCTTTGTCACAAAGTTGGCTTATTGAAATAAGATTATGATTTAAACCATCAACTAGATAAACATCACTAATTAAGGGTTTAGAAGGGTTACCCACTTTACCAACACCGACGATTGTTCCGCTCTCATTGCCTCCAAATACGACGCGATTTCCATTTGCAATGGGAACCACTCCGGAGAGCAATTGAGCGTCACCCGTCATGTGTTTTGAACACCCGCTATCGAGTATCCAATTCCCTTTGGAGCTAAATTTATATTTTTTGCTCCTTTTCTTTTTCTTTTCCTTGAGTACCTAAAGATAGAAACTTTCATATCATGGTACCCAAGGTCATTGGGTCCTCAAAGGTTAGACCTTTGGAAGCCAAGTCCAATTGGACTTTGACTTCCCCACATAATTCCTACTATGCACAACATTCGAAAAATAAGCATTCATATATACTTGTTTTTCATCCATGCTTGTGTCCTTCGGGCTCCAAATAGTGAAAATTTTGGGAGCCCTCATCCTATTGGGTGCATGCATGCGACGTTGATTTCTATGTGATGCATGTTGTGGATAGGCATACGGGACATGATGGAATGGTGCACGACGAGAATTATTCATATGATGCGGTGGGTGAACATATGCATGTGTGGGAACACGTGCGTGAGGGTGTCTCACATGGTGTGCACGTGCCCGTGAACGTGTAGCATAGAAATCATCATATGTGTGAGATGGTGGAGTAGGACGTGCGTTCCTACGTGGCATGATATTTGTGTACATATAAGCATGCCCCTTCTTTGGAGGTCCACCCAAAGTGGGTTTCTTTCCAAAAGAGGGTGTGGACGAGGTGGAAGCACCATTGGTAGATAAACTACCAATAGAGTGTTTGCTACCACTCGTAGAGTCACCGGAAGTTGGCCTAACAAAAGTAGTGGCCGCTTTGGATGGACATCCCATCGTATACCCCAAACCAATGTGGTGATTGGCCAGAAGTAAGTCACTTAGGATTGTATCCATATGGTCCTTACCTTTGTTGAATTTGTTAATTCGGCCCAATGTGTTCTCATATTTCTCTTTGAGAGAACGCATAGAAGTATCCAAATTGGATACTTGCGATGTGAGCACATAAACACGAGATTTAAGATTCTCGTTCTCAATACTCAAAGTCGAGTTTTGAGAGGTTAAATCCGCTATCCTATGTTCTTCCGGATCCTCGATGCTAATATGTTCAAGTTTAGATTTGAGATTAATAATCTCATTTCTTAACTCTTCAACAACGGTGTCGTTGTTGGTGATGATAGTCTTAGGCGAGGTTTGAATGCTAGCTAGGTCATCTTTTACTTTAGTATATCTATTTACTAATTTAGTGTATTTAGACCATAAATGAGAGTTAGCATCCCTAAGATCATCCATAGTTACCTCATCGCCTTCGTCGTCGCTATCATTGGAGGAGGAAGATCCTTGATCATGCTCCTCTCTTGCCATGAAGCACATGTGCGCTTGCTCCACTTTCTCATCATCCGATTCTCCGCTTGAGGAATCCTCGGAGTCGATGAATGTTGTTCCGACAAGTCCCTTTTTGTACCCCTTTTTGTACTTCTTCGACTTGTCGAACTTCGGCGCCTTCCAGTTCTCCTTTTGCTTGTTTTGAGGACAATCCGCTTTGATGTGTCCTGGCTTATTGCATTTAAAGCACAAAGGTGGAGAGGCGTTAGTAGAAGTATACTTAGAGTTTTGTTTGAAGTTACCCTTTCGGAAGAAGCAATTGAACTTCTTTGCCATGAGTGCAATGGATTCCATGTCCATCTCTTCTTCCGAGTCCTCATCATCGGTAGAGGTGGATGAAGCCGCCTTGAATGCAATCGCCTTTTTCTTAGGCGCATCTAGGTTCAAATAGGACTTCATCTTTTCTTGTAACTTCACCTTGCTATCTTTGCGTACCTCGTATGACATCAAAGTACCCATTAGTTGAACTACGGTATATTTGTTCATGTCATTACCTTCCTCGATGGCGAAGGTACGTTTTTCCCAAGAAGAGGGAAGTCCTTCAATAAGCTTTGAGCACTTCTCCTTTTGAGTGTAGGACTTGCCGAGGGCCTCTAACTCGTTTATTATGTCAACAAAGCGAGCGTAATATTCTTTCATCTTCTCGCCCTGTTGCATATGAAACATTTCGTAATCTTTGTTTACGACTACGAGTTTAGAGTCTCTTACCCTACTCGTCCCTTCATGAAGTATGAGGAGGGAGTTCCAAATTTGATATGCACTCTTACATGTGCATATCTTATTGAAATCCTCGGGCTCCAATGCGCATTGCAAGGCGTTCATTGCCTTGGCATTGCTTACCTCCGCGGCGACCTCCGCGGTAGTCCATTTCTCAAAGTCTTCTTCTTTGGGTTCGATGTATTCCTTCATTGTAGTCCTCCATAAGGATGCACTCCGGAGGAAGGTTTCCATCCGGCATTTCCAATACCCATAGTTGGTACCGTTGAAGAATGGAGGCCTTGTAGAGGAATGTCCTTCCATCACCGAAGATGCTCCTTCTCGGTTCCTGAAGGTGTCATAGTTGGAAGGTGGAGGCACGGTCTTGTTGTCGTTGGCAGACATAGCTAAGTATCTGGCTTTGATACCAAATGTAATGCCCTACCAGCTACTGCACAAGTACTAGAGGGGGGGGTGAATAGTACTTTAAAATAATAAGGAGTATAATTCCAAATTAAATTGCAAACAACTACCAAATTAATTTGCGGAAGCTTAAATTGAATGACAACAACAAAATTAACAATGCAAACAAATGATGTTAATGGGTTCGGATCCACCCAAGTCTCCCCGACTTGTTCTTGGTGATCCTACGTCCCAACCACCCGGATCCCCTCCAGATACTTAGGTTAGAAACCCTAACCCAAGATTTCCACTATGAATATCTTGTGAAAAACCTTCACAAGATCAAATCATACAACAACGGCAATAGTGAATCCCACAACCCGGGATCACAACCTTCTCTCACAACCGAGAGAATCAACAAGCAATATAAATGAGTTATATTGAAATAAGCAAACTTACCACAAAATCCTATACCTTGAGTTTTTCTTACCCAATAGGTGAAATGATGGATTTGAGGAAGATGAAGTCACCAAGACCTAGCACCAAGGAAATGACCAGCAATCGGTGCCTAGGAATGATTTGGAGACTTGGATCAAGCAATAGCTTGAAGAGCTCACCAAGAACAAGCTTCTCTCTAGATGGATTCTAGATCTAGAAATGAGAGAGAATGGGTTTCTTGTGAGGAAGAGAGCTTTAGATTTGAGTGAGAATGGCTATCTCTTTTGATCTCAATGAATCTCTGAATGGAAGCTCTTACATAGATAGAAATGACCTAGGTTCGTATTTATAGGGTCCCATAAAAACAACTTAGGTCATTCTCCAACGGATAGAAAACTGGGAGAATTAGTCGGTCAAAGAACAATCACTGACCGACTAGTTCATCAACTAGTCGGTCAGTCAAACAGCATGGACCGACTAAGAGAGGAACTGAGAAGAAAGAGAATTTCAGACCTAGAAATCTAGTCGGTCCAAGAAGACTTTCTGACCGACTAGTTTCACAACTAGTCGGTCAGTCAGTGAACGTAGACCGACTAAGAGGCAAAATGAAATAGTCTGAACACAAGTTGACTTAGTCGGTCCAAGAACAAAAGTTGACCGACTAGATTGTCAACTAGTCGGTCACCAAACGGTCTTAGACCGACTAACGATAAACAGTAGCTTAGGAGAAATTTAGCATGAACAGTAAGTCACAACTAGTCGGTCAAAGAAGCATCACTGACCGACTAGTTCACAAACTAGTCGGTCGGTGAGTCAACGTAGACCGGCTAACTGTAAACAGTAAAGTCCAAGAAATTAAGGAATCAAACTAGTCGGTCCAAGAAGAGTTGCTGACCGACTAGATCACCATCTAGTCGGTCAGTACTCCTTCTTGTACCAACTAATATGCACAAACAAGTCCGAATCGAAGCGCGACGCTTCGAGGAAGTTAGAGTGAACTTGTAGTAAGATCCTAGAGCTACGATATGAGCGTTAAGAAGATAGAAACGTAAGATATACTCAAGGCTTAACATTCTATATATCGAAGCTAAAAAGACTATAAATAAAACCTTAATAAACGGTCTTTGAGAGCTTCGATTGATTCTTCATAACCTCCAAAACGGCGCAAGAGCTTCAACGAAGCTTTAGGCATGAATACGAGTCTTGGGAAGTGTTGAGATGTCGCTTTGAATGTTCTCGTGAATTTGGCGACGATCTCCAAAACTGCGCTCACAAATTGTTAGTTCATGAATTATTTATGTTTGCTCATCATCAAAACCAAATCCGGGGAGTCCAATATTCAACAATTCTCTCTTTTTTGTGTAGATGTAGGCTAGGTTTTATAGTCGAACCACGTTAAATCTTTGTTTGTCTTTCTTGTTCGTTCTTCAGCAACCCACATGAATGATAATAATATGATCTTGGATGCTCATGGTATCTTTATGTTTTCTAACAATATATCATCTTGGATCCAAAAACTAGGGTATTTCAGAACTTATCGATCCCGTTTGATACACCATGCGAAATAAGATCCAAGTACCTTAAAGTAGTATCGCCAAGAGGATGGCAATTTAATGGCATCTATATAAATTGAACTAAATAAGGTAAACTTGGATGCAAAAATTACAGTTATTGTGAAAATGCAAAGTTGCATCAGCACACTTTTTCCCCCATCAAAAGGCTGCAGTTTATAAACAGACGGAACATCAAAATACTAAGATATATGTTGAGAGAGTATCGGTTGTGATATAGTAATACGAGTCAATACAAATTATGACATAAATCATTCACAGATTCATCTTTCCATGGCAATTATCAATTTCACAAGAAATAGACACTCATAAAATCAGAATTAAAAAACAACAACCAGATCAGGTCTTGAACGTCAAAGTAAAAGAACTAATAATCAAAATAAACAAATTGAAATCCTAAGAAATTAAGGTACAAGAGGGTTGTCTACTAATTCAATAAAATAAATACAATAAAATTGCTTCGATCGGCAGAGGCCAAGAGCACTAAAAACAGGATGGAAAAAAAAAGCAAAAGAAAGAAAGAAAATGCAGTAGGCCTCTGTAACAGCATTAAGCAGAGGGGGGCGGTGGAGAGGGTACTGTCGCCGCGGAAGATGGGGGTTGCTGGGGAAAAGGGAAAAAGGGCCGCCCATAAACATTCGGAAACTGAAACGGGAACTGAAACGGCAGAGTCGGCGGCTGCTGGTTTCCTGACTGGCCTCCTTCTGGCAATGACGTGGTTGGCGGTGGCTTATTGTTGTCGTCATGGCCGACTTGGGGAAATGGCAGATTAGGGAGCAACCCCGAGTCCCTTGGAGTGGGGGCGGTCGACGTCCATGCAGGCCAAAAATTGGTGATGTTTATGAAACTGTTGATTATGTTGGTGATGTCCATCTGGAAGTTTATCGTGTATGCCGGCGTCGAATTAGGAGATGGTGCTGCAGCATGCTTCCGGTGATGTTGGGCTGGAGCCGGGGCACGCGATGAACGGTGATGCGGGGCATGCGGCGAGGGGGCAGGCGACTGGTGGTGTTGGGCAGGCGGCGATGGTGCATGCGACTGGTGGTGTGGGGCATGCGGAGCCGGAGCGGGGGATGGTGCCGGTGCCGAGGCATGCGTGCGGTGATGTGGAGCTGGCGCCGGGGTATGCGACGACCGGTGATGTGGGGCAGGCGAAGGGGCGGGCGATTGGTGGTGTCGTGAAGGCGGCAAGGTGGGGGCATGCGATCGGTGATGATGTGGGGCTGGCGGCGTCGGTGCATGCGATTGGTGGTGGGGAGGCAGCGGCGACTTGTGATGAGGAGATGGAGCCAGAACTGGGGAAGTAACGGGGCTCGACTGCAAAGGAAACCAAATTACATACAATTACTACAAAGGAAAGAAAGCAAGAAACTGCAACTTACTTTTCCAGCAATATATTAGAAAAATCTATATCCACTCATTGATTCTTAATTCAGGAGTGAAATTTGCAAAATCACAGACCTTATGGCGACCTGCTCCGGATGCGGTGGCTCCTCCTCCAACGGCGAGGACGAGGATCGCAATGAGCACAGCCTTCACGACAATGGATGTCAAGGCCATGCCGACGATCGCAATGAGCAAGAGAGAATGTGTATAACGAATTGATAATATCAATTTCGAGACTCTGGGATATGAAGGAGAGAGGTCGATTTGGTCCTCTTTTATAGTCGCTGAAGGGGATCAGAGTCCGAGTTCCTTCAGAATTCCATCCGTAGGCCAATATTGTTATGGATTTATCAATAAGCCAATAGATTTCGATCACCGGTTCTTGGGGAGCAAGAGAGAATAGAAGCAGCAAAATAGATTTCGATCGATACTCGTGGACGTGGAGGAGGGATGCAGCTTGGGTTCTCTCTTATAGTTGTTGAAGGGGAGAGTCCATTAATAATATCGAGTTGGTTTAGAATTCATGTTCCTTGCATATTTCTGTAGTTTGACTTCGACTTAGATAATGAGTTTGAATTTGTAGGCCAAGATTGGTTCAGAATTTTTGAACTCTTTCTTATCTGTAGCAGAGTTTGAGATATGCTCGTCAGGTTGATATTTCATTGCCAACTGTCACCGTACGACATGGATTTGATACTACATTAGGTCTTTATTATAAACTGCTGGTTTACAATAATTATTGGTTAAACATATAAGGATTAGTTATTATTAAAAGAGCACCTCCTTACTTTGTGACTACCCTTTAAAGTGCAATATTTTTGGAATGTCAAATCTAGCCTTTAACTATTTTTAATAATCACTCTTAAATTTCTTTCTTAATTGCAAAAACTGTCATTAGTTTTATCTTAATGCACCTGTGAGGATGCACGTAGCTGGAGAAGGGCGCGAAGGGAGCAGCCGCGGGGTGTACCGTTGAGGGGTTTACTCCTCAACCGTTGGATTTGCCTTTTGAATTAGTACTAATCCTGACCGTTGGCTCATGTTGGGAACGAGTTAATCTGGACCGTCCAAGGCTTGATGGCCGTTAGGGGAGCTTGCTGGCGCAAGTGGGAAGCAACAACCTTCAGAGAGTATATGAGGCCCAAAATTGATTGTATTAGGATTCCATTGATTGATGCTGGAGCAAATGAAATTCTTCTTTGTTTTTCTTTTCAATTCTTTTTCCTTGTGAATTTTGTCTTTGTTTGTAGATTTGACACATGGGGAAGAAGGGACCGCGTCGAGTTGAGGAAGATGACTCTCACAAGGAGCCAAGCCCCTCACAATTGGTATCAGAGCAGCCTCTGGACCATGGCGAAGGATCGGGAGAAAGGGTGGAAAACTTCGAAGCATGTCCATGGGAGGAGCGATTCATGAAACTGGAGATGGCAGCGGACTATCAAAGGGAGCTCAGTTTCCGGATGCAGCAACAGATGGACCGCTCAATGGCTGAGCAAGCAGATATAAGGGCCGACATTGCAGATCTGAAGGGGCAACTCCCCACTCAGTTTTGTAACATCAATGCGCAGCTGGTGGGAATTATGAGCAGATTGGATGGGAGCAGCTCAGACAGGAATCTTGTCCTGGAGAACAACCTGAATGCTAGACAGAAGGGAATCAATCAAGAAGGTAACCCACTCCACTCTTTCTCAGATGATGGGCCTATTAATAGGAGAATCAATTTTGGGAAGGATTTCCAACCTAAGGGTTTGCGACCTGAGTTTCCCTTGTTTAAGGGGGCTGAGGATGTAATACCATGGCTGAGCCAAGCCCTACAAATTTTTGCTTACTACAATACAGAGAAGAGTAGTTGGGTTAAGATTTGTGGGTTTTATTTGAAGGAAGAGGCTCTGCAATGGTTTGAATGGGCAAAAACCAATGTGGAGGATTTTTTTTGTTTGGGAAGTTTACAAAAAGGAGGTGCTAGCTCGCTTTGGCCTACCTGAGATGGAAAGGCCTTTCCAATCCTTTTCAAACCTTAAACAAACAAATTTTGTCTGTGAGTATCTCAAGAAAATGGAACAAATTATGGGGGTGGCACTCATAGGACCCCCCTTGCCAGGTGCCGAGGGGCGTGACAGACTGAGGGGCCCCCTACCGGGGGGGTGACGCAGACAGAGCCCCCCTCCCCCCTCCCGTCGGGCGGCGGGCGGCAGAGAGCCCCCCACGGGGGGTCCTACAGAGCGCCCCCTCCGTCGGGGGGGGCACAGACAGGGCCCACCCTGCGGGGGTGGGGGCGCAGATAGGGCCCCCCTGCCGGGGGGGCGTTGCAGACATAGGCCCCCCGGGGGGCGGCGAAGGCAGAGCCCCCCCCATCGGGGGGGGGGGTACAGGTCAGAGGCCCCCCGTCCGGGGGGGCGGCGAACAGAGAACCCTCCTTCAGGGGGGGTTGCTGCCATCCACTATCGTGGGGGGAGATGAACAGGTTATTTAGGGGGGGTTTTTTTAATTTTGATGTTTAGCAAAATGTTGCAGATTTATACAAGCCTATAGAAAACCATTGTAAAATCATAACAAATTCTATTTTGTAATTATCTACGGGATCGAAAAAAATTACCTCTAGATCAAAGATCTAGGGACGATCGTAATAAGAAAAAGCCGTAGATCGAAATCCTGCTCCCGATATGCCTAAAAGATCGCCGCAACGGTTCGCCGCAAGCCGGATCACCGCAACAATTAGATTCCTTAGCGCGTAGGGGGTTAAATTTGAGGGGATTTGGGAGAAAAAGCTCAAAGAATTGAGAGCTGAAGTGCTAATAACGTGTTGAAATTTGTAGAGGAAAGAGTAACCATGGCAAAGTGCCATAGTTCTATATTTATAAATCACATAGGGAATGTGAAGATGTATGAAGCCAAAAGGTCCACATTACTCCAATGAGTGGGGAGTAATGTAGGGATAAAGTGGTGGGGAGGCCAAAGGCCTCCCTCACTCACAACACTTAAAAGCTTTTGAGTGAAGAAAAATGAGTTTTTCTCTTGAAATATTGATCAAGTAATTGTTCAATAATTTTGCACCAAACCCATATTTAAAGAGCCCAAACTATGCACAAAATTGTCCCCAAAATACCATTCAAGCGGCTAGAAAAAACGAATAGAAAACGAGGGTAAAAATGAAAATGTTCTAAACTGTGAAACTGTCGTCAAGTCAAAGTAGTTGACTACTTTTGTAAATTAGTCGACCGCTGTGTTAAAATTAGTCGACTACTTTTACAACAAAAGTCGACTACTTTGGGGTCCAGAGAGCAAAGCTCTTCTCCCATTCAAACCAGACGACTAAAATCAAAAATCAATCGACTACTTTCCTGAAGCATGGGTTTTAAACTTGAAAACTTGTCAAAACTATTTTCAATCATTTTTAAATCATTTTGTGTATAATCCTAAGTGTATGAGAGCTTTCTCAAACACCGTACACACTATTAAGACACAAAAGAAGATTACATCAAAATAAAATAAAAATTACAATAAGTTCTTGCTGTAAACTCCTTCAAGCCTAAATATGTCTTGATGGCATTAAACTCTAAAATCTTTGATGGCTCCATATCCCCTTGATTCTCATTGAATTGATCTTTGAAGCACATTAATCTACAAATACACTCAATGAAATAATTAGTACCAATATTTTGCACATCATCAAAACTAGGTAGGGATACCCATCCAACACCCTCCTCCGACCTACCCAGCCCCATCCCCCTCTTTCGACCTCCCTAGCCCCCTCCTCGGCTTCTTTCCCACCGTCCATTCCAAACCCTAGTAAATGATCGTCGGGGTCCTCATTGTCGTCAGGGAAAGGAGGGAAGACGAGGGTAAAAGAGGAATAAGTGGTATTTGCGCATAATGTAATTGAATGGCAAACTTATAAATAAGTGGCATGTGCGCAATAGTAAACATATGGTGCACAAATCAATTCCCGTAGATGTGATCACTGATCAGTGTATCTAACGTAACCGTCTATTGTTAGACCGAAAAAAGTAAAACACATATTTTATACTTTGTGTTGTTTTCATCTGATTAAAATGAAAATGTCACATCAGCTATACTTAATCAAAATGATCAATTGGCATCTATCAACTATTATTCTTGAGAGTTTCTTTGCGCACCAGCCATTTTGCTCTGTGCACAAACCGCTTAAATTTTTTAAAAAGTAATGAAACTATCATTTTCAAAAAAACCAAAATATCCTGCCAAAAATTACTCTGCACACTTACTAAATTACTTATCACGCACAACAAGCAAAAAAATTACTTCACTCACATACCAAATTACTCACCGTGCACAACACACTTGAAAACTTACTCACGTGCACATACCACTTGTTTTTCGTTTTTTTTAAAAAAAATTGCTACCATTCCAAGGGCTGGGAAATGATGTGGAAAGGTTGGACGAGCTCTTGGAAGTGTTTGAGTCCATGATTGTGGATCATAGACGATGCAAGGATGAGAAATTCGAAGCGAAGACCATGCAATCTTCTGGATGCTTTTTTGAATTCCAGTGATGTTACAAGGGAGAAAGATTTTTGAGGAATTGTCTACATTGTAAATTGATGTGCCTCATTTACATTCTGCATTTAATGAGTGGGCATGCTTCATTTGCTTTCTTTGCTCCCGCAAGATTCAGATAGGGTGAGATTGTTTGTTGTCGATTTTTGTGGGTCCTACCTCTTAGCTAGTCGTGGGATTTGCTAGTTCCGCAACGAATCTTTTCGCAACACAAAATCCAGATCAAGTCGTGTTCGTCAATTTAAAAGAACTAATAATCAAATAAACAAATTGAAATTGTAAGAAAGGTACAATAAAGTTGTCCACTAATTCAAGAAAATAAATAAAATAAAATTGCTTCGGCAGAGGCCAATAGCACTAAAAATTGGAAAAAAAAAGCAAAAGAGAGAAAGAAAGCAGAAAATTCTAGGAGGAGTCTCTAACAGCATTAAGCAGACGGCGGGGACGATGGAGAGGGTGTCGCCGCGGGAGGTGGGGGTTGCTGCGGAAACGGGAAAAAGGGCCGTCCATAAACATTTGGAAACTTAAACGGGAACTGAAACGGCAGAGTCGGCGGCTGCTGGTTTCCTGACTGGCCTCCTCCAGGCAATGACGTGGTTGGCGATGGGTTACTGTTGTCGTCGTGGCCGACTTGGGGAAATGGAAGATTAGGGAACAAGCCCGAGTCCCTTGGAGTGGGGGAGGTCGACGTCCAAGCAGGCCAGAAGTTGGTGATGTTTATGAAGCTGTTGATTATGTTGGTGATGTCCATCTGGAAGTTTATCGTGTATGAAGGCGTCGATGACGAATGCGATGGTGCCGATGCCGAGGCATGCTTCCGGTGATGTTGGCCTGGAGCCGGGGCATGCGATGACCGGTGATGCGGGGCAGGCGACTGGTGGTGTTGGGCGGGCGGCGAGGGGGCATGCGATCGGTGATGCTGGGCGGACGGCGTCGAAGGAGATGGTGCTGGTGCTGCCGCATGTTTCCGGTGATGTTGGGCTGGTGCCGGGTCATGCGATGATCGGTGATGTGGAGCCGGAGCTGGGGATGGTGCCGGCGGCGTCGGGGCATGCTTCCGGTGATGTGGAGCTGGCGCAGGGGCATGCGGCGACCGGTGATGTGGGACAGGTGAAGGGGCGGGCGACTGGTGGTGTCCAGAAGGCGGCGAGGAGGGGGCTTGCGACTGGCGATGATGTGGGGCTGGCGGCGACGGGGCAGGCGATTGGTGATGATGTGGGGCTGGCGGCGACTTGTGATGAGGAGGTGGAGCCAGAACAGGGGAAGCAACGGGGCTCGACTGCAAATTTAAGGAACCCAAATTACATACAAACAAGTATACAAAGGAAAGAAAGCAAGAAACTGCAACTTACTTTTCTAGCAATATATTAGAAGATATGATTTAAAAACGAAAACAAAAATCCATATTCAGACCTTACGGCGACCTGCTCCGGCTGCGGTGGCTCCTCCTCCAACGGCGAGGACAAGCATCGCAATGAGCACAGCCTTCACGACAATGGTTGTCAATGCCATGCCGACGATCGCAATGAGCAAGAGAGAATATGTATAACGAATTGATAATATCAATTTCGAGACTCTGGGATATGAAGGAGAGAGGTCGATTTTGTCCTCTTTTATAGTTGCCGAAGGGGATCAGAGTCCGAGTTCCTTTAGAATTCCATCCGTAGGCCAAGATTGATGTGGATTTATCAATAATCCAAGATTGATATCGATTGTAATTCTAACGATTGATTCAGTGATATCACAAGACATGCCCATTAGTTATTAACAAAATTGTTATTCAAAATTAGAGCTTACGTAGTATCAAGTATGTATATATCTCTGTGATTTTTGCAAAATTTCAGTCTGAATTATGGTTTAAATTCATAGGAAAACAACTGCCTTCAAAAAATATTCAAACAATACTATATACCATACTCTTTCCTTCTGTTAATTACCATGTGGACTAGGATTTTTGTTTTTTTTATTATATCTCATAATATATTGCTGCTCTGCATATAACGTCAGTAATTGCTTTTTATATATATATATATATATATATATATATATATCAAAATCCCTCCGAATCACAAATTCATCTCACTCTTCGATTTTATATTTCATATAACTAATTGAAAGGAATTATTTTCTTGAGGTCATGCATGTTGCATCTTTGATCTTGTTTGGAAATAAAAATTCGAGAAAGCAAAATTAGCAATATTTAATCACACGATAAGATTTGATCGAGACACTATAAGATTGATCAATAGGCCAAGACTGAGTCAGAATCGAACTCCCGTCAGGAGTAATTTTATTTTATTTTATTTTAGTTATGCAGGGTGAGCTAATTCTCCCCCCCCCCCCCCCCCCCCCCCCCCCCCCCCCCCCCCCCCCCGCCCCCCAAAAAAAAATAAATAAATAAATAAATAAATAAATAAAGTTAACTTTGATCCGAATATATGCACATATTTCTCTTTTATTTTTTGTTTGAGCTAACAAATACATCCAGCACATTCAAGACAATGGTTTAGGCACAAGAGAATTTACGAATATGAATTAACTAAGATTGACTACAAGGCCTAAAACTATTCTTAATTACACTATTATTTTTTGAGTGTTATTTCAATGCACTATTCTTGATTAAACTGCTATTTTCCGATTTGTTTGTCAATTACCTGCACACTGCCCACCTTGCATCTGCTGTTATTTTCAAACAAGATCATTCAGATATTTGTTTACATATAAGAAATTCATATTCACGTTACCCGATCTTAGATTACTTATCCAGAGTAGTGTATTATAGTGTATGGATGTCTCGATGATTAGAAATTTCGCTGGACAGACAAAAGTGTTGCAATAGAAAATGTTGTCCACATCGTTGTTGAATCATGATATGGTGATCACCAACCGCAATCAAATTTGCTACACTGGTATAAAAATCATTAGATACTAATATTTGTCAAATTTGTTATGTTTTCAGGTTGGAGTGTTCGGACGATTTAGCAAAAGAAATGGATGATGATGAAAACATATCCAGCAGAAACTTGAATACGCAGACAGATTTTCCAGACTTTTGTCAAATGAACAACCATCAGTTTGACAATCTTCGTCGGGACATTCAACCATGCTGCGGAGTTCACCAAAGTAATGAACTAAACCAGAAGAACATGTCGACTCAACGGGCAAGTGACTTGAGCCAAGGGATCAGGTTTGAGCTTCATCACAAAGAGGCTGGTCCCATGACATCAAATAGTGTTCTCAAACTTTTGTTGATTCCCACTGCTATATATTCTGGTCATGTCACAAAGTCATAAAGCTCATTGGTGTTCCCTTGGCCGGTCGACAGGTCGACGGCCTAAAGTTACAATCTCCATTGTACTATGTGTGTTTACTGTTAGTCTTTCATCACCGATCATCCAACGATCCTGCCTGCTAGGGCACAAAAAAAACTTTGCTTCTTTTCATATTACAAAACCTCGAGAAATACGGTATATTTTGTCACAGATGTCCCTCGAGAAGTTAACAAGATAAATAACAACTCTGAGCACTAATCATATAGCTGCTTGATAACCGACACCAGCCTAGACTAAATATGATAAGAGAAATCATATTTCTGTTGAATCAAAGCCTGGAGTCAATTGCTTATGGGGATATTCATTGGAATCTCACGAAGAAGGCAATTTGCATCTCATAACTGAATTGTTGGCAGGTTGTATACCAAAGTTTCCCAGTGAGAACTTACTAACTTCACCAATGCACATCAAGCCTTCTTAGAATCAGCAATGTTCCCATCGAAAGGAGTATCCATGAATATCCATGACCATGAGTACATGAATATTCATCCAATGAAATATTTTTACATGGGCAATATGAACTTCTGAAAAAAGAAGAATACCCCCACATGAAATTCACATGAAAGGACATTTTATTCGCCCACAGAAAGCAACTTATACGGGTAATATATGCCAATTGGAAATTCTTTGGGCGTAAACCTATGGTGGATTGGCCCGTCCCTTATAGTTGTATTGCTCACATATTTTTGCCTATGAAGAGAGAAAAAATCAGGGGGCCGGCAATGATCATCTCACATGAATTAGCCACTGGCGATGTTTCTTTCTCCATGTTTTCAAACAATCGGCGACACACAACACACAGTCAAAGGTTTATGACATATTTGAATCTTGATATGCAACTATTGAAAAGAAGAGAGAATAGGGTCCGTTGGAACTTTTCTATGTGTGGTTGATTTGATGAGCACATATGTAGTTGTTACTATTTTTGGATTTAGGGGTTTCTAGCCTTATAAATATCGGCGGTTACCCTCCTCGTTGTAACACGATTAAAATAAGAAATTCTCTCTTTTCTGTGTGGATGTAGGCTAGGTTTTATAGCCGAACCACGTTAAATCTTTCTTAGTCTTTCTTGATTGTTCGTTCTTCATGGTATCAGAGCAGGTTGTTCTCCAACTTGTTCTTTTCATCTTCAAGATCGAATTCATTTTTTTGGTGTGTGCCACTTCTCCCGCGGAAGCCTTATATCATGCAGGCCGTCAGCTTCTCTGTCTGATCCGTCAGTTCCTTTCGGCGGCTGCTACCTTACTATGGTGGATACTCCATCGTGGTATCCCCCGGCGATCATCCGGCAGCAGCGCGATCCAGATCCGACGGCTACCCCATCTTTCCTTATACTCCATCCGGCAGCAGCACAACGAAGACCCAGATCCGGCAGCGACTACCCAGATCCGGCAGCTACCCAAATCCGGTCAGATCTCCATCCGGCGGCCTGTGAATTTGGTTACTGCAAACCGGCGGCTACTTAACGACCCGCTTTAAGGGGGGCCATTACTTATTTGATTTATTCGCAGGTCCGCAGATCACCAGTGAAATCAATATAGCCATGATGCAGAGATGTACAAAAATACTCAAATAGTGTCCAATTATTACAATCCATACCGTACAAAATGTTCCAATAAAGATACATGAAAAAAGAGAGTACAGATGTTGAAATAACTCTAAAAGCTGCGGCCTCAAGGTCGAACTCTGGCTCAGCAACTCAGAAACATCTACCTCAACATGTACGTCGTCTGCGGTGCCACGAAAATGGAACCGTAGGTAAGTCACAACAATTCTAAAAATAGAAATTAAAGCAGTGCACAAGTATAAAGCAGGCTAAGTATGGGATGCTAAAGAAGTATTAAAGACACGTGCGACAAGTAAAGTAAATGCATTCATGCATACCAGAGCGATAAGTAAAGTATGAGTGGCTACACAAGTGTAATAAGTAACGTGCAGAGCGATAAGTAAAGTACGAGTGGCTACACAAGTGTAATAAGTAACGTGCATGCAATGCGTAAAGTAAAGGTGACTGTACAGAAGTGCATGCAATGCGTAAACTATACAAAAGTGCATGCAATGCGTAAAGTAAAAGTGATTGTAATGCGTAAAGTAAAGGTGACTGTACTACGTAAAGTAAAGGTGACTGTGCAAAAGTAACTACACTAGAACTACGTGACTCAAGTCGGAGAGTATGATATGCAACCATTGAGTTCATCTCTTGCCTGGGTGCGCTCTACTCAGACGTGACTGACACACAATGGGTTTTGCCGATGCATGCAGCATGTAAGGTTTTGCCGACACAGGCAGTATGTAGGGGGTTGCCGACTCAGGCATCTATGTTTACCGATGCAGGCAGCAGGTAGATGAACTCCAGTCACTCCCACACTCTCTCAAACTATAAGTTACCCCAAACCCCAGTGATGTGTCATGTGAATCAAGTACATATTTGTTACGGGATGTTCCACAAGATATTCCACAAGATGTTCCACACATGATATTCAATACGATAATTCATTAGCATTCACCGAGTAATAATGACATGCAGCAGGTGATAAGATTATTTAAACATGAGCAATCGTGCAATAAGGGTATACAAAGTCCATGCAAAGTTTTCAAATGATAAGTGTTAGAACATTGTGGACAAGAGTGGACAAGAGTGAATATGAGTTTACATGCGATGAAAGGTTAAAGAAACTAATTTGTTGAAAACCAGAAAATAAAGCAAAGCGGATGCTAAGAAATTTGAGGATAAAGACAAGTCCAACAAACATGGACTACAGAAATTGTTGGTTTAAGTGATTAGTCGTTTTGTAGTTGATTATTTCTCTAATTACTTAGATCTCTAGTCGTTCGTTCGATAAATAGTTGTTCTGAGACTATTTATAAATTCATAAGTTCATGCTTGTTCACTTGCTTAGCTTCTAAGACTAGAATTAGAGTGATTTACTGTTATCGAGATCGCCATAGTAAGACGAGGTTGGAGCTGGAGCTTCCAAGAGAGCTGGTGCGTGAGAATCGATACCTGCAAACACAAGAAATCATTAGTTAAAGAATACACTATTTTCTATCCATTTCTATCTATTTTTCCTTAACGTGTTTCGTATTTTATTATAGCTTGAAACTCGTCAAAATACATACTAATATTTTTAGATAGGCTATATAGGAGCAAAATAATTTTATATATGAAGAAAAAAAATTTCTAAGTCTCCTAGGTATTTTTGATAATTTTTTTAAAAGCTTAAAATCAATTAAAACTAATTAAAAACGAGAAAACGATTTTTCATTATATTTTTCAAAGATTTCTCTAGAGCAAACCATAGGTCGGAATTCTTCCAACAATGGGTCAAAACGACCATATTAACTAGTACTAAAACATATATTTTTCTCGTATGTTAGTGTACGTGAAATAATTAAGATATTGATTTTTAATGAAAACATCATAATTAGATTTAGACTTTAAAAATTTGCTGAGGAAAATATACTCACCCTTTGGCGATGAACCCAGCGCCAATGAGTCTGTTTCGACGTTTCGGATTTTCTGGGCCTTACCATGTATTTTTCCGTGGTATATATTATTTATTAGAAATTTTTATCTAATTTTTCTCTTATATAATAGAAAATAATTATTAAAATACGTATTAGTATATGTATTCGTATATATATATATATATATAACCGTATTTATTTAATACCCTTCCTTCAATTTACGTTGCATGTGGGGCTCTTGACATCGGCGACATGGCTGGATGTGGCGGCGGGACGACGCGGGTGACGTCGGCGGTGGGGCGACGTTGGCGGTGGAGCGCCGACGGGGAGCGGGTTTCAACGACCCTGGGAAGAGAGAGAAGCATGCGGGGCTTGCTTGAGCGGGCTGACGGGGTCGCTTGGTTGTCGGAGAGCGGCAGAGCATCGAAGAGGCAGCGACGAGGCGGAGGGTGCTCCGGTGGAGCTGCTGGTGGTCTTCAAACGAGGGGGCTCGTCGGAGCGATGGGCGAAGGCAAAGAGCGGTGGCTTCGTCAGAGCTGCAGGGAAAGGGGGAGGGTGAGCTCGGAGTGGTGATCAGGCAGGGCTCCGTTCGTCGTCGATCAACATTGAGCTCGCAGCGGCGGCGAGGGGCTGACGGTGGTGGTGGTGGCTCCAGAGGTAGCGGTGAGAGCGACAGACAAAGCAGCGGGCCATGCTCTGTTTTCGTGCTTCGTGGCGGCGTCAACGGGATCCGCCGGGAGCGGATGGCAGAGCGAGGGAGATGGAGTTCGAGATGAAGGAGGGTGATCGGCGTCGGACGGAGGGAGAGCTGATCGGGGCGGTGGCGTTGTCGAAGGGAGGAGGCCTTGCAGCGGTGGGTCAAAACAGCGGCGGCGAAGGCAGCTGAGGGTGGCGGTGGTTTGCTTGGTGGTTGCAGAGGCAGCAGAGCTGCTGGTGGTCGTGCGGTGGTGGAAGCGAAAAGAGGAGAGGAAGGGCGAGGGGAGAGGGCGTGGGTAGGGTGAGAACAGAGAGGGGAGGGGCTGCTGCTGCGGGCTGAGGGGAAGCTTGTCGGAGCTTGCTGTGTCGGGGGAGGCTCGATGGACTAGGGGAGGTTGAGGGGGCCTAAGCACGGCAGAGACTGATGGAGGGGGGTCGAGGGCGAAGGCGACGGCGAGCTGAGCATGATGGGAGAGTGTGGAGGTGGGGTTGCACGTGTTGGAGTGTCAGAGAGGGGCTCGTCGACAGCAGCTCCAGCGGGGAGCTTGGTGTGTTTGGTCTTGGGTTGATGCACGAAGGGAGGAGGGTGACGACCTTGCATGGGTTCGAGAGAGAGGGGGGTCTGTGGCTTGAAGATGATGGGGGAGGGGGTTTCACATGAGGTAAGAAGAAGAAGAAGAATGGAGGAGAGTGGGTTGAAAGTTGTTTGCCTGTAGATGATGGTGAGAAGTTATTATATAGGGTTTAATTTAGGATAAAGTGAATTTCAAAAATATATGAAATAATTATATTAGTAATTAATATAGTATGTTGGATCCCCTTTTTCCGGATCTGACCAACATGAACGGTGGGTTAATCGGGGTGGAGTTATGGTTAATTAAGTGGGATTAAGGGGGTAAAAGTAACTAGTTAAAAATAATTAGTAATAGTAAAAACATCATTAGCGATTGTAATTAGTAAAAATAACAAAATACTACCACGTTTTCGCATACGACTCCGAAAAATTATGAAAACATAACCACGGGTCCGTATCATCGCGAGGATCGTGAATACGAGATCCATTTCGAAGTTTGAGTTACGGAGATACGAGTTTTGAGACAACGTTTGGGATGCGGATTTGCGGGTTCTAGGTCGATTTGATTTCAGAAAATTACGAATTAAAATGGTGAGCACTAAATGATCATAGATTCACACTGTAGAAGTTTGAAAACGTTATGATGATGTTTATATAGAAAATTAATTCATTCAGCTAAATCAGTAACAATTGAAAATGAATTATTATAAAATTATTTAGAGGTATTTAATGATACTCGAACGTACTGAAACGGTCTAATAAAAATTCGGGCAGCCTGGTCCGGTCCGATAGGGTTGAAAGAATAATGCATTGTGACATTATTTTATCATATTTTAAACACAAACTTGTCGCGTACGCTTAATGATGCATTGAAATGGAGCACGAAAGAAGAGGAGTAAAAGGAAATATCAAAGAGTTTGAGACATTTTGAGAGATGGATGGAGGAAGAGCATTGAACTTTAAAGAGTCTAGAGCTTCATAATGGGAAGATGAGGAGAGCTCTAAGGGCGGCATAAGGTGATGTGTCCTACATTGTTTTCATTTGTTTGGAAAAATGAATATTCTGAAATTTTATTATTGCAGGTTTCATGGAGAGGAAGCAAGGATTCAAGCTTTAGTGAATCTTCAGAACAACGACAGCACAGCTCCCAAGCTGCCTGTCTGTATGATCTTTTGGCACAACACTAAGCAATGCATCGGCTTTTGCATTTGGATGTGAATGCAATTTTATGTCCTTGCCGTTTTGTTTTATTTTGGATTGCTTTTACTGTGGGGAATTGAAGATTTTAAATTAGTAGATGCAATTTAGTGCATGCATGTAAATTTTTTGGGTACAGATTTAGATTATCTCAACATGTTTTACTAGTGCAGTTAGACAACAGTTTGATAATCGTCTATGTTTTAGCCTTGTAGGAGTATATAGAAATTGAAACAGAAATCCAATCGAATTGAAGCAGAATTTTAGAAAGAGAATTCGAATCGAAATTAGAGACAGAATTCGAATCAAATTGAAACAGAATAGTTACGCATTAATATGAAGTGGGGTGGTCAAATTGTTTTCATGCCGTGTCGGGCCATCCAATGGGCTAAATACCTTGGCCCGGGTCCGGCATGACAATGGACCGAGCCGGCCCGACCCGGTCCGATAAGCATTTTGGGCCAAAAAATGTCGGCACATGCACGGTCTTATCGTATCGGGCCCGTGTCGGGCTATCGGGACGGGCTGAAGATTGTCACCCCTAAATTCTAGTGCACTGGCAGCTAACACTGGTAAATATACCCGAGAATTTCACGGCGACTACCTACAACAAGAAAAGGCATACTAAAGATAATACGAGTTATTTTAATATTATCTTAGGATTAGTTTGAAAACTGGAATGATACATTCAGGATGTATCAATACTTTGCATAGCCAGAAGGGAACTCAGTTTGATTAGAATAACAGTATAATGCATATTGTATCTAATATTATGTACACATGTGCTTCATATAACTTTTTATTGGATGAGGTCAATCTGGATACACATCAAGTACACTTGAATTCTTCGTAGTGGAATTATGAAGAAATCCATGTCAAGGTGCTCTTCTATGCATGTGCTAAGAGTCAGAGCAAAGGGAAAAACGACCAGAGCATGACTACGTAAAAGAACTAAGAATCTAATAAACAAATCGAAATCCTAAGAGAGGTACAAGAGGATTGTCCAATATTTCAAGAAAATAAATAAAATAAAATTGCTTCGGCAGAGGCCAATAGCACTAAAAACAGGAACAAAAGAAAGAAAGAGAGAGAAAATTCAGTAGGCCTATCTAACAGCATTAAGCAGACGGCGGGGACGGAGGAGAGGGTGTCGCCGCGGGAGAGGGGGGTTGCTGGGGAAAGGGGAAAAAGGGCCGCCCATTGACCTTCGGAAACTGAAACGGGAACTGAAACGGCAGAGTCGGCTGCTGCTGGTTTCCTGCAGACTGGTCTCCTTCAGGCAATGACGTGGATGGTTTATTGTTGTCGTCATGGCCGACTTGGGGAAATGGAAGATTAGGGAACAAGCCCGAGTCCCTTGGAGTGGGGGTGGTCGACGTGCAAGCAGGCCAGAAGTTGGTGATGTTTATGAAGCTGTTGATTATGTTGGTGACGTCCATCTGGAAGTTTATCGCGTATGCCGGCGTCGACGACGAAGGAGATGGTGCCGGTGCCGAGGCATGCTTCCGGTGATGTTGGGCTGGTGCCGGGGCATGCGATGACCGGTGATGCGGGGCAGGCGAAGGGGCAGGCGGCGAGGGTGCATGCGAGTGGTGGTGTGGGGCATGCGGCATCGAAGGAGATGGTGCTGGTGCCGAGGCATGCTTCCGGTGATGATGTTGGACAGGCGAAGGGGAGGGCGACTGGTGGTGTCGAGAAGGCGGCGATGAGGGGGCATGCGATCGGTGATGATGGGCTGGCGGCGCCGGGGCATGCGACTGGTGATGATGCGATTGGTGATGGGGAGGCAGCTGCGACTTGTGATGAGGAGGTGGAGCCTGAACTGGGGAAGTAACGGGGCTCGACTGCAAATATAAGGAACCCAAATTACATACAAAGAAACGAAACCAAGAAACTGCAACTTACTTCTCTAGAAATATATTAGAAGATATGATTTAAAAACGAAAACAAAAATCCATATTCAGACCTTACGGCGACCTGCTCCGGCTGCGGTGGCTCCTCCTCCAACGGCGAGGACAAGCATCGCAATGAGCACAGCCTTCACGACAATGGTTGTCAATGCCATGCCGACGATCTTCACTCGGGATTGTCTCTCGATTCGTGGGGAGCAAGAGAGAATAGAAGCAGCAAAATAGATTTCGATCGATACTCGTGGACGTGGAGGAGGGATGCAGCAAGAGAGAATATTTGGTTGAGAATGTGTGCTTGGTTGGTGCTTGCTTTGGGTTGTGCCACATAATGTCAAAGGGGGAGATTGTTAGGGTTGAATTTCTGTGGATATTTGTTGGCATTAGTGGCACTATATCTGGAGAGCTCAGTTTGTGGAATCTGGATTGTTTTTGAGCAGTTTGAGCAAAATGTTGAACATTGTGTTGCAACATTATGTTCAACATTCGGGATTTGTAACAATTGGTCGTATACAGAAACGCGGCTGTGGTCAACAAATTTGTCGTGGTGATCTCAGATCTGATTTGTAGCCTATAATATCGGAGGTTCCTAAATTGATTGATTTCAGATATTGGTGAGGTTTTTATACTCCTTCTTACCCGAATTAGTTCCTTAATTGATGGAGGTTTGTTGAGAATATTTGGGAATTTGGTTAGTTCCTAAATTGATGGAAGAGAATATTTGGTTGAGATTTATTGGTTCTATTTACCAGAAATAGATCCTTATTCTTTGGGCAAAATATCCGCATGAGATTTGTTTTAATCATTTTACCCGAAATAGATTCGGTGGTTCCTTGAATATAGGATTCATTACCCGAAGTGGTTCTAGAAATATTGGCGGATATTCTGCATTAAAGAGGAAGTTATTTACCCATAAATAGTGGTTACAAAATCTGGATGGGTTTATATTTGAAGATATGTGCGGTTGAAGATATGTGCGGTTGAAGATATGTGCGGTTGAAGATTCTATGTATGAATGTTTTCAGATCTCGCATTATTGTTTAGATCTTCTCCAGATACTCGGTTGAATGCAGGTATGCATTAGATTTGCTGACGGAGGTGAATGAAAGTATCAATCCACAACCGAGGTATGAAAGAACCTATTTATTGGACATGTTGTATATTATGTTGAACGTTATTATACAACATTATGTACAACATGCTGTGTCAGAAGCCTGGAATTGATTGGCGCACTTCAGCGGTTATCAAAGGTGGATTACTTCAGATCTCATGTTATCTCTTTTAGGTATTCTGGTATATTCTGTTGAAGATACATTTGGAAGTTGCAATCTCTCGTTATTATTGTTGATTCGGTTGGAGAGAATCCCGCCCACTTATTGTTGTTGCTATCTTTAGAAGATTTGGCGGAATTATTTCCTAGCTGGTTCCGTTGATTGTGTGCGCCCAATCTTCTGAGATTTAACTGAGCAATCTTCCTTAACTACTCGATGATTGAGGTGAGACGGGTGTTAAGGTTGCGGAGATTGGCGGCTAGGGTGAAAGGCTTTCACGAAAGTTTTTTGAAGAACTCCGGGAGGAGGCCGACGGCGACGCACGTAGGATCAAGGGAGTTGATCTAGTCGGTTGTGCAAGGGGAGCTTGCTGGCAAGGGGAGCTTGCCAAGAATACTTCACGGGGTTGATTGCGATCACCCCTCACGGTTTGTATTAAGGGGGAGGGTGTTCTTCCTTAGAGAAGCGTGATTATTAGAGTTTGTATTCTCTAATTATTATAGTGGAGTATTCTATTTTTCTGGGCGTGGCCCCGCAGATGTAGGTGTGCGCACCGAACTGCGAAACCAAGTCTCGTGTGTCGTTGCTTGATTATTGTGTTTTCTCTTTGTGTTTATTTTGATTATTCTCACGTACTGAAATCAACAATTGGTATCAGAGCAGGTCACCCGTGTATCTTTGTTAACAAAGAAGGTGTGATCTTGGATTTCAGTACTTGAATCATGGCTACACGAGAAGGTGCCTCCGTTGTTCGTCCTCCACTGCTCACGGGTACAAACTACACTTATTGGAAGTCTAGGATGCGTGTATTCATCAAGTCCATTGAGGAGAAGGCTTGGATCGCTGTTGTTGAAGGATGGACACCGCCGATCGAAATTGACAAAGATGGCAAAGAACACCTCAAGCCGGCAAGAGACTGGAATCGGGTTGAAGAACATGTGGCCTTGTGCAATTCTAAAGCAATTAATGCTATTTTTTCTGCTGTCGACGAAGAGCAATTCAAATTAATCTCTACGTGTGAGTATGCAAAGGAAGCGTGGGATATACTGCAGAATATTCATGAAGGCACAAGTACGGTAAGAGCATCTAAACTTCAAATGCTCGCATCTCAATTTGAAAATCTCAGGATGAATGATGATGAGACTGTGGCTGAGTTCAATGGGAGACTACGTGATATATCTAATTAGGCATTTCAATTGGGGAAGAAGTACTCTCAAAAGAAGTTGGTTGAAAAAACTTTGAGATCCCTACCCGACAAGTTCTCTGCGAAGATTGCGGCCATTGAAGAAGTGAGGAACACATCCACTATGAGATTGGATGAACTCATGGGATCTCTTCAGACCTATGAAATGAATCTGAAGCCAAACCTCAGGGATAAAGGGGTGGCTTTAAAGGTTGAAGTCAGTAAAACATCTAAGTCTGAAAATGACTCGGATATTGATGATGACATTGATCTGATGACTAAGAATCTCAACAGAATGATGAGGAAGATAAGTAACAAGGGACAGAATTACAGATCTGCCAACAAGGAATCAAGACCGTATCTTCCTACAGCTGGAAAGACAATCAATCACCCCGCACAGAGGTATGAGCCAAAGAGTAAGGGTAAAGGAATACAATGCAGGGAGTGCGAAGGTTTCGGTCATATACAGGCCGAATGTGCTAATACCCTTAAGAAGAAAAGGGGGAAATCATTAGCTAGTACCTGGAGTGATGAAGATTCAGAAGGAAGTTCTGGAAATGAGGACAACACCAGCAACTATGTGGCTTTTCCGGCTATTCTTGATGATCAATCTGATGGGTACAGTCATAGCTGTGTTGGACTTAATGTTGCGACAGCTAGTACAACATTAGAGAACAAAACTGTAAATATCAGACAGAATGTTGCAACATTATGTTCAACATCATGTTCAACATCATGTTCAACATCTACAATCGAATCAGATTCTGAAGCTGACAGCGATGAGGAAGTGAGTAACAATGATATCCGAAAAGCATACCAGATGATGTTTGAGAAGTGGGTGCAAATCTGCAATATCAACAAAGTCTTGAAGGTGGACAATGAAAGACTGAAGAAAGAGAAGGAGGAGGTCAAAATCGAATGTCTGAAAGCTGAGGGAAACTGCAGAGAATTGGAAAGAAACTTCAGAAATGTTCTTCTCAGGGCAGAGAAAGCTGAATGTACATTGGAGAAGTGGAATTCTGGAAAAGCAAAGCTGGATGATATCTTAAACATGGGGAAGATTTCTGGAGATCGCACCGGAGTGGGATTCAATAGAGGAGCTTTTTATAATGTGTCTGCTGAAAGAAGAAATCAAGTTACCAAAGAACTTGAAAGAATGGGTCAACACAATGGCCATGATCAAAAGAAGAGGCAGATTAGAGGTATAAAAGGTGGTCGTTCTGTGTGCAGTTACTGCAAGATCAAAGGCCATACTGAGAGAAACTGCTTCAGCCGCATGCGACATTGGTCAGAAGGAAGAAATGTTAGACACCCTGAAATGAAGATGAAGAAGCAATGGGTCAGAAAGTCTGAATTGTACAGCAAGAACACTACAATCTCAGAGAAAACTCTTCATGTTGTGATTAATGTTGTAACATTAGATACAACACAGGACAATGTTGCTGCAGTTGTTATGACAGCAGACTCGACATCTCCCCTCGATAATCACTGTGAGCAATCTGTGCCAAAGTCTCATGATCTTCCTCCAGAATCATTAGAGTGCTGTCTCGCCGTTCTCCTCATTGCTCTTCCTCCGCCGGTGTCAATGGATCTTCGCATGTATCTTCTGTCAACACCGTCGATGTTTTCAATTCTCCAACTACTTTTCGGCCCCTCAGAGCTCGACTTCTACCCTGGATATCATTTCATTCGTCGCCCTACTGTCAGATGTGAGGTATTTGTTCTTCCCCCTTTTCCCGCTGCGCCTGAGGATTTTTTTTTTTTTTCAAATAAGAGAGTCTGAAAGGGGGAGAATAATTTTTTTAAGACATGAGGCTAGCTGAAATGTATTAGAGTCATGAGGACATACTTTTTCTGATTTTTGGCTGACTCTTCTGAGATGATCTATGCTTGGGTTGTTCTAGTAAGGGGGAGAATGTGGTTTGGATTATTGTGGCTCAAAGGGGGAGAATGTGTGCTTGGTTGGTGCTTGCTTTGGGTTGTGCCACATAATGCCAAAGGGGGAGATTGTTAGGGTTGAATTTCTGTGGATATTTGTTGGCATTAGTGGCACTATATCTGGAGAGCTCAGTTTGTGGAATCTGGATTGTTTTTGAGCAGTTTGAGCAAAATGTTGAACATTGTGTTGCAACATTATGTTCAACATTCGGGATCTGTAACAATTGGTCGTATACAGAAACGCGGCTGTGGTCAACAAATTTGTCGTGGTGATCTCAGATCTGATTTGTAGCCTATAATATCGGAGGTTCCTGAATTGATTGATTTCAGATATTGGTGAGGTTTTTATACTCCTTCTTACCCGAATTAGTTCCTTAATTGATGGAGGTTTGTTGAGAATATTTGGGAATTTGGTTAGTTCCTAAATTGATGGAAGAGAATATTTGGTTGAGATTTATTGGTTCTATTTACCAGAAATAGATCCTTATTCTTTGGGCAAAATATCCGCATGAGATTTGTTTTAATCATTTTACCCGAAATAGATTCGGTGGTTCCTTGAATATAGGATTCATTACCCGAAGTGGTTCTAGAAATATTGGCGGATATTCTGCATTAAAGAGGAAGTTATTTACCCATAAATAGTGGTTACAAAATCTGGATGGGTTTATATTTGAAGATATGTGCGGTTGAAGATATGTGCGGTTGAAGATATGTGCGGTTGAAGATTCTATGTATGAATGTTTTCAGATCTCGCATTATTGTTTAGATCTTCTCCAGATACTCGGTTGAATGCAGGTATGCATTAGATTTGCTGACGGAGGTGAATGAAAGTATCAATCCACAACCGAGGTATGAAAGAACCTATTTATTGGACATGTTGTATATTATGTTGAACGTTATTATACAACATTATGTACAACATGCTGTGTCAGAAGCCTGGAATTGATTGGCGCACTTCAGCGGTTATCAAAGGTGGATTACTTCAGATCTCATGTTATCTCTTTTAGGTATTCTGGTATATTCTGTTGAAGATACATTTGGAAGTTGCAATCTCTCGTTATTATTGTTGATTCGGTTGGAGAGAATCTCGCCCACTTATTGTTGTTGCTATCTTTAGAAGATTTGGCGGAATTATTTCCTAGCTGGTTCCGTTGATTGTGTGCGCCCAATCTTCTGAGATTTAACTGAGCAATCTTCCTTAACTACTCGATGATTGAGGTGAGACGGGTGTTAAGGTTGCGGAGATTGGCGGCTAGGGTGAAAGGCTTTCACGAAAGTTTTTTGAAGAACTCCGGGAGGAGGCCGACGGCGACGCACGTAGGATCAAGGGAGTTGATCTAGTCGGTTGTGCAAGGGGAGCTTGCTGGCAAGGGGAGCTTGCCAAGAATACTTCACGGGGTTGATTGCGATCACCCCTCACGGTTTGTATTAAGGGGGAGGGTGTTCTTCCTTAGAGAAGCGTGATTATTAGAGTTTGTATTCTCTAATTATTATAGTGGAGTATTCTATTTTTCTGGGCGTGGCCCCGCAGATGTAGGTGTGCGCACCGAACTGCGAAACCAAGTCTCGTGTGTCGTTGCTTGATTATTGTGTTTTCTCTTTGTGTTTATTTTGATTATTCTCACGTACTAAAATCAACAGTTGTTGAAGGGGAGAGTCCATTAATAATATCGAGTCGGTATAGAATTCCTGCTCATTGCATATTCCTGTAGTTTGACTTCGTCTGAGATAATGAGTTTGAATTTGTAGGCCAAGATTGATTCAGAATTTTTGAACTCTTTCTTATCTGTACCAGGTTTGAGATATGCTGATCAGGCTGATATTTCACCGCCAACTGTCGCTGTAGCATCTGAGATAGGGATGACGACATCGATTTGATACTACTACCGACATTAGGTCTTTATTATAAACAGCTGGTTTACAATAATTATAGATTAAAAATAGGAAATTGCTAAATGCACCTTAAACTTTGAGGTGTATGGAAGCTTTATTTATTAAACCCACAAAATGAGTCCAATCATATGTTAAATCTCCCAATCTCTTTCAGTGTTTTTGCTTTTTTTGTCAATAAAAGTACAATGCACCTCAACATTGGAGTTGCATTTAGTCCAACCCTAAAAATATAGAGAACAACTATTTACACCTCCCCGTTCAGTGTTCGGTGCGGGGGAGGTGACATTTCTCCAAATCTGTAAAGAAATGGGGAGAGAGAATAAGAGATGTGATACTTAACTTAATTTTTTTTTGCATTTTTTGGGATAACGTCACCTCCATACACCGAACATTCGGTGTATGGAGCAATTCTTAAAATATAAGGATTAGTTATTATTAAAAGAGCACCTCGTTACTTTGTGACTACTCTTTAAAGTGCAATATTTTTGGAATGCCAAATCTAGCCTTTAACTATATTTAAAACATCACTCTTAAATTTCTTTCTTAATTGCAAAAACTGTCATTAGTTTTATCTTAATGAACCGCATGATCTTTCATCTTCTCAAAGTATCTCCATGTCTTCTTTTTTCCTCTAATTCATCTCCTTTCCTTGCCCTAATCTCCTAATTATCATTTTCTCAAAATTTAGAATTCCAAACTCTTTAAGGTTCTTGTTAATTTGGAGGAGGAAAAGGAAGGATGTGTAATAATCAAATCATAGAGTATTTATTTGTTAATAATCTTTCTTTTTAGTTTAGTATTTTTGAAATTTTTCCTGTCGGGCATGGAGTTGTAAATCCGAGCACATTACATGTGGCTCGGATGCAAAAATCCGACCATAACTTCTATCGATTGGACATTTAAGTTTAGGCGTTAAAAATGATGTTCGGAAATGAAAGGCCGAACGCCTTTTTTTGCCATTCGGATTTGAGGGTTCGAACGGAGCAATTGAGGGAAGTTCGACAGATATGGGCAAGTCAGGTGGGGGAGTTCGACGGCAACGCAAGTCCTCGTACGAAGCAATTTATGATTTAGGGTTTCGCAATGAGATAATTGGGCGAGAGAGCCCTACAGAGAATGGCAAAGCTCGAAAGGAACGAGAGATGATCTCGCAAGAGAGGCCCTACGATGAACAACAAAGCTCGACGATGGTGATCGAATGCGAGAATGAACAGCAAAACCCTAAGGGGGACGCTGATTTTCTTTTCAAGGGAGTGATGAGTTTATTGTGTGGTGAATTAAACAAAATTTACGGTGGAGAAAAAAATCAAAAGACAAGTTGAGAATGGTTGAGAATGGTGAAATAAGAACTGTTGTATCCATAAATGCAATTAACAGTACTCTGAGCATGCTCGCATATAAGTCCTTTTTTATACACCAAGTTGATTTAATTACTAGCAAAAAAGAGGGAAAAGATTAGTTGAAAAATGTGAATTGCATGCACTAAAATGAGCAACATAGTTTGCTGTTTGTGGGGAATAAGCAACATGGTTCATTCAACTCCCAACCTCCAAAAAACACTAACCAACGAACCAACAAAGAATCAACAAAGAATCGTTCACAAAAATTAACAGAGAGACTTTGGTTGTCAAATTGAACTCATTACAGCTACAATATGAACGGATTCCCGTCATTTTAAAATGACAACGGAGAAAAAAATAACAAGAAAACAGACACAGTTTCTGCAGATTGCAATCTGCATATTTGATCAGTAAAGATGACATCAAAACACCTCATTTCCATTTCACATCTCAAATAGCCAGCATCATGTTACACCAGCGAGCCAACTCACTATGTGAATTCTCCTCAAAATCGATTGCAAAAAGCAGCATGGTGAATATACAGGTGGTTCATCCTCAGGCGGGTGAAACATTACATCTGAACAAATGAACGAATAAATAGGAGAATAATCGACATGTCATGGGTTTTCCATTTTCACCTCATCCAATAAACTGAGCTCGGCTAATAGGTTCTTGTGGAGTTGTTGAAACGATCTAAGCTCTCTTCTAAGCTTTTCTTCCTGCACAATAGACGTATTTGTCATCTTAGCTTTCATCCCAAAAAATTGGGACGGGCTCCATGGACTTAATAGAAAGAAAGCTTTAAATGTCATGGTATTCATATGGCCCTCAACATATGCCAACTTGCACCTTTGAAGTTATGACAATACCCATGAGGCATAATTCAGAGAATGGTTTTGGGGCGGGTCCCAAGCTAAAGGGAAGAAGAAGAAGAAGAAGAAGAAGAAGACATGTAAGTGGGTACCTTGAGCAAAAGTTCTTTCTCTCTCCCCTCAAATTCCAAGCACCTGTGTAGGAAAAGGGAAATTTCCAAGTCCAAGTAAGACACATTTTCAGCTATCTGCAGATCCAACACGCAATTCCATAACCATAAAATAAGTATCGATAATCATAATTTGGTTTGCCACATCCAGGACTCCAAATGCCTGCATAGATGTGACTGATACAATTCATTCTAAGAGATGAGCATTGAGCCACAATCTTTCCTGAAATATCCAAGCAACTCATAATGACAATGACCCAACCAGCGACATGGTAAGAGGGAACGAAGAGTACTCTAGTCTTAGGGTACAGCCGGTGGATGCACTGGTGGTAGATGGCGGGGGTAGATGGTTGTCAAAACTCGCAAATATAACTTGCTACGCATGGTGTTAGAGCTTGTAGTATTCTGGTATACAGATTTTTTTCTTTTGAGTGATTGAAGCATTGGAGTGATACTCATGCAGTAACATGCTCGTCAACTTATTCAATAATTAATAATTAACGATGTATATATGTATATACTTGAGAAATAAACATAAAATGCTAATAGTTGGACGACAAAGTTTCCGTTTATTTTTTGAACAAAAAGTTAATGATCCAACAAATAAATTTGTGATCTAATCCATTTAAACTATCGCTGCAAAACAAAATTTCAAATTGGATGAATCAGAGATGTGAATGTTGTGGTGAATATATGGAATTAACAGAAACGATAATGTAAGAAATAATGATATTCGAGCTAATGCATGTGTGGTCCTGATAAAGGATGAGATGAAAGAAGATGCTTGAGATTGTTTGACCATATACATCGAAAACCTATTAATGTGCCCGTTGGAAAAATAGAACATATGAATGTCGACATCTAGAGAAAGAGATAGACTGAAGAAGCTATGAATGAAAATGATAGAAAGAGAGATGAAAGCCCTTAGTTTGACAGGAAAGAAAGCTTTAGATCGTAATGCATGGAAAATGAGTATCCGACATCACCATCCAATGTGATTGCGGTCCGATATTCTTTCCATTGAGTTCATTAAGCCGACACCAACATTTTTGGGATGAATGCTATGCTAACGATGATGCCAATATAGACTACAAAGTTAAGATGTCATAATAAAACCGGTGTGATCCGCACCTATCAGAGGAGGCAGACCCGGCCACCCGCGCACGCGCTTCCAGCCGCCCTTCATTAGGGGCGTTTTCGTCCCTCCCTTCTTCTAATTAATTTTAATGGCATATTTGTAATTAGATTAGAGGGGGGTTTCTATTAAATTAGGGCTAGCCATCATTGATGTTTTTCATGCTTATTTTCATAATTTGATAGAGTTCTTCGAGAGTTCTTCGAGAGATCTTAGGAGAGTGCGGACGTCCTCGCGTATCGGTGTCTTGGAAGGGTGGTTGCCCCTTTATTGTAACCAAACTATCTTTTAATTCGCTGTTTTTTAGCAATTTAATTTCAGATTTGCTTTGGAACCTATCAATTTGGTATCAGAGCACGTAACGATCCATGGCGGCATCAACAAGATCAAAGGACAAGATTGATAATTTGGAGAAATTTAACGGCGAGATCGAAGGGGTAAAGAGATCGTTGACGGGAAACGAAGAAGCAATAAAGAAATTGACGGCCTCTATCGACCAATTAACTGCAAAAAAATCACGAGAAGCAATTTGCGCAGTTGATCTTTCAATTGGCGGCGAACAACAAAGGGGATGGAAACCCTAAATCAGCGGGAAAGGCGCCACCTTTAGGCAAGGGAAAGGAAAATGTTAAGATTTTTGATGCGGAAAATGTCCACGTGGAGGAGTACGTCGAGGATGAAGAAGAGGAGCCGTGGAAGATCGATTACTGCGAGGAAGTGCGACGGAATGCCGTGGAAGCACGGAAGGGGGGCGGCGGCCCTAGCCAGCCCCCCATGGGGCGCGACAGGTAGCGGGTGGTGCAGGAGACGTTTCCGGGCCCCGTCGCCTCGCAACACCGCCGCCGCATGGCCGGTGGCCTCCCCTGGGTTCGCCCGGGGGCGACAAGACCACAGGGGGTCCGGCGACCCCCCGACCAACAGGGAGGCCGATGGGACCCTGGGAGCAGCAGGCAAGGCCGACGGCCCTGCCCCAGGCAGGCCGCGGGCCCATGGGCTACAGAGGGCCCAGGAGAGGGGTTGTCGAGGCCCGAGGAGGTGATTTTCAGCATTTACATGACGACCAGTCCCATCGGGAGGGGTCCCGACGCGCGATTTCGAGTAATTTGACCCCGGCGAATTCCAGGAGTACAAAGACTACGACGAGGGGTATCGGGACTCGCCCGACCTTCGATTTGGCGACGGCAGGTGGCAGCCTCCACCACACCACCAGTATGGACGCACCGTAGGCGTGGGAGAAGATTACAGAGACTTCCAGGAGAGGCCAGAGGGCAGGTTTGGAGGCGATGAAGGGGTGAATACGTGGACCGAGGAGGCCCCCATGGGGGTTACGGGCGACACCAAGAGAGGTGGTAGCACTACCACCAGCTTAGACACGGACGACGCGGGGACCAGGGGGATTCAATATAGACCGACTAAAGAAGTTAAAGATGCCTATATTCGATAGGACGGACCTGGTCTCGTGGATCTACAAAGCGGAGAGATTCTTTAGAGTCTCTCATATGACTGAGAAGCAGAAGCTGGAGGCAGCGGGCATCTGCCTAGATGGAAAGGCCCTCGAGTGGTTTCAGTGGAAGGACGTGAGGCGCCCCTTTCGCTCAAGAGAGTAGATCAGGGACCAGATGGTAAAGAGGTTCAGAGAACCCCACTTGAAAAACGTGCAGAAGCAGCTGCTATCACTCAGACAGGAGGGCACGATGAGAGACTACCTAGAGAGGTTTGAGGCCCTTTCAGGACATGTGCACGGGGTGACCGACGAGACGATGGCGAGCACCTTCATGAAGGGGTTGGGGTTGAAGGCCATTATACGAGCAGCGGTACGCATGCAGAAGCCTCAGAGTCTGATGGAAGTCATGGAATACGCTCAGATGGCAGAGGACTATCAGTTGGAGGATAGGAAGGCTAGGAGTGGATGGAGTGGATCGGCGAGCGTAGCCAGCCAGTGATAGGTGGACAGCAGAGAGCCACTACGGGAGCGGATTCGGCAAACAGGGAGAAGACTGTGGAAAGTAGTGCACCGCAGGCTGGGAACAGTTCAGGCGGATGACGGATGCGGAGATGAGGGAGAAGCGACAGAAGGGCTTGTGTTTCAGATGTGATGAGAGATTCACGTCGGGTCACAGATGTGCGAGACGCAAGCTCCATGTGCTGCTACTCGAGGACGATGATGACGAGGCTGGCGTTGAGGATGAGATAGATGAGGCAGAGGAGCCTGAGGGCCATCAGTTAGACATAGCGGAGGTGTCCCTTAACTCCGTGGTAGGGTTCACACCGAACCATACCATGAAGCTGAGGGGAGAGATTGGCGACCAGGAGGTGACCGTGCTTATTGACAGTGGGGCAACCCACAATTTCATTTCCAGGAGAGTGGTGGCCCAGCATGGGCTCCAGTTGACCGACTGCGACAGTTTCAGTGTTATGATGGGGACGGGAAAGAAGGAGAGCAGTCGGGTAGTTTGCAGAGGGCTGGTACTGACCATACATGAGATACAAGTAATCGCAGATTTTTTGCCTTTAGACCTGAGGAGCACCGACGTCATCTTGGGTATGACGTGGTTACAGACGTTGGGGGAGATGACAGTGAACTGGAAGCTTCTTCGGATGGAGTTTCAGGAAGATTGGAGAGCAGTTACACTACAGGGGGCCCCAGCCTATGCACAGTTTTGGTCTCATTGAAAACCATGGTGAGGACCATTCAGACTGAGAGAGGAGGATACCTAGTGGAGCTATATTCGTTGACGGGTGACGAAGGCGCTGAGGCCGGTGTTGAGCAGCCCATTCCAGGAGAGGTGCAGCAGCTGATGGAGCAGTTTGAGATCTTCCAGGAGCCTCGGGGTCTCCCACTACCAAGGGACCACGAGCACGCCATAGTACCGCAAGAGGGTGTGTTTTCCATTAGTGTCAGGTCCTACCGATACCCCCAGCATCAGAAGGGTGAGATTGAGAGGATGGTGACAGAGATGGTGCAGACAGGAGTGATTCAGCCTAGTGTGAGCCCCTTCTCCAGTACAGTGTTGTTAGTAAAGAAGAAGAATGGGAGTTGGCGCTTCTATGTAGACTACAGGGTGTTGAACAATGCGACAGTGCCAGACAAATTTCACATACTAGTGATAGATGAGCTCCTGTATGAGTTACATGGGGGCAGCCCTGTTCAGCAAGATAGATCTCAAATCGGTAGGGCTGTTGACGAACGAGCTTGAACGAGCTTGAACATGGAGCTTAGTTTTGTTCATAAACAAAATCCATGTTCAAACTCTGTTCGTTTACTAACCGAGCTCTAAAATCATGTTCAAGCTTGTTCGTTAAGGTTACTGAACGAACGTAAACGAACATTTACCGAGCTTGTTGACGAGTAGTTCATCGAACGTTTTGTTCATTAACAAGACTTATCGAGCTTGTGCGTGGACATGTTCAGGAACATGTTCGTGAACACACAATCAATCTTGTTCATGAACAGATTTTCAAACAAATAAACAAACGTCAATTTTTTAATCAGGAATAATAATATTTAATCATAATTGCCAATGACTAAATTAATTAAATAGAAGGATTAAATATTTGTGTGACCAAAAAAACAAATCCAACATAATAGCTCCATAAATCCCATTATAAGCATCCATTCCCAGCATAGTAAAAAATCTAGTATTTGTCTAAATGCAATACAATGTAAGAACCCAATCCAACAATTCCACCATCAATGTATTATAATGAACATTTAACGAGCCTGTTCGTGAACATCACTTAACGAGCTTGTTCACGAACACTGAACGAACACTTAACGAGCTTGTTCATGAACATAAATGAACGAGCACAGCTATGTTCAAGCTCTGTTCGTTTACTAACCGAGCTTTAAAAATTCGTTCAAGCTTGTTCATTAAGCTTCCTGAACGAACGTAAATGAACATGTACCGAGCTTGTTCACGAGTAGTTCGTCGAACGTTCTGTTCGTCAACAGCCCTACAAATCGGGCTACCATCAGATCAGAATGCGACGGGAGGATGTGCCCAAGACGGCGTTCCGGACGCATGAGGGCCACTACGAGTTTCTAGTCATGTCTTTCGGCTTGACGAATGCACCATCTACGTTTCAAGCTCTTATGAATAAGGTATTCCGTCCTTACCTGAGGCGATTCGTACTTGTTTTCTTCGATGACATTGGTGTACAATCGTACTTTGGAGGAGCACTTGGACCACCTGCGGGTCGTGTTTCATGAGCTGCAGTATCGTCAGCTGTTTGCGAACATGAAGAAGTGTTTAGCTGACCGGCGATTACTAGCGATTCCGACTTCATGCAGGCGAGTTGCAGCCTGCAATCCGAACTGAGGACGGTTTTTTGGAGTTAGCTCACCCTCGCGGGACCGCGTCCCTTTATCCCGCCCATTGTAGCACGTGTGTCGCCATTTGGACAGCCACAGGTGGAGTATCTGGGACATGTGGTGTCAGCAGAAGGGATGGCAGTAGAAAGAGCGAAGATAGCGACGATGCTAGACTGGTCGCGTCCCACCACACTCAGGGGGCTACGGAGTTTCCTGAGTTTGACAGGTTACTACCGCAGATTTGTAGAGGGGTATGGAACGATCACCTGGCCACTGACCAAGCTATTTAAGAAGGGCCAGTTCCATTGGAGGGAAGAGGCGACGGCATTTGAGGCCCTAAAGAGGGCCATGACCACCATGCCAGTTTTGGCGTTTTTCCAGGACCTTTGTGGTAGAGGCAGACGCATCGGGACATGGGTTGGGAGCAGTATTGATGCAGGAGCAGCGGCACATTGCGTATTTCAGTCAGGTGATGACCGCTAGAGCCTGACTGCGGTCTGTCTACGAGAGAGAGTTGATGGCCATAGTCTTGTCGATTCAGAAGTAGAGGCCGTACTTGCTAGGGCGGAGTTTTTTGGTGCGCACAGATCAGAGAAGCCTCAAGTACCTATTAGAGCAGAAGATGGTAGCAGAGGAGCATCAGAAGTGGCTGCGGAAGCTGATGGAATACAGATTTGAGATTGAGTATCGCCCGCGGCTGGAGAACAAGGCGGCTGATGCACTTTCGCGGCGAGAGGAGGCAGAGTTGGCCGCGCTAGTAATTTCCATGCTCCAGGACTAGGAGCCACTACAGCATGAGGTTGAGCAGGATCGGGAGCTGGCAGGCATACGGGAGGCTCTATTACAGGGATCGACTGAGTATCCAGGGTATTCTCTTCAGGATGGACGGCTATTATATTGGAAGAGACTGGTTCTGCCGAGGACTTCGACATATATACCGGCCATATTCCAGGAGTTCCACAGCAGCGACATAGAAGGACATTCTGGGGTCCTCAAGACCTACCAGAGACTGACGAGGAAGGTCTACTGGAAGGGGATGAAGGAGGTGGCGAAAAGGGTTGCAAAGTTTGACGTGTGACAGCGTCACAAATACCAGGCGATGTCCCCAGGGGATTACTACAGCCGTTGTCCTTGCCCGATTGAGTGTGGAAGGACCTCTCCATGGATTTCATAGATGGACTGTCGAAATCGAGTGGATATGCAGTCATATTTGTTGTGGTTGACCGCCTCAGCAAGTATGTGCACTTTGTCACACTTCGACATCCTTACAGCGCAGTGTCGGTGGCGGAGGTATTTGTGAGGGAGGTCATTCGCTTGCACGGACCTCCAACGTCCATTGTCTCTGATAGAGACAATGTGTTCTTGAGTAAATTCTGGCATGAGCTTTTCAGGCTGCAGGGAACAGTGTTGAGACGGAGAACGGCCTACCATCCTTAGACCGATGGGCAGAGGTGGTAAACAGGAGTGTAGAGACTTACCTGCGATGCTTTATTTCAAAAAATCCCAAGGAGTGGGCTCGTTGGCTAGCATGGGTGGAGTACTGTTATAACTCATCTTATCACACTACAACTCAGACGACCCCGTTTAGGATTCTGTATGACAGGAACCATCCACATTTACTGCATTATGGGTAAGACTCGACACCAGTGTCCGATGTGGAGCAGTATCTGGCGAAGAGGGATCAGATTTTGAAGGAGATGAAGCTTCATCTGGCTAGAGCTCAGCAGGTTATGAAGACGAGGGCAGACCTACACCGCAGAGATTGCAGTTCGCAGTGGGAGATATGGTGTACCTCAAGCTGAAACCCTACCGGCAGAGATCCTTGGCCCACAGGAGGAATGAGAAGTTAGCGCCACGTTATTTTGGACCTTTCGAGGTTGAGGCGACAGTGGGACCAGTTGCTTATCGGATGCGATTACCCCCAGAATCGGTTATTCACCCGGTGTTCCATGTGTCGCAGCTTCACCAGACGATCGGAGATCACACCCCTTCACCCACCCTTTCGGAGACATTGACAGCTGATATGGAGGTGAGGTTGGAGCCAACGGAGCTGAAGGGGGTCCATAGAGGGAGCACAAGAGAGCGAGAGGTTCTGCTACAGTGGAGGGATTTACCAGAGCACAAGAGCACGTGGGAGCCCATGGACGTGATGGCGCAGTAGTTTTCAGACTTCCACCTTGAGGACAATGTGGCTCATTGGGAAGGGAGTAATGGTGCGATCTGCACCTATCAGAGGAGGCAGACCGGGCCACCCGCGCGTGCGCTTCCAGCTGCCCTTCATTAGGGGCGTTTTCGTCCCTCCCTTCTTCTAATTAATTTTAATGGCATATTTGTAATTAGATTAGAGGGTGGTTTTCTATTAAATTAGGGCTAGCCGTCATTGATGTTTTTCATGCTTATTTTGATAATTTGATAGAGTTCTTCGAGTGATCTTAGGAGAGTGCAGACGTCCTCACTTATCGGTGTCTTGGGAGGGTGGTTGCCCCATTATTGTAAGCAAACTATCTATTTATTCGCTGTTTTTTAGCGATTTAATTTTAGATTTGCTTTGGAACCTATCAAAAATGTAGCATCAACCTAACAAAAAGAGAGTTACGGAGTTGTCGTCGAGAGCAAAACGAACTGGCTGAGCAAAATTAGGGCGGAAAAAAAAGAATAAAATTAGGGTAAAATATTTACATGCTTTGGAATGTTATCAGTCAGATCTAATTAATTGGATCTAATCTAACTCAACAAAGACTCATTAGCTAATAATAATAAATATCAGTCCATATTTGAAATCACAATAGCGGCCGAAATATCGACCGATATCGGATACGAACCCGCAATTGGGTTCGCAATTGGGTTCAATATCGGAAACCGATATGGTGACCTTAAAACCGTAATTATGGCTAATATTACGGATATTGGACGAACATTCAGAACACCGTTTAGTAGTTAATGTTTTTCAACAGAAAAAGGAAATCGACTATACTAAAAAATTTCTCCTATAGTTAAGTTGACTGCTATTAGATTGGTGCAGAGTATTAAGGTTGTGGAGAATTTGCATCTAGGGCAGTTAGATGTGAAAATTGTAATCTTACTGGTGATCTTAAAGGAAAACATCTACATGATATAACTAGAAGGCTTTCCGGTTCCTGGTTAATAATCATGTACGGAGGTTAAAGAAAGTTTGTATGGTTTGAAACATGTTCCCAAGCAATGGTACAAGAAATTTAATGGATTCACTGATAGCAGTAGTTGCATAAGATGTGAGATTGATTATTGTCTTATATCAAGAAATTTGATGAGTGCTATATTGATACTGTATGTTGATATGCTAGTTGCATGATCCAACAAGAAAGATACCAGCAAGTTAATGCAACAATTGACAAGGAATTTAATATGAACTTAGGACCGGCTAAGCAAATACGTGGGATGAGAATCATTAGAAATAGATCAGAAGAAACTCTGAAATTGTCTCAAGAAAACAACATAACAAAGGCACCGAGTAGGTTCAGTCTTCAGTATGTAAAACCAAGAAGCACTCAATTGGGAAGCCACTTCAGTCTTTAAGTAGTCAAGAAGACAGATGGGAAACAATTCATGTCCAAATAACCATATGGGTCGGCAGTTGGAAGCTTGAAGTTTGCTATGGTATGTACCACACCTGACCTAGCTTATACAAAGGGAATCAATGTTAGAGAACTAAGTTTTGGTTTCTTTAAAAAATTATGGTTTTGACAAGTTTCGCTAGTTTTATTGGTTTCATTGTAAGTTTTGGTTTCGGAATATTTTATATTTTTATTTATGTATTTATAAAAATATTTATTTGTAGCAATTTTTAAACCCAAACTCATTACTCATTTAAACCAACGTGACCCGATGCCACACCTAAACCCAAAACCCAACCCAACTACTAATTTATATATATCTCACACTCACTCCTTTGGTCTCTCTTTTTCGGTCCTTAATCTCTTTCGGGCTACGAGATCAAACGGTGACGGTGAGATCGAAATGACGATAGAAGCGGTGGTTATGGTGAGATTGAAGCAACATCAAAGTGGCATCGGCATCCCTTGTATCAACTAAGCGCTCTCTCAATTGATATGTCTTCATAGCGATGAGAATGTTTTTCATTTCATTACTATTGCTTATTTTCTCTCAAATTTCTTAAGGGTTTATGCTCAATTAACTTTACTATGTATAATGTTTGGTCAATTTTGAATTTATAGGAATTTTAGGGTTTTTAGTCGAAACCTAGATCAACGGCAAGTTTTGTACTGATCCTTAACGAAACTGTTACGAAACGTTTCGATTTCGGTCAAAACCTTAGACTGTGGTGGGATTTGTCAACAAATACATGTCAACCCCAAAAAAGGGTCATCGAAAAGCATTAAAGTGGCTTTTAGGATATCTAAAAGACACTTCAGGTAATACACTTCATTTTAAGAAGAGTAATGTTATCTTATAAGAATTTTCTGATGCAAATCTCTGAGATGATTTGGATATTTGAGAAATTACTACATATTATGTCTTTACCTTAGGTGGTACTTATATGAGTTGGATGTCTTGACTTCAAAAAAATGTTGCTATCTAAACCACAGAAGCAAAATATATAGCTATCTTAAAACAGATAAAGGGATGTGTTGGTTGATCAATCTTCTGAAAGAATCTTCTGAAAGAGTTAGGTAAGAAACAGGAGAACAATACTCTATGACAGTCAAAGTGTTGTTTATCTTGCTAAGAACCCGATATTTCATTAAAAAAACTAAGCATATCAAGCTGAGATATCATCATATAGTAAGCTAATCGGTGATGGACTATTGTCATTGAAGAATATTCATGAATCAAAGAACCAAATAGACTTGCAGACCAAGATTGTCACCACTGTTGATAAGCCGCGTCTGTGCATCACCTCAGCTGGCCTCCATGGTTAGTGACGAGGCCACGTTGCTATAATAGGATTTAGAGGTGCCTTAATTATAAGAAATAATCATTTTGAAGCAATCTGTTATCGTTTGATGATCAATCTCTAAGTAGGAGATTGTTAGAAATGTTTCTACTTTAAATTTGGATGACACTTTTGCAGAGTTATACTTGCAGAGCTAAGCATTATACTTGCAGACCTAATAGCAATCTTGGTACTTGATCAGTGGGTGGGGATCTAGGGGACAGCGACCCCCTCACACCTCACAGTGTCAAGGGGATATCATCCCTACACAAATGGCTCAAGGATAGAGCCATCGATAGCTAAATGGGTTATATAATCTGGTTGTAAATTTGATTTATCTGGCCCAATAAGCTAAATAAGAATTTACCTTGGATTCCAGGTAGTTATATAAGGTCATATCTCTTATAATTTATTACTTCTCATACATAGTGAAAACCCGAAACCCCCTATTGAGCGGCGGTGGATGTGGACACTCTTTGCTGAACCACGTAAAAAGTTCTTGTTTGCAAGTGCGGTCTATGTTTTCTGTCCTTTTTTTTTGCTTGACTTGTTCCTAACAACAGCAACTTCGTTATTAGGAGGGAAAACAATTAAGTAACATGATCCTATCATTGGAAACACAAATCAAACAGGAAGTACCCCAAGGCCGACATAACAGAGAGATGAAGTCATCAAACTTTTATATAACAAACATAGTATGTCAATTGCGCTTAGGCAGTAAACAACCCATCCAGTCAATTAAATTTCAATGCTTTCTGCCCAGAAAAAGGGCATTTTTGAAAGAGTTATGAATTGTGAAAAGAGAACAATAGAATGGGTTCAAATGCGAAAATGAGGAAATAGGTATATTTTTAAGTTCACTCACTGTTCATGTAGCTTCTGATTTTCTAGCATCATTGTTTTCATCGCCCGAATTTGCTTCAGTTTAGCAGAAAGTTCTGGCTGCATAAAAAAGTTGAAGGACAAGATTTCCGGTCAACGGTAGCAGGTCATTTAATTCCGCAATCAAGAATATTTTAACAGAACAAAAGAAAGTGTGCAAGGATCTTAAGTGTATAGATCATCACAAAAAATATCGCATTAAAATTTTTGCATGCTCTAAACTTAAGTCTAAACGAGATGTTACTTTCAGGATCCATTTTATCCACATTGATGCATGAGCAAGAATAATTAAAAATCAATAAAATTTTAATTCAATCGGTCAAGATCATTTAGATTGACTTGAAATGAGTACATTTAGGAATTAGAAATCCCTACTGTGTGTGTGTGGAGGGGGGGGGGTGTGGGGGGGGGGGGGGGGGAGATATAAGAAGGGAACACGGAGGTTCGCACGCACACGCAGAGGGAGAGTTCTCCTATGAGTCCACCATGAGGGAAGACTAATTTCCTAAACAAGCTCCATCGTGAGAATATCTATAAGTATTCTAATGCAAGTTTAAAAAAACCACTCTCCACTTTCCGGCTTGGACGATAGGCATTGTTCATGTTGATCATCTAATCATAAATCCCAAATATAACAAACCGTGATGTGTAAGATCCTGTCGACCCAAATTTAAAATTCTGCAACCTACACGGAAATCTTTTCCTTTGGATGATATCTGACACATATAGAAGACTCACATTTTAAATGATTCTAATGTGTTTTACTCATGCATCAGTCGGCAACATATTAATCAACTTTATGACAATTCTTCAACATTACTTTTGTCCCCACCTTTTTTACATGAGTAAAACAAATCCAAATCATTTGAATTTGCATTTGTAAGTAATATAGACATGTTAATCACATTGAAAATTCCCATTTGGGTTGTCAAATTCTCGATTTGGACATGGTGAATACGTACCTTTGATCCTCTCGAGTTAATGATTTATTGAGATACTGAGTTGAGATTTTTATCATGAACTGAACCAATTGATTACACGAAACAATGATCAATGTCGATACATTTCCAGGTAGCTTGAAAGCCATACATTTTACAAACAATCGAAGCATCTAGTAAATGGCCCCAAGTACTCCAAATTTTTGTGGATAGAGATCCTTTGACAAACAAATCAATAAGCAAAGAACTGATTATCAATTTGGATAGACGACTGGGCCAACTAGCTATATGAGAGGGGTGTTGAGGTGTGGGTGTGGGTGGGTAGGGAGGTGTGGGTGTGGGTGGGTTATAGAGGGAGAGTTCTCACCATTAAGTATGAATGAACTGTGAGATCGTAGAGTGAGAAATATTTCACGCAATAAGTGAATAAGGTATGTAAGAACTGGCGTTATCTTATGGATGAAAATATATATGGGAAGATCTTATAGTTAAAAATGGTTACAATAATAAAGGCCAAAAAAACTGAAGCCAACTTATGGGTCGTGTGTATGTTAGGGGAAGATCTTACAGTGAGAAATAGTTCAGGCATTAAGTTCTATACAAAATTGAGTCATCCTAGTGGTGATCCAAACAATTCAACTTAACCTACACAAATTAAGTAACATCAGATAAAGAGATCAAGAGGATTAAAAAGACTTGTGCATCAAATGGTATCTTTGTTTCAACGACTAAAGTTGAGTGTTTTTTCAATCAAGTTATGACAAGGAAAGACATTCGGAAAGCACCTAATGTCCAATTCATAGGCAGATATGATTATCTAGATCATCGTCGTCGTCGTCGTCGTCGTCGGCATAGCCTTCACTACGAAAATTTGGGGCCAGCTTCATCCAAAAATATGACGAACTAGATGAACGGAGAAAATCGTCCATAAGCCAGCTCATCATTGAGTTTTCATGAACAATATCATAAGCGTTCTCTCTCTCGCATGTTAACTTAGACCGATTCAAATGGACCAAACATATAGACCCAACCCACTCAAATTTAAAATATTACAACCTAAATGGAAGATCCCATTCATTATACGTGATCTAACATATTAAACTTCCTACAAATAAAGTTTTAATTTTTTTGAACAAGCTTTAGCCATGCATCGAATAGCAACAAATTAGTCAATTTTATGACGATCCTCAAACATTGATTTTTCGACCACATATTGCATGGGTAATACTAATCAAAATCATATAAAATTTTATTTATATGCAATTTAGATGTGTTAGATCACGTCTACCGTAACAGATTTTCTATTTAAGTTGTCTAATTTTACATTTGACGAGGTTGGATCTACATTTTAAGTTAACTCAAATGGATCCTAGTCAACCTTTAATATACATACATACATATGTATATACATATGTTGATATTCACGTACTAAACCCAAATACACCACAAATCTACTGACAACTCATACTTTTTTTATCAAGGGATGAGAAAAAGTTCTATTACTATGAAACTGATCAATTTCTAACGATCTGATTCATGTGTAAACAATATGGAAAATGAAAAATTGTTGGTGGATTTACATTTTTGGGCATTAAATCAACAAAAACAATGCTGATCATCAAACAAAATGGCAAAAGAGTGGATCTGGAGCCACTGTAGGATATGTACAATTCATAAGCTGAGTTGGATATGTAGATCAAGATGAACAATTTAAATAGTCCATTTGTCGGCCTAACGCTAACCGTTGAGTTCCTATGAACATTATCATAAGAGATGTTCCTGTTTGTGTGTTTGTGTGTGATTGACTATGATCCACTTTAAAGGAGCAAACATAGAAATCCCACCAACCTAAATTCATAAATGAAAAATTCAAATCAAAAATTCAATCCATTGGATGTGATCTAATACATTTTAAGTACTTGCAAAAAAATTTACAGGATATGTTTTACCCATGCAAAATATGGTGACAAAATAAATGCTTCAGAATCAACATAAAATTGACAATTTTGCTACACTTGATATGTGTGAAAGCCACTTGAAGTCCTGTTTACAACTATTTTAAGCATGTATCACACATCCAACAGATTATATTGACACAACATTTTAGAATTAGCATAAATTTAATAAATTATTTCCCACATGATGCATGGATAAAACAAAATCACTTAAAATAATATTTGTAGGTAGTTTAAATGTGTTAGATCATATCGACCGATTGGATTTTTGATTTAAGAATTCAATTTTTAAATTTAGGTTGGTACCATTTGTATGTTGGATCCTCTCAACTGGATTCCAGTCAATCTAAACGTGGTGGCATGTACACACAAGAATATAAAGTCTATCGTTACCCTAGGAGGAGATTTCTTCCTAAAACACCTTTGAAGTCCCCCCCCCCCCCTTCCATACATTAATGCTTGATCAAGACCGTCCAACACCCCTTGAAAGGTATGTATATGTATGCATTCCTAAGTTATCTCCTTCAATAATTATCTAAGGAGAATGCCTAAATTCACATCATGAAGCAACCGAATGGACGATCCGTCCCATACACCATGATATTACTGCTCTACAATGTTTGTGCATGAAAAATCATGTGATTTGGTCATTGTTTTCCGTTGATCGCGTATCTTATTTCTTCTATTGTAAAGATACCATTCATTTTGTAACCGTTTAGCACAAATATATGATTTTTTGTAAACTAGTATTTAAAGATATGTATAGCATAATGAATGAATAGATCACTCATAAGGTTTAATTATGGTATTTTAATGCATCTTAGAAAATCATCAAAGGAGACACTTAAGAACACTTTATTGTACCCACCTACCCATCGAATATGGTCGAATATGGATTTAGTAGTTGGTGCTGTCCTACTACGAACCAACATTCATCTTCCAACCATACAAAGAATGGTAGGTCAGTTGTTGCCCTAGGAGGAAATTTTTTTTACTAAATCACCCTAGCACCTTTAAAGCTACAGTTTCAAACCTCAATGCTTAACCAGGACCATTCATCATAAGCTTAATCCCTTTAAAGATCTACAAATGAAAAAAATGACTTAAAGTGCATTTACCCATTGAAAATGGATTCATTGGTTGGTTTCATCTAAGCCTCTTCATTTATCATCCAGATGTTTTATAGCATGGGCATCACCATGTTTTATAGCATGGGCATCACCTTGCCCGTTGTGGATTGTGGTTTGATCAAATTTCTGTTATGGTATAAAATTGGTGCTAAATAATAATAATATTTTTCTAAGATTCTTGGATATTTTCCTACAACTTTTAGACTTAATTCATCTCAAAACCCGTTTAAAACTAACCCAAACTCGTCACCTTTAACCAAATCGACGACCCACTTAAAACAAACCGACCCGACACGTTGACTTCTTATACATCGCCACACGCTGGAAGCACACAACCAAATCGACGACCCACTTAAAACAAACCGACCCGACACGTTGACTTCTTATACATCGCCATACGCTGGAAGCACACAACCAAATCGACGACCCACTTAAAACAAACCGACCCGACACGTTGACTTATTATACATCGCCACACGCTGGAAGCACGCATGCATGTACCCCACTCACCTCTCTCTCTCTCTCTCTCTCTCTCTCTCTCTCTCTCTCTCTCTCTCTTGGCTACTGCAAACAGTCGTATCACCGACAGCATACCACACCCTGCTACTGCAATCACTCACTCTACATGTTCCCTCTCTCTCGGATGTTCTATTTAATCTTTCATTTGATGCCCAAAGGGGAAAAAGTAAAATTTGAAGCTCTCTTCCCTCCTCACCTGACCACTCTTCCCTCTCAATCCACCTACGATAACCCTTCAATTTTTTCCTAGCCTCGAGGCAGCGGCATCGGTGACCTTTGTTGGGATCATATCGATGGCAAGTAGGCAATAAAGGAGGGTAATTAGTGTATATGAAATAGTCAAAGCCCACTAGAAATTTCTACCTAAGCTTACAATTGGAGTTATCCATTTAAACTTAAATCAACTATTACATAACTTGCAAGAGATAATAACTTGTGGAAGCTAAGTTATAGCAAATATAACAATTAAACACAGAGATAGAGAATGCAAATAAGACAAGGCAATGCAAACAAAGAGATTTATCCTGGTTCATCCAAACCGCCGCCTACATCTAGTCCCAAGTCCCACTTGGCTTTTCTACTATTTCCTAAATAGTTACAACACGGCCGCTTCATCACAAGCCGGTAAATGGACCAACACGTCTCCTCGAGACCACACATCTCCAATGAGAGCACCTCTCCAATGAGAGCAACAACATCTCTCCTCTTGAGAGTAACACCTTCTTAAGTTTTACACTTTGAAGCACAATGATTATAACCTTCCCTAAGTCTTGAATATGAAACATAATGTGTTAGATGTGTGGCTAAGGTTTAGGATTTCTACTCTCTAAGAATGTATTTGGAAGAGTAGAAGATAGCTCAAAATAAATGAAGAAAGAAATCAAGAGCCATAAAGGGCTTTGGAGTTTTTCTTCTTCTTTTTCCTTTCCTTCTTTCTTCTCTTTTTCAAAAAAAGGCAAAAATATGACAGTTGCCAGCGTGATAGTAGTCGACTACAATATATCGAGCATAAAAGTAGTCGACTACTGTATATTGAGTAGTCGACTACTTGAACAACAGTAGTCGACTCCTGCATGAAACAGAAAGTTCTTAAAAGCAGCCAACAGCCTAGTAATCGACTCATATACAACGGGTAGTCGACTATTATTCTGATATGTAGTATTGTATCAGAAACTAAGAGATACATTATTCTAATCAATTTAAAACATTTTTAAAATATTTTTAGTGTATTCCTAAGTGTGTGTGACATCTTCGAGGTATTACATGATATGTAAGAAATGAAATAAAATCTTACAACAAATACAAAAAGAATATGTCTTCAAGCTTGATATGTTGTAGCTTTAGTTCCATGTTCTTGCCTTGTGTTCTCCAACTCCTCTTAATGCCTTGAGTCACACCACCACCATTTACCAAGCCTTATTATGATATCATTGACTTTTGTGCTTGAACAATCTCGAGGAAAAACACTTGGTCTAATTAAACATGGCATACTCAATGAATTTCGTTAGACAACTAAACAATATTTGCACATCATCAAAACATATATTAGGGTATCCAATACTCAACAAGCTGCTCTGATGAGACGACAAGGTCAAGGCAACGTGTTAGCTGCTTCTTCAGCTCTAACATTAGGTAGGCATGTAAACTATTGTATTTTATGGTCTTGATAAACTTGGACACTCTCTCTTATGACTTGGGTTGATATGGATTTGCTGAATTTCAAGGTTTGACCCCATGACTGTGACTCATGTTGAAGTGTGTCCCTTTTATGATGATTATAATGACCTGAGCTTGATGGTTTTGATGATTTTTTTGTTGTGAGTTTTGGGGCCTTGTTGCCCGCCTAGCTTCTATCAGGTGCTTGGCATTAGATGATGTATGTCGACCCTTTTCTCTATGACTTGTGGATCGTTCCTAGCTGTGTACTGATCGGGCTGTCTCGTGTGTTGATACTAATGGATCCATGCTCTGCCTTGCCTTGCCCTAGCTGGTTGTGTCCTTTGATGATACGTGCACTGCTCCTAGCCTCACTAGCTTGGCTTGTCTATAGTTAGCCCATGGGCTTGTGTGGCTGACCTCTTTAGGCTGTAGGCTTGTGTGTCTGCCCCTTTGGGCTTACGGGCTTGTAGGGCTATCCCATTGGGTTTATGGGCTTGTGTGGCTGCCCCCTTTGGGCTTTTGTGGGCTTAAGACTGATCTGGGGGCTTTAGCCCCGCTCTAAATATAATTGGCATTCTGATTTGGATGCAACTTGTTTTCTACGATGATGACAATGTCCTAAGACAAACAAAATAAGTAAACCTTGACATGAAATTTATGAAATTAATTAGGGGGCATGTGTAGGAGAACATAGATGATTATAAATTGAATTGATCATGATTTTGTAATCTAGTCTTAGGCCATGCTAGCATTAATAATACAATTGATCTAAGGATTCTTTCATTTGGGTATAACTTGATAACTGGATTGATATGGTGGATATGATTAATGTCCATTATAGCATATATTTGATTCTTGATTACAGAATTGACATCATGATTTGATTTGTGCTCTTGGGCTATACATAGAGATATTGTTTCCTGACTTATGATATATACGCTGATAATCCCACAAATATTAATTTTATACATGATTACATGGATAATGAGTTGTTTTGAGTACATACATCATACACCTTCATTGTCATTGACATAACACAATCTATTTACATATACATGTGCCACTACACATTGGATACTACCTCAGACACATAGTGTACCTACCTGATACTGTACCAAACATGATAAATCATTAAATCTGGAACTGTACTTGGCACCAAACACTGCAATTCATATACATCACTTTTGACTACCTAGGCTTACAATAGATATCTGCAAATTAGGCAACTCATGTTATTTGAGGGTACGGAAGCGACTGAAGCCATCCTTCTTGTTCATGTTCTTGTTTCTAACTGTTTATGTTATTGTACCTACCTATTCTTAGCCTGGGTAAGCACCCCTATGACGCAGATGAGTTTGTGTGTAGCATGTGTGACCTCCAACATGAGTCACAGCACAAGACATAAGAGCACAAGAGCACGGATTCAACATGCATAGTCATGTAGACACTCTTAGCACATCTCACTATTATTATATTATACACGGCCATGTCACTTGTTTTTATATAACATTACCCATGATGTTGTGCTTAGTCGTATGATATTACTCTGATTGCTATGCTTAGTTATATGGTATCACTCCTGCTGTTGAATTATATTATATTGCTCATGGTTCTGTATTTTAGCGTATATATTCATTTTATATGTAGATCTTACATATTTTTCATGTAGTTTTGGGACCTACGCTAACGGTTGCTTTTGTTGTTGTTAGGTGAAATAAGTAACTACCCTGGGAGTATATATTTAGACTTTAGGGGACCAGGAGCCCTTGGAGACTGGTGCTTAGTTACAGTAGACAAGTCTTCGATTTATTTTGCATTTCAGTGATATATGAGATATTTTGAAAAAGGCAGTTGGCCTAAGTGGTGTATTTCAGTTTCATGTAGTGGACTTCATACTATGTATAAAACTCTCTTACTGGGTATATATGTCTTGGTATACTATGCTTGTCCATATCATTCTCTGGTTACTTGCAAGACCTGCATACTATTATGCTTAGTGTATATTAAACTTAAGAAAAAAGTGACTATTATTCCGGCGTTCAATATGCGCTACTGCTTGTCTCGTGTCATTTCTCTCCTTTTAAGAACCGGGACGTGACAAGTTTTATAGGCGGCATATGTAGGTCCAAGGGCTAACTAGCGTGAGAAAAGTGTGAAATGAGCATGATTATACCAATAGACTGTACTTATAATAACTGTGTTACAAGTTTAGATATAGGATGTCGCAAGTATATACTCAGAGAGGACGGACTGACGGAGTCTTCTGCTGCCACCCAAGTGCCAAGAAACAACGGAGATGGGGCCATCACCTAGGCTAACCCTGGAGGTAACCAAGGAACTAACAACATGCTGCTATGATTAGTGATTATCCACTAGCAACAGACAGCCTTGCTTCAACAGGCCTTACTGATGGAACCTCGGGCCAATCCCGAAGTGCAACAATTTCGAGCCTTATGACCGATGACTTTCTTCGAGGACTCCCTCAAAGCAGAAGAGTAGATTTGGAGAACAGAGGACAACCTCAAAACTGCCCATATTTCGGACAATTAATGGATAAATCTGACCAAGTTACGACTCACAAATAAGGCCAGAGTATGGTGACGGTCGAAGTATGGACGATAAAGGAGACCCATCTCTTGGGATACCTGTGAAAAGTGTTCTAACACCAAATATCTTTTCGCTTGAGACGACGATGAAGCTGCAGCAGAAGTTCATCAATTTGGTTAAGGCTCTTCTCACTATGGAGGAATATGATGCTGAGTTCTCCATTCTCAGTCGGTGATGCACTCTAACCTATTTCATCTTATTCTGAAATTTTTAATGTTCATTGTTAATGACTAATTTGTGATTGAAGGTTTGCTCCCGAACTGGTAGCCAATCATTTGGCTCGGGTCAGATGCTTCTAGGAAGGTCTGGATATTGAGATCAGATGAAAGCTAATTGCAGTGGACCTGACCACTTATAATGATGGTTTATCGACAACTCGGAGACACGAATCTATCTAGGACACAGAAGTGTTACCAACGACCCAAGCCAACGCCCTCCAGCACCACTAGCGGGTCCAAGCAGACGTCCCTCGACACCAAGACCCGTCTACCAACCTGCACAGGCTACACAATTCAAAAGGCCAGGGGCTCCGAACCGTAAGCGACTGCCACCAGTGTCATTATTGAAACAAGATAAGGCACACCAAACAAGAGGGCTGATTTTTCCTCAACCGATTCGTGGCACGTGGTTGTTGACAAATATGATCAGAAATTGTCCCCAAAAGAACACTAGGACAACAGCTCCAGCTACTACCGATGCACAACGATGACCACCCTCCCCAAGCAGCAGAGCCTTCCAGTAAGTAAAGCCAAACCTTTATGGGCACCAGGCATTTACCATTACCGCAAAGGAGGTGGGGGTGATTGGGCAAGTAATCACATGTGTGATTTAAAATTGTTTCCCGCACTTACATTTTATGCATGATGCATGTTAGAATATTATGTTAAGACATTGCATGTGTACTCTAGATATAGTATTAGTAACCAATAAGCATGTCCTTGCACTTTTCAACTCAGGATCTTCTCATTGTTTCATGTCTAGTCGATTTACAGCAACACATGATGTTCATGTTAAGCCACTCACTTCAAATCGGGATATCAATATGGGCAGTGACGTGTTGAGAGCGTCCAGTAGGTGTTTTCTATGTATTGTGGTGATGTGGACCGAAGCTATTCGCAGACTTCATAATCATTGATATGCCAAGCTTTGAGTCTGTCTTCAGGATATACAATGAACGATCCATGCTACCATCGACCATCGTCGAAGGAGGATAGTGTTTAATATTTCCAACCACCTAAGGCTTAAGTTTGCCAGTGACAGCCAATTAGTTGGACCGATTCAATTCTGAGCCAGACCGAATGAAGTTGTGGCCACTGATATGGATGCAGAACTGAAGAGGCTACGATGGTTCAAGAGTTCGCAGACGTATTTTCGGAAGACCTTACTGTGTCACCTTCAGATTGCATTTTCAATCAAGCTAATACCATGCACTCAGCCCATCTTCAAGACCCCTTACCGCATGGCCCATCAAAGCTAGCAGAATTTTGAGCTTAGTTGGACGACATCGTGTAGAAGGGTTGTATAAGTCACAGCGCATCATTTTGGGTGCACCGGTGTTGCTATTCAAGAAAGATGGATCCAGGAGGATGTGAACTGATTACCAGGAGCTGAATAAGGTGATGGTGAAGAAGGAGCTGAATAAGATGATGGTGAAGAATAAGCACCATCTGCCCCCCCCCCCCCCCCCCCCCCCTCCCACACATCAATGACATCTTCGACCAGCTTGGAGGATCAAGAGTCTTCTCTAAACTAGACTCGAGGAGTGGATATCATCAAGTAAAGGTCAAGAAACGTCCATAAGACCACCTTCCGAATTAAATATAGACATTGAGTATTTGATGATGATGTTCAGTGTGACCAACGCACCAGCAATATTCATAAGCCCATGAACCAACTCATCTAGAATATCTAGACAAATTTGTGATGGTGTTCATTGATGATATCCCGATGTATTCTAAGAGCACCGAGCATGCGGAAAATCTACAAAATGTGTTGAAGACGCTGAGACACCAACTTTATGCCAAATTCAACAAATATAAGTTTTGGCTAGACAAGATGGCTTTCCTGGGTCACATGGTATCTGGAGAAGGAATCTTAGTGGATCCAGAGAAGGTGGTTGTTCAAAATTGGCAAATGAGTGTCAGTTGATGAAAATCGAAGCTTCCGAGGCTGACGAGCTACTACCACATATTCATTCAAGACTTCTCTAAAATTACAAAACCAATGACGCAATTGACGAGAAAAGAGGTGGAGTTTGCTTGTTTGGAGACTTGTGCTCGAGCCTTCCAAGAGTTGAAGAGGTTGACTTCAGCACCCATTTTGACTATTCCAGATCGAATAGGGGGTGTTGAAGTATTTTATGATGCATCTGGCAAAGGACTCGGATGTGTGCTATATCAGCATGACCGGGTCATCGCTTACGCGTAAAAACAGTTGAAGACCCATGAAAAGAACTACCCCCACTGATGATCTTGCGTCAGTGGTAGTTATTTTTATCTTCAGTATCTGGAGGCATTTCTTGCTGGAAGAATATGTGAATATATTCACAGATTACAAGAGTTTAGAGTACATCTTTAAGCAGAAGAAACTCAACATAAGACAACACAGATGGTTAGATCTCATGACAGACTATGACATTGACGTTTAGTACCATACTGGAAATGTCAATATTGTAACGATGTTTTAAGGTGCTGACAGTAATGACTCTCACAGCCAGGTAGAGCTTGAGACATGTCATTTGCAATATGAAGTGAAAGTGACATTTCCTGACGTGACGGTATTAATGTATCATTGATGAACCTACAAATTTGGTCGGCTCTTATGGACTGGATCAAGACTGTTCAGTCAGGAGATGCAAGACTGCATAAGATCAGGAGCCAGGTTAAGGCATGACTTTAATCAAAGTTAGTGATTCATGAAGATGGATCCTTAAGATATGACAGCAGGATCTGCGTGCCGTCTAGTGATATTAGGCAGGAGCTCTTAAAGGAAGCACATAGCTTTCCATACTCGATTCATCCAGACAGGATCAATATGTATAAGAATCTCTGATGGAATTACTAGTGGCACGTGATGAAGAGTTGAGTAGCTCATATTGTATCCAAGTGCTTGATGTGCCAACAAATGAAGACTGAACATCACCAAATGGCTGGGTTACTGCGGCTGTTGTCCATTCATGAGTGGAAGTGGTAGATCATGATGAATTTTGTGAGTGTACTACCTCGAAATGCGAAGAATGACACAATTTGGATGATCATATACCGATTGAGTAAGTCGGCACACTTCGTTCCTTTTCGCGTCAAGTAATCGATAGAGTTATTCTCCAAGAAAGACATGGAGGTTGTAATGATGCATGAGGTACCTATGAGTATTGTCTCTGACAGCGATACACGTTTCACCTCCCACTTCTAGAAGAGTATACAAACAAGCCTAAATACCAGCTTGAGCTTCAACATGTCTTACTACTCCCAAGTGGATAGCCAACGATACAGATACTGCAGAATATGCTACGGGCCTATATGTTGGACTTCAAAAGGTCTAAGGAAGATCATACACAACTCATGTATGCGTAAACCAACAACTATCGGGTTAGTATTGGTATGGACTGTTTACAGCATTATATGGGAGATGTCGTTCTCCATTGAGTTGGGACGACATTGATGACCTAGAGCTGGTGGTACAAAAAAGCTTTTAGAGGTTATGGATGTGATATGAATCATCTGGAAGAAGCTTTGAGTGGCCCAGGACCAATGCAAGCAATGGGCAGATGCAAAGCGCAAACCTCTGAAAGTCCAACCGAAGACCATAATTTATTGAAGACTCCCCCAACAATGATCTTAGCTGCTTTGGTCACATGAGAAAGGTTAGCTTACGCTATATTGGGCCACGACGTACTAGAGTGTATAGGCGAGGTGATGATCATCTTGCATTACCTATATCTATGGAAGAAGTGCATGATGAATTTCATAACTCCAAGTTACAAGAGTACGTAAGAGATCTAAGACATGTAGTGGAATATTTTGAGATCTCAATGCAACCAGACCTAACTTATGACCAACAACCCGTGAAGATCTTAACCCGAGAACAGAAAAGCCTTCGAAGCAGAATAGTTAACCTCATGGAGATAATGTAGCATCAAGACTCGTCTAGAGAGTCCATCTGGGAAAAAGAGGATGGCATGCATGAGTGTTACCTGTATTCATTTGATGTATCCTAGCTCTACGAAATTTCGTGGATGTAATTCTTGTAAGCAGTGTAGAATGTAACGGTCTAAAATTTGTGCTACATAATAATAATAATACTTCTCTAAGATTTTTGATGATCTTTATATAATTTTCTAGATTTAATACATCTCAAACCCCGTTTAAAACTAACCCAACCGTCGTAACTCATAAATCAAACCCGCAAACCGCTTAAAATGAACCAAACGCGACCAGCTGACCTATTATACATCAACATAAGATACGTCCATCAACAACTTTACAACCTCGATAAACTGGGACACTCTCGTAGTGGATTTGTTGGATTTTGGTGTTTGACCCCATGACAGTGAATCCTATTGTCCATACCTCTTGCGATGATAATGATGATCAGAGCTTCATGATTGTGATGATTGTTATGATTTAACGATTGTGTGTGATATTTAGAGCATTGTTGCCAACAATGCTTTTGCTCTGTGCTTGGCATTGGCTACTGTCTGCCGACACTTTCCTCTATAGCTTGTGACTTGTGCTTGACTGTGTGCTGGCTGGGCGGTCTCTTTGTGTTGATGATAATAGATCCATGCCCCCATTCCTTTGCTGACGATGTCTCGCACTGGCTGTTTGTGTCCTGTTGTGATGCGTGCATTGCTCTTGGCCTCACTGGCTTAGCTTACCTCTAGTTGGGCTATAGGCTTATGTGATTGCCCACTTTAGGCTTTGGGATTGTGTGGCTGCCCCTTTGGGCTTATGGGCCTGTATGGATGCCCCTTGGGGCTTTTATGAGCTTGAGACTTATCGGTGGGCTTTAGCCCCACTCTAAATATAATTGGCATTCTGATTTGGATAAATGGGGAAGTCAACTTGTTTTCTATGATAATGTTCTGAGAAAAAAAATAAGTAAACCCAGACATGAAATTTATGAAATTAATTGTGGGGCATGATAAGAGTATATAGATGATAATAAATCGAATTGATCATCATTTTGTAATCTAGTTTTGGGCCATGCTAGCATTGATAATACAATTGATCTAAGGATTCTTTCATTTGGATATGACTTGATTACAAGATTGGTATGGAGAATATGATTATTGTCCCTTATAGCATAGGCCTTATTCTCCGTTACAGAATTGACATCATGATATGTGCCTTTTAGGCTATACATAGACTTTATCTCCTTACATGATATGTGTGATGCTAATCCCATAAATATTAATCTGTATACATGATTACATGGATACTGAGCTCTTGTTTTGAGTAGATATATCATACACATTCATTGTCATTGACATGACATACACTATTTACATATACATATGCCCCTACATTGGATACTACTTCAAACACATTGTACCTGCTACTATACCAGAGCTGACATATCCCTGAATCTGGCACAATATACATCACACTTACTATCTAGGCTTACACTAGATACCTGAGGATGAGGTAACTCGTGTTATTAAGGACGCGGGAGTGACTGATGCCACCCTAACTGTTCATGTTCATGTTCCTAACTGTACCTGCATGTACTTGGTCCGGGTGAGTGCCTTTATGGCACGAGTGAATTCGTATGTTACATATTGTGTCCTCCAACATGAGTCAGCACTAGACATAGGAGCACAGGTTCCACATGCATAGTCATGTAGACACTGTTAGCACATCTCACTATCGTCATATTATACATTACCCTGTCACGTGATCTTATATGAGATTACCCATGCTGATGTGCTTAGCCGTATGACTTTACTCATGTTGTTATGATTAGTTATATTGTATCACTCTTGTTGTATTATATTATATTGCTCCTACTTCTGCACATTAGTATATATGTTTATTGTATATGCAGATCTCACATTGTTATGGGATCAACTCTAATGGTTGTTTTTACTGCCATTAGGTGTAGTTAGTAGCTACATTGAGAGTACAAATTTAGAGGACCTGAAGCACTTGGAGAGTGGTGCGAAGTTTCAATAGATAGGTCTTGGATTTATTTTGCATTTCGATAATGTGTGAGATATTTTGTAAGGACGTTGGCCTAGTAGTGTATTTTAGTTCCAGTACGGGACTTTATGCTATGTGTTCTGCTCCTGGGTATATATATCTTGGTATGTTATTCTTGTCCATATCATTCTTTGGTGACTTGTCGGATCTGTCTACTATTACGCATAGTATATATCAAGGTGTTAGGTATCGACCAAACCCCTAGTGTTTCGGCCATATCGTTCGGTATTGGAGAACGAGACGGGACCATAGGGTTTGTATCGTTTTCGGTTGAAACCTTAGGGTTTCCACCAGAAACCGAGGAAGAAACCCAAACCCTAAGCCCTAACCCTAATAGGAAGAAACCCGTGAGTGAACAGGAACACCGGTGAGTGAACAAGACCCCCTAACCCTACCCCAAACAGGAAGAAGATGACCCCTGTGAGTCCCCCCACCCACGGCCCCGTGAATGAACAGGACCCCCAGTGAGCGAACAGCAAGAGACAGAGAATTTAGCATATAATTCATCAAGGATGGAAGAAATTATCTATAAAAGGGAAGAAATCACGTTACTTACCTCATCGTCAAGCAAAAACTAAAAAAAATCCTCTCCAAATTTCCCGAGCAGCTGACCTAAAGAAGGTGAGGAGCCAGAACCCTAATTCCTTCAATGAGTAGAAGACGAGCAGCTGGAGGTCCGTTCCTGACCTCATCGAGAGAGGAGCACGACTAAGGAGGAAGCTCGACTGCGGAGGAAACTCGAAGTTGTAAAGCCCTACGTTGCCGGAGCTCGAACGAGTCGGGAGCCGGCAGCCGGGAGTCGGAATCAATTTTTTGCCGGAGCGAGAGCCCTCGTCGAACCGTCGCTCAATTCTCACAAGCGAAGCCTCGAAGTCGAAGGGAACATTCAACAGAGAGGTATTTATTAAGATGTAAAATTAGTTCTAATTTCAAAACAGCCCACCGTTTACCGTATATTTACAAGTACACCATTACACTAAAACCTAAATACTAAATGGAATGGCAAAATCGTAAATAAATGGAAATTAATGAGCAAATCAGCAAGCGATTATCTCAGCGGAATGATGCTATTCGCATTTAACATTTTGCTAGGCATATCTTTTTATTTACAAGTTTGCCATTAACTCCAAAAAGTGTGTGTGTGTTCAACGAAATGTGTAATGTGAATAGCAATTGTAAAGTGTATACGAATTGTAATTACAGAGTATTATACGGGAAAATATTGTATCTATTACACTATAATTTCTAGCAAAATATATTATCTATTACAAAAATATTATAGATAATATTTTCTTAAAACAATAAATTATTATTTAACAAAATATGTAAGTAGTTAATTACTTTCTAGTTTATACTTTATACTTAAATCAATAGTAAAAAGAGGTTAGTAATTATAAAATGTGTTAGAAAAATACTACAGAAATACTAAATAATACTAAAGAAGTAATGAAAATAGTAAAAATAATAATAATGCTAAGATTATATAAGTACTTTATAGGTTCTACTATAAATACTAGTAAATATTAGATACTAAAAATACTAAAAGTTCTAAAAATTAAAAAAGGTAAGAAATTATAAAGAGGTTGGAAGAATACAATAGAAATACTAAACAATACTAAAGAAATACTGAAAATAGTAAAATTAGTAAAATTATATAAGTAATAGAAAGGTTCTACTAAACATAGTAGTAAATATTAAATACTAAATACTGAAACTACTAAAATTTATTAATAAAAAGATGCTAGAAATTATTAAAAAGGGGTTAGAAAAATACCATATCCATACTAAACAATAGTAAAGAAATAATGAAAATAGTAAAAATAATAAAAATAGTAACTAAAATTATATAAGTACTTTATAAGTTCCACTTAAAATACTATTAAATATTAAATACTAAAACTACAAAAAAGTCTAGTAAAAAATAAAAGTATGTTAGAAATTATAAAGTGGATAGAAAAATACAATAGAAATACTAAACAAATTTTTAGCTATATTTCATAACTTCTTACAACTTGTTAGTTATATTTCAAAACTGCTTACAACCTTTTACATGTTAACTCGTTACAGGATTACAAGTTTACAAGTTAATCATCGATATGATGACATGTTCCGAAGCACCGAAAGATGTGCGTAGAGATTTTTCAAAATGAAGGTTTCTAAGCCCAGCAATAAAGTGTGTGTGTTCCTTTTTCAAGTTGAAGCCATACCATGTGAGAAAAGAAGGCACATTTAAATACCTAGTCTTGACGTATTTCTTATATGTGTTCTCTCCTCCCTTCAATTCAAAAAAAGAATTTCAACGGTAGGTCATCAGAATACCTCTGTAATACCGTAAAAATGGTCGGTATGAGATGTATACACAACAGAATTCTGAAGCATGCAATCTGTAGTTTGAATGAAACGTGCACGTGCCTTTAATCTGATTAATGTAGAAATCAACCGAGTTGCTTTCTCCGTTAATCAGGTTAAAGACCAGTATCATAAGCACTGCATCGGTCCACGTCCACGTTTCATTCAAACTACAAATTGCATGCTTCAAAAGTATGTCGTCTATACGCATTATATTGGTCATTTTTATTGTATTACGGGTATTCTGGAGGTCTACTATTGAAATTTTGGCTTTTGAGTTGAAGGGATGGGAGATTATCACATATAAGAAATATTTCAAGACTTGGTATTTAATTATGCCATCTTTTTATTAGATTCGGTCATACTTTGACTTAACATACTTATACTTTTATTTGTATTGATCTTTTTTTATTCATTTTTTGTAATATGAGGTCATATTTATGCCTCATCATTTTTCATTGTCATTCTTTTATATTAATAAAATAATGAAAGCATGGATGGATTACTATGAGTTACAGCTAAAAGTTTTCTACGCATTTATATGTATAAATACAATATATGTATAAATACAATATAAATGTACATGTAATATGTCATTGTGTGTGTATAGTATATACATATTTAAAGTTTCTCCGAACCCGACACCGATACCCAAAACGAAACTGCCGAAAATACCGATACGGACGAAAGCAAGTTTACCCAAAACGAAACTGCTGAAAATACCAATACAGACGAAACCAAAATCTGCTTCCGAAACTACCGAAACTGGCGATACCGATACCAAAACCTAAATTTTAGGAAAAGCGATACCGAGACCGAAACCGCGACCTAAAATCTTGGTGTATATTGAACTTAAGAAAAACACTATTATTCCTGGTGTTCTGTAGTGACTACACTTGTCTCGTCCCATTCTCTTTCCGTTTGAGAACTAGGGTGTGACAATTTCCATTTAAGCAAACTGACCCGTTGTATTTCCCTATATAAGGTTTAATAAAATTTGTCATCGCATCTTAACTGGCTCATTCACCTGAGATAACAGGTTGGTTTGGTCAAATATTTGACATATGGTTTTTAACGGATTGCACCGACTTATTATGCAGTTGTGTGCCATATACAGCCAAAGATTAAACACGAAAGACGTTACTACAGTTTCAGATAGTGGTTCTTACAGAAACATGTAATGAAATTCATTGGGAAGCTTTAAAATTGTACATGTGGATGTTTCCACCCGATATGAACAACTTCTACCTGTGCCTTGTGATTGTCACCAAGTCCACCTGTACTCCTGATGAAAACAGATTGTTTTTTAAATGAGCTTGTAGCAGAAATATGGCAATCATGTTTCCTTTTTTGTGGTAAACCTGTTTGGTTCAGGGAGAAACTTTATGTTATTCTATGTAATTGGCACAAATGCCACATTAAAGAATTATAGCATTTGAACATAAACCGACCAGTTTGATCCGGAGAACTGTATATGGTTAGCTGCCTTTGTGCTGTTTCATTTGGGACTCTTAGGTCCATTGCACTGTGAGCGTGTGAAGTTTTGGAAAAAGAAATTCCTGAAACAGTAACAATAGACTGAGGATATATTTAAAAAAGCTTAACTAAATGACAGCAGGTGAGAAAGGGTTGGCTTACCCTTATGTATCTTAACTTGTGGTGTACCCACCGATGTTCTCAGAGGTGGCGGCATCTGGTGACCATGAGAAGCAATTGAACTCATGTTCGGAATGGCCTTTCTAAGTACGTAACCAATTAAATGACAATGCAAGTCCCTGAAACACATACAGAATTGTACTTGAGGAAAAAAGGAGGAGCACAAATTTATTGCTCATCAATTTTTGACAAGACAATGACAACCAAAAGACTACAAGCAATGCAAAGCTAATGAGCTCCCAAGACATTGTAATTAAACAGAGTGAGCGTCTGAGTGTGACCATAGGCATAAAATCCAATGAACATTTTAATATTAAGTAATTAACTTCAAGAGAGTACCTTCAAAGAGGACACAGACACGCACGCACAAAGAAAGAATAATAAGGCATAAATAGACTACAAGCACTTTGATATTAACCTTGAGAGAATCCCAACTTTAAAGAGGAAACACATACCGGACAACCTCCCAAACCTCACCTTAAAACCAAAGTTTCATAATCAATTTTTGTCCTTCGTCGAAGGTACAAGGGTATTATCTTTAGATGAACGAGTCTGATGTTATCCCGAGTTACAATTTGTCTAAAATAATTGTTGAAACTCAACATAAATAAGAAAAGATGTAAAGATAGATAATCTCCTCTCACCTCTGTATTCATACACACACTGACGAGTAGGTATGTATATACCCAATATCCAATTACAACCCAAATACTCTCAACACTCAAGCTGGAGCATATATATATATCAAACATGCATAACTTGTTCCATAATAAAAATCATTTAGCAATCAAAGGCTTTGTAAAATATCCAGCTATGCTTGTGCAGAAGTATGTGCAGTAGTGTAAGGAGTGCATATCCACTTTTTATCCACAGTATCTCAAACAAAGTGGCAATCAACATCTATATGTTAGGTTCTTTCATGAAACATAAGATAACTTGCAATGTAGATTGCAGCCTCATTGTCACAAAACGTAAACATGTGCGTATGGTTCAAAAAGCTTAACTCCCACAAGAGATTCTTCAACCACATTATCTCACACACAGTATGAGCCATAGCACGAGACACTGCTTCAGCATTAGAACGTGACCAACTACCTCATTACTCCCCGAAATAACTAAATTACCTCCAACGTAAGTACACTGACCAATATAGACTTCCAATCTCTTCTACCATATGCATAATTAGAATCTGAAAATGCTTTGATTTTCAAATGATCATTCGTTTTATACCATAGACCTTTCCCAACTAACTTTTTGATGTAAGCTAAAATCTGCAATGCAACCTGCCAGTGAACCTCATTTGATTTGTACATGAGTTAGCTCTGGTACTATATTAGATCAGGAACAAGATTAAAAGGGGGTCCATAATTAATGATATTGGTGAACCTTTAATCAATAATTGAAGTCATATCTGACCTAAACGCTTAAGTTAATAGATATTGACCAAATTTCTAATTTATGAACATCAACTTAGCTTCTTTCAAATTTTCTAACGTGTGACAATTATTCTAAACACCCCTCCCTCAAAACGTACGAACCTTGAGTTTGGATATTAGATTTTTTTTCATAATTAGGACATGACCATGATTCAGATTGATTTGATTCCGTATCATGCCATTACGTACAGACATGATGAATCTTGTAAATGAACATGATTAGGTATCCATTACAAGGTTTAACTTGGGGATCTTTTAAATGAACATGATTAGATAGCCATTACGAGGTTTAGCTCGGGAATTAGGTGACCCGACAATATGGATCCATCGGCTCCAAAACCAAGTTAAAACTCAATATAAATCAGAAAATATGTATACAAATCAGAAAATATGTAGAGATAATCTCCTCTCACCTCTGTATTCATATACTCTCTCTCTCTCTGTCTAATGGGTCATGTATGTATATACACAATACCTAATATCTAATTACAACTCAAATACTCTTGACAATAACAGATCAAAACGTACAAGCATAAGCATTACAAATAAATTACAACTACAAGTAGAATAGTTAAAGAAACAATACATACTTTGACATATCAAGACAAACATAGGCAAGTTGATGGCACTTTCAAGCCACTCAAATAAAAATGAGAACTTTGCTTTGACAAAAAGCATGCTGAATTTAGAAACATACCAATATTCATATGTCATTTCTTTCAAGCGGTTTTCGAGCTTTTGATAGATGGATGACTTCTCAAAATCTTGCTTGTCATGTGTAGGTTTAACAAAATTCGCCTCAAGTACACCTGAATGACAATTCAGTGCCAAAGAAAAAACTAATTCAAAGACATATTCTAGCAAAAAGATCTTGACTATAAGACAAAAGTCACAAAATAAATATCCACTACAGTGCAAGCGAAAATCAATGACTTCTTACCAACAACTCCTCTGCCTTTACCATACGAATTATTTGCAACCCGCCAAAAAGGCTACAACATGAGATGCACAAGCTATATCAATTGAACATGTTGATATAATGTAATGATTACTACACAACATTAAAGGATTTGGGAATATAAGAATATAAGAGAAAAGAACATGTTTGTATAATGTAAAGATTACTACACAAGATTCAAGGATCTGGAAATATTAGATATAACTTAATAGACAAAAGAAGGCAGGCTGCTAAACCTTAAGACCGGAACCAGCGAGCGACAGTTCAATCATAGCTTAAACCAACATAAAATATAAATTTTGCTGGGATAAGGTACCTCAAAATAATTAATGATATTTGATGGTACCTAACAAGAAGTAATAGGATATATAACAGGCACATCCTTCAAAGTTCAACTGATCCTATTGCATTCCCCTGAACAAAAGCACATTGCAAGAGGAATCCACAAGCAAAGAAATAAAAGCTGATGAAAGGGACAATCGTGAGTGGGAAGTCAAGTAGGTGCAGGTAAAAAATTGCAAAGCATGAAAATTGTAGTCATCTATGTGAAATGTGAAAGCATTCACCGCCGAGAGAGGATGCCAAGTAACTGGCACCCTCTTTTCAATTTTCTTATTTAGGCAAGTGGACACTACAACATTAGTTTTTCTCAGGTAAATTTTAAGAAATTCCCCAAAATTTCGAGCCTTTTTCAATAAAATCCACTGATGTTTTTTATTTGTTAAAATACCTTGAGCTCTCCCTTTTTGCAGTTAACCCCACAAAAAAGCATTAACAGTGTGACCAAAAAGTTCAATTCACCCCAAATTAATTAAATAACCAATCCCTCCCCTTTCCATACTCTGATCTTGTTCCCATGTTTGTGGTAGTCAATCGTGGCACACCTCTGGCTGTCAGCATGAATGAGGAGACGACGATGCTCTAGTCATGCTTCAGAGATGCTCCGGCAATGTCCGCTACACAAGTATTGTGTGTTATTGGGTGTGTGTGTAAAGAAAAGAGTGGGTTGATATAAATAAGAAGTGATAGCCGTCATTTGAGTGCTAATCACATTTTCACCCAAATCTACATGGTATCAAAGCCCTAAAACAAAAAAAGAAAAAACAAAAAACCCTAAAACCTACACGCGCCGCCCGCCTGCGCTAGCCCGCCAGCCCGCCTGCGCCGCCTGCGCGCGCCTGCCCGCGCCGCCTGCGCGCTGTCGCCGCCTGCGTGCGCCGCCGCCTGCGCGCGCCGCCTCGCTAGCCCTAGCCCCCCTTCTGCTGCCGTCGCTCCACGCCTTGTGATCCTTCGCCCCCTCCACATCCTCTTCTAGCCACAACAAAGCCCTAACTAGCCACAAAGAAAACCACAAAACCCCTAACCCTAGATCTATGGTAGAGTCATGAAAAGGACTACATAGATTTACGGTTAGGGTATGACCTAGAAGAGGAAGAAGAGAAGTAGATCTGCGGATCTAAGGAGGGAGAGAGGAGATATCTGCGGATCTGGAGAGATGGGGGACAATCTTACCTCAGCTGACATGAAGTCCTTCATTGGAGAGATAACGAAGCTGCTTGCTTCGAAGGAGTTGGGATCCTCAAGTGGATCGACGCCTTCACGACCCGTGCAAAAGCTGGAGTTGATGCCCAATGATGTGAAATTGGAAGGGACGAAGAATTACCTCAGTTGGTCCACGAGGGTGCTTCTCATCCTGAAGTCGAAGGGGTTAGAAGGCTATGTTCTGGGTTCATGTAAGGAACCGGTGGATAAGACTGGGGATGATTGGAAAGTCTGGAGCACCATCAACTCACTGGTGGCTGCTTGGTTGATGACATCGATGGTTCCACCCATTGCTGGGATGGTGGAGGCCATAGAGAGTGCTGCAGGGATATGGAGTATGGTGGAGAAAATGTATTCTGGAGCAGGGAATGTGATGCTTATGATGGAGGTTCAGGGCAAGGTCGACACCTTGAAGCAGGGGGAGATGTCTATTCTAGCCTACTCTGCGGAGTTGAAAAGGCTGTGTTCAGAGTTAGACCACTATGAGCCTATTGATCTACCTGATCCTAGGAGTGCTGCGATACACAGGAAGTGGGTGGAACGTAGGCGTGTGACACATTTTCTGAGGAACCTGAATGGAGATTTTGAGGTCAGGAGGGCGAGTATGTGTCACTTATCCTCCATCCCATCTCTGGAGGAGGCCATAGCTGCAATGGCACAGGAGGAGACCAGACTGAGAGTTATGAAGGATGAGGGTACTCAGGTCACTCGGGCTGCACTGGCTGTACCGGCAGTGGCAGCAGTGAGCGAGGATCGAGAGTGCTACACCTGTGGGGTGAAGGGGCACCTGAGCTTCAACTGCCCACAGAAGGGTAGTGGACGAGGACGTGGCACAGGAGGCAGAGGAGGTCGTTGGGGCCGTGGAGGCCGTGGACGAGGTCGTGGCGGCCCACGGGCCAACTTTGCTACTGCTGATGGACGACAGGAGACAGTGATGATTGAGGCTACGCCAGCTGAGGCGTCAGATCTGGAACAGCGGAGACAGTCCAGGTCTACTACTGAGAGTTCGGAGAGTCATGCAGACCAGACTATAGATGTTGCTTCGCCATTCGGTAATTTTGCCAACTTCGCTCACACAGGATCAGGTAACCAATCAGCTCTTTCATGTAGAGATCATATAGAGTGGATTATTGACTCAGGTGCATCTAGTCATGTGTCAGGTGCATATAGACAATTTTTCACATATAAACCACATACTATTCATGAAACTGTTCAAACAGCTGATGGCACATCCCAACCCATTAGAGGGATTGGTACTATTCAGTGCACTCCCTCCATATGCATCTCTTCAGTCCTTCACGTCCCATCTTTTCCAGTCAACCTTTTATCTGTTGGCTCTATTGTTGATGATCTCGACTGTAGCATTACTTTTGACTCTACTCATTGTGTGTTGCATGAAAGGAAGACTGGGAAGAGGCTTGGGACTGGCGTCAGGCGTGATGGACTGTGGTATCTTGACAGAGCTAGTGGGGATGCTGCATTGGCTGTCGTTGGTGAAGAGAAGGAAAGGGATGTACTTTTATTACATTGTCAGTTGGGACACTTGCCTTTTGATATGTTAAATAAAATGTATCCTGAGATTTTGAATAGAGTGAATAAAATGAATTTGAAGTGTGATGCATGTGAATTTGGGAAACACACTAGGACATCATATCCTAGTGTGGGGATGAGGAGTGTAGAGAGATTTCATCTTATTCACTCAGATGTTTGGGGGCCCTGCCCAGTGACTTCAGTAAGTGGGTTCAGGTGGTTTATCAGTTTCATAGATTGTCATTCTCGGATGACATGGCTTTACATGATGAAAAACAAAAGCGAAGCGTTGAAGTGTTTTCAGGACTTCCATAGAAGTGTCAGAAATGTGTATGAGGCCAAGATCCGCATCTTGAGAACGGATAATGGGACAGAATATGTAAACAAGGAGTTTGCAACTTATCTATCTGAGAGTGGGATAACTCATCAAACCACTTGTCCCAACACGCCTCAACAAAACGGAGTTGCTAAAAGGAAAAATAGACACTTGTTGGAGGTAACTAGGTCACTCATGCTCACCATGAATGTACCTAAGATATTGTGGAGTGAAGCAGTGATGACTGCCACCTATCTCATCAACAGGATGCCTTCGCGGATCCTTGGTATGAAGTCCCCATGTGAGATTCTTATGGGAAAGAACACTTTTGTAGTTCCACCAAAAGTGTTTGGATGCACATGCTTTGTGAGGGTTCATAGACTTTCTATGGGGAAGCTGGATGCTCGGGCAATTAAATGCATATTTGTTGGGTATCCTTCAAATCAGAAAGGCTATAGGTGTTGGAGTCCCTCAGAAAGAAGGCTGTTTGTGAGTATGGATGTGACGTTCAGGGAGACTGAGCCTTTTTATGGAGGACTGACAGATTATACACCAGTATTTGATACTGGTGCCTCTCCAAACACAGGAGGAGTTGGTCGATAGGGGGAGACTGATGACAGGAGGGTAGTGGTCGGACTTATACCGTGTCCTGTCGGGCCTACTGGTACTGGTCCTGATAGCAGGGAGGATGAAAGGACCCGGGTGGAAGAGGAGGAAGACATGCTGTACGGCAGGAAATATAGCAGGAGACAGAAGGATAGTCATGGCGATGGAGAACAACAAGAAGACATCTCCCCCACTGAAGAACCACTACCTCCACAGCCACATGTCGAGATTGATAAGTCTATCACGCCTGCTCGAGTCCCGACTTCCTTACTGCCTTCCTCTCCTAACACGGATGGTAACCTTTCTTTGCCTTCCTCTAGTTTAGATCTTCCACTTGCATCTCATAGGGAGCCTCGTATCAATGCCGGCAGGCCTCCTGTACGGTATGGATATGAGACTGATATTGCTAATCATGTCTCCTATGCTTCTCTTACACCTGCATATCGGGCTATCATTACATCCTTACAGTCTATCTCTATACCGAGTGATTGGCGAGTGGCAAAGCAACATCCCCAGTGAAAGAAAGCAATGCTCGAAGAACTCGAAGCACTGGAGAAGAACAAGACATGGAGACTTGTCTCACTTCCAGCAGGGAAGAAAGCTGTGGGCTGCAAGTGGGTATTCACAATAAAGCAAACTCCAGAAGGGAAGGTGGACAGGTACAAAGCGAGGCTGGTTGCCAAGGGCTACAGTCAGACTTATGGGATTGATTATGATGAGACATTTGCCCCAGTGGCAAAGATGAGTACTGTGAGAGTACTGGTATCCTGTGCAACGAATTTTGGATGGAAATTACATCAGTTGGATGTAAAAAATGCCTTCTTGCATGGAGACTTACAGGAGGAGGTATACATGGAGGTTCCACCTGGCTTTAGCACACAACAGACGATGGGAAAGGTGTGTAGGTTGGACAAGTCTTTATATGGGCTGAAGCAATCTCCAAGGGCATGGTTTGACAGATTCAGGCGTGCAGTCATCACTATGGGCTACAAGCAGAGTAATGGTGATCATACTGTATTCTATAGGCATTCAGGACAGCGGATTACCCTTCTGGCTGTGTATGTTGATGATATTATTATCACTGGAGATGATGAAGAGGGAATCTCTCACTTGAAGGCTAGATTGGCGAGAGAATTTGAGGTCAATGACCTTGGACAGTTGGGGTATTTCCTTGGACTGGAGATTACTAGGTCCAGGAAGGGTATAGTTCTCTCACAGAGGAAATATGCCCTGGATTTACTGGCTGAGACTGGTATGTTGGGGTGTCGTCCAGCAGTTACTCCTATTGATCAGAATCATAGGTTGCATTCACAATCAGGGGAGCCAGTAGACAAAGAAAGGTATCAGAGACTTGTTGGACGCCTTATCTACTTATGCCATACCAGACCTGACATCGCCTATGCTATCGTGTGGTAAGTAGATACATGCATGATCCTAGGACTGGACATATGGAGGCAGTCTTCAGGATACTGAGGTATCTGAAGAATAGTCCAGGAAAAGGCATATTATTTGGTAGTCATGGTCACATGAATGTGACAGGCTACTGTGATGCGGATTGGGCCAGTTGCCTGGATGATAGGAGATCGACCTCGGGCTACTGTGTGTTTGTTGGGGGCAACTTAGTCTCTTGGCGCAGCAAGAAGCAGGATTTGGTGGCTCGTTCCACTGCAGAGGCAGAGTATCGTGATATGATGCTTAGTACCTGTGAGATGATCTGGTTGAGATCACTTCTACAAGAGCTACGCCTGCTGAGAGAATGACCATTGCATTTGTTGCGGGATAACAAGTCAGCAATTAACATTGCCAACAACCCAGTGCAACATGATAGAACGAAGCACATAGAGATTGACAGGTTCTTCATTAAAGAAAGATTGGACAAGAAACAGTTGGAGATCTCCTACATTACTTCTGGACAGCAACTAGCTGATTGCCTTACAAAGAGGTTGAACTCTAAAGGAGTAGAGGATGCTTGAAACAAGATGGGCATGATAAATATCTTTTGCTCATCTTGAGGGGGAGTATTGTGTGTTATTGGGTGTGTGTGTAAAGAAAAGAGTGGGTTGATATAAATAAGAAGTGATAGCCGTCATTTGAGTGCTAATCACATTTTCACCCAAATCTACAACAAGCAACCCCAAAAACCCCAACAACGCTTAATTTCTTGCCCAAAACCCCCTTTCTTGTTATTAAAAAACACAAAAAACCCATCTACGATTTGAACTCTTGGTACTCCAATTGAGACAATTTGAGAGATCTACGGCAATAGAAGACTAAGCGGACAATGAGGTAACTTCTAACCTTATAATTCTTCTCAAATTCTTGTCTCATCGGAATCTTTCTTCCCAAATTCTCTTGGTTCATTGGAGCTTTCTCTTTTTCCTATTCTATATAGAAAGAAAAATCCAACGGTCCATAGACCTATTCTGCAACAAACGCCCCATTATCATCAGCTCATTTCTCTCCAGATTAACCCCTTGATATAATCACGTGCTTCTCACTCCATCAGCTATAAAATCATCAAACCCAGCTGCCACTGTTGCTTCTGCCTGAGTTCCATCAACCAACCTCGGAATCATGCAAGTGAGGATTGATTAGATGAAAATTCCAACAGAATTTGCGATGAAGTAAAAACTAGAATGCAAGGGCACAGATTAGAGCACCAATGGACATTGCACCTTGGTTCATAGGAAATTTCACAATCGGACAGCACAATTTGTCCTAGCCTTCACTATAATGTAATGGGTTGGTTAAAATAATGAAGGTAGAGGGGTATATTTGTCATCAAGAAGTCACATGCGAGTCACGTGACTGGTTTTCTAATGGAAAGATAGCAGTAGTTTCTCCAAAGAAGAGTGTGAACTTTCAAAGTGTTTTAGAGCGCAAATAATGTTAATGTTCAAGTCAGTTTTCTAAATTTTAGCCCCTTTTCAGAATCAAAAGAAAGGTTCATAGATTTGTAGAGGCAAAATCAACAAATTCATTTAAAATTGCAAGCATAAAGTACATGGTTCTCTTAAGCACATTAATATAATTGGAAATGTAAGTTGGAACACCCAAAAACCCCGAGTACCCGACAGAGTTACCAATATCTTAAAATATGCAATAAGCACCCTATAGTACGATGTGATTTGATGGAGTTTCTACAGATATCATATGACCATATATGATGTTGTAAAATATCATACAATGTGGTTATCATATCAAACAGACACGATATATATTGGTCGATATAAAGTTGACCGACAAATAAAATGAGCCAAGAGTTGGGTGTGGATATGTTTTCGTTGTGTCAGGTTAGGTTTTAAGTTCAAGCCACTTCATATTTGAAATTAAAATTACTTGGTTTTTCCTCTTCTAAATAAAAACACCTAGATTTCTCCTCTCAACCCATATCAGCTTGATGCACACCGACAATTGTCGCCCTTCGTCGATGTTCCCTAACAAAATCAACCATCTCTAGAGCTTGTAGATCGTTACTGAACTTGTCAAGCTTTTTGTAATATATCTAGCTATATGCATAAATTACGTAATTATTGTTCAAGATAAATTCACCTTATGATATGTGGCACAATGCGAATGATAATTATGGAAAACAATAAACAATAGATATCATGATGCATGAACTTCGGCAACTGTTGCTGCAACTATTCACTTGTACAACATTGCATGCATGCATATATATATATATATATATATATATATATATATATATATATATATATATATATATATATTCTTACCAGTATAAGGCGATTCTTGTGATAGACATTAAATCCATGAACATCAACATTCGGGGCACCTTCTAGAAAGCCAATTGTAGTCAGCACCTAAATCAAGGAATCCAAAAGAACCGCATTGGTATCTTTGAGTTCATCAACAACAATAAGAAATTAAATCAAAAGTCACTGCATGCTATGAATATGTTCAATCATGTTTCTGATTAGCCTAAAGGAGATTCTTATTTCAATCGTTAAACAATAGAATCATGCTTCCTCGGTACACTGGAAGGCATCTCTCATCCTACTGTAATTGGACCATTAGAAGGCATCAGAAATCAAGCCCGAACGAAATCAAGCTAACATGGCAAACTGAATAGTTCTTTATGTTTTGGGGCCAAGATTATCAGCTTGCACTCTACTTAGTTGTTTAATACATTTCAATTCCTCACACAGCATCTGATACTAGTATAAGAAGACCAAATATATGTTTCACATTACTATGTTTCAGTTTAACTAATAACAAAAGAGAATAATGGGTTTCATATGACAATAGAGGCTTAGCCTCATATACCAAGACACAAAAAAAGTGGGCGGTACAACAAGTACAAGCCCATGTGGGGATTGTACTTCCCCACTCTGTGTCTTGGTGTACGAGGCTAAGCCTCCATTGTCATATGATACCCATTATTCTCATAACAAAATTAGAGAATGCAAACTTTTAACATTCTGTTTCTTAATTTGGACGCTCATCCATTACCGCCAGCTGCTTACCCGTTCCTCCAGTTCATCATACAAAATAATTACAAAAGACAGCCAAAAGGCTTGTCCCCAAAAGATAGCATACAAGTTCCAACACTAAAACCTCCCAATAAATCAAACACTAAGTCGTGCTACCCCGTTCTGTTCAGTAATCTTAATTTCTTATTTTCTGGGAAAAACAATAAATGCAATAAGAACATCCAAGTAAAAGATAACAAGTGAGAAGATGATGCATAAGAAAGCAGCAATGTTCGACACTGTTATCCTCCAACTGGAATATTAAAGCTGGATTGGAACATTGTTGCTGAAAGCATTATGCCAATATGCATTAGCTGGGCACGCATGATACATGTGCCAAATGTGTTGAAGCACATCAAGTAAAAGCAAACAAATCCAGAGAATTCAGAAAAGATACATAAACCTCGGAAATTAGTATGAAAAATCATATGACATGCCCATGTAATTCATAGTGATGTGATACAACCTGGGGCTTATTTGTGGGGGAAATAGGTATTTTTGGTGGAGAAAACAAATAAAAGATGAATTTTTATAGCTTTCAGATCTGAAATAACATGATAAGTCCCCGATTCGAGATGAGGCGATTTTCTAACTTTATATTCGAGATGAAAGTTTAAATCTCTAAAGGAGGCACCTTGGTCAAGGGTTTACAAACTCAATCCAAGCATGAAAAGAACCATTAGGGCCGGACCTAATCTAATAAGACAATCATTTGCAGTTTTGCATTCCCCCCCCCCCCCCCCCCCCCCCCCCGCGTCAGAATTTACGTATTCTGCCCCGAAGTTGCCGCCACGCGTCTCCTTCTATATGTGATGATTGTATCATGATGACTTTTTTGTAGAGTACATAAAAATTATTACTTAAGAGAGATAGAAAAATTGCAGTGGCAACTATTTGAATACAAGCAAAGGTCATGCATACACATAAATTAACAATTAACAAGAGAATGAAGAATGTCAATTGCCAAATTATCAAACATAACACCATAAGTAAATATAACATGCCATAAGTAATAAAAAGTAAAAACCAAGTACAATGATGACAAATTAAGTGGGTTCATTTCAGTAAATAACCACATGCGGATGACAGAGAGAGAGATGTGTGTGTGTGTGTGTGTGTGTGTGCGTGTGTGTGTGCAATGACAAGAACACAATGAACAAAGAACATTGCAGAACATATCATTATGTGGTATAAAGGCACCCATTCGATAAGCAAGCACGAAGCAAGCTAGGAATGTTTGTTAACAGTGATCATTACTCCATAAAACAAAGCATATTGGTGAAACTTCAATGAGCATCAAATAACATGTAATAAAGAGAATTTGATACTATCATACTAAAAATGTGCTATCATTAACATGCAACATGTTCAGGACATACCTCTGGATTCCCTTCAACTTGTGGTCTGTATACAACACATTCCATATATATTAGATCGCTGACAACATGATGTTGCACAACCACTTCCCCACGCAAGATTATCTTAAATGTCTCCGGTACACGGAGATATAGGATAGAGGAATATGCCTGTAAATTTCAAGTTAGAACTAATAGAATTTCTCTTTGTAAATTAAAAGTTAATAACTAAAACACTTACCCGAAGAGAATACTGAAGCCTGCTTGCAACATTTTTTCGAGTCAGCTCGTGGTTGCTTCTTTTTATGTTTTTTTGTGCTTTGTTGATTAAGATGTCCTACAACATCCAAACAGGTAATGTCAAACTAATTAGCAAGTCAGTTAAGTTAAAATCGACATAAAAGGTAATTATACAGTGAATTTATTTAAACTGGCACAAAAGATTGGGAATGACAACTAAGAAAAAAAATAGAAGAATATAACGTTAGAATCATGCAGATCAGAAGACACTGCATTGAGTATTTTGGTTACCAATAGACATGTATTGAAGATATAAATTTTGAACAATTTCCTAATTTCTTGCCACTTCATGGTACTTAACCATCACAAACTAAGTGCATTCCAATGACAAGAAGATACGCATGCAAATAGCAAGAAGATGACACATGTAAAAAAAGAGATATTTAGCGCTAACCTTTGGATCAGATTCAAAATCAAGCTCCATATCCCCATCGTCATTGTACCATAAATTGAACACGATTACTTTTGTTCCATGGTGTCCTATGTCATTAAACTGCTCATTAAATCCAGAGCAAGTTTGAATTTAAAATTTTCGTTAGCAACATATTTGTCTGAAACAGTGCAAATAGAATCAGTTTACCCAATTTCTCTGAAACATATTGGAAATAATTACCAATTAATGCTAGTACAAATCTATATAAGAATAACCATAAAATTAAAAATTCCAGGTCGAACAAACCGTTTAACGAATAAAATAATAACCAAGACAAATGGGAAATGTGAAGTTTAGCATCTATATGCAATGAAAAGACTTAATAAACTAAGATATCGGAATATGTCAGGATTGTAAATTCTGCGTTCAATGGTAATTAGGATACTCATCAGACTCATAAAGATAAATAAGTGAATTAGAACAAAAGAAGCAACATATGAGATGTACCAAATTCAGAAGAGAACTGATTGACGGAATATCCAAAAAGAGTATGTAGAAAATATGAAAATAAGAAATTGTTGGACGTTTAAAGCAAGATTATGTGATTGATGGGATATCCAAAAGGAGTATATAGAAAATATGAAGAAAAAAATTGTTAGAATTTTAAAGCAATATTATGTGCAATGTCATTCCGTTGCGAATGCCATTATTTTCACGCTTAGCTTTTCATACGTTCCACATCATTCACCTTATCATGAAGGATGAAGAAATGAATAGCCTTAACGTGTCCTAACAAAATAATACATAAGGTAAGATAATGAATTGTTACCCCTTACCCACATTAGAAAGCTTTAGTAGTCTACTTTCAGAACATTGCTAGCACACTGTGGATGGCAATTGAATGACTGCATCGTAAGAATAGTATCCATTGACCATGATGGGATCCAGATTATATAAACTACTTATAAGATGCACAGAGCTTGGTGGTCCAAAATATCAGAAAACCCCATGGTAAGAGAAAATCTATGTCCAATCTACCAGCAGTAAATGCAGTGGTGGCAATTTGGACCCGACCCGACCGATCAACCCCAAACCCGACCCAAATTTCAGGGTATAAGAATATAAACGCGTTCGGGTTTGCATACATGTCAGCCCTGTTAGAAAACGGGTCAGGTTTGGGTTTAATAATTATCCTGGATGTACCCAAATGCAACCCGTTTACATGCATACGTGTTTGGTGTGTCTTATTACATGAGAAGCATAGCCCAATGGTTTAGTATACAGTAAACTTGCTTCATGGTGGAGATGTTCTAGGTTCGACGCCCATGTCCTTCACAAAATTAGATTTTTTTTTTTAAATATAAATATGTAAAAATGGCCCAGACCCTACAACAAGTAGCCTGAACCTGACACAAGCCGACCCACACCTTGCCTGCTTACCTTTTCCAGGTTGGGTATGGGTCGGAAGCTCTAGACCAAATCTTATTCAGGAAAAGTTTGGATATCCAGGTCGAATCAAACCTGGCTTCCCTACATGACCTGACTGCCAACCCTAGTTAAGGGGTATAGGCCTTGAAAATTGACCAGCAAGGTCCCCCGTGTGAAAGTGAATTTGGGTCAGGTTGAATTCGACCTTATTGGAGCCCCAACCAAACAAACCCTACTTTTAAAATGCATTTGTCTATGCCAAGCCTTAAAGCTCATGTAATCCTCGACAAATACCAGATATCAAAATATCAGTATCTTAGAATTTTTTTTTTTTGAGAGAAGGGGCAAACCTACACCCAGATTTTATTAAGATGAAGAACAGAACAGAAGTAGATACATGGGGGACATCACATGTAGAGAGAACTGCTGATAACAAATGATAGGGCACATGCACGCTTGGAGAGGTGTCCTGCCTGTTGTTCCCAGCACGAGTTTTCTTTTGACTTTTGTGGATGAGAAGGTGTCGAGCCCATACTCAAAAAAACATACAGGCTTTAGTGTAGACTTGATCATGGGGCAAGGATTTATCATCAAAGGTGCGAGGATCCCCCCTCCCCGCAAAAAGCCCAGTTAATTGCCTAAGCAATTCCATTATCTTCCACCCTCGCAGCGCATGGATTGCATTCTTAATTGGCCCCAAAGACCTTGTAAATTGTTCTGCCAACTTTGTAGGTTGTAAGCCTCTCAAAAAGGAGACTAATGGATATGCAGCACAGTTTGGCTAGGATTTTACTTGATTTTATTCGAATTTTAATGGAATTTTATTTGATTTTGTTAGTTAAGATTTTACTTGATTTCATTTAATTTTGTCTAAATCTTTAAATTTGCTTATGTAAGCACGTGTCATGCATTTAAGAAACTCTATAAATAAGTGTATATCTCTTTGAGATAGATCCAGAGAAAATAAATGAGAATTGTTTTGGATTTGAGAAAGTCATCTACATCTTTCTTGTTAGATGTAAGAAAGATGATATGTGAGAGCCTTGGTGAGAAAACTTGATCTTCATTAATTTCTCACATGCTTTGCTTGAATAGGCTGAGAATTTACAGGGTGTGAATCTATTAAAATCTTCTTGTCTTTCTAAATCCCTAATTTCACATTCAAACCTTAGAAGAGTTAGATCTAGTTTAAGTTTTCCTCTTTATGACATCTTTGATCTAATTGTCCTGCGTCAAATTGATATCATAGCGAAAAATCCAAATCGATCTTGAGATATGAGATTATTCCCATCTTTTTTAGAACTTGAAAATTAAAACCCCCTTTTTCTCATCTTTCAAATCCAAATTCCCACCGTTTCCATCTTTTTCATAGATCTTTAAAAAAAGCCATTCCTAAAACCCTGGCTATCATTCTTTATGTTTTAGCATAAGATCTAAAAACTCTCAAAACCCAAGCCATCAATTTTTTTGTTCTTACAATCTTCCCTATACTTTTTTGAATTTTTCCTTATATTGCCAAAAATGTTTGCAATTTGTTAATTTTTTTGACTTAAAGAACCCTAGGTACTACAGTGCAGCATGGCAATTTCCAGGAATTTTCGGATCATCAACCTACTGTACTTCTGTTTTTCAATTTTTCAGAATTTTCAGCCTATTATAATTTATAGTTCCATTTTCCAAATTTCTAGTATTTTTTCGAATTTTCGAGTGCTACATTAACCCAAGCCTATTTCTGGTGATTTTAGAACCATTTTGGCCCGATTTTTGAACTGTTTGAAGCTAGCTCTGGTCATCTACATATAATGTATTTTAAGCTATATCAATTATATTTTTATGGAAATTTGCAGTAGATATCTTCAGTTGGATGCATGCACTTCACTTGAAGTGACAATAGGAAATTCAGTTTTTTGAGGGAATTAACAAGCACTAGTATTATGCAGAGTTAGAAATATTGATGAAAGATTTCTTCTCTTTCTGTTACGACCTATCTAGTAAGGACAAATTATGATGTGCTAAACACAAGGAAGGTTGGGGGAGAGGTCTTGTCTTTGTTGAAGAAAGTTCAGCTGCCTCAAATTAGTTGATCATGGTAGAAGATGCAGCTCCGACATCAATATCTTTCCTTCGAAAACCGGACGCAACTGTTTTAAAGATCACATGTCGTTAGCACTTATTATTTATTTACATTTTACAATGGGGGGCATTTATAATAAGGAAAAGTCTGACAGAAATTATAAATGACCCTCTCAGAAATTAATTTTTTGTAAATAAATTTCTGTCAATGCAATGAATACACCAGTGTACTTATGCCCTCTGTGTGTATTAATTTATTATAAATGGCCCTCTTAATGTAATGGAAATTAATAAATGGCCTTGTGACAGCAATTTCTATAAGGTGGCTCGGTTAGCATTTATTGGAAGTGGCGTTATTAGCTTCATTTTCTCAACTTCAACTTTTTCTTTCGGTCTCTTTGTCTCAAGCTTTAATCCGTGGTCTCTTCGTCTTAAGCTTCAACCTAAGATCGGAGAAAGGAGGCGGTAGTGAGATCGGAAGCAGGCAGCGGCGAGATCGGAGGCAGCTTCGACGAGATCGAGGGCAGTCCAGGTATTCTCTCTCCTCTTCTTCATCCTCTTCTTCCACTTCTTTTTCTTTTTCTTCTTTTTCTTCTTCTTCTTCTTCTTTTGATTTTTTTTGTAGCTTTTTTGTTCTTCTGTTTTTTTCTTCTTGTTTTTGCCGATTTCGGTCGGAACGGTACCGATCCAGCCGGTTCCAACTGAAACCGACCAGAACGACGACCGAAACCGAAACTTTCCCTTCGATTTTGTCTCGGTTAGCTCCAAAACCGAGACGAAATGACCGAACCCCTAGGGTTTCGGCCGATACCTAAAACCTTGGGTATTGATAAATAAGTGATGGTTGATATGGAGAGTCCACATAAGATTACTACTACAGGTAATGATGGCAAAGATCGCAAAGGTGATAATGGAAATTCTAATCGAGGTGGAGATCCTAAAGGTACCATAGATGACTCAATTGCTAGCAAATTAGGGTGGTGTACGGTAAAAACCCTAGCTAGATATTAGGAGTACATGAATTTAACATATGCATTATATGCGCATGGAAATCCTATGAGTGATAGTGATACGGTGGATGGATTGAGTTTAGACACAAACTCGGGATGAATGTGTGCTAAGGAAGATATTAATACGTTAGTGAATCCTAAGGAAATTTACGAGAAAGAGAATCTAATGATGGATAGGTCGGCGGCGAAGTATGAGCAAGACTCAAGCTTGTTTTCCTTCAAAAGGTGTTAAGGTGTAGAAAGGTGGTATAGAGATACATTACGATTTGCTTCAGGTATATGGATTCAGAAAATGCGATGAATTTGAAAATTCATCTTTGCAAAGGGTTCTTAGACACGCAGTTGATTATGATTAGAACAAAGCTCACTAGCCAAGTATAATGGCCTCGCGATGAAATGATTTGTTTTTTGAAAGTGAAGGATTTGCAAATTGGAGTTGGCTCAGGCTTTAATGTATGTATCAAGGTAAAGTGTTAAAATATATGATACAAAATACCCAAAAATAATCCAAGAGAAATCTAGGATTTTTTTTGGATGTTTTGATGATTTTTGAAACCCAAAACATCGTGTTTATGAAGCCAGAAGTTGTTGTTTCTCATATTTTTCACAACCCAGTATCATGAACAGTGCAGCCCACAATGTGACGGCCCACTCATATGTGCACATAACGCATAGGCATGCGCTACGCAAAGGTGACACGATCACACGCATCTACACACAAGGCAATATGGAACATGCAATTGCAACGCGGTAACATCAGAGTGGTGCAACCTCATAACTGGGCAAATGACAACGTCAGTGGAGTGGAGCGATAGCATAAAGCGGGTCAGAATCTGATTTCAACACTAATCCGACACTATTTGGACGTATTTTTTGTTCTATTTGAAGGTTATTTAAGGACGTGTTTGCTAGGATTTCTCCAAGGTGCGAAAGTTGATCCATGTAGGTTATTTTATGGATCATATGATATCTACAATGTAAAAATAAAGAAGTTTGAGGGTTATTTGAGAGCCAAAATTAATTTCCTTTTAACTTTTATTTTCAAAATTCATATTGAGATTCTGATTGATCTTCTCTTGAACTAAGTGACATACTTTGTATCTAATATTACTCAAGTATTAACAATCTCTCCAACTGAACAATACACAAAGAATTGAGTGGAACCAGTGTAAATCTTGATGTCCAGCATGTGATTTTTTTATTTTGCATTTACTTTTCATATATTGATTGTGTTGTGAGTTTCGTAGAGAATGTTATTAGCTTTGCTCGGTTCAATGATTCTTAGAAATTACATGATTGATTATCTACTGGTTAAGGATATCAAGTGTGCGTAGGAGCCCAACAGTTGCTATCATAGCCCAACAATAACCACGCCACAACTATTGTATTCATTGTATTTTCAGTGTTCAGAGTTGAAAAAGGATCCCAGATTCTTCATATTAATTTTTGAAACAGATATAAGGCTCTCTCTTTTAGGTTCACTAGTCGTATAACCACAGCCTTATAGTGAGATCACCATACTTCTTGAAGATAATAATAAAGGAAGTTGCACAAAATTTTAGCACATGCTCTGAAGTTTACTTGCTCCAACAGGTCAGATTCTGAAGCAAAGGGAGACCATCTTAAGAGAGTAGACAAGTTGGTGGAGAATTGACTTTCATTACTGCGGAGTGATCTTGCAAATACCCCAGTCAATGAATCAAACTCGTAATCCACCTGCAACAAGTGAAGAGCGCTGTTGTTTTTTATATAAAAAAGAAGGAAAAAGGATGAGAAAATCAATAATACAGAAATCAAAACCCCCCGTTTCTCTCAGAAAGGATGTGCTTGCCAACTGAAACAAGACAATAAATTACAGACAATTAAAAGGCACTAGGTGCTAAACTTACCACTGGGACCACTATATCATCACAACCTGTTTCTCTCAGAAAAGTATAAGAAAGGAGCCCAACACTTTGAGTTAACATCCTGACAAAATTGAAAGTTGTCAATCATGAGGTTAACACAAGCACACTCATGCATATCGTTTCTTGTATACAGGTAGACATGCATAAAATAAAATGATCACTAAACAAGGTAGACTGCGATTTGAGTATTACGTGTTAAAGGGAAAAAAGACAGTTTTTAAGAAAACTATAATAAGGGTAAAAAGTCAACCATGAATAGACATTCAATGAAAAAAATATTGTATCATGCATGCTTTCCAAGGTGTATATGTCCTTGGGATGACAATCCAAAAAGCTTCTACTCCACATTAATTTCCATCATAAAGCATTAAACCATGACTAGACATTCAATGAAAAAATATTGTATCATGCATGCTTTCCACGGTGTATATGTCCTAGGGATGACAATCCTAAAAGCTTCTATTCCACATTAACTTCCATCATAAAGCATTAAACTGTAGTGAAAGGAAGCTTTATGAAGTCATTTGAAATAGAGAAAAGAGGTTTTAACCTCCCTTTTAAATCCAAAAGAATTTGTCTCCTTTTTGGATTTATATAACCCTTAGGATTGCGGTTTTAAAATAAGTCATCCAAAAAAGCCAATCCTTTATCACCCCAAACCATAGGGAAAATGTAATATAAAATTGGAATCCTTTGGATTAGGTCTATCCAAATAAGCTATTATAGATAATAAGATGCAAAGTATTACTTACTCTCATAAAGACATTTGCATCAGATAGGAGGGGTTGGTTTAGTTGACAGGTCCACATCTGTTAGTAACATGGGATAACTGTTAAGCTATTAAGCTTCTTGGCTATGAAGTGAATACTATAGACGATCCTCTGTTAACAAGTAATATTTGGGTGGTGGTGGTGGCGGGGGTGGCGATGGTGATAGAGTTGCAAATTGAACTGTGTGTGCATTTTGACTGGGATAACTGTTTCATGTTTGGTCACTTGCCCATGAACTGTAGCTTAAGTGTGAATGCATTTCCCGGAGTGGAACCTATAATTACCCTGCTGCATGCAGACTATTGACTGGTATAAAAGCTCATCATTGGTTACATCGTTAAGTTAATAAAGGGGATTCTCTACCAGCCAATTAATTTTCTCGGCAGTTTACAATGTATACTTACTTTATTACTCAACCAAGAATGGTAGTAGTAGAAAGACACTTATAATTTTGAAATAGTTATGTATGAATGCATAAACTTCTATAAGAAAACCCCATCTCACATGGAAATGCTTCAGTAGAAGATAATTCCGAACTCTGGAAATTTATTTTTAAAAGGTGATATTTCTATTATTCCAATATATTATAGAATGATTGGATCTTGGATGACGGATTTAATGACAAAAGGGAACACAAATACATAACACGTAATGTTCATATAGATACATACATAGGTGTGCATGCACAGACCAACATTTGCATACATAGGACTTAATGTATTAACAGGAACAGGCATTACCTTTTATTCAAGCAACGGCTAAGAACAATCACATCAGCTCCGAGTCTCATAGTACTAGTCTTGAAACCATTTCCATCTGCACAACTCTTGCAATTAGTCAAGAAGCAACGTATAGATAAATAAGCTAAAGGAACGTACACTGTCCAATGGTAGCATCTGACTGTTTATCAGAAAATCCAAAACTCATGCATCGTCTCAATGATTCTGGATCCATCCCACCTCCATCATCTAAGAAATTTTCATTGAAAGGTTAAGCTATAAAAGCTTTAAAATGAAGGTTAAGGAGCAGTAGGCCGTGAGTATTACACAAACAAATGGTAAAATCTCTTCAGTGTTTGATGTACCATGAACTAGTAAAGCAGCCTCTCCATTCCGTGGATTTGTGAATTTATCTATGATTACAAAGGTGGCTCCATTTTGAACCTATCCCATGCCAACAAAACACAAAGATATGTGGTGGTTAATATATAGTTGTGACAGGACATTGACTCAGATTGTAATAACCAATCAATAAAGACAGCATGCAGAAATAGCATTCCAAATGAGACAAAGAAACACCATTTAATACACCAAGAAAAGGCCAAAAACCATATAGGATCCCAAGAATGTTTTTCTCATATTAACACAGTGTGCAATTCTGGCAGAATAAGGACACAAGAGATGAGTTAGCATTAGCAAGCATATATATTATCAAATTCAAGAATTCAAGATGAAGACTAAGTTATCATATTAAAATTTCGATGAGAACATAGGGCTTCAGTTGTATATATGGAACGGGAAAAATTGATGTCTAACAAAAATTACAGAAATGATAAGGTTGTGATCATACATTTAAGCATGTTCAACATGATAATTGTTAAGTTTGCTTGGTTGTTTGGCTCACAACCTATCAGCTTTAAGCTTTTAGGTAAATGTGTTATCTAACATGGTATGGTTTCAAGAGAACATGTATATAAACCTCAACATTGGCCGTTCAAAATTGTAGTTATTTAAACGAGTAATCTTATGGTGTTGCCTCTTTTTTGGGAGGGGTGGGGGGATGGTAAATGTTTGATGTTAAGTGTGCCGATACACATTGTCATACCATAGCCCATCAACTTATTCTTTTGGTTTTTGGGAAAGTGGCTGTCTTAAGTTTTTGCAGTAATTAATATAACCCAAAAGCACTGATGAATTTAGTTTTGCTCCCTGAACATGTATTCCACTCTTGAAAAAATTGGTTATACATGGCCAAAAAACATTGACGAAAGTTGTACTTTCATAAAGAGAATCATAAAATTCAAGTTGTGATCTGTATCATGGCCAATTTAGAATTCTAACAGCAAGGACAATACATTAGTTGCGAAGTACAGTTACCGTTGTTTTATCATGACATGTCTACATTTATAATAACTAGTAAGTATCAAGTGTTGAAACAAAAGAGGTCATGACCCACCTAACCCATGAAAAGAAAACTCAAATAGATTTTTAAAAAATACTAAACCTTTCTTTATTAATACAATGTATGAACCCAGGACTCCGAGGCCAATTATCCTGCAGTTGCCCCCCTAAATTTACAAAGCATATTGAACCCCCAAGCAATGCAATATAAAATATTTTACGGTCATTGTCTTTCCTTACCCCTGCTATGTGGGTCAAGATGTGTGTGCACGTACGTGTAAATATGGTATTACGTTTAGTATAATGCCCTTTCATAAGATTTTAACTCTGACAATATTCTATTATGTAGTTCTTTAGATACCCTAAAAGTTATTTCATTTTTTAAATGCACTGTAGTTGAAAGGTATTTCACTTCTATGATGTGTTCCATACGTTGTAAATTAAAATCTTCTTCAAGAGCAAAGCCATCTAAATTCAAAAGTAAAGTATGCAAGTGCTTTCCCTCCAGATTGCATGATTAACCAACAACATATAAGATCCATTGTATAATAACCGATCTATGTGACAAAGCCATCGGAAAAAGAAAACCAATTATATTAAAACATTTTTACATGTGTGTCAAATTGATCACAAAATTGACACTTTAAATAATCATGAAATTGCTCTATTCATTGCAAGTTTATTTTCAAGCAAAACATGATAAAAACAATTAAGAATGTTGTTTCTATATCATAGCCAACGGTTTAGATTTTCAATTTAGATGAGTATCATATGTAATCTGGATTGGAATTGTTTGCATTCCAGATGCTTTTGAGCCTAGCTAAATGATATTTCTTTTACCAATATTTATTTCTCTCCTACAGAAAAGCACGACTCGGCCAATAGACAACAACATTCTTTGACAGCCAGGGTATGGTTATATTTTTAAACGAGCCAATTGACATTGGAGATACTAACGCTCAAACACAGAAGAGACCTAAAAGTTTAATAATTAGAACGTGATATGTTGGAACACTGATCTTTAACCTATAAAATACAGTATTACACGAAAGCATATATTTGGTCCCCAACCACTAGCTTCAAAATAAGTAGTCTGTATACTCAACAGGTATCTCTTTTCTCTTTTCTCATATGTATATATTTGACTTTGTGATAAGCACAATCCAAGCAGATTTCAAGTGAAATTCATAGGATGCAAAATAAAAAAACAGGCAAGGATATATGTAACCACCTCATCTACCGCATTATCGAGTAGTTCAGCAATCGCTGCAAATTTAAATACAATATATTAGTTTTAGTAAATTTAACTGCAAAACAGCATATATTTTATTGAGACATGAAAACCACATGACATACCACCAAATGCCCATTTATGTGAAGTGGCATTTGAATGAAGAAATTTCGGATGGATACGCAGACGATTTTTGCCACCTATGCAGCAAAATAGAGTAATAGTTCGTACAAGCATATAAGAGAATTTAAAAGATAACATAACAAGGAAAAAATACTTTGAGACAATGGAGTGAGAGACCGTCCGGCTTCATATTCCCCAGATTTCCAAAACTGCCGGCAAAGCGGGACAGGAGCAACATGTGATGTAGATGCAGTGCATAACCCATCGGTTAGGTTACTTCCTCTGTCTGCTACATAGAAATCATATGAGACACTGTTTACTATGTTTTGATTTAGTTGTTCTCTAATACTTTGTTTCACACAATATTCTTCAAAGTCTGGATGACTCTCTGCAACTTCATAGTGATTGTTCTTTTGGATCAAGCATGATAGTGGCATAGGTTTAACATCTTTGACTTCTTTTGCTTCAGTTTCATCATCACTGGATATGTCGATGAAGTCAGGAAAGCTCATCTAAAGACAGAAAGAGTTAAAATACTTCAACAACTTCACACAGATAGCAAAGAAAATGTGTAGATAAGAAAGTATGCATACAACTAAATTTCTTGCATGGCTTCAATGTAACTGCATGGTGCATAAAGGTCCATTAAAAACTAACAAATTGCAGATAAACAATTTTTATTGAAGAACAATCTGCTAGATTTTATCAATACTACCAAGTAGCGTACCCAACCATCAATAACATAAAATGCATCAATTAATTTTTCGAATGAGTCCAGATGATAGGCCAACTTAGAGAAGCAACTGAGATGATAAGAGTCTTCAGGTTAATCAGCCTTTCAACGCCGTATAGAACCGCATGTAAATGATTTGTAACCGACGCATGCACTAAAAATGAGTCTTTATCAAATATAATTGCACCAATTTAAGAGCACCGACAAAAGGCGGAGTTGTGATACTCTAAAAAGGTAAATTGGGAATTGCCCAGCCTAGCGTAAACCCTGCTTAGTCACTATGGCTTACTCAAGCTTTCAAGAACCTTCTTTCTTCCTTTTACGTAGCCTTAACTCTATAACTCCAATTGAAACATGGATATTTATTTTAAAAAATTTAATGGTGTAAACAGGTTAATTGTAAATTACCCAAACTAGCTCAAAATCGTTAAATGTCATGTGGAATAGGCATTCGATTGGATCTAGCTCCAAATGTGGCTCAAACTTTTGGACCAACAGTTGAGCACAGTTATTCAAGTTTAGATATTGGTTCTTGGTTTTTTAACTTCTAAAGTAAAAGGGCAATGTGGGTGAGCCTTGATGTTGATATGCTCAGTTGGATCTCTAGGATAATTTTGAGATTGGTTTTTTATTCTTATAACTAGTTAAGCACCTAATTTTTTATTTTTATTTTTTGGGGGGTGGGGGGCATTAGGATATTGTTTAAGTTTAATCACATATCCAATTGATAGTCAAAGGGAAATTGATATGTGACAGATACATAAGAAAGAGAAATCTTTGGACCAAAGTAAGATTGGGATTGGGATTCGGCAAGTTTACCCAATCATCATTGCCCCTTTTTGACGTCTGATGTATGCTTTCTGATGCGATCCGAATCTGATTTCAGGGATAAAAATATGACTTTTATGGGAAAGAAGGAATTTTTATGAGAAAGATGGGATTTTTTGGGGGGGAGGGGGTTTAGGGGAAAAGACGGGATTTTATTAATAAAAACTGAAATACAAAGATAAAGTTGGCCACATTCGAAAGGTGGACCGCTATCCTACCTTTGATTCGAGATAAAGCCTAATCTTTCTACTAAATCTACAATATCTACCATATTCTCTCTCAATTCTTCTTAAAATACTAAAATACTCCCAACTTATGGGGTATTTAACTAAAATACACTTGCTCCTCTCTAAAATCCCCCTTCATTTATAATGAGACTCCTCATGAGCCGCCGTCCCTAAATTACTAAAATACCCTGACTTAGTGTTTTCTCACAAAATTACAAATCTGACCCATGTACCCTAAAAATTACAAAAATACCCTCCCGTGTTTAGAAATTACAAATCAATCATTATAGCCATAAACCATAATCCCAACATTACTCCGTCTCCAAAGAACCATGTTGTTCTCAAGGTGATGCATGAAATCCATGGGCATGCGAAAGATGCACATCCCCTCCTCGATCAAAGCTTGGGATGCCTCCACCATTGTTGTTGCTCTCGGGAGGACCGTCGCCATAGTGTGGGCCTCCTCTGGTTCCGCCTATGTCGTGCGTCTTTTTGCCACCATCATGGGAGTCGATCGTCATCCACGAATCTCGGAAGCTACAGCAATCATCAAAGTTTCTTGTATATCCGTCGCGCCTCGAAGATAGCTGCTTGACCCGAATGGACCTCCTGTCAACTCCCGAGCCCCTATAGGGAAACCCGCTTACTGTCTAGGCTTGCAGTGCAACCCGCTAGCTGTTCGGGGCCTGCAGGGGGGGCCTGCAGCGCTTGCCAAGGCGGGCCTTGCAGCGCCTGCCAGGGCCAATGTGGGCTCCTGGTTTGCTGTCCAAGGGCCACAGTCCCTGGCTACAAAGCCAGGGGCTGCGGTGGCCCCTGGAGGTGGCTCTATGGATGTTGCCCCCTGTGGTGGCTGTTCGAGGTGGGGTGCCCTTCCTTTGCTTAGATCTGCAACACTGATCTCGTTTTCCTTCAGATCTAGTTTTGTTGGCAGTTAACAACTGAAATTTTCTCATCTATGGCATCCATCGACTCTCTTCCATGCTTTCAACTCCGCGACCTGCTGTGACAACAATCTTTCCTCCAACGATTGATAGCGCTTCTTCAATTTCTCCACATCGACGTCGAGTTTCAGCGACATTTCTCGCTACCACCATCAGGATCTTACTCTGATACCACTTTAATACGATCTGTATCTAATTTGAGGGATAAAAATATGATTTTATGGTAAAGATGAGATTTTTATGAGAAAGGTTGGATTTTTAAGGTGAAAAGAGTGGATTTGGGGGAAACCGGATTTTTATAGATAAAACTGAAATACAAAGATAAAGTTGACCGCGTTCGAAAGGTGGACCGTTCTCCTAACTTAGATTCGAGATAAAGCCTAACTCTCCCACTAGATCTACGAAATATACCATATTCTCTCTCAATTCTTCTCAAAATTCAACTTGCTCCTCTCTAATCTCCCCCTTTATTTATAATGAGATTCATCATGAGCCGCCGCCCCTAAATTACTAAAATGCCCCTGACCTAGTGATGTCTTTCAAAATTACAAATTTCCCGTGTACCCTCAAAATTACAAAAATGTTACATGTGTCCAAAAATTACAGAACTGCTATTATGGCCTTAAACCCTAATCCCAACACTTTCTTTTGGTCCCTTATAAAAGCAAGGAAAATTTGGGAACAGCCACTTGCAGCAACTGAGAGAGAGAGGGGTAATAATGAGTTACGGCAGTTTTTCATTGTTTTCCTATATTTTTGTTCAAAGACATTATCTTCTCAATCATGCCATTAGTTCCCACCAAAAAACTTGAAAAGGAATTCCACGAGTGTCCGATGAACCAAACAGTGTCATTGGCTAATTCAGCCTATTGTTCTCCCATGAATAGTGAATTTTCATGCTTTTAGACGGACCAAAATAGTCCTTACTGAACCATTGTTTTCCAAATGATAAGTAGTTTACCTACCAAACCCATTTAAAAACTGCATTGTGCCAGTTAAATAAGGGATTGTTTGATTCCATATAAAAGCATGAAAATCCACTGTTCACAAGGGACCAGCAGGTCATCTGACCACCATTTTGCTCATCTGACACTCACAAAACTCTTTTTCATTTTTGGTATTAACTAATAGCATGTTGCCACATCAACATTGAGGAGAAGAAACTTTTCTGGCTAAAAAGCTAAAAACACTAACTCTAGCTCATTTAAGCCTTTTTCTCTCTTCCTTATCTGCCATGGATAACTTCTTCAAGATTTTCCTTGTTTATACAAGGAACCAAACAAGCCTTGAGTGACGTACCCCCTTCGCAGGCAACCCCAGTAATCAAACATTATTGTTACCCTCACCTTTTTGCTCATTTGTGCAGTATTTCTAAACACAACCCGACTGGAACTCTCTTAAAACGGTAGAGCGCATCTCTTTTCTATGTGGCACTTGCTCGACTCCACACATAATCCACCCTTCAGTTGTACTGCCTACTGAGATCCCCCAAATTAGAACTACCTTGTTGCCTTGAATCCAAATAAATATATGTAATAATCTTGGCGAAGGGCGCAAAGGGCTAGTGCAACACTGCACTAGCTAGCAGGTTCTATATGTCAATTTGGTCTATCGTTGTAGTTAACAGGCTAAAAAGCATAGTCACATGTGGATGTACAAGTATGTGTACAGATGCGGGTACGGGACACAGTACATGGTAAATCTATAAAAGGTAGGGTACAAAGACACTGCTATTATATTATATTATATTATTTATTTATTTATGTACGCGCAACAAATTAATATAAATAAAATGTGACAATTGAACAAAATATTTTTTAAACACATAATTTGGATAAGTATTCACCTCACATTGTAGTTACATTTTCTAGTTGTTTAATACACAAATTACAGGCATACCCCATAAAATTACATGTATGCCCTAACAAAAATAAAAGCACACCCCCCCAAACAACATGCAGTTCTAAAAGTAACAATGCCTGGCACGCAACCAGTGACATGCGTCGAATAAATCTTGGTGTCTGGAAGAGTGACGGCGTGTCTAGTACAGATATGACTTCGTGATAGAAGTACACATGTTAACATGTAATGTCTTCTTCCTGTTTGGGACAAGAGCCAATTTAGTCGGACCATTTTTATCAAAGACATTGTCTTCGTGTCATAAAAGAGATAACAAAACAAAAGGCATCATATTAGCTATTGGATTACGCCCTAAGGATGAAGCTAGCGCGGCTTTTATTGTTTGGAAAGCCGGACAAACTCTCAAGTACAAAAATCAATTGATACCTGCAAATTCTAAAGCATTAGAAAAAATGAAATACAGATGAACTCTTTAATCCTCATATCGGACCAGCAATGAAATATCCATGTTACAGTTTCCCTTCTTATTATTACATTTTACACATCCTTTTCTACCTTTACTAGGAGAAGTTGAGCATAACCCCATTTATTCTTAGTATTTTTCTCAACAATGTATTCCTGTATATTAAAATATTCTTTACATAGATTAATTTGTGTTCGTCAAGGAGACTGATATATCTCAAGGAAAATCTGAAAATATATTGAGAATAATGGAAATAAAGAGATAAATTTGGCTACAATTTAAGGGGCAACCACCCTCCTAAGACGCCGATATAGAGGACATCCGCACTCTTCCTCGGAAAATCACACAATAATCTCCTCAAAAGCCTCATAGGGCCGGTCGCAACCCTCCCCCCTAAAACAATTCCACTAATTAGCAATTTATCCAAATGCCCCTATAGCAAATAAAATAATACAAAAAGGCCAAGAATTGCAAAAACGTCCCCAAATCATGTGTGGTTGGGTCCGGTCTCCCCTTGGTGCGTCGCCGACTGTAGGTGATGAGCCCATCACTACTCCCCCCAAAAAGCCACCTTGTCCTCAAGGTGGAAGTCAGGAAACTGTTGCGCTATTACGCTCACCAACTCACAAGTGCTCTCATGCTCTGGCAAGCCCTTCCATCTCACCAATACTTCTCGCTCCCTAGTGCCCCCCTGTGGACCCCCTTCAACTCCTCAAGTTCTAAGATCACCTTCATATCATCTGTCAATATCATTGAAAGTGTAGGAGATGGTGTATGTTCGCCAATCACCTGACGAAGTGGGACACGTGGAAAACAGGATGGATGACCGATCCTGGGGGCAGCTTCAATATGTAGGCCACAGGTCCCACCTTGGCTTATACCTCATAAAGCCCAAAATATTGGGTGATAGCTTCACATTCCTCCTATGGGCCAAAGATTTTTGTGTATAAAGACACAATTTCAGATATACCATGTCTCTCACATCAAACTGCATGTCCCTGTGGTGTAAGTTCGCCCTAGCCTTCATGATCTGCTGAGCTCTGGGCAAATGTAGCTTCAGCTCCTCCAAAACCAGCTCCATCTCAGGCAAGTACTGATCCACCTCCGATACTAGTGTCGTCTCCTGCCCAATAATGCAACAAGTGTGAGGGTCCCGATCACATAATATCTTGAAAAGAGTCGTCTGTGCTGCTGTGTGATAAGACATGTTATGCCAATACTCTGTCCATGCTAGCCAATGGTTCACTCCTTCGGGCTCTCTAAAATGAAGTGCCATAAGTAGGTCTCAATACTCTTATTGACGACCTCAGTCCGGCCGTCTGTTTGAAGATGGTACGTCGTACTCGGCTTCAGTGTCGTACCATGCAACCTAAAGATCTCCTGCCAAAACCTGCTCAAGAATACCTTTTCCTATCAAAAACAATGGACTTAGGCGGCCTATGTAAGCGAATGATCTCCCTCAGAAACACCTCTACCACTAAAAATACGTTGTAAGGATGCCTAGATGGTTTGAAATGTGCATACTTGCAAAGGCGGTCGACCACAATAAGTATCACTGTGAACCCTCCAGACTTAGATAACCCATCAATGAAATCCATGGACAGATCCTCCCAGACCCGTTTTGACAAGGATAACGGCTGTAGCAAACCTTCAGTGGGCCATCGCTATATACTTGTGACGCTAGCAAACGTCACACTCTGCGACCATCTTCGAGACATCCTTCTTCATCCCCTTCTAATAGAGCTCTCTCGCGAGTCTCATATAGGTCTTGAGAGCCCCCGAATGTCCGCCAACGACATTGCTGTGAAACTCCTGGAGAATAGCTGGGATGTGTGTAGATAACCTTGGTATCACATGTGCACATGGTATAACAATCTCCCCTCCTACAAAGCATAGCCTGGGTAATCATCTGACCTTGCAACAGCGCTGCCCGAATGTCTGTCAACTCTTGGTCTCCCTCAACCTCCCACTGCAATAGCTCACAAACCTGCAGTACCGAAACCGACAAGTCTGCCAAGTATACATCCTTATCCCGTCGTGACAGTGCATCTGCGGCCTTGTTCTCCAGCCATGGACGATATTTTATCTCAAACATGTATCCCATAAGTTTCCGCAGCCACTTCTGATGTTCCTCTGCTACCATGCACTGCTCCAACAGGTACTTGAGACTCCTCTAATCTGTGCGAACCAAGAAACACTGCCCCATCAGATAAGGTCTCCACTTCTGAATGGATAGGACTATAGCCATCAACCCCTCTCGTACACAAACTTCAATCTGGCCTTCGTTGTCAACACCTGACTGAAGTATGCAATTAGTCGATGCTCCTGCATCAGCACAGCTCCCAGTCAATGTCCCGATGTGTCTGCCTCCACAATAAATGGTCTGGAAAAATCTGGTAGCGTTAGGACTGGTACAATAGTCATAACCTTTTTCAAGGCCTCGAATGCAAGCGTCGCATCGTCACTCCTAATAAACTTATCCTTCTTCAGCAGCTCTGTGAGTAGCCAAGCGATAGTACCATATCCCTGCACGAATCTCATGTAGTAACCTGTCAGTCCAAGGAACCCTCTCAACCCCCTGAGTGTGGTGGGGCATGACCAGTCCAGCATCGTCGCTACCTACGACCTGTCAGCTGCTACCCCCTCTGAGGACACCACATACCCCAAGTACTCCACATGTGGCTGGCCAAATAACCACTTCTTGATGTTTGCATATAGTTGATATTGATGATATTGTAGTTCCTGAAAAACTACCTGTTTATGGTCCAAGTGCTCCTCCAAGGAACGAATGTACACAGAATATCATCGAAAAACACCAGTACAAATCGTCTAAAGTAGGGGCGGAATACCTTATTCATCCGGGCATGAAAGGTAGCGTGGGCGTTAATGAAGCCAAAAGGCATAACTAGGAACTCATAATGGCCTTCATATGTCCTGAAGGCAATCTTTGGCACATCTTCTACTCGCATCCTAATCTGATGGTTGCCTGATTTGAGGTTAATCTTTGTAAAAATAACTGAACCATGTAACTCGTCTACAAGCTCGTCAATCACTGGTATGGGAAACTTAATTGTCTCCTTAATTAATGTCATGTAGTCCACGCAGAAGCGCCAACTCACATCATTCTTCTTCACTAGTAGTACATAACTAGAAAAAAGGCCCACACTGGGATGGATAACTCCAGCCCGCACCATCTCTATCACCATCATCTCTATCTAGTCCTTCTGCACCTAAGGGTAACGATAGGGCCTGATGTTGATGGAAGATAAGCCCTCCCGCAGTACTATGGCGTGCTCGTGGTCTCTAGGTGGTGGAAGACTCTGAGGTCCCTGAAAACCCTCCCCAAACTGCTCCATCAACTTTTGTACCTCCCCTGGAAAAGGATGCCCACTACCCGCCTCAGCGCCATCATCTCCCACTAACCCGTGTAGCTCCACCAAAAATCCACCCCCTCCTCCCCTTCCTAGATAGTCCTCGCTATGGTCTTAAGTGCGACCAGATATCTGTATAAGCGGGGATCCCCCTGTAGTACAACTGCTCTCCCGTCCTCCTGGAACTCCATCCCGAACAGCTTCTAATTCACCTTCATGTCTCCCAGTGTCTGCAGCCACTGCATGCCTAAAATAATATACGAACTCCACAAGTCTAAGGGCAGGAAGTCCGCCAGCATCTGGACCTCCTGCAATGTCAGAATCAGCCCTCGGCAAATCCCACGGCTGCTCTCCACCTTGCATGTCCCCATCATCACCCTAAAACTGCATGTGTCCACCAACTGAAGTCCCGGCTGCTCCACCACTCTCCTGGAAATGAAATTGTGGGTCCCCCAATGTCGATAAGTACAATCACCTCCTGGTCATATATGTACCCTACCAACTTCATATTATGGTTCGATGTGAACCCTACCACAGAGTTGAGGGAAACCTCCGCCACGTCCAGCTCGTGCAGCTCCTCCTCCTCTGTAACCTCGACGGTCTCGTCCTCCACATCTGAGTCCTCCTTAGGCCTTAGCAACACCTGAAACTTGTGCACCATTCACCTATGCCCTAGGGTAATTCTCTCGTCGCAACAAAAGCACAACCCCTTCTGCCTTTACTCCCTCATCTATGCGTACGTCATCCGAAACCGACCCCCTGATGGTGGTGCACTGCTCTTCTCTCCAGTCTTTTCCGTATTCACCTGATCTATCCATATAGCCGCCTTCAACCCCCTACCGCCGGTAGAGCTCCACGCAGAACCTGCACATCCCAACTACCACTGGCTCTCCTCTCCTCCATCTGGTGGTCCTCTACCATTTGTGTCATCTCCATGACCTCCACCAGCCCCTGAGGCTTGTATGGGCGAATACCTGGGCGACTACCGGGCTTCAGGCCCTTCATGAAAGTACCCTCCAATGACTCATCAGAGACCCTCGCACACGCCCTGAGAAGGTCTCAAACCTCTATATAACTCTCTAACAGACCCATCTTGCATGAGTGCGAATAACTGCTCGTGAAGGTTCCACAGATGAGGCTCCTGAAACCTCTCCAATATATGATCCTTGATCTCCTCCCAACTGCAACATGGGCACAGTTGCTTCCTCCACTGATACCATCCTAGAGACTTACCCCCCAGACATACTGCTGCCGCCTCCAGCTTCTGTGCCTCAGTCAGATGAGACACAGTGGAGAATCTCTCCGCCCTGTAAATCCACGCATGTGAATCCTCCCCCTCGAATATGGGCATGTTCAACTTTCGTACTCTGATGTCCACCACAAAGTGTCCCTGATCTACTCTTCCGTCGTGTGGTTGGGATAGTAAGTGTATATGTGCCCTTCGAAGAACCCAGTGGTCCTTCTCCTTGTCCTCTGTAGTCTTTCCAACCTTCACCTCCCACATAGGCTCCTCCTGCCTCATCTTCGTAGTATTCCCCGCATCCATCATCTTCTGAATAATATACATCCTATTGTGCATGTTCGAAATACCCCTGGAGAGGCTGAAATTGATCCTCGGGCCCGTGACACGTCTGCGGGGTCTGTGGGGCTGCTGCCGACCCTGGAGGGGCTTGGAATTCCCCTCTGGCGGCTGCCAGGGGCGACTGGGGCCGCCGTGCATTCGACAGGTCCTGGCGAGGCTGTCGGAGGCCCAGCGGCCCCCTGATGTAGTCGACATGGTCGGCCGATTCTGCTGGAGGCCGACAGGGTTCGACCGGCCCTGCTGGATGCTGTTGTGGGTGGGGCGACTGCCCCCGCCCCAAATTTGGGCCCGCCTGCCCCATATTTAGATATAGGGGGTTTGGCCGGCTTACTCCGATGCTTTGTTGATGCGCGCAGCGGCCTCCTCATCCACCCAAGCCCCATCGTCTTCCTCCTTGAAATATTCGTCGGCGTCAAAAAGCAAGCTCTCGTCGATATTCTCCACTTTCTCCTTCCCCTTCTCCAAAGGTGCCACTTTTTGTGAGATTAGGGTTTGCGCCGTCGTTTCCACCATTCGTCGTGTGGATCGATAGTTGAAAGATGATTTGAGCTCGAGCTTCGTCTTGTTTGTCTTGCTTGGCCGTGATCTTTTCAGTGGTAGCCATCAACCGTGATATCGCTTCGTCGTGCTCCGTTAAGGTTTTCTTCATGCCCTCGATCTCGTCATTGAATTTTTCCTCCATCGCGTCGATGCGATCTTTAGATCTCATTGCCGCCGCCATGGATCGTAGAAGCTCTGATACCAAATTGATAGATCTCAAGAAAAATCTGAAAATATATTGAGAATAATGGAAATAAAGAGATAAATTTAGCTACAATTTAAGGGGCAACTACCGTCCAAAGACGCCGGTATAGAGGACGTCCGCACTCTTCCTTGGGAAATCACACAATAATCTCATTAAAAGCCTCATAGGGCCAGCCGCAACCACCGCAATACAATTCCACTAATTAGCAATTTACCCAAATGCCCCTATAGCAAATAAAATAATAAAAAAAAGTACAAGAGTTAGAGAAAACACTCCTGAATCATGTGGTTGGGTCTAGTCTCCCCTTGGTGCGTCCCTTGGTGTGTCGCCAACTGTAGGTGATGAGCCCACCAGAGACTAAGGGGATGTTAGGTAGAAAGAAGGAAGAAGACCAGAAATGAAGAAAAGGGTAAATCAACATTTGACAGATCTAACAGGTTCATTGGTTGACAGCAAAATGGTAAGCGGTTGAACAAAAAGGGTCAAGGAAAATTGTGATAATTGAGAAAATGTGGTCTATAGCAATTCCTCTTCAAAGATACAGTGAAGACCTCATTAAGCAGCTCCTAATTCAGCTCGCTACCACCAAACACAAACAAGAGTTAACTTGATCGAAAAAGTGTCTTGTCAACAAGAGCAAATACTCCAGACTTAAGTAAAAATTCAGCCACAATTGGCATGTTACTACGGTTGTATATATTAAGCAAATTACTAACATGCCTCATAATCATTTGTATCAAGTTAATACTATCACAATAGTAACAATCATGACCCCTTAATGGGTTATTGCTAGCATGATTTTATGTTTATGTAGTTTCAATAAGAAGTCGTCTGGCATGTACTGGAATTGCAGGTTTTTTCCCACTCATTTTCAGTACGAAATTACAACACATTTCATTCTTTCAACAAGAATGGCCCTAATATTGCCAAGCGGAACTCCCCTCTTTCCAAAAATTTAAAATCTCACAGGCTTAACATCGATCAAAAGTCACCCACAACAAGCCATCAGATAAAAACTAAGAAAAACAAGAATAATATCAACATCAAATAACTTGAACCCAAGGATTAAAATCTAGAACAATTTCGATACATATCACTCTTATCATATCGGATTTCAAGCATAACAACACTATACCTTCAAAATTGGCAGATATGCATATATTACCAAATAACTAATATAAGAAAGATCTAATGCCCTAAAAAATTGAAATTCTTTTTTAATTCATATAATGTATTTAAAAATCTCTTTTAACCATCAAAATCAAAGTTCAAAATATTTGCTCGTAATCAAGTGGGTTTTAAAAAGAGAAAGTAGCACCTAGATGAAAAAATATCTATGAATAAATAAAATACTGTTAAACTCATTAAAGATGACAATCTATGTACAACTATCAACTATTTTTGAACCAAGACAACCAATACATAAATTCTAATGCTTTTGATATGTATCGATACAATCAATACTAATACTGCAAACAATCCACCGATACTGATACCGAAATCAAGATTTCTAACCTTTCTTGCACCTCAATAACAGCAAATCAATCATCATATTCATGTAGTATATCCACAATAAATCAATACAGAAATAAGTGAAACCCATATAGCCATGCAACAAGATAAATGAGAACACGGGAAGTATAGAACATGTGAAAATGGAAAAAAGAACAATTCTACAAGCTTTATTATTACATTGGACCCCCTCTCCTCCCAATTGAGATTGGAATTTCACTTAGTATGTCGTGGACTAACATAACACACTTTTAAAAAATAAAAAGGAAAAGAATATGAATAATCTTAATTTAATAGTGTAGTTCTCATTAAAGACACAACTTAATAATGAATCAACTCTCAATGATATATCCATACTAAATAATTAATAAATAATAATTACTATTTTTTCATTGCAAATCATTTATAAATTAAAATCCTCAATTATAATTTTGTATAAATCGTTGATTTCATTACGTGTGCCTAGAAATCTTTACTATTAGAACTCCAATTCCCCCAATGCCTTCCACAATCTAATTGTCAGGTTACATCTATTTGAACCCATTTTTATAAAAAAAGATAAAACATTAATTGGATTAAAATTTTGGTCTTACTTTAAACTCATGACTTAATAGCCATTTTCCAAGTTTTCACTAAATTCACACTACTTAATTTTATTTCCCAATGAAATTCCATTATTTATTAACATAAACTGTCTTCTAAATCAAAATGCATAATTTTTTGCAAACAATAGATTTACATCAATGGCATTTGCATGTGCCCATAAATGTAGTCTATTAGAAATTAAATGAATTCCTTAGTTGAACATGCTAACAATACAAAATAATAAGAAGTTGGACAATCAACTAATAAATGGGAATCATGCTGCATACCGAACAAGCACAACAAACAGATATGTACACTGGTAGTAGAATTTTGGAAGAGCTTCCTCCTTATAAACTATTATGGACAATTTTTCAATGTAGGCAAATTTTAAAAATATTTTTAAAAAACTGATCAAATTCAAAAATATTTAAAGAAAACGATCAATTTGGCCACGTCAGCCTTCACGCGCCTCTTTGCATGCCACGGTGGACAACTTATAAACATCAGGGTTGTTAGCATCAATCAAAATGAATTTGGCCCAAATTTGATCGAGGTTACAAACCCTGATCAAAATGTCTTGGGTCAAATTTATATTTTGTCATGTGTTATGTATTTATTATATTTAAATTCATATCAAATTACTTTTCTAAGACATAGATATGCATTTATATACAAAATATTGGGTCTGCGAAAATTCGGAAGTTTCCTATTTTAATCTCATTTGCACAAAGATATGATCATATTCTCTCCTGATAAGAAAGAAAGAAACAAAGCGTTATAAGTGTTAGAAGGTGGTGGCTACAGGAGTCTGTAGCATCATATATAGAGTTAGGGTTACAATATGGTGGATACATGGGTCTTACATGGGCTTATTCCTAACACAAAGTTTACTGTTAGAGAGTAATTAAAATTTTTTAAAATCAATCGAGAGTATTTCCTTGCTAATTTTTATGAAAATATCTTCCGCTTTTTTATTTTTTAACTCTTTTAATGTTTATTTTTTATCATATGCTATGTATTTATTATACTTGAATACATGACATATGTGCTTTCATAAAAAATAAGATATATGTTTATATACAGACGATTCAGTCTACGAAAATAAAAAGGTTTCACATTTTAATCATATGTACACAAAGCTATGTTTAAATTCTTACCAGATCAGAAAGACATAAAAATCAAATTTTATTATTGGAAAGTATTTAAAATATTCAACAATCTGACAAGAGTATTTACTTGCTAATTTGTAGGAAAATTTCTCTCTTGATTTTTGGTAAATTTTTAATCTGTGGTCAACTTTATAGTAGATCAAAAAGAGAAAAAGAAAGAAAGTTTATTGTTGGAAAGTATAGAAAATTTCCAACACTCTGGCAACACTATTTTCTAGTTTTTGGTCATGTATTTATAACTACGAAAATATGCAATTCTAAATCTTAAATAGAACAACTAAATAAATTGTCTAATGTTTTAATGAGGTCATTTTGGCTGAGGTTGGCAAACCCTGGTCAATTTGTTTTTTAGAAAATTTGTCTGGAGTTGCCAACTCCGGCTATTTTAAGTCATCCACCTCAACTTGAAATCGTACACCAACATTGGCCGTGAGCGTTTTTGGTCGATTTTTACAAATATTTTAAAAATTAGTCTTATTTTAAAAAATTATTTTTAAAAAATATCCAAATTGATAATTTGCCCAGCTATTAACTGTCTTCAAGAAGAGAAGTCTCCCTTTGCTTTCTAATAAGCACCGGAAAGGGGGAAAAATAAATATTTCACCTGACAAAACTAGATAAGAGGAAAGAGACTAGGAAAGAACGACGGAAAAACTTAGAGATATGAATATGTAATAAATAAGAAACCAAATGGACGAAATTTTCACAGGATAAAGAAAAAGGGGACAAAAAATAAAATGAGCAGCCACCATGTTCAGTTCAATTTGAGCTCAAAACTTCAAGTCCCATGGATAATTTCACCAAGTAAACACTTGCTTCAAACTACTTAAAACACTCACAGAACATCGTCAGCTTTGAAAAATAAAATAAAATAAAATTCAAGCTCACTGCAAGCAAAACCCATCTCAAAATCGACCAAAGCACATGAGAACATTGATATAAAAATTTTTAAAAATATCCTCAAACCGAGGACATGTGTCAGTAGCCAACAGTGTAAAGTATTCAGCCAGAAAATACAAAGAAGATACGAGGGCAAGAAAAGAGAGATACCTTCAACAATTGAAGCAAGCCTCAATAATATTCTTTGATTCAAAGTCTAGAAATCAAGAATCAACAACAGAATCCAAACACCTCTCCTAACCACTCCCAGATGCAAAACAGTAATTACACGGCAAGGGAAGTTCCAACCCAAATTTAGGAATTACCCCTTTTTGGGGGGCTTCACAATCAACTTCTTCAATAATCAGAGCTTAGAGTCACCTTCCCTTCCAAATAGCCAAGTGGATCAAGAAAGGGAGAAAATAGGAAAAAATAAAGAAATATTTAGGGGAAAACAAGAACCCAACAAGGCCGAAACTCTAGGGTTAAAAAAGTCAATCAAGAAGGAAGAAAAAGAAATCGAAATTAGTAAAGTTGAAGGGTGAACAAAAGAGTTCATCTAGAAATTTTGGGACAAAATCTTGGGAAAATCATGGAAAGGAAAAGAATTCATTTGTGGGAATGGATCGATTGGGATTGGGGGGTTTTTGGTTGCTTTAAATCAATTATATGAAATATATGGAGCAATGTCCTTTTTGGTAATTGTGCAAAGGAACTTTAATATTATAGACAGATGTACGGTTAAACGAACCAGAAGGCGACAGCTTTGGAGCTGATCCACGATCTCAGCCGTATACGATGTGGGTCGTTGGGTGCTTCAAGGGCAGAAAAGTAAAACAACAAAACCAGCTATTTAAGAGAGTAGCCATGCGAACCGACCTAATTGCTCTGTAAACAAACCACTTAATTTTTTAAAAAAATATAATTAATATCTGTTTTTAAACCCCAAAATACCCTCATGACTTACAGACCTCTTCGCCGACACCCCCCTCTCTTCCGCCCCTTTCCCTCGTCTGCCTCCTATCCAGCCCCCGCATCCGCTCCCCCGCCCCCTTATTCTATGATGTAGCTAAACATTCTCTGCTACTCTTCAATCTTTTTGGGGTTCTTCTTCAGCAAAGTTTTTGTTTTTATTACTCTTTTGATTGTGGATCCTCCAGATAAATTTTTCTGTCTCTTTCTTATTATTTTTATGCATTCATTGTTGAATCTGATCATGTTTATCTTCATGTATCATAAGTAGTTCATCATCTATGGCTATAGGTTGAACTCTATTGTGATTTGTTGTGGCTTGAGCTAATTTTGATGGGTTACTGAATAATTACTGATTAGGGTTTTGTTAGGATCAATATTATCAACACACATTGATTTCCTCCCATGTGGATAGTTAGATTAGTCGCTAACAATAATTAGGGCTAATCTATGGTTTTCAATCCATATGTTGATTTCCACTATTTATGTCGCCAACGATAGTTGTGCGTAAATTGGAGTCCTCCTAACATCGATCTAACTTCTATCCACGAGTGGCATTAAGGAATGTTAGAGACATTTGTTGATATTAATGCATTTATCGTATGTTAATGTCCAACGAAAGTTGGCGTTAGCATGGGATAGATAAGCTCATCATATCATCACGATAGTAGGGAATGGGTGATTGCATTATGTGTAACAATCTCACCCTAATGCATAATTCAATAACCAATCAATCTATATTAATCCTAATCGTAATCATAATAGCATGGATACTTGGCCATAGAGCATTTCGCATATTGATATTTCATTATACAGTCTCTCTTCTTTAAATTGATTCGCGTAGCTAATCGAACTTAGAAATAATCCAGTACTCAGAGTATGCCTTCATGTGGATCGACCCGTAAATACACAACTACATCGTGCGCTTGTGGTACAAACATTAAAACCACTGGGATCAAGAATATCTAGCACGGCCATATTACAATCTGCACAGCTGTGTCAAATGATTGGCAGCTTCTTCGTAATTTTCACGACTGTGGCACTACCGTGTGGCAATTTGCATGGCTGTGTCAAATGAATGGTAGCTTTTTCCTAACTTTCGCAATTGTGACAGCTGTGTGACAGTCTGCATGGCTGTATCGGCTCTATACAGAAATCAGCCAATCTTTCTTAATTGTGACATGGCCGTGTTAGCTCCCGCATGGCCATGTCGCTTTAGCATTACTTTGACACTGGCCTTTCTGATACCCACGCCTGTGTCAGCTTACACACACGGCCATGCAAACCATATTTTGCACATATTATGTCTGTTTGATCTGAAACTCACTATATAGACATATTAGACACATATGACTTGTTTAGCATCATCAAAATTAGGTTTTGACCTTAGTTAGTGGGCTAACTTAGGCCAACAGCCAACACTAACACCCTTGCTCCACACCTCATCTCTGCCCATCGCTTCGCCCGCCCCTCCCTCCATCGTGTCATCCTTTAGAAATGCTCCTTCTATAAATCCATTTCCATCGCCACCCCCGGTCAACTGGACAAGCAGGCGGCCTATGAGCACACGTTGATATCAATTCGACGGTCTCCATCACAGACATCACTATTTGCGTGAAGAGCTCAAAGCGACCGAATGTGAAGGGCGAGCTGATGAAGGATATGGCCCACCTAACCCTGATGGGTTTTGCTATAAGGGAGATGATGGAGTGTAATGATAAGGAGATGAAGAGTGGGAGGGTGTTTGTGGACGTGGAAGCGGCACATGATGGTGGTGGGAGATCGTCGGGGCACACCAAACAGGGTTGATTGAGGATGTGGTGGGGATGCTAGCAGAGCTAGTTAGAGGGAAGGTAGTAGAAGGATGACGGAGGACTATATCACAATGTTCAAGTCGGTGGGGTGACGGAGCTCAATCTGCTGACCGCACAGCTGGCGTATGAGAGTTACATGAAAGGCACCCAAAAATTTTAATTGTTGAAAAATCCATATAATTTTACTTTTCTTTACAATGTTCTTTAATAACCAAACACGAAAAAAAATGAAAATTTTTCCTTTCTTTCCGTGTCAATTTCATTTTCATTCATTTTTCTTTTCTTCCTGTTTCTATTTCATTTTCATTTCATTTTTCTTTCTCTCAATTTCTTCCAAACCAAACATAGCTTAAATGTTATAGCAGGGGGTTATTGTGCGCACAGACCTAATTGCTACTTACATAAACCACTTTATTTACAAGTTTACCATTCAAAATTTACAGGCATGCCATTGAACCATTTTCTCTTTGACTCTTCGTTGTCATTCAAAATTTACAGGTTTGCCATTCACATTAGCTTCGAGGCGGTTGTGACGGCCCGTGTCAATCACTACGTGTATTTCCATATTTTATGTATTTCTATTAATTTCAAATAATTTTAAATACATTTGAATGATTTATAAATAGTTTATATATTTTATGCTATACGATTTTTAGATTTATATTATCAAAAAATGATTTCACAAAAATTATATAATATATTTTAAGTATCATAAAAATGAGTATAAATAGTTTATATGCCTTTTAAATATTTTTCTTTATAAATATCATTGAAATAGTTTTAGTAAATATTTGTCTATATAAATGTTATCAAAATAGTTTTAAACTGTTATAAATATGATTCTAAGATCTTTAAGTATTCTTTACAATTTTACGTATTTTTCTGAAGTTAAATCGACACGCAAACCCGCACCCATGACAATTAAACAGTGCTGGCTCAAAACTCTTAATTCCGCAGCTCGAAATCTGAAACAGACATTATTTTCATGATCCTCGCGATGATACGAACCCATGGTAATTTTTCTGAAATTTTTCGGAGACTTTTAATTTCAGTGGCAAAATCATAATTTCATATATTTTTCCTTTTACTACTTGTGTTTTTAACTGAATTATATACCTCTCTTAATTGCCCACTTAATTACCTTAACCCTAACCCCATCGGCAAGGCAGCCCATGTGTTACACATTTAAACACTTCGGCAAACCCTCCCAAGTATTAATTAAAGTACTTAATACACACATATTATTATATAATATATTTAACATTATATAAATACCCCTTCGCCTCCTTCGTTCTTCACAAGGCAGCCAAACCAAATACCACGACAAAACTCATCATTCTTTTCCTTCTCATTCTTCCTCGTTTTCTTCTTCTTACTCCTTCACTCGGCCCGAACCCGCCTCCGACAACTCGCCCGAGCCCGAACCCATCGCGTTGCTGCTGCCCCACGAGTCACCAGCATTTCCCGCTTCACCGCCGTTGTCCCGCCTGCGTCGACACCATCCTGTGCCGCATTTGCTGATGCCCCTGCCAATGCCTTGTGGCCGCTGTAGCCACCCCGGTAGCGAAACGAGAGAGAAGAGAAAGGGAGAGAATAGAGATAGAGAGATATATACATATATACATATACGTATATACATAGATATATAATAATATATTATTTATAGGAAATTAGATAAAAATTATAGAAAATAATATAGACACCAGAAAAATAAATGGAGACAACCAAAAAATCCAGCGCCTCGTCACGAACGCGTAGTCACATGTCTCGTAGATTTCAGGCAAGTATTTCTCCCATAATAGATTTTTGAACTTTATTATTCTTTATGTCATTTTCGCTAAATAAATCATTGTCATCAATTTTCACGTAAACAGAGATGCACAATAATTACCAATGAATCTACTAGTTAAGACATGTTATATGATAATGAACTCAAGAGAGAGAGAGAGAGAGAGAGAGAGAATTTCATTGCTAAGAAATAAGTCACCATAGCTAAGAGCCATGGTGCTCTATTTATATATCTCATAGTGGGGAGGCCAAAAGCCTCTAGGAGACCAAGGGTCCCCATTACTCTAAGTAATGGGGGCCTAATGAATGGGTAATGAAGGAGGGGAGGCCAAAGGCCTCCCTCATTCATAACACTCCCCCTTACACATTCATCACTTCGGTCTCAGCTACTGAGGCAAGGGGTGGATACTTCTGGATCCAGAGTAAGTGTGTTTGCCTCGTTAAAACCTTAGCTGTGGAAAACCCAGTGGGAAAACCCAACAGCTTAAGGAAAAAGAGTGCAACCCACATGTTACTCCCCCTGATCCGTACAAGCTTCAGGCTTGCAGGTCTTTCAACTGTCGCATACCAATGTTCTTTACAAGCTTTACAAAAGTACATTTAGGCAATGCCTTAGTAAAAAGATCAGCTAAGTTGTTGCATGACTGGATCTGTCGAACTTCTATCTGCTTGTCGTTCTTCTGCTCGTGCGTCCAGAAAAATTTGGGAGAAATGTGTTTTGTCCTGTCGCCTTTGATGTAGCCCTTCTGAAGCTGAGCAATGCATGCGGCGTTGTCTTCGAATAGGGCAGTAGGCTCTAGATCACTGGTCTTCAGGCCAGTGGATTGGAGGATGTGTTGGACGACGGAGCGTAGCCAAAAACATTCTCTGCTCGCCTCATGGATCGCGATGAGCTCTGCATGGTTGGAAGATGTAGCAGTAGCGGTTTGTTTTACCGATCTCCAAGAGATAGCAGTACCTCCGTAGGTAAATACAAAACCTGTTTGAGATTTTGCCGTGTGCGGATCAGAGAGATAACCTGCATCAGCATAACCAAACAATATGGGGGAGGCACCTCTCTGGTAGTAAAGTCCAAGATCAATGGAACCCTGAAGGTATCGCAGAAGATGCTTTACTCCGTTCCAGTGGCGCTTTGTGGGCGCAGCACTGTGTCTGGTTAGTAGATTAACTGTAAACGCTATATCGGGACGCGTACAGTTAGCCAGATATAGAAGTGCTCCAATGGCACTGAGGTAGGGTACTTCAGGACCCAGTATCTCCTCCCCCTCTTCCAGTGGCCGGAAGGGGTCCTTATGTACATCTAGTGATCTTATGACCATAGGAGTACCTAAAGGATGACATTTATCCATATGAAACTTGCGTAGAAGTTTCTTTGTATAATTAGATTGGTGTAATAGGATTCCACCTCTTAGGTGTTCTATTTGTAAGCCAAGACAATACTTTGTTTTGCTTAGGTCTTTCATTTCAAAAGTATGTTTAAGGCTTTCAGATATCTCTTTGATCTCTGCAGGAGATCCTATGAGATTTAAGTCATCTACATATACAGCTATGATGACAAATCTTGTTCCCGTTCTTTTGATAAAGATACACAGGCAGACTTCGTTATTCGTGAATCCTTGCTGTGCAAGAAAATCACTTAGTCTGTTATACCACATCTTGCCCGATTGTTTTAGACCATATAATGATCTATGTAGCCTTACAGAGAATACGTCCCGAGGTATCTCTTTCATCTCTGGGGGTAGATTAAACCCATCAGAAAGTCTCATATAGATATTTTTAATCTATATCGCCATATAGATATGCAGTCACAACGTCCATGAGCTGCATTTCTAGGCTTTCCAGAGAAGTTAGGCTGATTAAAAATCGGAAGGTGATCGAATCCATGACCGGGGAATACGTATCTTCGTAATCAATCCCCGGTCTTTGGGAAAATCCCTGGGCTACAAGGCGTGCCTTATAGCGAACGATCACATTATTTTCATCTCTTTTTCTTATGAAAACCCACTTATATCCCACAGGTTTTACACCTACTGGTGTTTGGACTACTGGTCCAAAGACTTTGCGTTTCAAGAGTGAGTCCAGCTCTACTCTTATTGCCTCGTCCCACTTTGGCCAATCATCTCTGCGTTTACATTCCGCTAGAGATCGTGGTTCGACGTCATCGTCATATTCAGTGACGTGAACGGCAATATCGAACGCAAAATCGTCGTCGACGACTATGCTATTTCTGTCCAGTACTTCTCCAGTACGTACAAAATTTAATGATGTTTCTCATATTGTTTCCTCTGCTGGGGAAATCAGGAGGGGAGAAGTAGCTGGTCTGAGCTCAGCATCCTGTGGAGGGATAATCTTAGTATCGCCAGGAGTCTTCCTCTTTCGAGGAACTTTATCTTTTGAACCTGGTGGGCGTCCTCTTTTCATTTGAGGTACAACCAATTCTGCTGCCGATGGGCTGCATCCATCTATGGGGATGTCAATCCTAGCTGGCGTATTGGCAGCAGGGACTTGTGAACGGACAATCTTCTGGTTGTCCGTGAATTTATCCGGTAAAAGATGTACTGTATTCTGGATGTGAAGGATCTTCAGGATCTCATCTTCACACAGATTAGTACGCGGATCGTATAGGGACAAAGACTTCTGGTCCCAACTAATGGTCTCAGAAGCTTCTGGCTTCTTAGACTGTGTGCCCAGTTTTGGAAAAAATTTCTCATTAAATTCACAGTCTGCAAAACGTGCCTTGAATGTGTCACCCGTCAGGGGTTCAAGGTATCTGATAATAGAGGGCGAATCAAACCCAATATATATACCTAGACGACGCTGAGGACCCATTTTGGTCCTCTGCGGTGGTGCTATTGGGACATATACCGCACAACCAAACACTCTCAAATGAGAGATATCCGGAGGTGCGCCATATGCTAGTTGCATCGGGGATAAAGCATGACCTCCAGAGGGTCTTATCCTAATAAGTGATGCGGCATGTAAAATAGCATGCCCCCAAGCATCCATAGGCAACTGGGATTGCATAAGCAATGGACGTGCAATCCATTGGAGTCTCTTTATAAGGGACTCAGCTAATCCGTTTTGGGTGTGAACATGTGCTACAGGATGTTCAACTTCAATACCCGTTGCCCGGCAATAGTCTTCGAAGACTTGTGAAGTAAATTCTCCCGCATTATCAAGACGTAGTTTCTTGATTTGGTTATCGGGGAAATGAGCACGCAACCTTATTATTTGTGCCAATAGCTTTGGAAAAGCTAGGTTGCGGGTGGACAAGAGGCACACATAAGACCATTTGGTCGATGCATCAATCAGTACCATGAAGTACCGAAATGGGCCATTTGCGGGGTGAATAGGCCCGCAAATATCACCATGAATTCTCTCAAGGAAGCCAGGAGACTCTAATCCCACTTTCAGGAGGGATGGTCTCGTTATAAGTTTTCCCTTGAAACAAGGGAGACATGGAAATTCACCCTTTTGAAGAATATTCAGGTTCTTCAATTTGTGTCCACGGGATTCAGAGATGATGCGTCGCATCATTGCTGTTCCAGGGTGACCAAGTCTATTGTGCCAGAGTTTGAACTCTGGCAGTGATTGGCACGTCTGGTGCTCAGTCATATTGCCTTCTATTGGTTGAATGTATATTTGGTAGAGACCCGACGGGAGTCCCTTGAATCGTTCGCAGATGATCTTCCGGTCATCTTTCTGACGAGTTACATACAGATATTCTACCGTATTTTCATCTCTGGTTTCTAAGTGATATCCGTTTAAACGGAAATCCTTGAAACTTACGAGATTCCTATTTGATTTAGGAGAGAATAATGCATTTTTTATTTGAAGTCTTGTGTTATTTGGGAGCAATATAATTGCTTCACCAGATCCTTCGATTATTTGGGACAGTCCTGAAATTGTGATAACAGGATCGTCATATTTATTTAAGCTATTAAAATAGCAATGATCGCGAAGGATTGTGTGCGTTGAGGCACTGTCCACTAGGCACTCAGACATCATCTATATAAGCAAAACACGAAAATTTATTTGAGCGAAAATGTAAACATTCATTCGAAAATAAAAATTCGTACTTAAGCAAATAAAGATAAAGATACATTGAATTCTAAAAAGCATAGATAAATGATGGTGCTCAATCGAGAAGGTTGTCGTTCTCGAAGTCTTTAGCAGTAAATACTGTTGGCGGCTGTACACCTGCCAAGTTTGTTTCAGGTCGAGACTTCTGGCTCGCCTGGTATAAATCCTGTAGGTGGCGAGGAGTGCGGCAGTTTCTGGACCAATGGCCAGTCATGCCGCATCTATGGCATTTGTCCTCCCATGTCTTCTTTGGAAGTGACACGTGCTTGGTGTCCTTTCGCTTCCAAGTGAAGTTTCTTTTCCCTTTATTGTTTTTGTTTGTCTGGGGAGCTGCACCTCTTGGTTGCTTCATTACCGCTTTCCCTTTAGTATTTTTAGCCTTCCTCTTGTTTTTCCACTTCTGGGGAGAAACGTGGTGGGCTTCAAGGATAGGGGCAGTGCCAGCTGGACGTAAGTTATGAGTTGCTAGCAGTAAATCTCGATTCTGCTCTGCTCTAAGCAGGCATGAGATCAGATCGGAGAATCTCGTGAAGTTGCGTTCACGATACTGCTGCATGAGGATTGCATCTTTCTCGTGAAACGAGGTAAATGTTTTTTCCAACATGCGATGTTCTGTCACTTCTTCACCGCATAACTTCAGGCGTGAGGTGATGTTATGAAGTGCAGAATTATACTCAGAGACGGACTTATAGTCCTGAAGTCGGAGGTTTTCCCACTCATAACTGGCACGGGGTAATATAACATCAATTTGATGTTTATACCGTGCTTCCAGTGCTGTCCACAGGTCCTTCGGGTCCTCAACCGTTAAGTATTCGGCCTTTAAGGTCCGATCTATATGCTTCCTAATGTAGATTATGGCTTTCGCCTTATCTACATCGGATACAATGGTTGTGGGGCTGCTGCTAGCTGTAGCAGAAGCTTCGGCCGCTGCTGGGGCCGAGGAAGGAGCCAAAATGGACCCAAGGAGGGCCATTGAACGCAAGTGGAACTTCAGGTCCACTCGCCAACTCGGGTAATTTGTCCCTGCAGAATCGAGGACCTCGAAATCGACGCTTGCCAATTTTGCCATTTATCTACGTATTTTAAAATGAGTATGAATTAATTAAAATTCAAAAATTCATGCATAAAGAAATAAACAAGTAAAAATGCGGGGATCGGCCAGATACCCAAAATAGTACACAGTCCAAAGTTCGTTTAAAGTCCATGATAGAAAAAAAATAATACAACTTTGGAAACCCAAACTGAACTGGGTCCCTATATCTCCGTCTTCATATGCTGTTGCATCGAGCTTTGGCTTACACAGTCATGAATCGACTCCTTGCGGTCCAGCGGACGCGGCCAGGGAATTGACTAAGCCAGGACCACTTGTTACCCAGTCAAGCTAGGTTGGTCCAGTAAACTTAGCCAAGCACATTGACCGACATCATGATCCATTGAAGGAGTTTTCATCAATTATATGTGCTGTTGCATCGAGCTTTGGCTTTAAAATACAAATTTCCTCACTTACAAATTCTCTCAAAAGAAAATAAAAGTGCAAGGAAAGTAAATAGGTATACAATGGCCGATCCCGAAAAACACATTTTTACTGATTTAAACATCCACGCAGTTCTAAATATGCTACGGGCATAAAAGTAAACAACCACGCATATATCTCAAGCAAAACACATGGTAAGGGAACCTAGAAAATATAAATATCTTGTAGACCACGTGGAAACGTCATACACCGTTAGGTTAGTTGACTAACGGCAGAGCGGTCTCAGGATCTTTAAGATAATTATATTTTGAAAAATAGAGTCCTAGTAAACCATAGATTATAATATGCAAGAGGGATGTTTAAAAAAATTTGTCAACATGGAATATATAAATTATTAACATAGAGGATAGTCCCTTTTAAGTAATTGGCTTCAGGCCATTATTTAGTGGGCAAAAATAATAACCGTTAAGTAATTGGGGCTGCAGGCCCAATTAATTTATTTAGTTATTGATAGGCACAAGTGGGCAACAGAGGTGCTATGAGTATACACAACTGCCCCCGATAACGTGTATTACAGAATGTTCTACACGTTATGGATTCCAGTGCATGGAGGTATCTTTCAGATTATCTAGTGGTGTACATCTGATTTATTTGTAAAATTAATTGGATAGCTGTATTTAGACTTTTATCAGCTATAAATGGACATACCCATACATAGCTGGCAAATAGAGATTTTGGTGACTCATGTTATACCACACTGTGGGTACTCTTGATAAAGACGATGGGATAGAAGTGATGGTCCAAATCCACTTATTGAATCAAAGGATTAGGTAAACTGCCTGACTCTTAATCCCGTCTGGGCTTATTAGCTAAGTATACATTACCAAAAGCAAAACATCAAGATGTTCCATCTATTCCTCCCACTGACCGGAAGCAGAAGGAGCCCCCCGGCGTTTAGGGCGGAGGGGACAGAGGCATATAACATAAAAAGTTGTTTAATAATCATGCAAGGGGTCAAGTGTGTCTGCTGTTAAACATTCTTTGAAATATGATATTGATATTAACAGAAATCATATCTATATAGTAACAGTGATAGACACTATCCCTATTATATTTGCATAGGGACAGCATCATCGCATCCTCTGTTCACGTGTAGTTTCTGCTAATACAAGACTACATGCATGTTTGGTGGCACACTGGTCATACCGTATGGGGGGATTATCCGAATTTATATTGATGATTTCAATTACACTCACGGTTTAGTTCTATTCAATCAAATATCTGTCTTTCTTTCTTTTTGTAATAAAAGAAACGCCAATCTAGATGGAAGTAGTATCCCCATCTACTCTAATTTCATGGTTGATTGATCAAAATTATTAATTTTCAAGCAGACCTGGTAATACAAAGCTTAAATCACTACAAAACTAATCACATGATTAATAAATCCAAATCATCGAATGAATTCAGGTCTTCACAAATAAATTCAAGATTTAAGGACTATGACAGAGATTAACAAACATTTTGTGTCTTAGACAACTGTCTATTCTCGGTATTTTACGAAAACGTTATATGCCTCAAGAAAAGCTATGTAAAATTATAGCTAATAATATTGTGTAAGTTTCTACGGGATCGAAAAAGTTACCTTTAGATCAAAGATCTATGGACGATCGTAATAAGATTAATCCGTAGATAGAAATCCCGCTCCCAAACGCCTAGAAAACGCCGCAACGAAAGACCGCAATGGATCGCCGTAACAATAATTAGATTCCTTCGCGTAGGAGGTTGATTTAGAGGGGATTTGGAACTATTTTAGTGGCTTAAAATTTGTAGAAGACACGTGCTGATAACGTGTTATATGATAATGAACTCAAGAGAGAGAGAGAGAGAGAATTTCATTGCTAAGAAATAAGTCACCATTGCTAAGAGCCATGGTGCTCTATTTATATATCTCATAGTGGGGAGGCCAAAGGCCTCTAGGAGACCAAGGGTCCCCATTACTCTAAGTAATGGGGGCCTAATGAATGTGTAATGAAGGAGGGGAGGCCAAAGGCCTCCCTCATTCATAACAAGACACATAATTTGACATTTTGTGCATAAAATTCTGATGTGTAGTTTTCTCTAAATAAATTGTATAGCAACTTTAGAAATTCAATTCTAAATTCAAAAATTAGTTTTTGGCGATTTAAAATTATGAAAATTCCTTATTATTTGTTTAAAAATTATGAAACATGCATGTTAGAATTAGAAATTATTTCCTACCTAAAAGTACTCATGTACTTCGTTTTAAATGTTTTTGAATCCGTTTTATATTATCAATGCATAATTCAATAATCGTAAAATGGTTATAATACGAGTTGGTGGCTTGTCACTTGCCATGAAAAATTATATTGAACTATTGCATGATCTAATGAGACACTATGGAAAAGTTAGATGCATATGTTAGGATGCAACCGTACAGAAATGATCATATGACTGAGGGAAATATACGATGATGCATATTATCAATCGATATAACACGTACTTTTGACCTAGCATGTCACGACCCGCTTCCTATTATACTTGGGAGCGAGGACGCGAGCGGGTCCGCATGTGCTTAAAGCAAAGAAGAAGTATTTTTTTCTTATTCGACTTAAGCACAATAAGCGTTGTTTAGCAAAGCAGGCCACTGCACACGAATTTCTCAGAAGCAACATAAATACCCATTACACTTTTATTTCAGCGTTTTTAAAACAAATTGCACAAAGTAATTAAAGCCTAGCATGGCCATACAATATGCAGAAATTAAACACACCTGAAAAGTAATAAGCACAACTAAAAAAATAGAAACTGATGCGGGGTAAAATCTGCTAACAATGAAATTGTATTGATGTGGGGAACTAAGGGCACGATGGTTACAAGTTTAGGTGGAAGACGAGGCTAATCACGATTTGTGGACGATTTGTAGGTGATGATCTCAAGGTCGCCCGTCAATCGGAGTAGGTCGCCCGCCCGTTGATGAAGGTTGCTCGTCAATTGGCGAAGGTCACTACAGATCGCTCGTCCGCTGATAGCCGGTGGCGAACTTCTGGCAAGATGAACAACTCGTTAGAATGGCTGGGCGGGCTGTCCGCCTATAACCCCTCTGATGCTTAAGTCATATGATGACTGTTTGAAAATTGTCGGACATGAAGGGCGATCTTAGAGGCAGATCGGTGCTTGTGTGGCAAACTAGTGTGGAAGGTGCGAATATGTGGAGGATATTCAACCTTGATGTAAGTGGATGCGTTAGGATTTTGTTACCGATTCATCCAACCAACCAGCCCCCTCCTCGTTGGAGGAGAGAGGGTATTTATAGGGCTGAGAGGCGGTTGCTTGCCATCCTGTTAGCTGTCGAATCAACCCAACTGGCACTCGAGTGGTGAAGCGACAGGCGACAAGCGGTTTCAGAGATATTTTCCGCATTGATGGCGCCAGGCGGTGTCAGGTGCACTTTGGTCAGGCTGTCAGATCCGTAAACGTCAGATAGCGCTTTTGTCAGGCCGTCAGAGCCATAAATGTCAGGCATGCTTTCGGCGAGCTGTCAGGCGGCGAAGCGGCTAGGCGTGCTTTTGTCAGACTCTTGTCTATAGTGAGACTGGCAGTGACGCTGGTGGTGTGTCGTCTTCCTCTGTGGGCGGACTGCTTCTGGGTGGAGAGGTAGGCGAACTGCCTCTGGGGCGAGCTACTCTGGAGCGAGCTAGCATGTGCGATCAACTGGAGGGATCTTCTCTTTGACTCGGATGACGAGCCTATCGCTCTGCTTGGGCGAGCTTGGCAGTCCGCAAGGGCGCACTGCTTTGAGTCTCGGCAAGCTCTCCTTAGCTTTGGTGAACTGGCCCTCATTGATGAGGATTGTTGATGGGTTATTTGAGTGGCCCTTTATCAACTAGGCCGGCTTTTAGGGCGTAACAATTGTCCCCAACATTCGGTGTAGACGATCTTCGGCCAGAGGAGACACTGAATGTTGAGTACACACGTTAGCAAATTTTTAGAGAATCTCTTCGTACCTTTTGTTTGGTAGTAAGCTTCGTAAGCCTGGGCGACCTATCAGGGGCGCAGCTCATACGCTTGCCCCAGAGTGTGAGCGTGGTGAAGTAGCCCACCCCTAGTGATCATGCCGATCTTGGCCTAAGGTTTCTCGCACACAAGAGAAAGCTCGAGGAGTGTGTAAGTCAAAACGTAACGACACATGTCGGAGATAGAATAAAGACCTGTTTGAGTGGGGGCGCAGTCCGAAAATCTGCCACGGACCCATGGGCAACGTGCCGGGGGAGGGTGACCTTTGCCGATGACAATCTTCACCTGAGGGTGCCTTTTTGGTGGCACAGTTTCGGAGCCTGCCTTGGGTCTCTGAGAAGGAAGGATCGAGTTACGCCGCCTGTCCTAAGCCATTAGCGACCTTTCAGAGGTGCAGCTCGGAAGCCTGCTCAGGATCTTTGCTGCGAGGTAGCTCGCTCTCTTCTCCGGTTTGGGTAGTGAGGCCCAGCCTGTTATGAGTAGTCAGGTCGCGACCTGCCCCGGAGGGCTTCCTGAGGGCGAGTTTCGGGCCGGAGCCCTTCCTGCACCCCCGGGGGTCCTATGCCCCGGGCGCCTTTCGGGGTGTAGCACGTGGCCTGCCCCGGATCGTTGATAGGGAAGGGTCGAGGTGCATAGTTTGTCCCAAGCCCTTGGAGACCCTTCGGGCGCGCGACTCGAAAACCTGCCATAGAGGTGTGGTTTATGGCGAGTCAGCTCGCCTCCAAGGATCGGGCGATCTTGACCTGTGATTTCTCGCATACAAGAGAAAACTCGAGGGTGTGGTATTTGAAACGTAACAACACAGGTCGGAGATAGAATAAAACATAAGGCGCGTAGTCGGCCCGATCTCGACCTGTGATTTTCCGCACAAGAGAAAACTCGAAGAGTGTGTAAGTCGAAACATAACGACACGGGTTGGAGATAGAATTAAGACATGTTTGGGTGGGGGCGCAATCCGAAAACCTGCCTCGGACCCATGGGCAACCTGCCGGGGGAGGATGAACTTTGTCGAGGACAATCTTCACATGATGGCGCTCTTTTGGGGGTGCAGTTTCGGAGCCTGTCCTGGGTCTCTGAGAAGGAAGGGTCGAGTTATATGCAACCTGTCCCAAGCCATTGGCGACCTTTCGGAGGCGCAGCTCGGAAGCCTTCCCCGGATCTTTGCTGCGAGGAAGCTCGCTCTCTTCTCCGGTTTGGGTAGCGAGGTCCGACCTGCTACGGGTAATCAGGCCGCAACTTGCCCCGGAGGGCTTCCTGAGGGTGAGTTTCGGGCCGGAGCCCTTCCTGCACCCCTGGGGGGTCCTATGCCCCGGGCGCCTTTCGGGGATGTAGCACGTGGCCTGCCTCGGATCTTTGATAGGGAAGAGTCGAGGTGCGTAGTTCATCCCAAGCCCTTGGAGACCCTTCGGGCGCGCGACTCGGAAACCTGCCCCAGAGGTGTGGTTTATGGCGAGTCAGCTCGCCTCCAAGGATCGGACGATCTCGACCTGTGATTTCTCGCATACAAGAGAAAAATCGAGGAGTGTGGTAATCGAAACATAACAACATAGGTCGGAGATAGAATAAAACCTGGGCGCGTAGTCGACCCGATCTCGACCTGTGATTTCCCGCACAAGAGAAAACTCGAAATGTGTGTAAGTCGAAACATAACGACACATGTCGGAAATAGAATAAAACATGGTTTTGGTGGGGGCGCAGTCCGGAAACCTGCCCCGGACCCATGGTCGACCTGCCGAGGGAGGATGATCTGCGTCAAGGACAACCTTGACCTGAGAGCGCCCTCTCGGGGGCGCAGTTTCGGAGGAGTGGTTTATGGCGAGTAAGCTCGCCTCCAAGGATCGGGCCTATCTCGACATGTGATTTCTTATATACAAGAGAAAACTCGAGGAGTGTGTTAGTCAAAACGTAACAACACGGGTCAGAGATAGAATAAAACCTGTTGGGTGGGGGTGCAGTCCAGAAACCTACCCCGGACCCATGGGCGACTTGCCAGCGAAGTGTGGCCTTCGCCCAGGACAACCTTCGTCTGAGGATGCCCTTTCGGGGGCACAGCTCCGACGCCTGCCCTTGGTCATTGATAGGGAATGGTCAAGTTACGCAGCCTGCCCCCAAGCCCTTTGGCGACCTTTCGGGGGCGCAGCTCGGAAGCCTGCCCCGGATCTTCGCTGCGATGTAGCTCGCTCCCTTCTCCGGTTTGGGTAGCGAGGCCCGGCCTGCTACAGGTTGCGAGGCCGCGACCTGCCCCGGAGGGCTTCGAGAGGATGTGTGTGGGTCATGGACCTTCCAGCACCCTTGGGGGGGTCCTATGCCCTGGTGCCTTTCTGGGGTGCAGCACGTGGTCTGCCCCGGATCTTTGATGGGGAAGGGTCAAGCTGCGTAGCCCGTCTCCAGCCCTTGTAGACCCTTCGGGTGTGCGACTCAGAAACCTACCCCGGATCATTTCTTGCAGCAAGGGAGCTTGGCCTTTGCGATTAGGCCGACCCTGATCTGGGGCTTCTGTATTTTCGCGTCCCAGGTCGTCCTGCGAGAGCTCGCGCCCTAGGGCGCGTAGTCGGCCTACTCGGAGGAGCTTCGATTTTGGGTTGGAGCTGTATGGAAGCACTTGTTGAACAGCAGCTTCTTCATTGAGCAGCCTATGTTGAGCAGCCTCGATGTCTGCACCGAGATGTTTTTGGGGAGCCGATAACTCTTCCTTGGGCTCCTTTTGTCGGGCGGTCGCCTCTTCTTCGATCCAGGTATGAAGGCTACGCCTCACAATCTAGATGATATAAGTTAAAATACGAAGTAGGGATTGGACGAACAAATAATTAGTATAGAGATGAAGTGACTGTTCTGCAATTGGAACAAGATTTGTATTAAGAACTTTGGAGTAGAAAAAAACGAAGAATATAAAAACAGACATACTTGAAAAGTTGGAGTTCTCTTTCGCATAGAAAAATATTTAGAGATTGGTACAATGAGTTGTTTGAAATAAGTTTGAGTAGTATATATACATTAAAAGAAGAAATGGTATATTGGATTATCGAAAAGTCATTTTATGAAGGAAGTAAGATATTCACATGAGTATGAAAGATATAGGTTAGAAAATATTATAAGATAGTAATTTAAAGATTTCGTCGAAAAAGTTTCGAAATTCAAAGAATGAATTTAAGTCAACTGAAGGGTAGGAAGTCTAAGCTCATGCTAAACGTTTTCAAAGAATTTAAACTGGGGGAGTGATTCAAAAAAAATATTGAAAATACTTTTCGAATGATCATGATGGTAATTAGGAAGATTCAACGAATGATGATGAACGGCATGAAGGAATCACGTGAAACGAAAGCAACGAAGTGAATCAAATATTCAAAACGTAAATACGACTGGGAAATAACTTAGTGATTCTGCTACGATGGGATTCTATGGTCATTAGCTCAAAAGTGTAATGATTAGAAAAAAGATAGAAATCAGATGTTTTTACTTACCGGGCCGACTAAAGATTAGAAGAAACTTAGCACTAGGACTTTTTAATGAACTAGACTGTAATGGAGATCTCAGGGAAAGGGTCCTTAGAGGATCAAGATTGCGATCTCTTTTAGAGCATAAACCTAGAACATCTTCCAGAAATACGCCTTCGAGGTCTCTGACTATCAAACTTGGACGTCTATCTAAGTCTTCCTACCATCTAAGACAAGGAAAATGTTCACATTAGACTCCAATTTCTATGACTCAAATGTTTCGAATGTTTCAATGATGTTTTATTATTATCGTTGTTTCGATGTTTCGCATGTGCAACGACCTGCATGGGCCATCACAAAAACCTGTCACGCCCCGCTTCCCAAGTATGGAAGGCGAGACGCGAAGAGATCCGCTCAGACTGTGGAGCTGTGAAGCTACAGTCTGATAAGCGTCTGTGTGTTCATCCATTCACAGATTCTTGTATTGCAATGAAACAACAACAATAATAATGAAAGCGGGCAATAATAACCAACTTTCAAAAACAACATCCAAATCTTTATTCAAACACATTAGATATAGTCATAAAAGAAGGTACAAGAGTCTGAAAGGAAAGGCCCTAAGCATGGCCGAAACTAAAACAATGATAAGGTACAACGGACTGAAAAACTTAACCGCAACAACTAGGAAACAAACAGCAACTAAGAAAAGCCTCCAGCTGAGACTACGGTAGGTCTTCGATATCCTCAAACTGAACGTCAGCAAACTAGTCGTCCTCAGCAACAACCTCGGATTCAAAACCTAACATGAGACACCTAAAGAGAAAAGGGGGCATGTCAGCAAAAATCTCCAAAAGGTAAAAAGAGGAGACTTTTGTGCAAGGAAACATAAAGTTAATGAATGCAACTAGCAGTTCTAAAATATGATGCCATGGCATAATATTTAATGAATGCGGCAATTAAAATGAACATGATAGTTAACATGCATGTCACGTCGTAGCAAAAAGCTAGTGAACAATATTTCATGAAAAGCAATAAAACATGCGTTCACGTCGTGTACAGGGTTTACGCCTTTCAGCTGAAGTTGCTGTACGAACACACTTCTACGCTGAGTGATCGCTTAACCCTACCCCTCCACGTGTGTATGAACTGGCGCTCATCTTCTGGATCATGAGCAAGGAAGTGTTTATGGCATAGGGTTGAGCTGGCCTCATTCATGATATAGGAGTCAGAATCCTACTCGCCGCAGCTTACATTTCATTTGTAAAGTGTGCTACACATTCATGAAAAGACATTCAAATGCATGAAATGACATGCGATATGCAACATGATAGTATAAAAAGCAGTTATTGAATGCGTACAGTATATCAAAATTAAACGTGACATGTGATATGCATGAAATGACATTGTAAGGGTGTCGGATCTAGCTTCGTTGTCAAGCTAGATCAAGTATGGTGTCTAGGCAACTATCGTTTCACCGCCTAGTCTCTTTTACACAAAAACTCAGAATAGCCTAAAACATGGCTTAATATTTAACTCTGCAAGTTTCACTTGCCTGAAATAATAGTCCGCAAATCTCAGTTCAACGAGGTCCATAAACTCCTATGTGCTCAAACCACAATCCCCAAACCTACAGTCCCATATTATTTAGCTTCAATTAGTTATTTAATCAAGCAAGGAAATTACAGTTTTTATCTTGTTAACATGCGGGTGTGCTGGTTCATACGGATCGTGGTTTACCTGAACACGACGCGAGACCTACACTGACGTCGGGTAGCGACGTCTGGGGTTGGATTCCGGTAGTGAGCAAAGTTCGGTGGACTACATCGAGGACGACGACAACTAGAGGCATCGAAACGTCGACGGTCGTACGGGCAAGAGAGGCCGGCAAGTGCTTGCAGCCTAGAGGAGGTGGTCGCGGCTGTAGGAGTCGGCCGGACTGACGGATCTAGGTGAATGGAGGTGCGACCGTCGAGATGGGCTGCTGCAAATGGAACGGCAGAAACGGGTGGATGCGACAGCGCTAAGGGGAGTGGGCTGGCGGTTTAGGGGCTCGGGAGCGGCAGTTTTAGGGGCTGCCGGTGGTTTAGGGGGACATGCCGAAATGATGGGCTGACATGGGTGGCTAGGAGGGGGAGCGGCAGTTCGAATCTGTTGTGGGGTTTGATTGAGGAAGGTCGGCAATGGAAGAGGGTGAAGGGCAGGCTGGGTGGCCGCAGGGGGTTGCTGACCGGAGCAAGGGAGTCAGCAATTTTGGAGGAGGAGGGTAGCAGCCAGGGTGGATAGGGGGATGCGGCTGTCAATGGGTGATCGGCAGTATGCAAGGGGAGATGCCGGCAGCTTTAGGGGGAGGGAGCGGGGCCGGATGCTGGTGGTTTAGAGGGGGCTTGGCTGGAGGGAGGACGACGGGAAAATGGGCTGGCCGACGATGTTTGGAAGGGTGGACGTGGGTTGATGATGTTGGTGGCTGGGCTTAGAAACCCTAAGGTATCATGCGTTAATAAGATGAGGGGTTTGTTAAATGGGGTAGAATAGGGGTGCACTTAGGGTGATTGGAGAGAGAGTGTGTCATGCCTTATTTTGCACTATACGTGTATTCTACTGAACACACGTGGTATTTCTACTTACGATACATGGGTAGGCATGAAATAAGCATAGATATCGACGTATATGACGTAGTCCAAAGGGGATTGGGCCGTAATACATGGCTAAGAGACGAGAAAGCGAGGATGAGTGCGGGAGAAGTGCGAATGACGTCGTGAGTGTAAAACAACAGGAATGTGTGAGACGTGTGTGTGTGATGCATGCATGCATGCATGGATGTGCGTGGATGTGTGTAGGGAGAGCCATGCTAGAGTGAAAAGGGGCCAGGGGTCAATGGCAACCCCCGTAAATTTTTAGAAAGGAGACGAGCAAAATGGTCATTTGGACCAAATGTGCTGTGCGTACATGCTAGAATAGTGTGTGCATAAAGTAATGGAATACTTGTAAATACTTGGATATGTGAGGGGTAGCTTGGTCATTTAATAAATGACATGGCTTATTGGATAAGCCATGGAAAAAACCTATTCTAGATTTCTCTCTCTCTCTTTCTCTCCTTTTCTTTTCTTTTCTTCTCTTTTCTTCCCTTATCCTTATCTCATCTCCTCCCACTCAACTCCCACTCCCAAATTTCGTGCCCCCTCCTACCCCTCTATGTTGTCCCCCCCAAAAAAGATGATGATGAAGAAGAAGAGGAGGAGGAGGAGGAGGAGAAAGAGGAGAAGAAGAAATGGGTCCTTTTGAGGTAGGGATCTCTTGGATTTGGAATACTAATTAATAGTTCTTGTTACCATGTTTTATATCACGTTTTACTTAATATGAAGTAGAAGTAGCCAAATTTAAGTTCCATGATTTAATTTCACTAATCACCCCTTGGAATTCCATACAAAATCTGCCTTTTTGGAAAGCTGAAATCCTGTTGTGTGCTGATTCTTGAATAATGGTTACTGTGGATTGAATCGGGTTTCGAAAAAAATATGCACATGTAGATCTTGAAGTTCTACCCCAAAATCATATAAATTGTGATATATGTTCAATTCAGAAATTAGGAGCAAATATTACATATTTACAACATGTCTGTTTGATTTTCAGTTTTGACACAAATTGACCTAAACACCTGCACAAATAATGGAATTTTATGTTCTTGGTCTTGTTGGAAAGTTAACAAGTTTTTCTAAAATTTCTACATGCTTATATGTCGAATTTCTGGCTGTAACATGCCCAAAATTGGCTTTCAAGACAGACCCTGAAATCTGTCTGAAAAACAAATTTGACACACTTTACGAAATAATTCACTATAAATCATATACCTAATATTTTTACATGAAATTTTATCTGTGAATCCAAAACTTCCATATCTTCAACTTTCATTTATATTGTTTTTTCAAATGCCCAAGAGAAATGAATGAAATGTGTTGATGTTTAACTCTGTCCTGGCAATTCCACCAAGCTGGAGTGTTGGTTGAATATTGAATTGTGTGGTGATGTTAATTTTCCATTCCATTATGCATGGATGTTGTACTACTGAAGGAATGCTTAGTTATGCTATTGTTATTACATTTGATAATATGACAATGTTCGTTTCTACGGCGACTGCCACGTGTTTTGTTGAAATGCTCCGATAAATGTGAAGTTAAAGAAACATGAGAATTGAGCCTATATGCTCTTGTATCAAGATCCATGTTATAAATTGTGATGTTGCGAGACATGTATGGCATGATTTCATAAGTGATGTATCAATGAGTCGTGATGAAGGGCATGTCACTCTGGTGCATGACCCATGTTGATATGTGACGTGGTTGAGATGGAGGGCATGACACTTAGGTGCATAACCCATATCGATACAAATGAGAAACATTGACATTATGAAACCATGCCATCATGGCTCTTATAAGATGACTTATGATGTTTAATTGATGATTTAGAATGTCTCAGTCCTCTCTAAGGAGGGTGAGTTAGCAAAACCCGGGTTTTAGGTGGGATTTGAGTAAATTGTGGATATGAGGCCTGGACTGAGAAGTTGGGGGAAATGATTATGTGATATGTGATATTTCTACCCACTCGCCTTTACCGGGAGTGGAGGGGACATATAGAGTTTGTGTTACTATGGGAGAGCCTCACTCCTGCCAGGGACGGGGGAGCTGAGAGGCCCGACGTACAGTGCCCGTGTCCACTGCGTCGTGTGCTATGTTCACCCCAAATTTGGGGTGAAGTCCAGGTCCTGGTATCACACAGTTTACCCAAGTTCCAATTAATTCAATTATACAATAATAAAATAAGAATTTGCGTGTTACTTCTTCTGCTGGCAGCACTTTTCCTTCCCTTTGCATGTTCTTTGTGACTCTGTGTCATGCCTTAGGCACTTGCACTTATCTTATTAGATATAGTTGCCTGAACATTTGTATTATTATTATTATTATTATTCGTGCTAACCCTTTTCTTGCAGTAGCTCGACATCAAACCGCAGGTATGATCCCTCATCTAGCTGTTTACTTTCTGCCATATTATTTAGTTTACACGTCATATTTCTCATGCCTTGCTTAGTGGTTGATAACCTTAAACCGGTGTTCCAAATCCAAGTGGATTCCTACTGGGGCATGCATTGATGTGCAACTCTTTATTTTTCCAGGTAGCAGGGGTATCATGGTTGTTGGTGACTTGGAGTTGGGTTCAGGGGTAGCACTTCGTGTGAGCTATAGTTGTGTGGTGATATGGTTGTCTTGGGAGGTGGAGAATAACGGTGTATATGTAGTGGTGTACCTGGATTATGTATATAAATGGAAGTTGTTATATATATATGATATGTTGTTGTTTTATATTATTTATGAGATTGTTTTTTATATTGTTGAGTAGCTTCACTTGTACTATCCCAGCATGTGCGCAGTGGCATGCATGTTCTATCTCTCTTCACTCTCTCTTTCCTTTCTCATCACCCTCACTCTTCATGACACTTGGGAAAAAAATTTAAATGCAGGGTATTCTGGGAAACGGGACGTGACAGTTTTTGGTGGCCCATGCAGGTCACCGCACTGCGATGTGCGTAAGGATAGTGCATGTAATGCTCCAGTGTATGATTGGGATAGATTAGCCCTAAGGTGGGTAGTGACCTTAGTGACCTTAGTGTTTTAAGTGATCCACCCTTGAACTCCTAGCTTTAGGGAGTACGAGGATGAACTTTCTGCATTATATTATACCATACATGATATTATAAGTATACGCGTGTTTGTGTAACTGTGTGAACCAGCGTGCATAAGTGCATTGTTGTGCTTAGAGATTTGAACTATACATGTAGGGGTATACTTGTATATTTGAATGGCATGAAAGTTACATGTATCCTGAATGTTTGTAGTGGTATATGGATATGCGTGGGGTGTATATACTAGGTGGAAAAATACTTGAGTGTATGTATATTTCTCCTACATAAAAGTACATGATACAGATATGTGAGGCAGGTCTGTGATATACTTGTGTGACTCTGAGACATAGGTGATATATACATGCAGGTGGGTACATATAAGCTAGTATGGATATATACCTTATAGAGGTGTGAGTGGGGATATATGTATGTGTTATGAGTGCATGTATGCAGTTTACTATCTATTAAATTATAGTTGTGTTTCATGTGGGGAATGCACCGATGTGTGTACATCTATCCTTGTATGGATAGAGTAGTGGAATTTCCATGTTGTACATATGGGAGATAGTGTATATGTGTGGATATATGTGAGCCTGTATGGGTAGAGGGTGTAGATATATATGTGGGAAGTTAGTGCATATATATCGCTAGTGTTGTATTACTAGGGTATGAATTCCTAGTGTGTTAAAAAGTTTAAATAACTGAGAATATATGTATGTGCTACTTATGTGCCTATATGAATTGGTATACTGTTTTACTTTGGTATGTGGTTGTGGGTTGTATTAATCCGTGAAGATGGGTGTTGTGCTATGGCCATATATGGTGTGTATGTAGCGATATTAGTAAGTAAGGGACATATGGATAGTATGAGTAATGCTCCAGGGTGTTTGGAGTAGATGTATCCTAAGGAGGGTAAGGGGTGCTTTAGACATGTCCATCCTAAGTTTAGGCACTTAGCTTTATACCGTGCCTAGTATGGGGTGAGGATATAAGTGCGACGTGAACACATGTAGAATGTGATGAATGTGAGGATTTGAGATTATACAGTGCATGTATAAGTGGGGTTGCTATGGGTTTGCACGGTTAAGTGGAGTTATGGCATATGTATATATGTGTGTATGTGATTACCCGTAGAATGGTGTCTATATGACCATTTGGATGCACATGTAGTGTACGAACCCTTTCGTATATAATGGCATGAGGGGGATTGTGTATTAGCATATGAGATAAATGTATGTATGTAGATGTTATAGCAAGTGCAGTGTGATTGTGTGCATGTGTTGTTATTATTGCAAGTGTATTGGAGTATGTCTTATAATTGGTTGTATGTATATGTATGTGAATGATCCATATTCTGATATGCATGTATCAGTATATGAATGTGTGCGTGTATGGGATGTCACTATCTACTGAATGTGTATGAATATTGAGATGCACTTATTTGTGTATGTACTGGTATGCTGGTAAAAGTGTGGATATATTGGATGTTATGTATATAATGATATGGGTAGCCACCGACTACCTGCTAGTATAATTTGGGTAGATTGACTGTATGGCTGTGTAACAACAGGATGTGTATAGTATGTGTGAAGGGGGGTGTATGTGTGCCCAAATATCGTAATGTGTGTGCATGGTGCATGAGTCCTAATACGCGCGCGCGCGCGTGTGTGTCTATGTGCATATTTACTATTAGTATAATAGTCTTGTGTGTATGTGTGTACATATATTTGGCTATATGTAGATTCAGAAATCTATGTATAGTTTTGATACTTATACATCTGTATATGAATATGTGCATATGGAGTATCTATGTGGAATACTGCTTGTTGCGTATATAAGAATATGTATTATAGTTGTATGGATTTCTATTATACGTGTCACGATGGAGTGTAGGGATGTGTTATGTATGTGTGGTATGTAGTGGGAGCATAAGTAATTGTTGTATATTGGATGAATAGATATATATATACATACATATAGATATATATCTTTGTTTGTTCACCTGCTGATCTATCCTATATGGTTGTCTATCTAGGTATATCTAAGTGTGTTTTGGATAAGTGTATTCATGTTTGTATATGTGTATATATAGGTCCGTACCAGAGTATGTGTGTATGTACATACACATGCAATGTGGATGTAAATGTGATAGATATGGAATATATATATATATGTGTAATATGTTTGATAAATGTAAGTGAATGAAACTGTTTGATATGTGTGTATTGGACTGTGTGTAATTGGTTGCACATTTATAGGTATACGTGTGTGTGTGGGGAGTGTAGATGGATATTTATATTTACTTGACTATCGTGGCAGTATGTGCATGTGAAATGTCAATCTAGTTAGATATGGCATGTAAGGAGGCGTAGTATGTTGTCCACTCTTGTGTGTATTGTGCGTGGTATATGTGCCTATCTGTGTGAAGCAGTAGGTGCATCGCTATGAATGTGAGGTTATGTGTATATTTATTTATAGTTATGATTGTGAACCTTATGTGACTTGATCATGCATGTGTTAGTACGTACACGTGAATGTATGCATGGATGTGACTAAATATTGTGTGTATATAAATATTTATATGCCTATGAATGCGAGTGAAATCATATGACTAAATATTGAGTGTATAGAGGTCTGGTATACATGTGGTGTGACACCATGCTGGTGACCCCGTTTGTCACGTTAAGTGTGTAGATTGATGTGTATAGTCGCATGTAGGGGAGAGCACGGTCTCAAACCGTCGGTTTGGGACCTAAACTGAACCAGACCGTATAAGTAGCGGTTTCTCACAGGCCAGACCAAACCAGACCGCCAGACCGACGGTTTCCGAGCCGACGAAAACCACTTGGAGCGGTTTGGTTCGGTTTGGAACCGCGGTTCAGACATACGATGATGGAAGATCCCCGCGTATACCCAATTTTGCTAAATATAGACTTTGTCATTAAAATAATTTCATGACATGTCTTCATTTCTGTGCTACTTATCAAACCAGGGAAAATTAGGCACTGCATCACTTGCAGGAGTTCTAACTGTGACTGCGACCGGTGCGGTTATTATTGTTCTATGTATTTTCATTTTTCTATAGCATTTAGGGTGCATTCATCACTATAAGTTGTATCAAAATGGTATTTGATGTTGAATTGCGTTGATCATGTTAATTCACAGATGTTTCTACAGATAGGAACGTCTATATCATCAGCAATTGATTTCAATTAAGCGAAGATTTAAACGGTGGAGGGTGATGTCAAGGATTATACGCGTGGGGGCTGACGAAGGTGGGCCCCACCGTTGGCCAAAGGGTGGAGGTGGTGGCGCTGCCTCATGCCGGTGCGCTTCCTACGGCGGGTGGTGGCGAAGCTGGCCACGGTCCTGAGATCGGGAAGGGAGCCACCGCCTAAAGGCCTTAGGCTAGGGTTCCTATGGATTAGGGTTAAAATCCCAACAGATTTCCAGCACAATATATAATATATGTTAGGAGTCGGTTTGGTTCGGTTTAAGCGGTTTCGACAGGGTGAAACCAAACCAGACCATATAAGTGGCAGTTTCCAACGATTGAGACCAAACCAGAGCGATGGAGAGCGGTTCGGTTCGGTTTTTGGCTCCGTCTAGTTCGGTTCGGGCGGTTTAAGCAAACCGTGCTCACCCCTAGTCGCATGTCTGTGCAGGCATATAGACGTATATGTAATATATAAGCAAGTAGAATATAAGTCGTTATACTTGAAGGCATATATGAAAGCATGCCATGTATGAATGCCTTATGTATGGTGATATGGATATGAGGTGATGTCGTACGCACATAGATATGAGTAGTGATCTAAATACGTATAATAATACGTGTAGAGACTTATTTGTGGTGTGTGATGTATATGTTAGTGTGTGAATATGTGTGCCTAGATGTTTATGTGAAAGACATATATGTATGAATGTGTAGTGAGTCAACATAATGATGTGGATGTGCTACTAGATGAATAGAAGGATGTATCTGTGATATGTATGTGATGCAGATATATGTGGATGACTAAGAAGTATATAATGCAGATAGGTGTGGTGTATTCTTGTTCATACTTCATGGGTAATAAGACCATCATATCTAGTTGGCCTTTGGCAGGGTTCACACCCTAGAAAGTTCGAGGACGGACTTTATTTTAAGGTGGGTAGGATGTCATGCCTTATTTTGCACTATACGTGTATTCTACTGAACACATGTGGTATTTCTACTTACGATACATGGGTATGCATGAAATAAGCGTAGATATCGACGTATGTGACGTAGTGCAAGGGGGATTGGGCCGTAATACGTGGCTAAGAGACGAGAAAGCAAGGATGAATGCTGGGGAAGTGCGAATGATGTCGTGAGTGTAAAACAACAGGAATGGGTTAGACGTGTGTGTGTGATGCATGCATGCATGCATGGATGTGCGTGGATTAGTGTAGGGAGAGCCATGCTAGTGTGAAAAGGGGTTAGGGGTCAATGGCAAGCCCCGTAAATTTTTAGAAAGGAGAAGGGCAAAATGGTCATTTGGACCAAATGTGTTGTGCGTACATCCTAGAACAGTGTGTGCATAAAGTAATGGCATACTTGTAAATACTTGGATATGTGAGGGGTAGTTTGGTCATTTAATAAATGACATGGCTTATCGGATAAGCCATGGAAAAAACCTATTCTAGATTTCTCTCTCTCTTTCTCTCCTTTTCTTTTCTTGTCTTCTCTTTTCTTCCCTTATCCTTATCTCATCTCCTCCCACTCAACTCCCACTCCCAAATTTCGTGCCCCCCTCCTACCCCTCTATGTTGTCCCCCCAAAAAAAAGAAGATGATGAAGAAGAAGAGGAGGAGGAGGAGGAGGAGGAGAAAGAGGAGAAGAAGAAATGGGTCCTTTTGAGGTAGGGATCTCTTGAATTTGTAATTCTAATTAAGAGTTCTTGTTACCATGTTTTATATCACGTTTTACTTAATATGAAGTAGGAGTAGCCAAATTTAAGTTCCATGATTTAATTTCACTAATCACCCCTTGGAATTCCATACAAAATCTGCCTTTTTGGAAAGCTGAAATCCTGTTGTGTGTTGATTCTTGAATAATGGTTGTTGTAGATTGAATCAGGTTTCGAAAAAAATATGTACATGTAGATCTTGAAGTTCTACCCCAAAATCATATAAATTCTGATATATATTCAATTCAGAAATTAGGAACAAAAATTCCATCTTTACAACATGTCTGTTTGATTTTCAGTTTTGACACAGTTTAGCAAAATTGACCTAAACACCTGCACACACAATGGAATTTTATGTTCTTGGTCATGTTGAACAGCTGAAAGGTGTTTCTAAAATTTCATCACATTTCTTATATGTCGAATTTCTGGCTGTAACATGACCAAAATTGGCTTTCAAGACAGACCCTGAAATCTGTCTGAAAACAAAATTGACACACTTTACGAAATAATTTTCTATAAATCATATACTTAATATTTTTACTTGAAATTTTATCTGTGAATCCAAATCTTCCATATCTTCAACTTTCATTTATATTGTTTTTTCAAATGCCCAAGAGAAATGAATGAAATGTGTTGATGTTTAAGTCTGTCCTGGCAATTCCACCAAGCTGGAGTGTTGGTTGAATAATCGTGTGGTGATGTTAATTTTCCATTCCATCATGCATGGATGTTATACTACTGAAGGAATGCTTAGTTATGCTGTTGTTATTACATTTGATAATGTGACAATATTCGTTTCTACGGCGCCTGCCACGTGTTTGTTGAAATGCCCCGATAAATGTGAAGGTAAAGAAACATGAGAATTTAGCCTATATGCTCTTGTATCAAGAACCATGTTATAAATTGTGATGTTGCGAGACATTTATGGCATGATTTCATAAGTGATGTATCAACGAGTCATGATGAAGGGCATGTCACTCTGGTGCATGACCCTTGTTGATATGTGACGTGGTTGAGATGGAGGGCATGACACTTAGGTGTATGACCTATATCGATATGAATGAGAAACATTGACACTGTGAAACCATGCCATCATGGCTCTTATAAGATGACTTATGATGTTTAATTGATGATTTAGAATGTCTCAGTCCTATCTAAGGAGGGTGAGTTAGCAAAACCCGTGTTTTAGGTGGGATTTGAGTAAATTGTGGATATGAGGCCTGGACTGAGAAGTTGGTGGAAATGATTATGTGATATGTGATATTTATACCCACTCGCCTTTACCGGGAGTGGATGGGACATACGGAGATTGTGTTACTATGGGAGAGCCTCACTCTTGCCAGGGACGGGGGAGCTGAGAAGTCCGGCGTACAGTGCCCGTGTCCACTGCGGTGTGCTATGTTCACCCCAAATTTGGGGTGAAGTCCAGGTCCTGGTATCACACAGTTTATCCAAGTTCCAATTAATTCAATTATAAAGTAATAAAATAAGAATTTGCGTGTTACTTCTTCTGCTGGCAGCACTTTCCCTTCCCTTTGCCTGTTCTTTGTGACTCTGTGTCATGCCTTAGACACTTTCACTTATCTTATTAGATAATGGTTGCCTGAACACTTGTGTTATTATTATTATTATTCGTGCTAACCCTTTTCTTGCAGTAGCTCGACATCAAACCGTAGGTATGATCCCTCATCTAGATGATTACTTTATGCCATATTTTTTAGTTTACACGTCATATTTCCCATGCCTTGCTTAGTGGTTGATAACCTTAAACTGGTGTTCCAAATCCAAGTGGATTCTTACTGGGGCACGCATTGACGTGCTCCTCTTTATTTTTCCAGGTAGCAAGGTTACATGATTGGTGGTGACTTGGAGTTTGGTTCAGGGGTAGCACTTGGTGTGAGCTGTAGTTGTGTTGTAATATGGTTGTCTTGGGAGGTGGAGAATAACGGTGTATATGTAGCAGTGTACCTGAATTATGTAAATAAATGGAAGTTGTTATATATATATATATGATATGTTGTTATTTTATATTATTTATGAGGCTGTTTTTGATATTGTTGTGGAGCTTCACTTGTACTATCCCAGCATGTGCGCAGTGGCCTGCATGTTTTATCTCTCCTCACTCTCTCTTTCCTTTCTCATCACCATCACTCTTCAGGATACTTAGAAAAAAATTTAAATGCCGGGTATTCTGAGGAACGGGGCGTGACAGAGTGTGTGAGAGGGGGAGGGTACAATTAGTGTGGCCAATAGATTAGAAAAGATATTAGATGATACATATGATTCCTATGGGATTTGAATTGATTTTTAATTAGGGATTTGAATTAGGGATTAACTAGGTCTAATTAGATATTAAAAGTGATTATAGTGATGGGTCAGTCTAACGGTGTCCGATAAATACAAGAAAAATATCGGGACGACCGTGTCGACAAGAGAATCGAGACTACGATGATCGGTCACGTGTGAGGTTGACGGAAAACGGCACTAAAAATAAAAAGATCAAACGTCGAAGTCTAAAGTTACGACACCCATTCAATCAAAGCTGATTTGTGGGAGAACGACCCGTGAAATGACGTTCACAAAAAATTTCACAAATAACTACTCTCTCCGAGGGTCACAACGATATATAACTTCGCACATTTGGGATATAAGAGGAGTCACAATAAATACGCGTACGAAAAAGAAAGTACGCACAGGAAAACACACGATCGAAAAGCGATCGTTGCATCATACCCACCTTAGAGCAAAGTCCGTCCTCGGACTTTCAAATTAAAAATATATCTAGCCATTCTAATAACTACCCCAATCATATCACACTATAATTCAAACCATGTATAGTTACTACAAGTGCTTATAAATGCACTAGGTAGTCAAAACATTATTACTACAAACACGTATATATATGCACATTCTATACTTATACCTATCATAGACAATCAAATTCATACATGTACTTCAATCATTCATATAGTCGCGTACATCCCTTATATAGTTATCAATCACTTATCACATAACCATGGTACATATACCTACATAAAAATAGTTCACACCAGCAAATACAATCGTAGTACTTCACGTATAGATAACTACCTATGTACAAAACAAACATGGATATACAACTCCCTTATGCCTCCTAGTGTACATACAACACCAAACATATTGTCACGCCTCATTCCCCTGAATACACGGCAATTAAATTTTTTTTCCAAGTATCCTGAAGAGTGGAAGTGATGAAAGAGGAAAAGAGAGAGAAGGAGAACGGAACATGCAGGCCACTACGCACATGCTGGAATAGTACAAGTGAAGCTCCATTATATTATCAAACTAACTCATAAATAACAAAGAACAACAACAACATTTTTACATAACAACTTTCATTTACATACATAGTCCAAGTGCACCACTACATTTACACCGCCACTCGCCACCTCCCAAGTGCAACCAGGTCACACTACAAGCTACAGCTCACACTAGGTGCTACTCCTGAAACCCAACTACAAGTCATCACCAACCATGCTACCCCTGCTACCTGAAAAATGGTGAGGAGCACGTCAATGCGTGCCCCAGTATGAACCAACTTGGATTTGGAACACCGTTCTAAGATTATCAATCCACAAGGCAAGGCAAGAAAAATAAGGCATGTAAACTAAGTAATATAATGAAGAGTAAATAGCTAAGTAATGGGATCATACATGCGGTCCAATGTCAAGCTGCTGCAAGAACAAGGTTAGCACGAATAACAATACCGGTATTCATACAACCACAATCTAAAAAGGGAATCACAAGCGTCAGAAGTATAACACAGTGTCACCAGTGAAGCAAGTAAGGGAAAATGAAAGTGCTGCCAGCAGAAGGAGTAACATGCCAAATTCTCATTTTATAATTGAATTAATTAATTGAATTAATTGGAAACTTGAGTAAACTGTGTGATACCAGGTCATTGACCTCATCCCAAATTTGGGGTGAATATAGCACACGGCGCAGTGGACACAGGCACTGTACGCCGGGCCTCTCTGCTCCACCGTCTCTGGCAGGAGTGAGGCCTCCCATAATAACACAACCTCCGTATGTCCCATTCACTCCCGGTAAAGACGAGTGGAAATAAATATCACATATCACATTATCATTTCCCCCAACTTCTCAGTTCAGGCATCATATCCACAATTTACTCAAATTCCCCCATGAACCCGGGTTTTGCTAACTCACACTCCTTAGAGAGGATTGAGACATTCTAAAACCTCATTTAGCACTGAAGGGGAAACGTTGCATGGTTTCACATTCCACACTCATATCAACATGGGTCATGCGCCGAAGTGCCATGCCCTCCATTGCAATCAAATCACATATCAAATGGGTCATGCACCCAAGTGTCATGGCCTTCATCATAGCCATTTCAATTCATCATTCATAACATATGAAACCATACTTTTCATGACCCCATCATTTCCAATTCACAACATGATTCAAGATACAAGTATTTGCAATCACATTTATCATATTTCTCAATTTTCATATCAATGTGGCATTTTCACAAACATGTGATATGCATCATGTACCACCTCACAATCACATCGGAAACTATAATAGCATAACACACCAATCAACTTCCCTTTCCATAATAACAACGAAGATGGACAATTAAAGCACAACTGGCATCAATACATAAATAAACATCCTATAGAAATGGCTCAACTTGCTGGAATTTGCCAGAAAGTGAGAATACATGGCATATGTCATCAGTTTTTATTGCGAATTTGACAAAATATCCCAAATGAAAGTTGTAGGTATGTTAATCCTAGATTCACAGATAAAATTTCATGCAAAAATATTAAGTAGGTGATTTATGGTGAATTATTTGGTGAAGTCTATCAAATATGTTTTTCAGACAGATTTCAGAGTCTGTAAAGATTGCTGTTTTGGGCATGTTTTAGCCAGAATTTCGTAAAATATGCACGTGATGAAATTGTAGATAAACTGGTTAACTTTCCAACTAGACTAAGAACATAAAATTCCATTGTGTGTGTGCAGGTACTGAGGTCAATTTTACTACACTGTGTCGAGTGTAACAGAATTCTAGACATGTTATTAAGATGGAATTTTTACTCCTAATTTCTGAGTTGAACATATATTAAATTTTATATGATTTTGGGGTAGAACTTCAAGATCTACATGTATATAATTTTTTCGAAACATGATTCAAGTTACAGTAACTGTAATGGCAGCTACAACAGACATCAGAATTTTAGGATTTCAAAAGAGATGATTTTTTGCTAGGAATTTCAAGGGGAAATTTGTGAAATTGAGCCATAGCATATAAATTTAACTATCCTTATCATATATTGAGTAAAAACATGCTATAAAATCATGATCACAAGAACCAATTTATAGAATTCCAATTCCAAGTAAATTCCTACCTCAAAACTTGATTTTTCTCCTCTCCTCCCCTTTCTTTCTTCTCTAACTTCTTCCCACATGCAACCAACTTGTGATACTTGATTTTTGGGTGAAAGAATTAGGGTTTTGAGTTGAAGATGAAGGAGGAAATTGGAGAGGGGTGGTCGGCTATGTAGGTAGAAGAGAAAGAAAAGAAAATGAAAAGAGAAAAGAAAAGAAAACTAAAGAAGAAGGGAGAACTTTCATCCCAAAATATCTCTACCTAGAACCCTCTTAGGATAAGCATGAAACATGTTAAATGACCAAAATACCCTCCCAAAAATGCCCCTCAACTTTTAGGTATTTACAAGTTTACCATTACTTTATGCACACACCACTTTAGTATGTACACTCAGCACCTTTGGTCCAAATGACCATTTTGCCCCAAACCTTTCTAAAAATTTACGGGGTTGCCATTGACCCTAACCTCTTTTCACACTAGCATGGCTCTCTCTACACACATCCATGCACATCCATGCATGCATACATGCATTACACACGCACGTCTAATACATACGCGTTATATAATACACACGACGTCATTCACACTTCTCCCGCATTCACATTTCGCATTCTCTTCCCTCAGCGACGTATTACGGCCCAATCCCCCTTGCACTACGTCGCATACATCGATATCCACGTTTATTTCGTGCCTACGTATGCATCATAGGTAGAAATACCACGTGTATACAATAGAATACACGTATAGTTCAAAACATGGCATTACAGATATCAACACATGTAATCACACGATACAATATTATATCATGTTCTCTTAACCCTACCCCTCCACGTGTGTATGAACTGGCGCTCATCTTCTGAATCACGAGCCAGGAAGTGTTTATGGCACAGGGTTGACGTAGCCTCATTCATGATATAGGAGTCAGAATCCTACTCGCCACAACTTACATTTCATGTGTAGCGTGTGCTACACATTCATGACAAGACATTCAAATGCACGAAATGACATGCGATATGCAATATGATAGTATAGCAGTTATTGAATGCGTACAGTATATCAAAATTAAATGTGACATGTGATATGCATGAAATGACATGGTAAGGGTGTCGGATCTAGCTTCGTTGTCAAGTTAGATCAAGTATGGTGTCTAGGCGACTATCATTTCACCGCCTAGTCTCTTTTACACAAAAACTCAAAATAGAATAAAACATGGCTTAATATTTAACTGTGCAAGTTTCACTTGCCTGAAATAATCGTCCGTGAATCTCAGTTCAACGAGGTCCAGAAACTCCTATGTGCTCAAACCACAATCACCAAACCTACAGTCCCATATTATTTAGCTTCAATTAGTTATTTAATCAAGCAAGGAAATTACAGTTTTTATCTTGTTAACATGCTGGTGTGCAGGTTCCTACAAATCGGGGTTTACATGAATACGACGCGAGAGCTACACTGACGTCGGGTAGCGACGTCAGGGGTTGGATTCTGGCAGCGAGCAAAGTACGGTGGACTACGGCGAGGACGGTGACAACTAGAGGCAGCAAAACGCCGGCGGTCGTACGGGTAAGAGAGCCCGACAAGTGCTTGCGGCCTAAAGGAGGTGGTCGCAGCTGTAGGAGTCGGCCGGGCTGTCGGATCTAGCTGAAGGGAGGTGTGGCCGTCGAGATGGGCTGCTGCAAATGGAAGGGCAGAAATGGGTGGATGCGACAGCGCTAAGGGGAGAGGGCTGGCGGTTTAGGGGCTCAGGAGCGACAGTTTTAGGGGCTGCCGGCGGTTTAGGGGGACAGGCCGGAGTGATGGGCTGCCATGGGTAGCTAGGAGGGGAGCGGCAGTTCGGATCTATTGTGGGGTTTGATGGAGGAAGACCAGCAATGGAAGAGGGTGAACGGTAGGCTGGGTGGCCGCAGGGGGTTGCTGGCCATAGCAGTGGAGGCCGCGGTTTTGGAGGAGGAGGGTAGCAGTCTGGGTGGATAAGGGGATGCGGCTGTCAATGGGTGATTGGCAGTTTGCAAGGGGAGATGCCGACAGCTTTAGTGGGAGGGAGCGGGGCCGGATGCTGGTGGTTTAGAGGAGGCTTGGCCGGAAGGAGGCCGGCGGGAAGATGGGCTGGCCGGTGATGTTTGCAAGGGTGGCCGTGGGTTGATGATATTGGCGGCTGGGCTTAGAAACCCCAGGGTATCATGCATTAATAAGAGGATGGGTTTGCTAAATGTGGTTGAATAGGGGTGCACTTAGGATGATTGGAGAGAGTGTGTGTGAGGGGGGGAGGGTACAACTAGTGTGGCCAATAGATTAGGAAAGATGTTAGATGATACGTATGATTACTATGGGATTTGAATTGATTTTTAATTAGAGATTTGAATTAGGGATTAACTAGGGCTAATTAGAGATTAAAAGTGATTAGGGTGATGGTTCAGTCTAACAGTGTCTGATAAATACAAGAAAATATCGGGACGACCGTGTCGACAAGAGAATCGAGACTACGATGATCGGTCACTTGCCAGATTGACGAAAAACAGCACTAAAAATAAAAAGATCAAACGTCGAAGTCTAAAATTACGACACCCCTTCAATCAAAGCTGATTTATGGGAGAACGACCGCTAATTTGTGGGAGAACGACCCGTGAAATGACGTTCACAAAAAATTCCACAAATAACTACTCTCTCCGAGGGTCGCAACAATATTTAACTTCGCACGTTTGGGATACAAGAGGAGGTCACAAAAAATATGCGTACGAAAAAGAAAGTACGCACAGGAAAACATACGATCGAAAAACGACCATTACATCCTACCCACCTTAGAGCAAAGTCCGTCCTCGAACTTTCTAAGTAAAAATATTTCTAGCCATTCTAGTAACTACCCCAATCATATCACACTATAATTCAAACCATGTACAGTTACTACAAGTGCTTATATATGCACTAGGTAGTCAAACATTAATACTGCAAACACGTATATATATGAACATTCTATACTTATACCTATCATAGACAGTCAAATTCATACACGTACTTCAGTCAATCGTATAGTCACGTACAACCCTTATATAGCTATCGCTCACTTATCACGTAACCATTGTACAAATACCTACATAAAAATAGTTCACACCAGCAAATACAATCGTAGTACTTCACGTATAGATAACTACCTATGTACAAAACGAACATGGATATACTACTCTCTTATGCCTCCTAGTGTATATACAACACCAAACATATCAACACATGTAATCACACCATACAATATTATATCATGTTTGCTATATCTAATATACATTCACCCCTACTATAAATACACAAATATTTAGTTATTCAAATACACCCAGATACTTCATCATATATAACATCACATACAATCCTGTAATTATATTCAAGACACAACACACATGCCATAGTCGCAAACACCTATAGCTAAGCACATACTTACCCGTACATGGTGCACGCCCACACACGCTAATATACCATTCATACATGCCACTCATACCACTATATACTTAGCACATTCTACACACCTAGTTTAGCTAGCATATTTACATTTAAACATGTAAAACCTTCGTAGAGAACTATATTACAAAACCAACACCTATATCTATATAATGGTATAGCCACCCACAACCATGTGCGTAACGTAACCATGTACAACCAAACCTATCATTATACACACATCATCCATTACTATATTCATAACACTATACACAAACCACAGACAAATATAACAATATACGTAGAGTATACCTACTAAAGCATGAGTGAAACTCAAAGACCCATACAAGAACCAGAATGCTTTATTTATATAACACGATATTTGTACATATACCAACATACCACTCTTATAATACATATACCAACGTTATTATATTACTCGTCACACTATACCGGTAAAAACACATGCTATCATATACACATAATTCTATCAATCACACTTTCTATTTAGTCAAGTTACACCTCCATAATGCAATCACTTTACATACTATAATAATATTACAAATATTAGTATACGTATACAATCATAATACACCATCCTATACATGCATACATCGAATAGTCACATACATATTACTACACGCATACTCATTGCATGCATACCATACCTACATTCTTATATGCTTACCACATATCTGCACAAAACATAGACATATATATATAATATATTAACACCATAGCAATTTACATATAATTAGTATACTACTACATATACCTATCCATACATAGTTACGACATACAATAATTGTGTATACCGCATGGTGTACACGCACACACACAACATCCCGTAAAGGCAAGCCGTACTATATAAAATTATAACCCTATTACCATACGTATATCACGCATATCCATATAGTATGTATATATCTACCTATGACTAAGCACATACATATCTACGTACGAGTACACGCTCATACGTGCTAACATATAGATCATATAATAGGTCTACACACTTAACTATAAGTACACCTATTATCATTACACCTAACATGCACATGACTTTACTAGTATACTATTTCAAGCATTTATACGTACCTTCAAACTACATGCACCACTAGTAGATATTCCAACACTAATTCTAATATACACAGACATCCCTAAAGTGGCATGGCTATCCACAGATATATTTGTAAATACTATCATTCATACAACTTCATGCATATCACGAATAACACCGAGTATGCATATATAACACAATAGACCATCATTAATATAATAAGGGTAGCACACTCATACATGAGTGGTACGCAGGAGTCACACACACGGGTCCACACACTCTACCTATATACATGCACCACGACGACATCACAATAATACTAATTGGCCCACCATATTATATTAAGGTTGGCATAGGCAACGTCAAGCATTAGTAGGATGACTAAGCAATATTAAGGGAACCGAAATCAAATAGCGTAACGAAACATGATCGGAATGAACGGGATTAGATAAGGTGTGGATAAAGAGATAGTTTGGTTAGGTGAAACAGAGATATAATTGTGAATATTTAAGTAAGGGAAAGAAAGATATAATAATATCCTTATAAAATACATGAGAATAGTGTGTAGATGATATAAGTTAAAACACGAAGTAGTGATTAGACGAAAGAATAATTAGTATAGAGATGAAGTGACTATTCTGCAATTGGAACTAGATTTGTACTAAGAACTTTGGAGTAGGAAAAAAACGAAGAATATAAAAACGGACATACTTGAAAAGTTGGAGTTCTCTTTCGCATAGAAAAATATTTAGAGATCGGTACAATGAGTTGTTTGAATAAAGATGAAGTGACGAAGTAGGGATTAGACGAGGCAAGAAAAATAAGGCATGTAAACTAAGTAATATAATGAAGAGTAAATAGCTAAGTAAGGGGATCATACATGCGGTCCAATGTCAAGCTGCTGCAAGAACATGGTTAGCATGAATAATGATACAGGTAATCATACAACCACAATCTAAAAAGGGAGTCACAAGTGTCAGAAGTATAACACAGTGTCACCAGTGAACCAAGTAAGGGAAAAGGAAAGTGATGCCAGCAGAACGAGTAACATGCCAAATTCTCATTTTATAATTGAATTAATTAATTGAATTAATTGGAAACTTGGGTAAACTGTGTGATACCGGGTCCTGGACCTTACCCCAATGAGATCGGTACATCGCCCGTGTTTTGGGTTTTTGGTTTGAGAACGAAAAAAGGGGGAGGGTTTATATAAGTAATTAATTTTAATATCAGATACATTGCATCCTAATTAATGCATCAATAGTAGTAGGTTAGACATTGACTAAAAATTACTAACAATCTTAAACGTGAAATGTACTGGGGAGCTGCCGGCAATAGGGTAAGATTGGTTAGGGTAATTAAGTAGCTAATTAATTACTGATGATAATTAGTAAATGGTAATTAAGTGAGAAATTAGTAAAATATTATTATTATTTTAATATCAAAATATCAATTTTCACAAACGACTCCGAAAAATTACAAAAGAATAGCCACGGGTTCGTATCGTTGTGAGGGTTATGAATATGAGGTTAAATTTAAGGTTTGAGCGACAGAAAAATTCGAAGAAAAAAAACCATTTACTCATTTTGAACTTGTTTGATATCATCGCGAATACGGAAATTCGTGTACATTGAAACTAGACCGTTACATAGCACGTGACCTTACCTGTATTGGGGTACTCTATGGTCATAGATGATACATGAGTGTCTGGATCTGCCCTATGGCTACCTCCAACACACGAGGCATGCAACTTGACCATCGGTCCATCGCCAAAGGTATGAGGTCGGTAAGTAGCGTCGCAGGTAGCTCCCGTGGTGGGACGCAATTTAGCCACATATTGTACTCTTGGACATAGCCTTAGCACTAGAATGGATGGTTATCAAATATTGATTGAATATCTCATGCATTCTTTTCTTTACATATTTCTAATGCTATTAAAAGTTCAAACTGCTTGCTAGTATCATGCTCATAATATGCTAATTTTTAGCCTTTACATATCGTACTTATCATGCTCATACTATGCTCGTTCCATGCTCATACTATGTTCTGAATATGCTCATAATCAGCTCACATCATTCTCATGTTATATATGCTACCACATCATGTTCCTAATGCTTTTAATATGTTCATATTGTTGCCTATACCACAGACATACTATGCTACTATGCTCACATTATGCTCACGCCATGCTCTTATCAAGTTTGTCACTATGTATATATGCTTTCATACCATTCTACTTTTCTTTTGTACCATTTTGCCATGCTTTTGTACCATTTTGCCATACTCATTCATAACTCTTTATATATGTTCAAATCATGTTTTTATATATAACTCTTTTATACAAATCTTTTATAACTTGTTTATATATAACCCTTTTATACCATGCTCATACCATGTTTTTCGTTATACCGCTTTTATATACTCATCCTTTCTATTATGGAGAAGTAGTTGCCGAGTAACCCACACTAACGAGCATTTCATTTTGTTTTGTCTTATGAAATGCCCGTCTGGTCTTGATAGCGAGTTTGCTGAGGATCCTGTTGCATAGATTGAGCCGGTGCTCAAGGACTACTTTGAGTTTTCGCCTATTGAAGACTATGACATTTATTACCTTCGCGTCAGTAGTATTGAGTTGTATTATAATACTTCGTGTGTGTTGTTGTTATGGCCATACTAGGCCTATTGATGTATTTTAATTCGTTTTACATTATCAATGCATGATTCAATAATCGTGAAATGGGTATATTATGGGTTGGCGACTTGTCACTCACCATGAAAAATTATATTGAACTATTGCATGATCTCATCAGACACTATGGAAAAGTTAGATGCATCTGTTAAGATGCAACTGTACAGAAATGATCAAATAACTAATGAAAATATACTGTGATACATATTATCAATCGATAGAACACGTACTTTTGACCTGGCACTTGACCTGACCTGTGGGTATTGTGGTAGACTATAGTCATGATGATACGGGAGTGTCTAGATCCGCTCTATGGCTACCTCCACCACACGAGGCAAGCAACTTGACCATCGCCCAAGGAATGAGTGTTTGATCTGGATCTAAGCCTAAGGGGGGGGGGGGAAATAGGCTAATAAAACTTCTCGTGCAACCCACGAGCAATCACAGACAGTTATAGAAGATGCAGAGTAATAATAAGCAATCATAGAGTACACATCAAATTTACCCTGGTTCGGTCGCACCCACGACCTACGACCATTCCTCACAGCTGGTGGGCTCCGAAAGGTGCTCTCTCTCAAGCGCAAGAGTCCGTACAAGTAGTAAAATCTGGGAGTCCAGATGTCGAATCCACGGGAAGAAATCTGTTGCAACCACAATTCAAATCAAATAGAAAGCCAACGAAGAGAAACTAAACACTTTTAATGGTGGTGATGGTGGTGTGAATGGGGATACGTGAATGATACGAACAAGGAAAATACGTGAGAACAAATATCTATAAAAAGTATGCACATGGTATGGGTTCGTTAGGATCGATGATTCGTATTAATTTGGTTGATAGGTATAACGCAATGAATTCTCCTTTTGGGAGCAATTCACCGGAAAATATCCAATATAACTCAATGAATTCTCCTTTTGGGAGCAACTCATCGGAAGATGCCCTTTTGGGGGTTCAAACACAATATTCAATGAGATCGTCGCTAAAGTTATAATACGATATGAAACTCTCTTTTGGAGAGATCAAAACTACGGTATGAAACTCCCTTTTGGGGAGATCAAAACTCACCCTTTTGGGGCGATCATCAACTAAATCAATTCTTTTGGAATCTGAAAAAGTCGATTTACGAACAAAGATTACAATTTTAGCGACGTTTAACGATTTAGCACATGGAATACAACCAAACTAACACAAATAATATCCCCTAACTACTCCATACCATGCACAACAGAGATTTAGCTACTCATAATGCAATAATAAACAAGTTTCATAGCCAAATACTTCAAGTTCATAGCAAAATACAATAGAAAACACCAAAATACGGGGTTTGAGTTAAAGAAAATATCACCAATTCTCCTTGAAAAGACTTCAAACTCTCTGGAAATAATAAAACAAGCCTCTGGAATTTTACAGAATTTTTCAGGGGGAAAATACGGCTCCTAGAGCCTCCAATACGCCCAAAATACGCCCCAATCTGCTTGAATACGCCCAAAAAACCCTAAATACGCTTATATAATAAGATTGCGGGTTTACTGTGCTTCGCGGGTCGAAACCCGCATCCAAACCGCACCCGATCGAATCCAGACCGCACATCTAAATCGGATCAATTCTCGACCGTTCGATATTGCGGGATTTAATGTGGAGTCGACACGTGTCCGACTTAACGGGTCCTCGCCCGCGCGCCGCCCGCATTCGCTGTTAAGCATCCGAGTTTGATTCGGGGAGAATATCGGCCGTAGGATCGCGATCGAACGGCCCTCTGTGCGCCACGTCGCCCACGCAGATCAGCGCTCAGCTTCGCTCACAGCCGTTGGATTGGAAGCGGGGCTTGCAGAGATGGCGCCGCGTGTCCCTTGGATTCGCGAGATTAGAGTTCGAGCGGCGTCGTCCGCAGCCGTTGGATTAGCATCGAACGGTGTCGGTGTCGCCACGTCGCCCTGTAATCAGATTGCAAGCGGCCTCGTTTCGTCCGTCCGATCGAAGCGGCGACTCGTTAGATTCGTGTCGCGTGTCCCCGCTTTGAATTTGCTTCGCTGCTTGATTTGCGTTGATGAATCCCGTTGGATCTTGATCCAACGGCGTATAAGGATCCACGTCGCCCAAAGTTTGACAGCCGTCGGATCTTGGATCGACGGTTGTAAGGACGCCACGTGTCCCATATATTCGTATTTTTGGCCGTATTTCTTCATTTAATTGGTATTCTGCATTCAAAAATTCACAGTAATTAGCACAGGTCTCAGAAAAATACAAATAAATAGTCGTTGGAATCATGAGATCGAGACCAAGCTAGGAAAAATATAAAAAGTGCAGAAATACTTCATTAATTGCTGTTTTGTGCTCAAATTAAGTGTTTTCTCTAATAAATAAATGTGTAGAAAATACGTATGAATTAGAGAACAATGTAGCATCATATGAGCACAAAATAGGGCTAAATGGGGGGTTAAATATGTAATATTGAACCCGAATCACACCCCCCAACTAGCGATTTGCTAGTCTCTAGCAAAAAGAGCGATAAATACGGATGATCAATAAAACAATAAGTTCTTTCAAATTGCTCATGGCATGGCTCAATAATACGCATTCCAACATGATCTTGACCATCAATATACACACCCATGAACAAAATCAATCACATGATATTTTCTCTAATTTAGTATGAATAAAATGCATGCATCGTTTTGCGCAAGCGAAAGTATAACACGTCGTTTTATACTAGCTTTCGTGTTTCCAAGAAATTGGCCTATCAAAATTATCATTCAAGACATGGGTATTGAAGTTGCTTAGTATATTCACCATTCTTTTCTTTTATTCGTTCCGCGTAACGCGCATCAAGCAACATTCGCAGAAAAAAGTATAACTTGGATCGCTCCATCAAATGAGTGAGTTTCCTGTCAATGGATCCCAAATCAGAAGATAATATGGCATTAGGCCAAAAAGGACCCCTCGGACTGTACTACTCGAGCCAACCAAGTTATGTATTAGTGACATACTTATTCATTCATTTTTCATCATTCATTTTTCATTCATTTTCTTTTCTTTCTTTTCTTTCTTTTCTTTCTTTGTAAGCAACTCAAAACCCATCAACATGAATACAAGCATTAGAATCAAAGGCCAAATTCCTCTTCAACTTGAAGACTATTCTTAAAAATCGTGTATACTTAAGCGTTTTCATCACATTAGCATGCATGAAATATATTCAAACTATTTCGAGATATTAATCATGGAAATTGAAAATTTTCATGAATAGCATATTAACTGCAATTCCATGAAGGAAAAATAATTAATCAAGCCATAAACAATTTTTAGAACACAATTAATGTATAATCATCCGCATTTGAGGCATGTGAAGGAGTTTTAAAATGATGAGATTTGGTGATTTATTCTTCTCAAAAAAATCCTAAGGTCTCATACACACCCCCCCAACTAAAGATGGACATTGTCCTCAATGTCGAAAGGGGTACGAATTTATTCACGCAAGCAACCTAGAAAGCATATAAAATCTACACTACTGGAAAGAACACACCGTGATCAAATGGCGGATCCCGAATCTTTAATGGTGGAGGAAGTTGTTCAATTTGCTCCTTGCGCTCCTCGACGATTGTTCTTCCTCTAAAAACTAATTTGGACCCCAGCAACACAACTCCAAGCATCTCTATAAGCTGTTTGCCAATGTCCTGCGAGAGCTGAGTTATGTCAGTCCAAATTATTTTAAAATTATTCTCAATGAAAGTATTCCAAATGTAGTCGTCAAAATAAGTGAAATAAATTAAAGCGAGTTGACGACTACTCCCTGAAATATATGCATTACTCTCGGTATAATGCTCGATCAATGGGGAGAGGGATAAATGATTTTGGGACAAAACTGGAGGAGGGCATGGTTCTGACTCCATGGCGATAATCTCAAAACCCTTGTCCCTAGCTGTCTCCTCCTCTCGTTCATCCAAAATTGCTAGTTCGTCCTCTCTTTTGCACACACTTTCTGCCATGTATATATTTATATTCGTGTCCTCGACGTGATATGGCATGCTCAATTTTCCTGCAATATAAGATAAAATCGTATTAGATTCTTGAAGTTGAATCTTAAAATAATTATTTTCTTCTAAGCAAGCGGCAATCAAATTAAGATTTTCAATGGATTTTTGAATCTGCCGACTCCGAGCAAGGAAATTCTCCTGGAATTGATGGGATGTGGCCTCCTGTTTCTGAATAATCAGGTAAGCGTCCTCTTTCAAGGATTGCAAAGGTACGTCTACGCTTTGCTCTTCTTGATGAAGGCACGAAGGCTCCGTTGAATCGCTCTCTGAAGTCTCTTCCATGGTTTCTTCGTTTTTTTGCAGAGACTCCATGTATTCCCACGCCACTGTCGTCATCATGCCTCCCAATAATTCCTGCAGCTGCGGTTGTAGTCCATCTAGGAAGAACGCCATAAGCTCTTCATTTGTGTACCCATGCTGCGGATAGGTCGATATAATGTCTGTGAACCTCCTCCAGGCCTGAAAGAAAGTTTCACAGTCAGTTTGATTAAAATTAACAATTTTGAGCTTCTCCATTCTATGTTTGTGTGCATTAGCATATCGTGCATCATAAAGATTGTTTGTGCAATAGAAGTTCATATATTCCATTTTGAAATAAAATAAAATAAAATAATAAAAAAAAGTTTATGTACAGTAAAGTGGAAAGATCTCACCGAAGGTCCTCTGAATGAAATAAACCGTAGTCACAAACCATTCCTCCCCGGCAACGGCGCCAAAAACTTGGTGGGCTCCGAAAGGTGCTCTCTCTCAAGCGCAAGAGTCCGTACAAGTAGTAAAATCTGGGAGTCCAGATGTCGAATCCACGGGAAGAAATCTGTTGCAACCACAATTCAAATCAAATAGATAGCCAACGAAGAGAAACTAAACACTTTTAATGGTGGTGAGTGTTGGTGTGAATGGGGATACGTGAATAATACGAACAAGGAAAATACGTGAGAACAAATATCTATAAAAAGTATGCACATGGTATGGGTTCGTTAGGATCGATGATTCGTATTAATTTGGTTGATAGGTATAACCCAATGAATTCTCCTTTTGGGAGCAATTCACCGGAAAATATCCAATATAACTCAATGAATTCTCCTTTTGGGAGCAACTCATCGGAAGAAGCCCTTTTGGGGGTTCAAACACAAAATTCAATGAGATCGTCGCTAGAGTTATAATACGATATGAAACTCTCTTTTGGAGAGATCAAAACTACGGTATGAAACTCCCTTTTGGGGAGATCAAAACTCACCCTTTTGGGGCGATCATCAACTAAATCAATTCTTTTGGAATCTGAAAAAGTCGATTTACGAACAAAGATTACAATTTTAGCGACGTTTAACGATTTAGCACAAGGAATACAACCAAACTAACACAAATAATATCCCCTAACTACTTCATACCATGCACAACAGAGATTTAGCTACTCATAATGCAATAATAAACAAGTTTCATAGCCAAATACTTCAAGTTCATAGCAAAATACAATAGAAAACACCAAAATACGGGGTTTGAGTTAAAGAAAATATCACCAATTCTCCTTGAAAAGACTTCAAACTCTCTGGAAATAATAAAATAGGCCTCTGGAATTTTACAGAATTTTTCAGGGGGAGAATACGGCTCCTAGAGCCTCCAATACGCCCAAAATACGCCCCAATCTGCTTGAATACGCCCCAAAACCCCTAAATACGCTTATATATTAAGATTGCGGGTTTACTGTTCTTCACGGGTCGAAACCCGCATGCAAACCGCGCCCGATCGAATCCAGACCGCACATCTAAATCGGATCAATTCTCGACCGTTCGATATTGCGGGATTTAATGTGGAGTCGACACGTGTCCGACTTAACGGGTCCTCGCCCGCGCGCCGCCCGCATTCGCTGTTAAGCATCCGAGTTCGATTCGGGGAGAATACCGGCCATAGGATCGCGATCGAACGGCCCTCTGTGCGCCACGTCGCCCACGCAGATCAGCGCTCAGCTTCGCTCACAGCCGTTGGATTGGAAGCGGGGTTTGTAGAGATGGCGCCGCGTGTCCCTTGGATTCGGGAGATTAGAGTTCGAGCGGCGTCGTTCGCAGCCGTTGGATTAGCATCGAACGGTGTCGGTGTCGCCACGTCGCCCTGTAATCAGATTGCAAGCGGCCTCGTTTCGTCCGTCCGATCGAAGCGACGACTCGTTAGATTCGTGCCGCGTGTCCCCGCTTTGAATTTGCTTCGCTGCTTGATTTGCGTTGATGAATGCCGTTGGATCTTGATCCAACGGCGTATAAGGAGCCACGTCACCCAAAGTTTGACAGCCGTCGGATCTTGGATCGACGGTTGTAAGGACGCCACGTGTCCCATATATTCGTATTTTTAGCCGTATTTCTTCATATAATTGGTATTCTGCATTCAAAAATTCACAGTAATTAGCACAGGTCTCAAAAAAATACAAATAAATAGTCGTTGGAATCGTGAGATCGAGACCAAGCTAGGAAAAATATAAAAAGTGAGAAATACTTCATTAATTGCTGTTTTGTGCTCAAATTAAGTGTTTTCTCTAATAAATAAATGTGTAGAAAATACATATGAATTAGAGAACAATGTAGCATCGTATAAGCACACAATAGGGCTAAATGGGGGGGGGTTAAATATGTAATATTGAACCCGAATCAACAGCAAATACTAGATTAATAATGTAACAGGTACAACCAAAAGAAGCTAGAGCACCCACGTCTCTACGCTTACCAGGCTCTCAGTACCCCCACTTCACTGGTGTTCAACAAAACTAATCCTAGTATAAGCTTTCGATTGACTAGCCCCAACTAGTCAAGTCCCTCTTGTCTAGTACCACACTAGACAAGACCCCAAAACAAGTATGGTAAAGTTTTCCCTACAGAGATCTATACACCAATGCACAGAGATAAATGAACATGAGTTTAGAATAGCTCAGTGATGGTGTAGTCTCTTTGTCGATCAGCTCAGGCCAGATCAAGTTTGACAGGATATAGTTGCCAACGTCACGTCCTCTTTTGGATGAAGCTTGCTGCCTTGATGTCTTGCCTCCTTGAAACTTGCGGCAATCATGACTCCTTGTGGTAGCTTGCGCAATGTGTCTTGGAGATGGAAGCTTGATCCTTGTTACTTGCGCAATGAAGAGATACTCCTCCCTTTGATGTTGCGGCCTATGAAGAGGGGCCAATAACTTGCGTCCTTGATCTTGGACCCTTGAGGAAGGTTGCGCAATGAGGTGTTCTTGTTGATGACTTGCGCAATGAGGATAGCAATGGAGTTCTCTTTGGCTTTGAGGAGGAAGGAGGGTTGTGCAAGGGAGCTTTGGTAATGGATGATGTCCCTTTGGCTTGAGCAATAGAGATGCCTATAAGGTTGCACAAGATGGTAGGATAGGCTATTTGGCTTGCAAGGGCTAACACAAATAGGAGATGATTCTATAGGATGTTGCGGCCTAGGAGAGCTCTTGGAGTTTTTGGCTTTGGCTTTGAGGCTTTGGCTTTGTATGTTACGCAAGGATGTGTGCAATGGTGCTTTGATTCAATGTTGCACAAGGATGGGAGGGCTTCTCTTTGGTTCACCTATGTCGATGGGTTTTGCAATGAGTTTGGCCAAAATTTCTCTTTGTGTTGCCTCTCACTCTTCTCTCCTTTGAATGTGGTTATATAGGAGAGAGTGTGATTTGTTAGAATCAATTAGAATCCCATAATTGATGGAGATTGGAATGAATCCTAACTTGATTAGGATTTAAATGAATCACCATGGATATGGAGTTTAATATGGATGGATATATGATTTGAATTTGAATAGTTATATGATTTCAAATGAGATCTCATTTAATCTCTTATATTGATTTGCATGAGATTCTCCATACCTATCCATCTTTGACCAAGTCTTCAATTTGCATGGCTTTAGGATTTGATTCATGCACCAATTGATTTGAATCAATTCAAATATGGATTTGAATTGATTTCCTCCTTATCTTCCCATTTTTGACTTAGTCTAATATTTGTAGCAATTATCTCTATCTTTGACTTAGTCCACTTGGCTAATGCATGGCAAATTCTCCATCACTTTTACTTAGTCTCTCTTTGAGTATTTGCGAGAGTGCAATTTCTGAAAACACTTAGCACACACATTAAATCGGTCACACACGTTTGTTATCATCAACACGAAGTCATCGATCGTTGTATCCAACTATACATTGTATCCAATAATCTCCCCCTTTTGATGATGACAAACTAATACAAGATTTGCAATAACGATTCATATAATATCATCGTGACAAGTGTGTGTGAAGTGTAAGATGTGCAATAACGATTCATATAATATCATCATTACATGTGTGTGAAGTGTGATGATGGAGGATGTATGCAATATGCAACATGCAACAAGTATGACAAAAGATGTTCAAGCGTTCAAACTTGTATGCATGCTCCCCCTGTATTCATGCTTCCCCTTGAACATTTATTCACATATTCAATTATTCAGTAATGCCCCCTTAAACAAATATTTAATATTCAACATTTAAGCATTAATGCACAATATCACAAATCTTAACATCACAAATCTTTCCCAAAATATTCTCCACATTTTGTTATCATCAAAACTGTATATACGAAGTCAAACTGATACCACATGCAAAATAATGAGCATTATAAATTACGACATACACTTGCATGTAGACATTCATAGAATAAGCACTTCAAATTCAATGAGTTTTATAACATAGACTTCAATGCCTTCGCGTAACAGTGATGATTAAACATTGAAGCACATAAGGAGAACGTTTAGAAATTCAACCAAAACCAATCCATATTTTCCATTAAACACGAAATCACATAGGATTGATTTTCACCATCTCATTATAAATGAGTTCAAGGTACCACACCCAAAAACATAGCCTATAAGGACTCTTAGATGTCGGGGTGGCATTGCTTGACGAGTACAACACCAACGTTAAAGATTACCCGTAAAGCATATGTTGGATACTCGTGGGTAATGTCATTGCCAAGGATTGTATCCATTTTTCATATGGACCTATTTTCATTCTTTTTCAATTTTTTCATATTCAATTCTTTTGTGCTAAATTTTTATCCATGGCAAGTCACATCATATCCCTTAGTTTTCAGTTATTTTTCATCCTACATTCACTTTTCAATATTTTATAAAAGATGATCCAAATGCACAACAATATTTAATATTCGTGGAAGTCAAAGTGCAGGTGTAGATATCAAATTATTCTAATCATTGAACATGTCATGGCTATTTAGAAAATCAAACATGTGCATGTAGTAATAACAATAATACATCAATTTCTACATGGATATGAGTATCATTCATTAATATCACTTAAATGATTCAAAAGAAAGATGTACATCATGCTCCATTTTTTTTGTGTTTTACATTTTTTTTATTTTTCTTTAAACGGAACTAAACAAGCTAGAAAGCAAACAAACTAGCACACAAATAAAAATAAGTCAAGCACACAAACAAAAAATGATATGAAGGTATGCATTAAGTTCAAAGAGAAAAGCCATACATTCGCGTCGTCATTTGGTTAAGAAACTAAAAGATGCGACGTCCAATTCATAGTTCCTCGCCACTCCATCTTACCTACACGGAAGATGTTATGTGCGACTTTGGAATCCAACAAGGTCCACTCATATTAGTCATCAAATTTTTAGGAACCCACACTTGTTTAAATTTAATATTTGTGTTCCTAAATTTGCAATGATATGAAGTATGACCAACACCAGCACAAGTAAAGCACTTTGTATACATATTTTTAACTTTCATAGGCTCATTGTGAATTTTCTTATGCTTAGGCTTTTCAACATTTTTAGAACCAAATCCAAGTCCACGTCTATTATTGCCATATAATTAATTTTCAAGAATAGTATCCAGTAAATGTTTACCAATAGAAAATTTCTTTAATGTCAATTATAGACTAATGCCTTTGGATTTCAATAAAGCATTTTCATTCACAATTAAAGTGCATTTACTTATAAAAGCCTTCTTACTGACCTCTTCATCAATTATTTTTTAAGCTCATTATTTAGCATGCTCATCTTTTCATTAAGCAATTCAATTTCAGTTTCTAGCATAATCACAGTTTGCTTATACATGCTAATATCATTCAACAAAGTAGGACAAATAAGACATTCAGCTTTTTCATGCAACCTAGGTTTCTCTTTTTCCAACAAATTAATGGTTGAATCACATGCACCAATTTTATTTTTAGCTCCTTAATTTCTAGTGACATTTGGTAAGTGTCTTGTTGCAATTCATCATTGGCATTTCTATACTCTTCTAATGTGGATTCACATTTTTCTATAGTAGATTCAAGGTTGTCAATTTCATCTTGCATATCATTAATAGTACCAAGACATTGAGCTTTGGTTATCTCATCAAGCTTTCCCGTTAAGCAAGGGGAGGTGTGTGCAATCTCCTCAATCTCATCCTCGTTATACATGTCCCACGTTAGCGCCAAAGCTTTTCCTTCCATTTCAGCAAGATAATTCTCCTCTTGTTGGTAATGCTTCATAAAATGTCCCTGCTTTTTACATTTAAAACATTTAACTTTATCGTTAGCAGTCTGCTAAGAAGATTTTTAGAAGAATTACGTTTATTAGAGCGAATGAAACTTTTTTGCATTTCTGCTCTTCCTTGAGGAGTTCTGACTACTTTCTGAAGTTTGTGACCATCAGTGCTATCTTCTCATCGTCATCTTCGTCTCTTCACTAGCATGAAGAGCTAATGGTTTTGGTTCCTGCGCCTCTGGTTTCTTTGTAGCCTATATATTATGCAGCTCAAGCTCGTGTGACATCAAGTTGCCTATCAAGTCCTCCACTCTCATCTGTGATAGATCTTTAACTTCTTGAATGGCAGTGACTTTGGGACGGAACAAGCTTGGCAGCGCCCTTAGGATTTCCTCACAAGTTCAAGACTAGAGTATGGCTTACCAAGGGAGCTAGACTTGTAAACGATGTTGGTGAACCTCACAAACATCTCTGATATGGATTCTGATGGAAGCAAGTGAAAGCTCTCGTACGCTGTGCTTAGCAAGGCAAGTCCAGACTCCTTCGCCTGTAACGTTTCCTCATGCGTAACCTTCAGCTATGCCATATTTTCTGTGCAGTTTGACAATGCGAGATACGATTATAATTCAGATTTATCAAGAGAGTAAATAAGCGCATTCATAGCTTTACCATTAAGAGAATAAAGACTCCAATCATCATCATTCCATTTTCTTTAGGTTTAAATATTCCAGTGTCTTCAATTTTAATCATGGGTGGTTTATAGCCATTTTCAACAATTTTCCATACTTTATAATCAACAGACACTAAATAAATTTTCATTCTATATTTTCAACAAGCATAATCAGCACCATTAAATTTAGGGGGTCGTGATATGGACTGACATTCAGCAAAAGCACAATCAATAAAATTCATGGTCAATCTAGCCTAGATACTCTAACATGCTCTAATACCACTTGTTAGATCTGGATCTAATCCTAGAGAGAGGGGGTGGATAGGCTAATAAAAATTCTCGTGCAACCCACGAGTAATCACAGGCAGTAATAGAAGATGCAGAGTAAACAATAAGCAATCATAGAGTACATAGCAGATTTACCCTGGTTCGCCAGTCCCCACAGCAGATACTAGATTAATAATGTAACAGGTACAACCATGAAAAGCTAGATCACCCACATCTACGCTTACTAGGCTCTCAGTAACCCACTCCACAGGTGTTCAACAAAACTAATCCTAGTATAAGCTTTCTATTAACTAGCCCAAACTAGTCAAGTCCCTCTTGTCTAGTACCACACTTGACAAGACCCCAAAACAAGTATGGTAAAGTTTTGCCTACAGAGATCTATACACCAATACACAAAGATAAATAAATAGGAGTTTAGAATAGCTCAGTGATGGTGTAGTCGTCTCTGTCGATCAGCTCAGGCCAGATCAAGTCTGACATGATGTAGTCATCAACGTCACTCCTCCTTTGGATGAAGCTTGCGGCCTTGATGTCTTGCCTCCTTGAAACTTACGGCAATGATGACTCCTTGTGGTAGCTTGCACAATGTGCCTTGTAGATGGAAGCTTGATCCTTGCTACTTGTACAAAGAAGATATACTCCTCCCTTTGATGTTGCGGCCTAGGAAGAGGGGCCAATAACTTGTGGCCTTGATATTGGACCCCTGGAGGAAGGTTGCGCAATGAGGTGTTCGTGTTGATGACTTGCGCAATGAGGATAGCAATGGTGTTCTCTTTGACTTTGAGGAAGAAGGAGGGTTGCACAGGGAGCTTTGGCAATGGATGATGTCCCTTTGGCTTAAGCAATGGAGATGCCTATAAGGTTGCGCAAGATGGTAGGATAGGCTCTTTGGCTTGCAATGGCATGAACAAGGAGGAGATGACTCTATGGGATGTTGCGGCCTAGGAGAGCTCTTGGAGTTTTGGCTTTGGCTTTGAGGCTTTGGCTTTGTATGTTGCGCAAGGATGTGTGCAATGGTGCTTTGATTCAATGTTGCGCATGGATGGGGGGCTTCTCTTTGGTTCGGCTATGGAGTTGTGTATTGCAATGAGTTTGGCCAAAATTTCTATTTGTGTTGCCTCTCACTCTTTTATCCTTTGAATGTGGGTTTATATAGGAGATGATGAGATTTGTTAGAATCAATTAGAATCCCATAATTGATGAAGATTGGAAGGAATCCTAACTTGATTATGATTTGAATGAATCACCATGGATATGGAGTTTGAATATGGAAGGCTATATAATTTGAATTTGAATAGCTATATGATTTCAAATAAGATCTCATTTAATCTCTTATATTGATTTGCACGAGATTCTCCATCTCTCTCCAACTTTGACCAAGTCTTCAATTTGCATGGCTTTAGGATTTGATTCATGCACCAATTGATTTGAATCAATTCAAATATGGATTTAAATTGATTTCCTCCTTATTTTTCAATATTTGACTTAGTCCAATATTTGTAGCAATTATCTGCATCGTTGACTTAGTCCACTTGGCTAATGCATGTGAAATTCTCCATCACTTTTACTTAGTCTCTCTTTGAGTATTTACGAGAGTGCCATTCCTGAAAACACTTAGAACACACATAAAATCGGTCACTCACGTTTGTTATCGTCACGCCCATTCCCTAGAATACCCGGCATTTAAATTTTTTTCCCAAGTATCCTGAAGAGTGAGGGTAATGAAAGAAAACGAGAGAGATATGAGAAATAGAACATGCATGCCACTTCGTACATGCTGGGATAGTACAAGTGAAGCTCCATAAAGATACACAAAAACAACCTCATAGTAACATAGAACAACAACGACAAATCATATATAACAACTTCCATTTATGTACATAGTCCAGGTGCGTCACTACACAAACACCACCACTCTCCATCTCCCAAGACAGCCCAGTCACAATACAAACTATAGCTCTCACCAAAGGCTACCCTTGAAACCCAACTCTAAGTCACTACCAATCATGCTGCCCCTGCTACCTGAAAAATAGGGAGGAGCACGTCAATGCGTGCCCCGGTAGGAACCAACTTGGATTTGGAACACCGTTTTGATGTTATCAACTGGTAATCCAAGCATGAGAAATAAGGCACGTAAACTAAGTAATGTAATGGAAAGTAATCTGCCAAGTAAAGGATCATACATGCGGTCCAATGGCGAGCTACTGCAAGAAAAGGGTTAGCCCGAATAACGATACAAGTATTCATACAGACATAATCTAAAAAGAGAATCACAAGTGTCAGAAGTATACACAGTGTCACAAGTAAAACAAGTAAGTGGAAAAGGGAAGTGTTGCAGCAGAAGGAGTAACATGCAAAATTCTTATTTTATTATTTTATAATTGAATTAATTGGAAACTTGGGTAAACTGTGTGATACCAAGACCTGGACCTCACCCCAAATTTGGGTTGAATATAACACATGACGCAGTGGACACAGGCATTGTACGCCGGGCCTCTCAGCTCCCCCGTCCCTGGCAAGAGTGAGGCCTACCATAATAACACAACCTTCGTATGTCCCCTCCACTCCCGGTAAAGGCGAGTGGGAATAAATATCGCATATCACATAACTTTTTACCCCAACTTCTCAGTCCAGGCCTCATGTCCACAATTTACTCGAATTTCCACCCTAAACCCGGGTTTTGCTAACTCACCCTCATTAGAGAGGACCGAGACATTCTAAATCATCAATTAAACATCACAAGTTATCTCATAAGAGCCATGATGGCATGGTTTCACAGTGTCAACGTTTCTCATTCATATCGATCTGGGTCATGCAGTTAGGTGTCATGCCCTCCATCATAACCACGTCACATATCAACATGGGTCATGCACCAAATTGACATGCCCTCCATCACAACTCATTGGTACATCACTTATGAAATCATGCCATACATGTCTCGCAGCTTCACAAATCCATAACATGGTTCATTGAAGCACCTTTCTCATGTTTCTCAATTTCTGTTTCTTTGAGGTATTTTCACAAACACGTGATGGGCGTGACATGCATGTCCATGAATGTCCATGAGAACATTAGAAAATCCATTAGAAACACATACCAAGAATCTATATTTCAAGTAACAACAACAATCATGCACTATAGATAGTGAATTAGCAATAATACACAATTCGTAACACCACTTTAATGTTTCAGCTTGCTGGAATTTGCAGAAGGTGACAATACATGGGTATATATCAACAGTTTTTATCGAGAATTTGAAAAAATGTCCTAAATGAAAGTTATAGATATGTTAGTTCTGGATTCATAAATAAAATATCAAGCAAAAATATTAAGCAAGTGATTTATGGTGAATTGTTTGGTGAAACTTGTTCAGACTGTTTTTCAGATAGATTTCAGGGTCTGAAAAGATTACTGTTTTTGAGCATGTTTCCGTCAGAATTTTGAAAAATATGCAGTGTGATGAAATTGTAGGAAAACTTGTTAACTTTACAATGAGACTAAGAACATAAAATTCCATTGTGTGTGCAGGTACTGAGGTCCATTTTACTAAACTGTTTCCAGTGTAACAGAATTCTAAACATGTTGTAAAGATTGAATTTTTGCTACTACTTACTGAATTGAACCTATGTCGAATTTTATATGATTTTGGGGTAGAATTTCGAGATCTACAAGGATTTTTTTTTCGAAACATAATTCAAGCCACAGAGGTCAGAATTTAAGTAGAAACACACAACAGACTTTCAGAATTCCAAAGAGACGAATTTTGCATGGAATTTCATGGGTAATTAGTGAAATTGAAACATGGCACATAAGATTTCAATCACACCTAATACAAATTGAGTAAACATGATATAAAAACATAATAGAATGAAACCCTAAATAAATTTTCAAATCCAAGTTAGTATCCTACCTCAAAAGCTTGATTTCTTCTCTCCTCTTTCTCTTCATTCCATCTTCTTTCTCCTTGAAGCAACCTAAGCCTTCTTGACTTTTGGGAAGAGAATTAGGGTTTTCATTTGATGAAGAAGGGGGGAAATGAGGAGAGGGTTGGCCGGCCCTATTGGGAGGAAGAGGAAGAGAGAGAGAGAGAGAGAGAGAGAGAGAGAGAGAGAGAGAGAGAGAGAGAGAGAGAGAGAGAGAGAGAGAGAGAGAGAGAGAGAGAGGAAGATAAGAGAAGATGAAAGAAAGAAAGAGAAAGAAAGAAGAGTAAGGAAAATTCTACACTCTCCTCAGCTTGCTCCACAAGCCATGAATCACTTAAAATGACTAAAACAACCTTCCAAAAATACCCCTCAACTTTCATGTATTTACAAGTTTGTCATTACTTTATGCACACACCACTTTACTATGTACACACACCTCCTATAGCCCAAATGACCATTTTGCCCCTTACCTTTCTAAAAATTTACGGGGGCTTCCATTAACCCCTAACCCCCTTTCACACTAGCATGGCTCTCCCTACACACATCCATGCACATCCATGCATGCATACATGCATTACAAACGCACATCTAATACATACACGTTATATAATACACAAGACGTCATTCGCACTTAGGGCACAATATGATACCACTGTAGGGTTTTCTAGGACCCTTAGGGCACAAAAACTCTAGTTCCATCCTAAGTCGGACGGAACATAGACAGAAATGCAGCGGAAAACTTTATGTTAATCTAATTAACATGCAACCCTAAGGAACCCGACCCTATTAGCCAGGATCTATGCCAACTTGGGGTGGATCTAACCACCCCAAGAGGGATCTAACTACTGCGAATAATTAAATGAAAACTTAAACACATACCCGGAATCTCAACCCTGGGGCAGGCGAGATGTTCCGCACCGTTTTCCGAACTGCTCATGTCCCACGCCGAGCCACTCCTCGAACCGCTCCCCAAACTGCTCCTCGAACCGCTCCGCATCCCGAGGTGATCAATCCCATGTCGCCGAGCCAACCACGCGCGGAAGAAAGTTTCACGCGAGTGAAACCTTCGCCTAGATTTCGGATCTGAATCCGAACTCCGTTGCGGCTTTGCCAGAGCCCTCAGGAGTAAGGCAGAAATATTAGGGAGATAGAGAATATTAATTTTAGCCTAGATCCGAGCGTGCTCCAACGTTTACGAGATCCGCTCAGATCTAGAGCTTGGGACGAGTTTTGAGGAAGGGGGCAGACCCCTATTTATATAGGCGGCTGACCCCTCCCCTCTACTCAATTTCTGATGTGGGACTAAAGTTGGAGTTAATTAATTCAATTTAGTTTGCCTTTCACAAAGGCTAAAATTCCGTGAATTTTAACTCCCTCACCGTTGAACTTCATGATTGATACAACCTATCAATACGAAGAGGGTTCAACGGTGAACGCGTAGGAAAAACGGCTCGTCAATCCGAGTCCGTTTGACCCTTCAAACAATTGTCCAAAGTTAGCCAAAAGTCATGCTTCTCTTAGAAACGTAGCAGTCAAGAAAATACCAGGTTTCAAAAAACCCTAACCAGAAAATTCAGGCTTGGTGGGCCTCCATTTTCGCTGGTTTCAGCCCAACAATTTGGGCTGACTTGTTTTGGCTCTAACTTGTGCATCTGGACTCCGTTTTTGACGCGGTTTGAACCTGCGTTTAGAGCGGGACGATCCCGTCATCTAGGTAACCTTTTCAACGTGTATATTTAATTAAATATAGTCTTAAACAATTTAAGACACATTTAATCTCTTTTGCATCATATGCAAATTAGTCCCTATCTAGGCTTAAATTTTCATTTGCATCAAATACAAATTATCCGAGGGCATATTCCTCTACATCTCCCACTTGCACTCAGGATCATTTATCCCGAATGCAGGAGATGATTGCAAGCATCTTTTGCAATATTTTATCCCTTGCATCAAATGCAAATTATTCTCCCTAACTAATTTCTACCTATTACTAGACGAAGGCCACACTCTGTGTGAGACCCTACAGTCGGCAGTGACCACGAGCAGTGGTTGCCGTCCCTGCTTCAGTAATCATCATTATGTTGTTGACTCAATGACATGAGTATTGTCGGGACCACCCTGACTGTTTCCGTGATGAATTCCGCAGTTATAGTCTTTTCGTCTAAACTATGTCGTGTAAGTCAAGTCTAGGGTACGGTCAAACTGTCAACCCCAATAACTTGACTCCGGTTAGTTTCTATCGATCTTTTAGTCAAAAATGTTGGACTTCTTCCAACATACTCTGGCCAGAGTTTTTACTAAAGACCGAACTAACCCTACGACACTAACTCCCATTGCCCGGGAGAGACGAATCCTCTCTTGGTCATTACTCTCCTCATACGCTTCAAGTGTCACCCAATCAAAGACCTTTCGACATGCCTTGCCTCGAAGCTAGGTCATTTGATCTAAGTGGCACCGTTCACGCACAGGTTCGTCAAAATGACCTCAAGTCAAAAGACCAACTAGCCTATCATCACTCAGAGTCATCATTGACAGATTGGTCAATATAACCATATGATAACTCTTGTGGATCGTTCAGTGAACTCATTCTCTAATGAGCACCTGTGTCTCGTCTATGACTTCGCCAAGTCAAGATATCATGAGATCATCGCCACCACTAAACGGTGAAGACTAAGACACAATGGTCTATCTGATGTTTCGATATCCTTGTCTCGAAACATCTACGACCACGAACCCTTTTAGACTTATGCTACAGACGGTCAAACATTTCTCCATGATCGAGATACTCATCTCGATACATGTTTGACCTCGCATAAAGTCTCAGGACTTTACCTAAGTTAATATCTAATGTTAACAACATTATAACATAACTTTAGATAAATTATTACCAAACAGCTTACTGTTATTTCGAACAAGATGTTTGTGCTATTCACACATGGAGATAGATTGCCTCGAGGGTATCATCTCTCAACATCTCCCACTTGCACTCAGGCCCATTTATCTCGGTATCTTATACCGTTTTTACACATAAGTTTTCCCGACTTCATGTGGTAGAGCTTTCGTGAGTGGATCTGCTAAAACCGTCTACACTATAGACTTAAGGGGTTTCTATGTTCATGCTAGACCAACCATTTGAATCTCATTCAAATAATTCACTTGGTCTTACGGAATCTATAATATTTTATTTCCTTGGATCTCATCCAGTTCATCGTACCTTACGATAATCATTTAAATTTGTTAATGGTCATTTCAAATGGCTCATTTCTATTTCTGATAAAGTGTCAAACCTTTTGATAACTTTGTCAAAATAAATGATCCATCCCTTTGATGTCTCGCATGTAATTTATACGCTCCCACTGACCTTGAAAACTATCCGGCTAATTCATATAAGTTGGTCCGTCTAAATCATATTTAGAAAAAACGAACTTATAAGTGAATGCTCCAATTTTCATGATCAACTCAAGCGTTTACATCGAGTTTCGGTCCGAGTAGATCTGTACACATCTGTTGGCGAGACGGTTTCAACATAATCCGTTTATAGGAATTACTATGGAAAAACCGTTCTCGACCAACATGATTGTACTTCACTATTTTCTTTTCTGCACCAATCTTTCAACTTAAAGATTTACTTGCAGTAAGTGAGGAAACATTTTCCTTGGGCACGTAAACTAAATTCCAAAATTTATTTATGCACACGGACCTATTCTGGTTGCATCAAGTTTTTAAATCGGAGTTACTACTCCGAATTTCATCCCGGTAGTTGACTAAGTCATCATCAGTTATGATGTTTAACTCGACTCTTCGTCTCACGAAATTCGAGTAATTATACAACTTCCTAATGATTGATTTAATGAATATCTTATTGATAATGTCCTCACAGAACATTATCAAAACATGGGCATTACTATCTGGGACTTAACCCAGAGTGAGGACTTAACTCAGAGTCACTTGCTATGGATCGCACCAAGTCTAACTCAGTGTGATTCATACTTTTAACACACGGATGTGTTAACAAACTTGACCTGAGAGAAAATCACATTTTCTTTTAATTACGCAAGATTTTAAGTAACTAAGTATTTAACCGTTCGATCTAATCGAATCAGTTTAAATACTTTAGACATTTCGTTCTTTATTTTATCAGACTTGTGTTTCATCAAGAACACGTCTTAATAGAATATACGAATAACTTAATTTGGTTAATCTAGACTCGGGTACATCAGTATGTACCTGACTGAGTTCGACAACTCATTCTCCCACTGTCTCACAGATGGGTTTCGGCCATTATATCTAAGAGGATACGACTCACACGTGTCCGCAGACTTCATAATACGAGAGGTCAGACCCCTCTTTATGTGACTTGTGAAGCTTAGTCTCTCGATACGGCCTAGTCTATTTAGCCATATAAGTTTGCTACTATCTTGTGTATTTATATATTAACATTTAATATATATATATATATATATATATATATATATATATATATATAATCGTTATACATGTCACTTATTGCTTCAGAAGCAATGTGACGACATTCGTCAAAATGTGTTAACCTTTTGTATAACAATAATTATGAAATCGTGACATCAAAATATGTCACATTTCCGTTCCCTCCTCCTTATGCCTTTACTAATGATAAATTAAACTAACTAACTCCGCTGACTTTCCGGAGTGCCTTCTTCCTTTTCTAAATCATATTTAGATATAAATAGCCCAACATAAATAAATAGCTATGCAGGCATCTTATGTATCCAAACACCTGAGAGGTGCAATCTTGAGTGTAGCTCAAGAAGTTGCTTATCTCAAGATCCGGTTGGGATACATAGTCTTGCACCGCTCATGCACTCGTATTCGACTCAAACAGTTTGATCGAATTCTCGAACTTTGCGGATCAAAATTGTTTGTCCATACAACCTTGAGGGTAGCTCGACAAGTTGTAGGGAGAAACATATTTCGAATATCCTATATGTTCAAGCTGCCTCATATAGAGACGAGTGACATGTAGCGTGAATTTATTTGTTGGACCCAGAACTTAATGGAATCATGTTTCTTAAGTCTGTTCTTTAGAAGGTCATTTTAATGTCAACGAGAATATAGTTTTGATTCTATCAATTAGAATTTAGCTTGATATTCAATTAATCAACCTATTTGACCAGTTAACTTATTCCATTAAAATATTATATTTCGATTCCTTCGGTAAACATAGTCTTGCCCTAGTTTAGCATAGGTTCAATATTAAATATAGGTAGATTGGCATTCATCTATCTATATCCTCCCACTATTTTTACGATCGTTTCAAAGCTTAATAACGAACGATTTAATCGAATTAAAATATTTAAAATTTTGTGAAAGAGGGATCCAATCATCCTGAACCTCACAACCTTGAGGAGACTCAACAAGTTGATTGGTTCCATGATTGGTAGACTAACTCTTAGTTAATCACATCACATATGACTCCTTATCGTTTTTTACCCACGGTCACTTATAATCTTGAGGAGACTCAACAAATCATAATGACTGGTCTAGTCAGACCCTTGATTTCGTGTCCAGATTTGACTTAGATCGATGCTCGAGGAGACCCGATGTATCGATTTGGGTCAAGTCTAGACTACATCACATGTATGTTGGAGTTTGTTCCTTAAAGATAAACATGTCATAGCTTGAGGAGACTCAACAACTATAATTGTCTTCTTTGAGTTACCAAGCTCCAAAATCAAGGAGGGATACGGATTGACTAGATATAGTCCAGGGTGTCATACAATCATGATTCGCGACATTGCGGTCCAGCGGAACACAGCCAGGGAATTGACTAAGCCAGGATCACTATCCCTTAAAGGGTGATCCAGAACTCTTAGCCAAGCACATTGAATGGATCATGGTCCATTGAATGAAGCTTGTCATTTTTGTATGTGTGCCATAGACTAAACAGCTTTTATTAACAACTAATTAATCCTATCAACTAGTTGAATCCTTAAATTCAAAATTTTAGGATTTGTTTAATAACTTTTATTAAGTCCTTATAAACTATAAGGTTCACGTGCTATCCTAATCGTTATTAGGATTTTAATTAATTTTATTAACAACGCTAAAAGCGAAGTCCTTTAATGAGAATTAATAATAACAATTAGAATTAAAAACCCTTAAAAGGACTACCCTAATCAGGAATTAGGTCTAATATGGTTGTTAATGTTTTATTAAAACATAGCATGTCATTAAAATTCAATTAATAAATTTTAATGATTTCTTAATGGCTAACCTAAAGGGTTGTCTTGTGTTATCAAATAAGGGACAAGATGACATAGCCTTTAAAAAAAATTACACTAATTTTATCACATAAAAAGTGTACAACTATTTAACAATTAAATAGACTAAAGTTTATCGCATAAACAACTTTAGCATGCATACTTAAATTTAACATTTAAATTTAAAAATACAATTTTTAAAATATTTTATTTTATCTCATAAAGTAAAAGCTTGTTTTAAAATTCATAACATTTGCATGCTACTTAAAATATTTATCGCATAAAAAATTTTAAAATTTTAAAACTAGTTTTAAAAAATATCTTATAAATTTAAAACATCATTTAAAAAATTCCATGCTTAAAATTTATCACATAAAATTTTAAACAACATTTTAAACTCATCGCATAAAGTTTTAAAGCTTTAAAACAATTTTAAAATTTATCACATAATTTTAAAATTCCATTTTAAAACTTTCATGTTTAAAATTTATCATATAAAAATTATTAAACAAAAAAAATTTAAATTTATCGCATAAATTTAAAGAAAACATTTTTCAGTAAAAGCATTCAAATAATAAATTCGCAGTCCAAGATCAGTATACAGAGATAGCTCTGATACCACTGTAGGGTTTTCTAGGACCCTTAGGGCACAAAAACTCTAGTTCCGTCCTAAGTCGGACGGAACATAGACAGAAATGCAGCGGAAAACTTTATGTTAATCTAATTAACATGCAACCCTAAGGAACCCGACCCTATTAGCCAGGATCTATGCCAACTTGGGGTGGATCTAACCACCCCAAGAGGGATCTAACTACTGCGAATAATTAAATGAAAACTTAAACACATACCCGGAATCTCAACCCTGGGGCAGGCGAGATGTTCCGCACCGTTTTCCGAGCTACTCCCGTCCCACGCCGAGCCGCTCCTCGAACCGCTCCCCAAACTGCTCCTCGAACCGCTCCGCATCCCGAGGCGATCAATCCCATGTCGCCGAGCCAACCACGCGCGGAAGAAAGTTTCACGCGAGTGAAACCTTCGCCTAGATTTCAGATCTGAATCCGAACTCCGTTGCGGCTTTGCCAGAGCCCTCAGGAGTAAGGCAGAAATATTAGGGAGATAGAGAATATTAATTTTAGCCTAGATCCGAGCGTGCTCCAACGTTTACAAGAGCCGCTCAGATCTAGAGCTTGGGACGAGTTTTGAGGAAGGGGGCAAACCCCTATTTATATAGGCGGCTGACCCCTCCCCTCTACTCAATTTCCGATGTGGGACTAAAGTTGGAGTTAATTAATTCAATTTAGTTTGCCTTTCACAAAGGCTAAACTTCCGTGAATTTTAACTCCCTCACCGTTGAACTTCATGATTGATACAACCTATCAATACGAAGAGGGTTCAACGGTGAACGCGTAGGAAAAATGGCTCATCAATCCGAGTCCGTTTGACCCTTCAAACAATTGTCCAAAGTTAGCCAAAAGTCATGCTTCTCTTAGAAACGTAGCAGTCAAGAAAATCCCAGGTTTCAAAAAACCCTAACCAGAAAATTCAGGCTTGGTGGGCCTCCATTTTCGCTGGTTTCAGCCGAACAATTTGGGCTGACTTGTTTTGGCTATAACTGTTGGATCTGGATCCTAGCCTAGGGGGGTGAATATGGGGGTGAATAAGCTAATAAAAATAATTCGTGCAACCCACGAATAAGCACACGCAGTTATAGCACAACCAGAGTAAATAAAATGCAGACACAGAGTACACAGCAGATTTACCCTGGTTCGGTCGTCCCAACGACCTACTCCAGCCCCCAAAGCAAATACTAGATTGAATAGTGCAATAGGTACAAAGTCACAAGTTAGAGCACGCTCAGAGCACCCTCTACGTCTCTACACTCGCCAGACTCTCAGTACCCCACACACAGTGTTTCTCTCACTATCAATCCTAGCAAAGCTTTCTACCAGCTAGTCCCAAACTAGCCGGGTCCCACTCGTCTAGTCCCAACTAGACAAGTCCCAAAATAGTCACCAAAAACAGGTAAAAGTTTCCCCTACAGAGAACGTTACACTAAGACACAAATAAAGGAGTTTAGGGTTTAGAAATGCTCAGTTTGTGTCTGTGTAGGCGTCTCTGTCAATCAGCACGTCGTCAGCTCCAATCTGACGCAAACGGTGTCTCAATCCGACTCCTGGATGTCAAGATATGCACTGGTCTGTGCACAAAGCAATTTCAGCTCAAGTCTCAAATTGGAGCAGTCTGTGCGCTCAGTAATGCCTTAATAATAAAGCGGTCGGTGCGCGGAGTAAATTAGTTCAAATCCTTTTAATTCACGGTCTATTCGCAGAGCAACTCCTTATACTTTCCACCGCCACGTCAGCGAGGAACTTCACATTTTGATTTCGCTCGGAGACGTAAATGATCGCTTCAAGATTCGTGCGATCTTCTTCTCGCAGCCGTTGATTCGATCTTTGATTTGTTCAGATGCGGCCACGTCAGCACGCAAAGATTTGCTCTGCCTCCGTTTGATTTCGTTTCTCCGCACTCGCCACGTCAGCAAGCAAGATCAGATCAGCGCCGTCGGTTGATTTGAAGAGCGATCTCAGCCGTCCGCTTTAAACTCAATCCATGCAGCGGTTCGCAACGTAGGACGTCTTCGTCTTCGTCTTCGGCGGTGGCTTCGGGCAACGACTCAGCTTTAGGCCTTGGTGTAATTCGGCTGTGATGAAGATGATGGGATATCAAGCTTTTCACAAGGGAGATGGTTTTGTTTTTTTTGGCTGATACTTTCTCCTTGATTTTTGGCTGCAAGTTTTTCTTTGTGTATGCCGCACTTTAAAATTTTTGTGTTGCTGTAAAAAATAGTGTAGCCCCTCAATAGTGTTTTTATAGGCTAGGGCTAGGGTTTTTGGGGAGAGTCCCTAAGAGATAGGGATTTTGTATTTTGATTGGGATTTTGAATGTGATAGTATTTGTTTTGGCTAAGGAATTCGTATAGCTATGGGATATATTCCAATAACCAAAAAGATTTGGTTTCATCTCTCAATATTGGACCAAGTCCAATTTGCTCCATATTGGACCAAGTCCACTTTCTTTGAGCACATCAATCTCTCTCTCTCCCAATGTGCTATACGAATAGCAATTCCGCCAAATAGTGAAAGTATATTGTTTCGCCAAGCCTGAAACACACTAAGCACACACGTTAGATATAACGACACGTTTGTCATCATCAAACCAAGATCCTAGATCGTTGCTTCCAACAATCTCCCCCCTTTTGGTGATGACAACCCCATAAAAGATTTGATCAATAGAAAGAGTGTGTGAAGTGTGTTGAAGGGTGTAATGCAATATTAATCATGAGATGAATATTCAAGCACTACAACATGGCATGCACAAACTAATAGCAAATACAATAGCATGCTCCCCCTTCACCATATAATCAATTATTTAAGTATATTTCAAGCTCCCCCTTCAACAAATAATATCAACATCAAAGCTCAAAGTTGTCAAAATCTTTTCTTTCTCCCCCTTTGTAATCACCAAAAGTGGATTAATGAAGGCACAAAAATATCCCATGCAAAAATAAATCATTATTAGAAGTAGCGTGCAATTTGCATGGGTATTCCAAATAATAGACAGTTCAAGTTCATAGAATTTCATAACCGGACTTCTCCACCTTTGTGAAAGTGTAGTGATATAGCCAATAAAGTACAAGAGGAGATTCAATTTCAAATGTTCAACCAAATCAATCCACATTTTCCACTTTTCATGAAAATCACTAGGATTGATTTTTCCCACCTCATCAAAGATGAGTTCAAGTTACCGAATCCCAAAACATGGCCTAAAAGGACTTTTAAAAGTGGGATGGCATTGCTTGACCAGTTATATACACCAACGCTAATGATTACCCATGTAGCACAAGTTGGATACTCGTGGGTTGTGTTTTAGCCATGAAGTGTATCCATTTTTCATACAGAGCAAATATCGTTTTTTTTTTCAATTCTTTTGTGCTCAATTTTAATTCATGGCTAAACACATCATATCCCTTAGAAATTTCAGAAATTAATCATTCCTACATTCACTTTCCATTATTCTTCAAAAGAATCTCCAAAAGCACTAAAAAGTAAAATATCGTGAAAGTGCAAATGTAGGTGTAGAAGTCAAGTTTGAAACTTATGAGACATGTCATGGCTACTAAAAAGAATAACATCATGTTCATTTAGCTACAACAATAATGAATTGACTTCTACAAGGGATAGAATTGATCATTCATACAATATCACTCAAGAGATTCAAAAGAGGATTCAATAAGCACACATTTTTTTTATTTTTGATTTTTCAATTTTTTTTTCAGAAATAAAAACATTAAAAATCATCCATGCAAGCACACAAAGCAAAATAAATCAAGCACACACAACAATCTATGAAGGTATGCAATGAAATGCAAAGAGGGATAGAAAATTATACCTTCTCGTCGCTTTTTGACGAAGGAGCTAAAAGAATGAAACATTGAATTTAACGCTCCTCGCCAAAACTCCATCACACCTACATGAAAGGTGTTAAGTGTGACCTTGGAAGCCAACAAGGTCCACTAGTGTTAGCCAATATTGTTTTAGGAACCCACACTTGTTTAAACTTGATGTTTGTGTTCCTAAATTTACAATAATATGAAGTGTGGCCTACACTATCACAAGTAAAGAACTTTGCATATAAGTTCTTTGCAATAGAAGGTGCTTTGTGGAATTTCTTGAATTTTGGCTTTTCAACGTTTTTCGAACCAAATCTAAGTCCTCTTCTATTATTGCCATATAATTGATTCTCTAAAATAGTATCCAACGATTGTTTTCCCATAGAGAATTTCTTAATGGCTAATTCAAGATTAGAGACTTTGGATTTTAACAATCTATTTTCTTCCACAAGCACTGTGCATTTACTTATAAAAGCTCTCTTGTTTTCCTATTCCTTCTTTTCAAATTCAACCATTTTTCTTTTAAAATCATTATCCAACATGTAGAATTTATCATTAAGCTCTCTAATAACATAGTCTTTTTCAGTTTCGAGCTTAATCAAATCAAGTTTAAGCATGCTAATATTATTCATCAAGGAAGGGCAAGAGAGACAAGGTGCTTCATCATTAAAACTGGATTTTTCCTTTTTCAGAATATCAATAGTAGAGTCACGTGCAACAATATCAATTTTGAGTTTTTCAATCTATTTAGACATTTCATATTCAGATTGTTGCATTTCAAAGTTCTCATTTTGATAATCATCTATAGTGGATTCAAGCTCTACTATTTTATCTTGCATTTCTTTACAAAGAGTAAGGAGTTCAGTTTTACTACCAGAAGTTATCTCATTGTGTATTCCCATCAATGCCATGCATGAATGGGCTTCGTGTTCCTCCTCCTCGCTCTCAGCTTCGCTATCCATGTCCCAAGTAAGCACCTTGGATTTTCCCTTTTCTTTAGCTACCTGAGCTGTCTTATGTGGGCAATCCCTCATTCGATGTCCTCTTTTCTTGCATTTAAAACAAGTCATTCTATTAGTAGTATTCTGATCATAATTTTGCTTAGACGACTGAAAAAGTTAGAGCGATTAAACCTGGGTGCCATTTCTGCTCTTCCTTGCTTGGTCTGGACAAACTTTCTGAAATTTCTGACCATTAGCGCTATGTCATCATCATCATATTCACTTTCGTCAGCTTTCAGAGCAAGTGGCTTGGTACCTTTCTCTTTTTCCTCAGGTTTCTCCCTTTCATCAATATTTTGCAATTCAAGCTCGTGAGACATTAAATTACCTATTAACTCCTCCACCCTCATCTGTGACAAATCTTTCGCTTCTTGGATGGCAGTGACTTTAGGCCTGAAAGAGCTTGGCAGTGCTCTTAATATCTTTCTCACCTGCTCAAGGCTAGAATATGGCTTACTGAGCGAACTAGACTTGTAGACAATGTTGGTGAACCTCGCAAACATTTCTGATATTGTCTCTGATGGTAGCATGCGAAATCCCTCGTATTCCGTGCTCAGAAGTGCAAGTCTAGACTCCTTCACCTGTGACGTTCCCTCATGCGTCACCTCCAAAGTATGCCATATTTCCTGCGCAGTTAGACAATGTGAGATACGATTGAATTCAGATTTATCTAATGCACAAATAAGAGCATTCATAGCTTTAGCATTTAAAGAATAAAGCTTCCAATCATTATCATCCCACTTATCATCAGGTTTAGGCATCTCAGTATTTTTAATTTTGATAACAGGTGATTTATATCCTTTTTCAACAATTTGCCAAGCTTTATAATCAATAGAAATAAGATAGATTTTCATACGATTTTTCCAGTAAGCATAATCTCCTCCATTAAATCTAGGTGGACGTGAAATAGACTGACCCTCAGCAAAAGCACTATCAATGTGGTCCATGGTCAAACTAGGCTAGATCTACTAAACTGGCTCTGATACCACTTGTTGGATCTGGATCCTAGCCTAGAGGGGGGGGTGAATAGGCTAATAAAAATAATTCGTGCAACCCACGAATAAGCACACGCAGTTATAGCACAACCAGAGTAAATAAAATGCAGACACAGAGTACACAGCAGATTTACCCTGGTTCGGTCGTCCCAACGACCTACTCCAGCCCCCAAAGCAAATACTAGATTGAATAGTGCAATAGGTACAAAGTCACAAGTTAGAGCACGCTCAGAGCACCCTCTACGTCTCTACACTCGCCAGACTCTCAGTACCCCACACACAGTGTTTCCTCTCACTATCAATCCTAGCAAAGCTTTCTACCAGCTAGTCCCAAACTAGCCGGGTCCCACTCGTCTAGTCCCAACTAGACAAGTCCCAAAATAGTCACCAAAAACAGGTAAAAGTTTCCCCTACAGAGAACGTTACACTAAGACACAAATAAAGGAGTTTAGGGTTTAGAAATGCTCAGTTTGTGTCTGTGTAGGCGTCTCTGTCAATCAGCACGTCGTCAGCTCCAATCTGACGCAAACGGTGTCTCAATCCGACTCCTGGATGTCAAGATATGCACTGGTCTGTGCACAAAGCAATTTCAGCTCAAGTCTCAAATTGGAGCAGTCTGTGCGCTCAGTAATGCCTTAATAATAAAGCGGTCGGTGCGCGGAGTAAATTAGTTCAAATCCTTTTAATTCACGGTCTATTCGCAGAGCAACTCCTTATACTTTCCACCGCCACGTCAGCGAGGAACTTCGCATTTTGATTTCGCTCGGGGACGCAAATGATCGCTTCAAGATTCGTGCGATCTTCTTCTTGCAGCCGTTGATTCGATCTTTGATTTGTTCAGATGCGGCCACGTCAGCACGCAAAGATTTGCTCTGCCTCCGTTTGATTTCGTTTGTCCACACTCGCCACGTCAGCAAGCAAGATCAGATCAGCGTCATCGGTTGATTTGAAGAGCGATCTCAGCCGTCCGCTTTAAACTCAATCCATGCAGCGGTTCGCAGCGTAGGACGTCTTCATCTTCGTCTTCGGCGGTGGCTTCAGGCAACGACTCAGCGGCGGTGTTGTGACGACGGCGATGCAGCAACGCTCGGTGACAAGCTCGAGGGTGGCGACGACGACTTCAAATGGTGTCTTCTTCTCAGGGAGGCAGCGATGGTCTTCAGTGAGAGCAGCGGCGCTCAGCGAAGCTCCGAGCAAACGGTGGCAGCGGCAATAGCTCACGGCGACTTCGAGATGGCTTGCAGGCGGTGATCTTCAAGCGGTGGCGGTGACTTCTTCAATGATCGTGCAGCGAGCTTCGTCTCCGGCTTCACGTAGGGTATTCAGCGGCGATCTGTCGTTTCTCTGGGCGATGGCGACTGTAGGCGGCGGCGGCTTCAACAAGGGACGACGACACTTCTCGATGGCAGCATGTCGACTGCAGCAGCGACGTGGAGCTTTGGATGATGGAGACGGCGGTGGGGTCTCGTAGCAGCGACGGCGAGCTCTCGTCAATGGCTGCCAACGAGTGGGCTTCGACGACGACTCCTCGTGACGACGGTGATGGCTACAGGAGGATCGTTGGCACGAGGAAGTCGACGGGCACGGTTGCTAATGATCTTCGACCTCTTCTTCTTCGAATCGACGGCGGAAGATCGTCGGTGGTGAACTCGGCGGTCTCTTCTTCGTGTTGTTCTCCGATTGCCTTCGACAGCAACTTCAGTCGGCAAGCTTGATGATGTGGCCTTGGTTGATGGCTTCCTTCTCGTTGGCTTGTGGCAATGAGAAAGATGGGCAATATTGTTATTTCGGCAAATAGGAAGTTGGAGGCTTTGAAGCTTGCTAGGAGGGCTTGGAATTCTTTAGGCCTTGGTGTAATTCGGCTGTGATGAAGATGATGGGATATCAAGCTTTTCACAAGGGAGATGGTTTTGTTTTTTTTGGCTGATACTTTCTCCTTGATTTTTGGCTGCAAGTTTTTCTTTGTGTATGCCGCACTTTAAAATTTTTGTGTTGCTGTAAAAAATAGTGTAGCCCCTCAATAGTGTTTTTATAGGCTAGGTCTAGGGTTTTTGGGGAGAGTCCCTAAGAGATAGGGATTTTGTATTTTGATTGGGATTTTGAATGTGATAGTATTTGTTTTGGCTAAGGAATTCGTATAGCTATGGGATATATTCCAATAACCAAAAAGATTTGGTTTCATCTCTCAATATTGGACCAAGTCCAATTTGCTCCATATTGGACCAAGTCCACTTTCTTTGAGCACATCAATCTCTCTCTCTCCCAATGTGCTATACGAATAGCAATTCCGCCAAATAGTGAAAGTATATTGTTTCGCCAAGCCTGAAACACACTAAGCACACATGTTAGATATAACGACACATTTGTCATCATCAAACCAAGATCCTAGATCGTTGCTTCCAACAATAACTTGTGCATTTGGACTCTGTTTTTGACCCGGTTTGAACCTGCGTTTAGAGCGGGACGATCCCGTCATCTAGGTAACCTTTTCAACGTGTTTATTTAATTAAATATAGTCTTAAACAATTTAAGACACATTTAATCTCTTTTGCATCATATGCAAATTAGTCCCTATATAGGCTTAAATTTTCATTTGCATCAAATACAAATGATCCGATGGCATATTCCTCTACACGATACAATTTAGCGGTACTTGACATGTACCATCAAATTTGACACACCTGTCAAGTGGGGCCGAGTCCAATCCGATATAAAAAAACATCGGTCTTGCTAAGGGCCTGTTCTTTTCGTTGATAGTTGGGGAAAAATTATGAGAAAGGCACTATTCGCCAACTGTTTACCGAAATCCTCCTTCACATTCTCAGTTCGTGTTCTTTTGGGATATGAGAAAATGGGAATTTGGCTTACGTGGCGGTACGGTTTGAGAATCCTTGGGGTTCAAAGAAGTTGAAATGTTTTGCTCGGATTACACCAGAATCCAACTTTGTGGTGGGTCCCTCTCTCTTCCCTCTCCAATCAGAGCGCCTCATCCACTTTTGTTTTTTGTTTTTTTGCTTTTGCTGCAGCGCATCACATGATTTGGGTGGGCCCTTGCTATACACACATAGGATTAATCTTTTCGAACTCATTTAATTATAATTAGTATTAATTAGTTAGTATATTAATTAATTTAGCTTTAAGTATTTAGTTTAGGTTTAAATAGCACAAATTAAATTTCAGTGAACCACACATCACTTTCCAACATACAACTTTCCTTAACCAAAAGAACACACTACACAGAGTGAGACCCACCTCAACTTTCTAACCCCACAATCCAACCACACTTTCCAACAAAAGAGCACACTACACCCCAATTTCTCTCTCAGATTCCTAACCTCTCAACTTTCCCAAATATACTGTAAGGGCCTGTTTCTTTGCGGGCAAAAGCTCATGGAAAGTGATTTTTGATGCACTGTAGCGGTCACATCTTACACTATTTGATGGAATTCTCTTCTCAGTTGTGTTTCTTTGTTTGGCTTTGGATTAGGATTCCGCGTGCTTCTGTTGGGTTCCTTGTGCCTCCGTGGCAGCAAAAAACGCCTGGCCAAAATTCCCCCCTTTCGCGTGGATTACAGAGGAGCCCCTGTTTTTTTGGGGGGCCCACTCGCATCTCCCCAATCACGAGCTGCCATTTGCAGCTGCGCGCGATGCACAAAAATTTATGTTGTTTTTGCGTTTTTAATTTAATTTTTATTTTTAAATATTAGTTTATTATTATTTATCCCTCTTCCAACTTTTCTCATTCTACTTTTCCAATCTCACTTTCCAACCAAAGAAACACACTACTTTACTTTGGGTCCCACCACCAAATCTCAAACCCACTTTCCAACCACTTTTCCTCCAAAAAAACACACTACTCCTCTTCTCTCTCCTTAGGATTCCTACAAGGATTTACTATTGCAAACAGTAAGGGCATGTTTCTTTTGTGAGAAAGTTGGGGGGAAAGTGCAATTTTGCCACTATTCACGCGTCTATTCGATACTGTTCACCCACTTTCCTATTTCGCTTTCCTTCGGGCTGTTTCTTTCGTCGTCTCCTCCGAGCAAAATCGAGAGCTCCGTTGTTCCGACGTGGCTGTGAAACTTTCTCGGTCTGAAATCCCTCGAAATCGTGGCGATTTCGCTGAGAATCCTCGTTCTGGGTCCCACACGGTCAGAAATTGCTTCCCCTCACCCTCTTTTGCGCACGATTCAGTTGGGGCTTTGCAAACCCTAGGGGCAATTTGAGGTTTACGGCTGTTTTGCAAGCTTCTGTTGCTGATCTCATGGGTTGTTGGCTTTGATTTCGTGGTAGGTTCTGAAGGAGGGGGTGTGCCTAGCTTTTTGGGTTCGTCGGTGAAGCTCAGAGCAAAACCCTACCTTCGGTCGTCAGGATCTATATCTAAATTTGGGGGCTTGTCGCAGAGGTATAAGCTACGAACTCTATAAATTTTCTCTATGATGTGTTGAAGCTAGGGTTTCATATGGGTTGCTGATGCTTTCCTTCGGTTTGCTGGGCATTTGTGCTTGCGGCTATGTCTTCTTACTGAGCTATTGAGAAGATCTGATTGGGTTTGTCTTATTGCTGATGCTTTCCTTCGGTTTGCTGGGAATTTTAGATTGCTGGGCATGTGTGCTTTCCTTCGGTTTGCTGGGCATATGTGCTTGCGGCTATTTCTTATTACTGATCTGTTGAGATGATCTGATTGGGTATGCGATTGTTTTTTATTGATGAATGAAATTAATTGTGCAATCTAAAATGTGCCCAATGATGGAAAAAATTTGAGGAACGAATGAAGGGAATTTTCATTTCATACATACACGTAGGATGGCTTGCTAAGATGGTTCACTTTAAGCCCCATGTTGATGTTTACAATGTTGGGGCATTTTTAAAAATGTTTGGATCAGTTTAAAAAATTTGCGGGGCCATGGATTCCAATTTCATTGTTGCTGTTTTGTTGTTGGTATTTTTGATGTTTGGTATTTTGATGTTGGTATTAAAAAATGTTGGGATAGTTGATGTTTTGGTGTAGGTATTAAAAAATGTTGGGATTGTTGATGTTTTGATGTTGGTCTTAATAAATGTTTTGGATGTTGATGTTGGTATTTTTGGCTCTTTTTATAATATGGTTGGTGCATGCCTCCTAGCTTAATGAAGATGTGTTGTGATGTTTTGTCCATGGTTAATGCTTTCTGTTTTTTTTGTGAATGGCAACTTGTTGAATTTTGGGTTTTTTGATGCTATTCTAGGGTCATTGTATCAGATTATATGAGCTTGTCTCCGTGATGGTTTTTGGGATTTTGATGTTGGTACTTTTGGCTATCTTTATAAAATGGTTGGTGCATGCCTCCAAGCTTAGTGAAGCTGTTTTGGGTCATTGCGTCCATGGTTACTTCTATATGTTTTCTTAGCACGGTTTCCTTGGTTTGTTGTTACGCTTGGCTCATTTTATAAATTTTTGGGGCTTCTCTCCTTGTTTCATTTATGGGGTGAAAAGGATAGAGCAACGGCAAAGCAACCGCGTGTTTCCCTTTGATTACACAGTAAATCTGAGGGCAAAACATTTTGATATGCACAATTTTATGTGAAATGTGTTACTCATATGTAGCATGGTAGGTATATAATTAACAGTAAATATATGTGTTATTCAATTAAGGGTGACATGGATACACAAGGAGACCATTCGGGTTGTGAGTTATGTACCGCCGCCACAGCTGCAATAACGTTTGTCGTACTAGCCTTACAATTGCACAATTCCGCTAGGCCCGACCCTATACCCAGAGAGCCCTAAGCTATGCGGGATCTGCATAGAAAATCCCACATGCGGAGAATTTTGTGGGGGTCGGAAAGTAGTTGTTTGCACTACCTACGAATGCGCAGACATGCTTTCATGAATCTTGCAGCATTAATGCGCCAGCGTGATCTTCTCAAGGACACTATTCATGTATCCGTAGAGGAGCAGGTGGCCATGTTCCTGCATATGGTAGGGCACAAGTCAAAGAATAGAGTAATGCAAGTGGATTTCATAAGGGGCGGGGGGACAGTTAGCCGTTATTTTAACAAAGTGATGGCGGGACTGTGTGCACTTAGGGATATGTTCGTGAAGCAAGCTCCAAATGAGACGCCGCTGGAGATACTCAATAATCCAAATTGGTTCCCATATTTTAAGGTACGTTTGAGTATATGTATATGTGGCAGTTTAATAAGGATCGTTTTTGGGGGCGCACATTGTTCACATTTAATATGTTGTAGGACTGCATCGGGCTCATTGATGGGACGCACATAGATGACACGCTACCAGCAAGGCTCGTACCCCGCTTTAGAGGGCGAAAGGGGGTGACGCAAAATGTGCTTGCAGCTGTTACCCCAAACAAAAGATTCACATACGTACTGGCCGGGTGGGAAGGATCCGCAAATGATTTTACGGTCCTGAAAGATGCATTGTCTTTACCTCCCCACTGGGGCTGCGAGTGTATGAAGGTAATATGCTAAAATTAACATATAAATTAGTTTTACGTATCTCAGAAAGCGTCTGAACAGAAAACTGGTCGCCTTTGTATGAATGTAGGTAAATATTACCTTTGCGATGCTGGATATACGACAATGCCAGGATTCATATCGCCATACAGGGGAGTTAGATACCATTTGAAGGACCATACTGATCGGGTTCCTCGAAATCGACGAGAGCTATTCAACCTACGCCATTCTACATTAAGATCAAAGATCGAGTCCACTTTTGGTATCCTAAAGAACACGTTTAAAATATTGACATCCAAACCTCACTACCCATTCAAGACCCAGGTCGCTACCGTACTATCGTGCACTGTTTTGCATAATTACATCCAGATTGCAGATCCTCATGACCCCCAACTAAATGAAGAAGGTGATGGGGCGGAGGAGGAAGTAGAGGGTATCGATGAGAGGGATGACGATGTTATTGATCTATCCCAACAGGGGACCGTTCGTGAACAAACCGAACAACAGGATCGTTGAAAAATGCGCAGGGAGCAGATAGCTTGGGCTATGTGGGTGGACTACTGTAACATAAATAATAACGGGAACACAGTAGAGCATGGCCTATGAGGGGGTCGTACTATTTGCGGACCTAGTCTGAACAATTTGTCAATGTTCGTTTCTTATTGCATGACGTTTGGTGTGTTCAGTATGACACTATTTTCATGCTTTAGCTGATCATTTTAATCATTTACATTTATGTATTTTTTTCATCATTCGTTAGCACGTCAATGATGTTTACTGTCAAATTATGCGTTTTAATTATCATAATATTGATGATGTAGGGATGGAAGGATCTAAAAAATCAGGGCATGGGGGCGAGCCCTCCCCCGATGGGAGTGATCCAATGCATCAATTATATGAAAATCTATATGGGACACAACGTGGAGATGCCGAGAGGAGGGTGGATCCACTTCTCAACTGTCCCATTCCCATGCGGGTTCCACCTAACCCCTACCAAATGCTTGGATACCAATCTGGTGGGCATGGAATGCCATATCAACCTTATGGAAATTTCACCTTGCCAATGCAAATGCCCATGTCTCCTCCAATGCAAATGACCATGTCTCCGCCAATGCAAATGCCCATGTCTATTCCCTCACATAGTGGCCATGGGTATATGCATATGCTACAAGGGGGAGACATACCCAATTTCAGACCCCCCCTCCTCGCATGGAGCATTCGCGGTGCCAACGCCACAAAGTGGAAATGAAAGAACTCTTGGCAGTGACTCCTCGAGGAAGTCGAGCAGGCGTAGTGAGGATGCCGAGGGGTCTGTATCAAGTCCAAGCAAAAAGCTGAATCAACCTTCATCTTCTTCACAACATAACAAAATATGGAAGCCCGAGCACGATGCCACCCTTATTCCATTGCTAGCAGAACTTGCACGGTAGGGGCTTAAGGTCGATAAGACCTTTAAAGGGGCCGCCTTCAATGTCGCGACAGCGGAAATCAATAAAGCTCATGGGACGTCGTTCACAAGTGGTAATGTGAGAAACCACATGAAAGCATTGAAGACACGTCTCAAGGATGTTTACGAGTGCATGGAAATGAGCGGGGCGGGCTGGGATGTTGAGAAGAAGATGATTATGTTAGAACCGGAAACTTATGACACATGGACGACGGTAAATACTTCTATCTTCTACATAGGATAGGTGCTAGTACATAAATTATAGAATTGATTGGTATATTCATATAAGCTTTCCTAATCGTTCAGGCAAACCCTCGGAAGCGTGCATATGTGAACCATCCCCTACCATGGTATGATGATCTGGTTGTCATCATCGGGGATGACGCAGCACGGGGGGATATGTCATGTTCTTTGTACGATAGCTTTGGAGGCCCATTTTCTGGAGGAGAAGGTGAGCCCGTCACGCCTGAACCGACACATATTCGTACTCCACCCCGCCATGTCCCTGAGGACATACCCACACAGGCATCGACAGGAGAGTGTCCATATGGGGGGACAAGAAATGCTACCCCACCATCGCTAGGGAAGAAGAAACAGTGGCGTCGCGCTGTGAGGGAAGACCCTGATGTAATGCGGGATATTGCCTGCAACGTGAAAGAGGTCGCTGAGGCTATTAGGAGTGCACACTCCCAGCCCCACTGGACAGAAACTCTTGCACATAGTGTGTACGCGTTTACGGAGTACCCTCACCACATCCTGTTGAAGTTGTATAAAGATCTTAGCATGAATGATCTGGCGGGGCGTCAATTTTTGGCCGTGCCACATAGAGTCGAAAGCTTATCCTTGAAGATTTAGTGGCAGAAATGAAAAGGGACTTGCGGGAAGCTGGTTATGGCAGCGTATATAGCGTCGGATAGATATGAGTATGGGTGGGCCATAAGGTATGTTGGTTGAGTGGGGATTAGAGGTCGTTGGGGTTGGGGATGTTTTGTATGGGTAAGTATGAAACATATTGGCATGTCACATTGCTGTATTTTTTGTGGCATGTCTCCTAGATGCTTTTTGTGTGTTAATGTGATACATGTGGCATAGGCTAATGGGTGCAGGGTATGTGGCATGTCTCCTTTATGCTGGGTGTCTTGATATGAAACATATTTGCAATGCTCTATGGTTCAATTTTTTTGGTTAATGTCTCACTTTTAATGATTTGGCTGCATGGTACAGATTTTGGTATATTTTATCCTTGTTGATTTTTGTTGTTATGTGATACATATGGGCATGGCCTACTGGTGCAGGTTTTGGGCCATGTCTCCATGTTGCAGGGTGTGATCTAATGAAACATAAGTGGATGGCTCCTATTATCAGTTTTGGTTTATGGCTCCTTGTATATGTTTCCCTATAGCCCAATGATGAAGATATGTACATGATCCCTTTGTCCCTGGGATATGAAAAAGATAGGTGGATATAGGCTTGATGGTTCCACTATCTCTGCGTGTGTGTTATGTGATGGAGCAACTGCTTATGACCACCATGAATTATTGCTAACTAAACTTTCTTCCTGAGGGCTACAAAATCACATTTGTTTCTCAATGTGCACAGCAGGACCAATGTGCAAAGCCCCAAAAAATGAAACTGGCAAAAAATCACATATGTTTTAGCCCTATGATGAATAACATATAATGATCACTTTGTCCCTCGGTTATGAAGAAAAAGTTGTATTAGGTGTGAATGTTCATTAAAAATGAGCAACCGCCTAATACATACTGAAGGCTTAAAAACATGTTACCCTGAGGGCGTAGAAACATATGTGATTTTTTCGCAGTTTTGTTCTCTGATGGGGCATTGGAAATTGGTGTTGCTGTGAACATTGAGAAACATATGTGATTTTTACCCAGTTTCATTTTCTGGTGGGCCATTGCACATGGGTGCTGCTGTGCACAATGAGAAACATATGTGATTTTTAGCCAATTTCATTTTTTTGGGGGCTTTGGGCATTGGTCCTGCTGTGCACATTGAGAAACAAATGTGATTTTGTTGGCAATTTAATTTTTTTAGAAACATATGTGTATTTTTTCCCACTTTCATTTTTATAGTGGCTATGCACATTTGTCCTGTTGTGCACACTTAGAAACATATGTGATTCTTTAGCCAATTTCATTTTTTTGGTGCTATGCACATAGGTCCTGCTGTGCACAATGAGAAACATATGTGATTTTGTTGCCAATTTCAATTTTCCTGCGAAACATATGTGAATTTTTTTAGCCAATTTCATTTTTGGGGGCTTTGCACATTGGTACTGCTGTGCACACTGAGTAACATATGTGATTTTTTTCCCACTTTCATTTTTCTGGTGGCTTTGCACATTGGACCTGCTGTGCACACTTAGAAACATATGTGATTCTTTAGCCAATTTCATTTTTTTGGGTGCTAGTCACATAGGTCCTGCTGTGCACAATGAGAAACATATGTGATGTTGTTGCCAATTTCAATTTTTTGAGAAACATATGTGATTTTTTTCCCACTTTCATTTTTCTGGTGGCTTTGCACATTGGGCCTGCTGTGCACACTTAGAAACATATGTGATTCTTTAGCCAATTTCATTTTTTGGGTGCTATTCACATAGGTCCTGCTGTGCACAATGAGAAACACATGTGATGTTGTTGCCAATTTCAATTTTTTGAGAAACATATGTGATTTTTTTCCCACTTTCATTTTGCTGGTGGCTTTGCACATTGGACCTGCTGTGCACATTTAGAAACATATGCGATTCTTTAGCCAATTTCATTTTTTGGGTGCTATTCACATAGGTCATGCTGTGCATAATGAGAAACATATGTGATGTTGTTGCCAATTTCAAGTTTTTGAGAAACATATGTGATTTTTTTCCCACTTTCATTTTTCTGGTGGCTTTGCACATTGGACTAGCTGTGCACACTTAGAAACATATGTGATTCTTTAGCCAATTTCATTTTTTTGGGTGCTATTCACATAGGTCCTGCTGTGCACAATGAGAAACATATGTGATGTTGTTGCCAATTTCAATTTTTTGAGAAACATATGTGATTTTTTTCCCACTTTCATTTTTCTGGTGGCTTTGCACATTGGACCTGCAGTGCACACTTAGAAACATATGTGATTCTGTAGCCTATTTCATTTTTTTGGGTGCTATGAACATAGGTCCTGCTGTGCACAATGAGAAACATATGTGATGGTGTTGCCAATTTCAATTTTTTGAGAAACATATGTGAATTTTTTCCAATTTATTTTTTTTGGTTTCTTTGCACATTGGTGCTGATGTGCAGAATGAGAAACATATGTGATTTTTTTAGCCAATTTCATTTTTTTGGGTGCTATGTACATATGTCATGCTGTGCACAATGAGAAACATATGTGATTTTGTTGCCAATTTCAATTTTTTGAGAAACGTATGTGAATTTTTTAGCCAATTTCATTTTTTTGTGGCTTTGCACATTGGTGATGCTGTGCACACTGAGTAACATATGTGATTTTTTTCCCACTTTCTTTTTTCTGGTGGCTTTGTAGAATGGTCCTGCTGTGCACACTTAGCAACATATGTGATTCTTTAGCCAATTTCATCTTTTTTGGGTGCTATGCACATAGGTCCTGCTGTGCACAATGAGAAACATATGTGATGTTGCCAATTTCAATTTTTTGAGATACATATGTGAATTTTTTCCCAATTTCAATGTTTTGGTTTCTTTGCACATTGGTGCTGATGTGCACAATGAGAAACATATGTGATTTTTTTATCCAATTTCATTTTTTTGGGTGCTTTGCACATTGGTGATGCTGTGCACACTGAGAAACATATGTGAATTTTTTCCCTCTTTCATTTTTCTGGTGGCTTTGCACATTGGTCCTGCTGTGCACACTTAGAAACATATGTGAATTTTTTAGCCAATTTCATTTTTGTGGGGGCTTTGCACATTGGTGCTGCTGTGCACACTGAGTACCATATGTGAATTTTTTCCCTCTTTCATTTTTTGTTGGTGCATTGCACTGTGGCTAATCCTAGCCCAATGATGAAGATAATTAGCTGATCCCCTTGTCCCTCGGGTATTGAAAAATAGGTAGTTATAGGCTGGATGGTTCCATTACCAATGAGGGGGATAGATGTGATGGAGCAACTGCTTATGTCCACCAGGATTTATTGAAAAATTAACTTTCTTCCTGAGGGCTTATGTATACCATAAACACAAACAACTACATTGAGCCATGACCCAAATACTGACCATATGAGCCATTCACATATGTTTCAGCCTGATGATGATGAACATATATATACTGATCAATTTGTCTCTATGTTACGATATTTCCTTTTTTCTTTTACTTCTGAATTAAGCCAGGTGATGTATTCTTCCGCGGGGTTGTCACTGTCTGTAGGTACGCTGCTTCCCCCATTTTTAATTTCATTGTTATATCTCTTTAAATCATTATTCACGCTAATATTTTTTATTTCTTGCAAGGTTAAAATGAGCAACGGTTCCAGCTCTTCTATTCAATCCAGACCCAGATTTGCTGCAGGCGGTGAGTTGGCGGCTGATGATGATGACTGCAAGTTTTGCTACTGTCGGCGCAGGGTTGCCAGGCGGACATCATTGACCCGAAAAAATCCCGGCAGGCGCTTTTGGAGCTGTCCATCCCGCGTGAATGGATGCAACTTCTACGAATGGAAGGATCCACCACACTCCGACTGGTCAACCTATGTGATACTGCAGTTGCTGGATGAGATTGAAAGAGGCCCCACCAATGCTCCCTCTTCCGCATCGTTCTCTGGCGGTTTTTAGAGATAGAGGGTCGGTTGGCCCCGCTCGTGGGGCGATTTGAGCGGACCACGGTGAGAATGGACACCGTGAAGTTGGTTTTGTTTACGCTTCTAGGTTTGATGTTAGTTGTGTTATTGTTGATTATACACAAGAGTGGTTGATGTTAGGTTGGTTACATTGTAACACTTTATATTTTTAGATGTTTGTTATGCAAACTGAGACTGTATTATGGATATTATATGTCTTCTGTATATGCTGGGTTCATGTGTTATGTTAAATAGGATTGTGATTTCTGTTGTATGCTGTCTCTGCAAATCAGTTGTACTTTTTAGAATTTATGAATGTTGGAAATGCAGGGATAAGTGGTTCGGGTGCTTGCTTTGTGGGTATTGCCTTCGGTTATATTTAATAGCCCAGAAATGAAATTTAATAATTTTTAATTATTAAATTCGGTATTTTAATTTTGTTGTTTGATACGCAGGATTTAATTATGAGTATTTAATAGATATTTATTTAATAGTTAATATTTAGTTAACTAATAGTTATTAGTTTAGTTAATTAACTGATTTTTCTACTTCATATTTCCATAGGGGGTTATTCTCACCTCATAAAACCATAACCAAATCCCAACAATCCACATCCAACAATCCCAAACACACTTTAACCCAAAGAAACACAAAACTTTACTATGAGCCCCACAAACAAATCCCACCACAACTTTCCCACCTACTTTCCACCAAAGAAACACAAAACTCTATTTCTCTCTTCTCAGGAATCCATCATGGATTTACTATTCACAACAGTAAATCCCAATTCACTTTCAACCAAAGAAACAAGCCCTAAATCCCAAACCATTCCCTACCAAAGAAACAGGCCCTAAACGAAAAGAACATGCCCTAATTAAATTTTTTTTTGTTCGGGTTTAATTTCAGCGTTACTGCAAAATTTGTCCGCTTAGAAACCATTCCCATCGCCGTCTCGAATGTTCACCCTTTTATTAGGGTTCAAAAAACTCACAATTTGCTTGAAGTCCCTAAAATCCGATTAGGGTTTTCGACATGGCGGGCGGAAATTTCCTTGGCCGAGTCATTAGCTATGTCGTCAACGAGGTCGTTGTTGAAGGCCTCGCCAACAAGTAAGACTTAAAGTCAAATTCTTTATTTATTTTCATTATCTTTTTTGAATGATTGGTCGATTGGAAAGTGTCATATTTCGTTAAAAAGAAGAGATCTTGCGGTCTTGATCTGCCCATCTGTGTTTAAACTGCAGTTGTAGGCTTATATATCTTGGATGTGTATATCCGATGTTATGGTTTTCAATGTTTCCCTTCCCTTTTCTACGATCCGGATGATGGAGTTGCGTAAAAATGTCTAATTTTGATGAGTTGATTTATCAATGACGTGTAATTTATCTTAATTATTATTTTCGGTGGTTGTTTTGATTAGAAAGTGTAACATCTTATTTTAATAAAATTCCGGTCATGACATGCTTATTTTTGTTTAAATTCTACACTTCTGGGGATATACATTGTGCATATGTTAATTTGATGTTAGATTAGGATTTTCTATGTTCCCCCCTTTTCTGAGTATCTGATGGAGGAGTTGCGTTAAAAAAGTGTAAATTTGATGAGATAATTTCTTAAAGACAAGTAATTTTGGTTATTTGAATTATTGATAAGATTTCACGTCCCATTCAGAGAAGTTTGGAAGAGGGGAGGATGTGTTGGAGGAGGGGATATAGAATGTAGAGAAGAGACGAGGGAAGAATGATAAAGTGATGGGGGGACATAAATTGATATTAGATTCGGGGTTTCAATCCCCCCTTGTCTATCCAATGATGGAGTTGCATTAAAAAAGTGTAATTTTGATGAGTTGATTTGTCAAAGACATGTAATTTGCATGGTCCTTCAAAGTAGAATAGATTAGAGGGGAGGATGTGTTGGAGGAGGTGATATGGAATGTAGAGAAGAGAGAGGGGAGAATGATAAAGTGATGGTGGATCATAAATTATTAAGTGTAATTTCATTAATATTATTTGTCTGTCCATTTGATTCACGGACGATATGAGACAATGGCCAGGTTACAACTTTCTACAAAGTGAATACTCAGGATACCCCTTAAATCACTACTTGGGCAGGGATATGAAGGCACACTCTATAAACCTTGCCCGCTTCATCGTACGTATGTCAAGCCATGAAAGGAAGTTCACCATGAGCTTAATAGCTCAAATAATTAGTTCTCCGTTAGATATAGGGTTTATCATGAGTTGATGTGTAATAGTGGATTTGGCTTCATTTAATAGGAATTCTTTCAATGCCAGCCTAACATTTGCAGATACTGTGACACTAATAATACTAGTTTAAGAGCTTCTATGATGCTGGCAGTTTGGAACGGATAAATATAAGTTCATAGGGAGATGGAGTTTGGTACTCATTTTCATTTCTGGTTCATGTTGAGGCTATGCCAAGGTGGAGTCTGGCAGCTAATAGAACGGTTTCCTGTGCATAGGTGAAACTCAATAGCAACATATGGAATTCTTTAATGCATCTTATCCACAATGTAAATAATGCACAACTTGCCTGATTTTTCTATCAACATCGTTTTATATGAAATGTCAGGCTTAATTTTTGAGAACAAATAGAAAACAACCAATTAAAATGGGATGGTTGATTGGTTTGAGATTGCTATGGATTTACTACTCATAAAGATGTTTGGAAGCTATGTGTGCCGTTGGTCTAGCAAAAAAACGACAACATCTAGATTTTCTTTGCGAGAAGCATGATAAAGAAGGGTAGGATGTTACAGAAGGGTTGAGCAACCGGACAACCAATTTTATCCAGCTCATCCTTCGTATTGCTATCATAAAACATTTCTTTGTGACAAGGCAGGTGATATGAATAATAGACAATTCCAGTGTATTCATAAGCTTTGAAGTTTGAACATCTACAAGGCCATTTACATGGATTGGGAGGTGATTTTTCCAGCACACTTGTCCGAAGAAAATAAGTGGGGATGTCCAAGACTTAAGAGAGAGTGGAAGTGACATGAACTCTATGCGCACTGTCTTTGAGGTGTTATGTTTTCCTGTGTGATCGCCACCAATATGGCATTTTCCCCATTAGTTGTTTTTATCTGAGTTGAGATGGCTCCAGTCATAATTCCAATGAGAAATGCCTTAAAACATATAGCCAGCTTTTGTTGTAACATGGCCATAAGTAGTCACAACTGCACCTGTGGCAATTTCTTTAAGCAAGTTTATTGGATGGGTGAAAAAGATGAGGGTAATAGATAACAACGTAACAGATTTCATTGGGAAATATTGTCACGCAGATGGCAAAGGAGATGCTGGTGATGATGAAGATAGCGCTGACATCAATTGGAAAAAGAGATGCTGGAAAAAGAGATGCGAGGATAGATTTAAAGTGGTCTTAGATATCTGTTTGGTTAGTGGTGTGGTGCGTTGATAAACAAATGTGGAATGGGGCTGTGTTCATGGTGACTTTTCGGCCAATGGATACACGCTGTACCCTTTTGCAACTTCAAGACAAACATGCGAAGACTTCAAACTTTATCTTCAAGGGGCTGTATGGTTTTGCTGAGGCTCCATGTCACTTACCCAAGTTTCCTGATAGCTTCACTCATCGATCACTGTATTGCTAATTGGCATGGACCTGCTTTCTATCATCCATCATGCCCTATTCCAGGTGAATAAAAGAGGGGAGGCGAGAAAGGGGGTGACATGGAACTTTTATTGGTTGGTTTGTTTGGTTCAAGTTTTGAAATCATAGTTTCGATCTTAGTATCAACCATCTATTTACAATATCAGTATTAACCTTTTTTGAAAATATTCGGCGATGTGTATCGAATGCATCAAACTTTAGGGTTTAACTTTTCTTACCTGAGGTGTTGGTCATATATAGAACTTCATTTAATCATGAATTACCTTTATCATCCAATAGACTGTCCTCTTTTTATATATCCAGCTCCATCATCGCGTCTTCATAATTGATATTATCTCCATCAATTAGCTCAGCTTTAGTTTTCTTTTGTTTTACATTTTAATGACTTTTGTATTATAACCAAAATGACCCAATACCATAGGTGTCTTGGAGAACATTGAGAAGTTTTCATGCGATATAGAACAAAGAAGTGTCTATTTTGTAACTCCTTTACAAATCTGATTAAAAAAGATTGATGCGTATCTTTATTGGCCAATTTTTTGACCTTGATTTTTTGTTAAACGAGATTCTTTCGAGCAATGCATAGAATAAAGTTAGAATATAACTTACGATACTTCAAACTCCAGATTACTGCTTGGATTAGTATTTATCTATTAATATTGATGGTATTAGTTGATTATGGATGAATCATGTCGGCATGTTTGAAATCCTATATGATTCAATCAATACATCTAGGTACTGGTTGATTTTGCAAACCTTGGTGGTGGTTTTTTTGGGGAGGGGTTGGGAGGGAGAAAGAGAAATTATCATAATCTTTTTTACATTAATGTTCCCTTTATAAAGATTTAGAACTAAATAAAGACAGCGGCAAGGCTACCCCTTACGTCAAAGCAAAAGTTGTGAAACCCCATAGCATCCCTTAAATCACAACCCTAGTAGGTGTTGGCAGCAACACTTTATTGATCTGGTCCTTTTACGTGAGATGTCATGACCTGTTTCTTAGCGCTTGTTTAATTTTGATCCCAGTTTTACTTTTTTTAAGCAATTTGTGGAGTTACCTGCTGATAAAAATGATATTTTGCTAGGAAAATGGCAATGTATCATTCCATGCAGTTTTTGTTCAAATTGTTGGTTGTTTTCTATTTGCATTCTTTGTGTTGCGGGTGGTGGGTAATGCAGATCTTTAAAGATAGAAAAATTGCCCTAAACAGATGTTTTTGTTGCTTGCTTTATTAATGTGTACTAATATCTAGTGTATTTATTTTTTTTGCCTGTCTGGGTATGCTAAGTTTGATGCCTGTATGAGCCACTCTTTTGGACTTGATTAACGTTTATTAACCATGGACGGTTATGATGTGTAGAATAGTCATATGAAATATTTCTTTAAGATCATGGACTTGGTTAATGTTTATTAGCCATTGACGATTATGGCGTGTAGAATAGTCGTATGAAATATTTCTTTAAGATCACATTTTAATCAAAGCTTATTAACATGGTTTGACAGCTTTTTGCCCAACAGGCTTGCTCTTTTGAAGCAAGCATCTCTGAGTTGGGATTTGAGGCTGTTGCATAGCTGAAATTGCCACGATCTTGTGTTGAAAGGTGATTTAATGACCACAATTCTCCAGTTTGATTCTGACTTTATTTGAAAGTTACACAAAGGTTTAATTAGGATATGTAGATGATAAGTTGTTGACTAGACAGTTTGCCATCCTTGATTATTTAGGCGAAGTTTGGCATGACTCACATGGGGAGTCATAGGATGGCTGACTTTGGAAGCAAGGATGAATTATTTCATGGCTTTGTTGATTTAGAATTCTGATTTTATTGTTTACGATAACTTCTCATCTTTCCATATTTTATTGACTCTTCAATGTTCTAGGATAAAATTTGGTAGAAATTTGCCTTTTATTGCATGGTACCATGGGATTTAATTTAAATAACTAATTTAATTGGGTAATGAGATCTATGTCATTTGTCTCTTGTCCATGCTTCCCTTGATCAGGATTTTTGCATGCTATGTAAGGGTAAACTGTAAAATCACTCAGCTTTTATCGGGGGCCTTCTTACGTAACTAATGCTCCTTAGTTGAGATGTGTTTTTATATACATAGATGACTTAGTTGATGAAGATCGTGATGGTTTATCATATGATAGAAGATTTAGTGCTGAAAGTAATTATATTTTATTGACGACATCAATGATATACGACTTAGTGATATGTCTTTTTTGAGGTATTATTTTAAAATGGACATTACTATCTTTAAAATTTGAAGGTTTTAGTTTTGAATAGACGTAGAACTATAGAAGGAAGTGCTAATCTGACTATAAACGTGTGAAGGCATTGAAATTTTGACCACTGCCCCTACCTGTGATTCCTAGTAGTCAATGTTTTTTCTCCATATTTCTAGTTGCTTTGGCATTAGCCCTGAAGAATATATGCAGCAGAGAAGTAAGAGGGATAATAAAGAGTAAAGAGAATGGGGAAACATATTTCAAAGAGCGTTATAATTGGAAAGGATGAATCTTACGAGTGATAACTTTCTTTATTTAGAACACAGACCTCAATAACCATCCTTTTTCCTTTGTTTTTTTTGGAAGAAAGATCCGCAGGTCGAAACATTGATGATGCCATTCTTATAACAAAAATATAAAGAAATTAATACAGAAACCAAAATGCAAAAACTGCATATGGATTTATTTCAAATTGACACCGGAACTCGATCGGGGTGATCCATTGGATTGAACGTTCCGCAAGTCAGATAGATACCAATCAAAAAATGTATGAAACTCTAAGCTCTAGGTTGACAGCCATTATGCTTGAACTTTGGAATAATGATAATAGATGAAAGGTTGCCTGAGAGACTGAACATTCCAATAAAGCGTGCTGGTGCCGCATGGTGCCATAATGATAACTGAATTTGAGCACCATGATCTATCAATAGTTCTCAAACAACTATTGTCCAGCTTTTGTTGCATGGGTTCACACACGAAAATAAAGTACTAGATGCAAAGATTGTGCATTACTTTAGTACCAACTGGAGACAGTTACAAGGGGACTTGACCACTCGTATCTTATCCCCGTCAAAATATGCAAAGATATGCTGACATAAGTTTGTCATGGAACATGACCCTTAAAAACTGAGGATGACAAAGTTAAAAATCAATATCTTGGATGAGATTACCATGTGTATTTTCCTGACACTTCTTTTTTCTTCCTGTTTTTTTTGCATTTAACTTGTCATTAACCCCATTTTGTAGGATTTGGATCATGGCATATTTTAAGTTTATTCTTGTATGGATTTTCTTTCTTAAAGATATTTTCTTATTATGTTATCTTGTTGAAAAATTTGGATGTCTGCATTTGAGTTGAAGGATGTGATTCTACAAGGTAGACGTCCGTTTTGGGAATTTTTTCCAAAGCCACTCACATTTTATTCTGATTTTCTTTTTTTAATTCTTCAACAATTTTCATTTAAATAAGCCACATTAAATAAAAAGGAAGGGGCTTTGACAGGAAAGTGGTAAATTTTTTTTTGACTAAGATCATGCCTTTGTCCTAACATTATATCTTCTACTTGATCGCACCATTTTAAAAAAAAACTTTTTCCCCTAGTTGAATGCTCTTTTTAAAATGAGAATTGTTGGAAGGAGTCTCTTTAAAAAAATATTATCCACCCACCACAAACAGAAACAATAAAACCCAACCCTAACCCCAACCCCCAAAAAGCAGAAGTAAGAATCACATGGTTTAAAATTTTGCCTTTCATATCATTGTTGTAAGGCGCTTTTTCCGTGTCCGATTGGCTTGTTCCCCAGAAGCAATAATAATGATCTCCTCTCGGTAATCCCTCATTTCTTTCATCTCATGTCGGGGATTGAAGTTTTGTTCAGTTGCAGAGTTTAGTGAGTTAAGAGTACAGTAATGCGCTATTACGTATCATATCATTGTCTTCAGAATCTGGTATCAAAGAGGCTCTCAATGAAGTTGTTCTGTTGACGATTTCCTTTATAGTTAATTGTAACTGTGTTTTGCCTGCCAAAGTGCTAATTTTATTGTATTGGTGGTTGATTGATCTTTTGCATACATTTTCCCATTTCTCCCTTCTGATCATTTGTATTATTATATCTATGGTAAATTGCAGAAACTATTCCTTTTCTATTGACATAATAACACTAATATCCCTAATTATGAAATTAGTAGAAATAAAAACTAGCAAAAACTACACATGTTCTATTGGCATATGGAGCACTAATAGTCCCTGTTATGTGGTAGGTTTTTGCTAATAATTTAGACCAGGCCACGTTACCATTAAGCCAATAGATCAGAGGTGGATTTGCAGTTTATCCTTATATGTGGACTATGATACTTACGCACATATAATTTTGTAGTTGTAAGGGGGCTAGTTTTGCTCCCTATCCATATGGTCTTTTTATCTACACCAATTATTATGAAATACAATCATGTAGTGATTCTTGTGCCTAGGATTGCATTGTTAGATACTTCAAGGATCAGTCTATTACGCATACATATGAGAATAATGGGTGTATTATATGTATATGAGATCTCTCTCTTATATATGAGGACGTGTCATATTCTCATCCACAAGGACATGCGAGACAAAAAATACACCTAATGTGACACCTTGTATTATGTGGAGTAGAATGTATTTCGCTATCGTATATGAGAATTATCTTTCATACGTCATATGATTCCCATTATATGTGTGTGTGTGTGTACATCTTCCATTGCAAACTTTTTGCACGGTGCAAAATGTTTTTTTATCTTTTTTTGAATTTTTTTCAATTTTTTCCACCTTCATTATATGTTGTACACCCCTCAAAAAATAATGCTTGAAAAATAATGTGATTTGGCCTTTAAGCAAGGCATTTCAACAAATTTGCCCGATATCAAACCGTTAATTTTGTAACGGGTGGATGAGTGCTCAAATCCCTCAGGGGTTTACCGATTATTTTTCATGTGGTATATAATTTGTATGGATTAAATATCAAAAAAAATTTTGGAAAAAAATTCAAAAAAAGAAAGAAAAATCTTTTTGCACCGTGCGAAAAGCCTTCTTTTCGCAATGGAAGATTACTATCTATTATACATTTGACAACGTTTTTTGAATTCTAGGGTTGATTAGGACAAGATAAAGAGTGGCTGAGATTTGATCTTGGTAAATCAATGATTGAAATTGGATTTTATGAAAATTTTGGTGGGAAAACTTAAATTTTGGTGGAAAAAGCGTCTTGGAAACCAAAATTTTGAAATTAGAAGTGTCTTGGAAAAGATTGTGGAGATTAAATTTGGAGGGTGAAGTGCCTTGGGAACCTAAACTTTGAAATTAGAAGTGCATTGGAAAAGATCATGGAGATTAAATTTGGGGGATTGCCTTGGGAACCTAAACTTTGAAATTAAAAATGCCTTGGGAAAGATTGTGGAGAAGCATGATCCATTACATTAAACAAAACAAAAAATTTAGCGTAAAACAATTTCGGAGCAACAAATTAGCATAAAAATACCCTGAGGTGCCCGCGCCGAAGGCGCCCTGTTAAATTTTTTACGCTAATTTGTTATTCCGTGCCGAAGGCGCGGACGCCAAATTTGTTGTTCGACGCCGAATTTGTTGTTCCATGCCGAAGATGCCCGTGCCGCTAAATATTTTTACCCTAATTTATTGTTCTGCTAAATTTTGGCTGTGGAAATAATTTTTCGGGTAACAAAGATTTTGCGGGGAAAATCTTAAATGAACCGTGCCCGCGGGCACGGGTTATGACTAGTATGTATATATATTCACATATAAATGTTAACATGCAAAAACTTTCCCATGTAAAAACTATGAGAAAAGTGTTCTCTTTATTTATACATATTAATACACACACTAACTAAAAATTAAAACAATTCTTTCTATATGACTCTCGAATTAAAAACCATGGTGTAAGGTTTCGGTCGAAACCTTTGAGTTTCGGCCGTTTCATACCGGTTTCAGCGGGACCGGTATGAAACTCGGCTGAAATCTCGGTTTGGACTGAAACAAGAAAACCACTAAGATTTGACCCCAAAATAGAAGTATTAACGGCAAAAGGAGAGAAAATAAAGGCAAAATAGAAAAAAAGAAACAAAAAAAGGAAGAAGAAAAAATAACTTACTTGGACTTGGCCTCGCCGTCTTCATCATCGGCGCCGTCTCCGTCTTGGCCTTCATCTCCGCTTCTCGCTGAGAGTCGGAGGCCGAGAGAGACCGCGCCTAAGTGCGGGGAGATATTTTGAGGGCGGGGAGATATTTTGAGGGGAATTGCTATGCGAACAAACCTCACAAATCACTTAAATTTGAGCCTGAGTGCTGCTAGTAATATTACTACTTTGTCAATTACATATCAGTTATTTACAAGTTTGCCATTAGATTTTGCAAAAGGAATTTAATGGAATCGCAAACTTGTAAATATAGTAATATCTTCTGCGAAATGTGAAGTGTAGACTTGTAGCTATTTATTCATTGGTGGAATTTTACAAGTTTGCCATTAATGAGTCGGTTAATGCAATTTAACATGTAAACAATTCTCTTTAATTACGAGTTTGCCCTGGGACTGTAGAGTTTTTTCAAAGAATATTACATGTAAGATCTTTAGCAGACTAATATTACAAGTTAATTTTATTCTAAAAGTTAAATTTCAAAAGGGAATGTCAAAATTAACCGACACGAAACCACCGAAGCGGACGAAACCGAAACCGAAACCTAAATTTTGAGAAGAATGAAACCGAGACCGGAACCGAGACCTCAAACCTTGATTAAAACATTTCCCTCTATATGCCTCTCGATTGGATTGTTACATGATGTTCTAAACCAAGATGTTCTAAACCAGTTGAATTTGCAATGATTTGATCAAGGATCAAATCACCCCATGGTTTACCTATATTTTTTCTATTGGGGGTATATATATGTATACATCAAACCCCAAATAATTTTTGGAAAAAAAATTTCACAACAAAATTTATTCGCATCACTTGCGCAATAACACTACCTATATATATTGATGATCTTATGCCATTATTGTCTGTCAATTTTCTAGAAGCACTTTTCTAGCATTTTACCCTTTGCCTTTCCTATTGGGTATGCTTTTAGATGATTGCAACAATGGCTTTATCTACCGGATTATGTGTACATGTAAGTGAAGAAGAGGGTACACTAAAAATCCTTGGTTTACTTTCTCTTGAATTTTTATCTTGGCCTAGATTTCTACTTAGTGTTTTTATATTTTAATGCAGATCTTAGTTGGACATGGAAGGTTATCTGGTTCATTATATTGATGGGCTCTTCAGCCAAGTGATATTGTCAAACTGTTAGAGACCTATCCCATACTAGGCCTCCAACACTAGCCTATTTGTTAGAAACCCATCCTATACTAGGCTTCTAACAATAGCCTTATTAAGGGCACATCCCATACTAGGCCCATAACACTGGGCTCACACCCTATTTGCTAAGTATTCTTGAGCATCCAACCCAAAACCAATTGGTATTAGGTGGAGAGGCCCTCTAATACTTAAACTATTTCTTTTTCTTTTGCACTTCCGATGTGGGACTATTTTTAGGATCCTAACATACCATCACGCTTCCGACAACGCCGTCCATGGCGGCCCACTCTGGGGTGTCCATTCTAAGTGGCCCACTCTGGCCTCACCCAGGTCGCCCCCTCTTAGGGCTCCTTCCCCAGGTCGCCCCTTCCGCTTTCGACAGCCACCGTCACGACGGCCCACTCTGGGGTGCCCACTCTAAGTGGCCAACTCTGGCCTCACGCAGGTCGCCCCCTCTTAGGTCGCTCCTTCCCCAGGTCGCCCCTTCCGCAACGTGGGTCGTAGCATGGGGCTAGCTTTGATACCAATTGTTAGAGACCTATCCCATACTAGGCCTCCAACACTAGCCCATTTGTTAGAAACCCATCCCATACTAGGCTTCTAACAATAGCCTTGTTAAGGGCCCATCCCATACTAGGCACATAACATTGGGCTCACACCCCATTTGTTAAGTATTCTTGAGCATCCAACCCAAAACCAATTGGTATTAGGTGGAGAGGCCCTCTAATACTTAAACTATTTCTTTTTCTTTTGCACCTCCGATGTGGGACTATTTTTAGGATCCTAACACAAACCATATTTCTATTATCTGTTGTTTATCAGGAAGATTGCAAACATACAGAATGAATTAGAGTATTTTTAATGAGGGGCCTGAAGGAAAACATCTGTGAAGGAAAAATTCTGCACATGCACAATCAGGCCAAAGTTTTGTCTGTTCACAGTTCTGGCATCTTCAGGGAACTAAAATGCGAAAAAAATGTGTTATGATTATCATGACTCTCTTGGGTACTAATCACGTTTGAACCATGGCCATCTGGATTTTGCATGTCCAGCCATTAGTTTTCATTGTCGGTCCTAATTTCTTAGTGATCCCCTTTTTATTTCCCTCTCCCACTGGTGTTTGCGATTATTACATGAACAATAGGAGGTGGGAGAATATGTTGTTTAGTTTTTGTCATATTTAATGCGTGGCTTGTTGCTGGGTTTAGAGGGGAAGATGATGAAACTGGGTGAGGAATGGGCCTAAATTCTATCGTACACGTGCTTTGATTATGAGTTTAAGGAATAGTAAACCTAAAAATCTTATAATTCTGTTTTCTTGGCATGCCTTAGGTTCCTGTCCTGGGCATAAGCACAAGGGAATTGGCTATTGGCTAATTTGTAGGCGTACTTTTCTCAATTTCCTGTCTCGAAGTGGAAGCGCAAGGGAAACATTTTGGTTTTCTTTCAGGCTTTTTTTTAACCATCCTCTGTTCTGTCTCATCTCCAGTTTCCTTATGTCCGACTTATGAAGTGGGAAAAGAATGGATTTCTTTTTCCATGGCATTGTTATGTTCCTACCAATTTCCACTACTCAACATGGTTTATCTGTGAAGTAAATCGTAAACCCATTTCTAGAATCATATTTGTAAGTTGAATCGTACTTCCTAATTTGTTTTTTAAAACCAGCTACAGAGGTGAGCATTCCAGTTCTTTTTGGTTAACCTAACCAAATAAGCCATTCGCGAACCACAAAGAATAATACGGGTCCAGTTGGATCATTTAGACATTTTTCTTATATTACATCTATTGATATACAATTTTAAATATCGATACACAAGTTTAATATTCTATTAGTATGATACAAAAGTTTAATATTCTATTAGTATGTACGTTATATATATTCTTATTCATATACACACAATTATATATATAATTTGAGAAAAATGAAAGTCAGCTACTCAAGGAGGATTTTCCTCATTAGTCCCGATCAAAAAGTCCACTCTACATTTTTTGGAGTGTCTACCTAGTTCATGACGATCTACACTTCCTATCATATGGACACACCAAAAATTTTATGGTTCACATATTGTTTCCATATGCATTGAATTGTTGCAAATTTATGGTTTCACTGTTATAGAACTTTGTCCACCACTAGATTGAGAGAGTCACCATTAGCGAGCTCATGTCTCATATTGGTGCAACATTTAGGTGTTGAATTCCACTGTTCATGAGATGGACAAGTGAATGGAAAAGTGAAAAGTAACATACAGTGTTCATGAGATTTTGTTTTCATGGAGGCGTAGTTTCCTGTGCTTCTATGCAGCAAATTGTCCCATTACGACAATTTTGCAAAAATTATGACCAATTTAGACACATTTGGATATGATCTTTCTTGAAATCTTTGCTTAAGAGCACAATTCCATTAAAAATCACAATTATTCACTGCTAAGTAACTGATATAAGAAAAGGCCTAACTGCAAAGAAACTTTTAAATTGGCTGTGTTGAGTTGACCAAGGTCTTCTTAAATTGACCGCACTGCTCAAAGCCACAAAAGAACCCATCCCAAAATATAAGCAAAATATAAGCAAAACCTCTCATCCTAACATATAAGCAAGCATTCAATCACTGCCAGATATGAGTGTCTCTAGCTAATGTTGTTCACGGCACACACAAATGAAAAACATGATCATGCATGCATTGGCAAATTAGAAAGGGAAAAAATTTAAAGCTTATACCCCTTCATCCCACAAATGTCAAGTCATTTTGAATATTGGAAAATAGCTGAAAAGAAGTTTAATAAAATAATTTTACAGATACCTATTTAAACAAAAATCACAAGCCATCTCGACGAAACTTTCGGTGCACTTGTTCAAATCGTCCATCCTTTTTTTCGTCGTTTTGATGGGCTTAGCTGCTTGAGATAGGAAGATTTGTGCACAGTATTCCTGTTCACATAGGTTCTCTGTGATCAGCCACTGCTTGCATATGTATGTGTGTGTGCGTGCACGCTGAGAGAAGAGAAAGATGGGAAGAGAGAGGGAGAGAAAATGGGCACGAGATGGGCGGGGCATTGCAAGTGATGGGCTCACTGCTGTTGGTTGTGCTACCTCTTGCTGCAGTTGCTGTTGCGGTACCTTTGTTTTTTTGTTTTGTTTTTTTGTTTTTTTGTTTTTTGGCGGGGGGGGGGGGGGGGGGGGGGGGGGGGGGGGGGGGGCAACATCATCTCTTTATAAAAATTAGGGCTTTAAAAAATATTAATTCATGGGCTCCATCACTCATCCTCACACTTAAGGGCCAAGATTTAGCCACATATGCGACTCCTTAGATATTAGAGTTGACTTATGGAACACTTTACCCTATACATAATTATTCATTTTATTTAGTTGAATGTTATGCCTGATTTATTAGATTGTTGTGATTTAACCAATACATTACCAAATCATTCATTGATCAAAATTTTGATTGATGTGGATCTAATATCCATTTTGATACTCGCACCTAATTTGATTGTTAGTTTATCGCAATCTAGCAAGTGGGAAACCAATGTTTTGAAGGCGTTTGGTGGGGCTGGGCAGGTTGCCGGAGTCAGCACCCACCTGCTAACGCCCAATTGTTGATGGCAAAATGAAAAAAGAAATATACACACGCGCATACACTCATAGAGATAGTGGGAGAAAAGGAGGAAAGATGTACATTCCTGTGCTTGGTGCTGCACCACCATTGCTACAGTTGTCTCTGATGTCCTTTGAGTTAGTTCGCTAGGGGGGGAAGAAATAAGATCACTTAAAGTTTCATAACCTGGTCCACTAAGCCCTTGCGTTACAAGGGGTAAGGTTTGACCAAGTTGTAATATAAGGGGTTATAACCTGAACCCCTTTTCTGTCTCTCCCACTCCGGTGATCGAATCCAGAAGAGGTTAACTAATTACAAGTTGGCCGAATCTGACCCGATTGTAATATAATTACCCACTTGTAATATAAGGGGGTTACGGAACCCTGATCCCCTCTTCTCTCTCCCATTCTTCCATGCTCAAATCCAAAAGATGACCGGGAGTGCATCGACATTGATGTTGGACGTCTCTGGAGCTTCGGCCAGCAAAGAAATCATGCGGGGTTCTCTTTGTCTCTCTAGGGCTACATCGCCTAATTGGCTGTGCCTAGGTCCTAGTCGGGCTGCTTTCACTTAGGCACCCACCCAGGCCTATTTTAAAACGGTATGGGAAACTTTTCCTTGGTTTAGATGCAGATGGATGTGCATATGGATATGGATATCAGTCTCTTCTCAGCACCAACAATATCTTCTGTCACCTGATTAACATAATTTTCCTATAAAATTCAGTGTATTGTTATCTACAAACATCATTTTGTCTCCTGTTCAACAAAATCCCTAGAGATAGGGTATATAGAGATTCTTTCTGTCATAAGCAACATGATTCCAGAACAAGATGTTACGATCCCATTAGTCCCACATCGGGAATGAACAAAAGAAAAGAAATGTTTAAGTATTAGAGGACCTCTTCACCTAATACCAATTGGTTTGGATTGGATACTACCTAATACTTAACAATTTGGGTGTATGCCCAGTGTTAATGGTCTAGTATGGGATGAGTCCTTTGCAAGGCTAGTGTTAGGGGCCTAGTATGGGCTGGATCTCTGACAAATGGGCTAATGTTAAGAGGCCTAGTATGGGCTGGATCTCTGACAAATAGTATCCGAGCAAGCCCCATGCTACGACCCACGTTGCGGAAGGGGCGACCTGGAGAAGGAGTAACCTAAGAGGGGACGACCTTGTAAGAGCCAGAGTGTGCCACTTAGAGTGGGTATCTCAAAGTAGGCCATCGTGGACGATGGTTATCGGAAGCGTGGTGGTATTATGATCCTATTAGTCCCACATCGGAAATGAACGAAAGAAAAGAAATGTTTAAGTATTAGAGGGCCTCTCCACCTAATACTAATTGGTTTTGGGTTGGATGCTAGCTAATACTTAACAATTGGGGTGTGTGCCCAGTGTTAAGGGCCTAGTATGGGATGCGTCCTTAGCAAGGTTAGTGTTAGGGGCCTAGTATAGGCTGGATCTCTGACAAATGGGCTAGTGATAAGGGGCTTAGTATGGGCTGGGTCTCTAACAAATATTGGCCGAGTCTCTAACAAATGGTATGAGAGCAAGCCCAATGTAGGGGTGACCTGGGAAATGAGCGACCTAAGAGGGGGCGACCTGGTAAGAGCCATAATGGGCCACTTAGAGTGGGCACCCCAGAGTAGCCGATGTGGATGGCAGTTGTCGAAAGCGTGGTGGTATGTTATGATTTTATTAGTCCCACATCAGAAATGAACAAAAGAAAAGAAAGTTTAAGTATTAGAGGGCCTCCACCTAATACCAATTGGCTTTGGGTTGGATCCTAGCTAATACTTAACAATTGGGGTGTGTGCCTAGTGTTAAGGGCATAGTATGCGTTGAGTCCTTCACAAGGCTAGTGTTAGGGGCCTAGTATGTGCTGGATCTCTGACAAATAGGCTAGTGCTAAGGGGCCTAGTATGGGCCGAAGCTCTAACACAAGATTCCATTACTTGGTTTGAACTTTTGCTTTTAATTGTAAATCTCTTAGCAAATCCATCTCGTTGGTTGGTGTTGGAAAGATGATCTAGCTAGTTGTATTTACAAGAAAACTTGATCTTCTTTCTCCATCTTTTTCTGTATCTGGAGGTTCCTGTATGTACTCATGTCTACTGTTTTGGGTTGGGACGTTTAACCATGGTCATGTTTGGAGTGATCATATCTACCTTGTTTACTTATGAAGTCATTTGGTTGCCTAAGCTGATGCTATGACATAAATGTAGTGATTCTTGAGGCTATGATTGTTGGCTGAGGAACATGAGACTGAGTCGTCCTTACTTTTTGAAGGATTTCTGCTATTTTCTTCTTATAGCTACTTCTCATATTTGTTCTTTCTGTCTTGATAATTAATATTAGAGAATAATGTAGAAAATGTGGCACCTGGTCTAATAGATCAGGTGCTAAGACACATAAAGTTGAAAAGTACAAGCCCCACATGTGCTTATACTTTCTATGGGGCCCGCCTTTTTGTGTCTTGCACCTGATCTAATAATAGATCAGGTGCCACCTAATCTTACATGATTCCCATAATATTATTGTTGTTGGTATGACTAATACATTGGCGTGGCTTTGACTTTTAGGATGGATTGTGAATAGGCTCCAGTAATCTTTTTGGATACGATTAGATGCATTCTAGTTTTTATTTTTTAAAGGTCATGCCTTGTTACCAGGACATATGTATTGGTTATGTTAGTAAAGTTCTTCATTAGAGCACAAAATTTACTATCTCATTGATTTCTCTTGCCAAAACTTTGGGGACGCGTGGCTACCATCTCCTAGAAATAATTGTTCCGACCCTAAGGTGTTTTTTGTTATTATGTTTTTGGGTGTGTATTTCTTCAGTTTGTGGGTTGAGAGTGAAGTAATATAAATTATTTTCCTCTTTGTATCTATTGTGGATATTTGGATGTTGAAGATGTATGTTGGGCTCTCAATAGTTTATGTGCTGATCGTTTTGCCTTAATGATTTTTAATGAAGTCTCAGATCCATTTTTTTAACTAATTACAATGAATTTCTTTCACGTGAAGGGTAACTTGTGATCTCTATATTTCAGCTAGATCCCAAGGTATGAAATAGCCAAAGTTACAATTATATACTCAATTTATAGGCTTAATTTCGAAAAACTAGCTCATACTTTCGCTGAATTCCAAAAAAATACCTCTTATTTTGAAATAATCGCAAAACTATTTCATACTTTTCAGGTTTCGATAAACTCCCTCATCCCCATACCCCCCTCACCCCCCATCGCTGCCTTTCGCCTTCTATCCATCGTCGCACATCCCCATTCCACCCACTGCCGCCCTCCTCCCCCTCCCCCACCGCCACCCTACTCCCCCCCACCGCCGCCCCCCCCCTCCACCGTAGCCCCCGGGCCCCCTTCCCCCACCGCCGCACTCGTCAACCACTTCCCCCCACCACCGTCATCCTCTCCCTCCCCCCACCGGCGCCCCCACCGCCGCCCCTCCCCCCTCCCCCTCCCTCCACCGTAGCCCCCCGCAATCCCTTCCCCCACCACCGCACTCGTCCACCACTGCCCCCCCCCCCCCCAAAAAAAAAAAAAAAAAAAAAAAAAAAACCGCCTCCCTCCTCCCTCCACCATCTCACATATATCAAAGTATGCGATAGTTCTACGAAATTAAACCAAAGTATATGGTAGTTCTACGAAATTAAGCAAAGTATGAGGTAGTTCTACGAAACCAAAGTATGAGGTAGTTTTGCGATTATATCGAAATAAGAGATATCTTTTTGAATTCAGCGAAAGTATGAGTTGGTTTTCCGAAATTAAGCCCAATTTATATATTCTTTACAATTAACCATGCTATTTCCTTTTTTTTGAGATGGCACAATTAATTTTGTTTGTTTTTTGGATGCCCAGCTTCTTCTTTGTTTGAGAGCGTTGATGAAATATTTATCGACAAGTATCTCATTATATGTTTTTCACCTTTGAATGCACATCTTCTCCTTTGTTTGAGCGCTTCCATGAAATGTTTATCTACACAAATTGCCTTATATATTCTCCATTAGTGGTTCGATTTGTTCTTACA